>CM076971.1:5874629-5959629 GCA_039105355.1 Benthosema pterotum | reverse complement strand
GGGTTACCGTTTGCTGTGCTACCCAACAGGAGCGTTCAATTAAAAATAAAAGCTCTGACTGAGTGATCTGCATAAATTCTGTGACAAAGGCCTCTATTCAGGCAGAGCTGAGATCACATGCTGCTATATTTAACCAACACTCACTTACACCTCTCATTCATAAGAATGTATCCTGCTTTGGGATTAACCCTGATTTGAGTAACGGCCAGTGAAGCAGAGAGGTCTAATGACATGTGTTATAGAGGGATAACACAAGGACTTAAAACACTGCATTATATCTCCCCTCTGGAAGAAGAATTTTTATTGTCTAAAGCAGAGAACATATCTAAATTAAAAAGGACATATTGCAATGTTTATAATTTATTTTTCACTGTGCAGATATATGTTGATGCTATTGTGATTGATGGGGTAGACTAGTGAAGAATAATAAATGGTGCATTTATGTAGCGCCTTTATCCAAAGGGCTTTACATAGATTGTGCATCACATTCACCCTGGCATTCACACACACATTCATCCACTGAAGGCAGTGGAAACCATGAAGGGTACCTACTAGCACATCAGCAATTAGGGGTTCAGTGTCTTGCTCAAGGACACTTCGACAGTAACTCTGCGGGAGCCTGGGATCAAACCGGGAAACCTTGCGGTTACCATCCGGTGACTCTACCCCTTACCATCCGGTGACTCCAGTGACTCTACCCCTGAGCCACTGCTGCCCCAGAAGAAGATGAGTATAATCTAACATTGCCTTTACAACATTTAAGGAGAATGTTTGGTTGAAATCCATATCACCTGTCAGACAAATGCAATCTGTTATTATTTTTGTCTTTAACTGCTGTTCATCACACACAAAGGCATTTGTCCAGAACAATGTGGACTCAAAGTCTCCCTCATGTGGCCTGATCGTAGTAATACCTGACTGTAATCATACCGTGTCTGACAAAGGATGTTCTGAAACATCCAAAACGTGATATGCATGATAAGATCTGTCATGCAAAATGTCACGGTTCACTAGCCTGAGGTAAGCCATTGTCAAACCTGTTAGCAAAACAAAAAACAAAACGCTTTGTGTATGAAATGGCTTGCAGCTGATAGTCAAATCAACTACTCAGTGGTACAGAGGCCGTAATAAAATAATCATCATGCAGTATTATAGTTGAATAAACTATAATAGTCGGACACACATATGGGGCACAAGTAAGATTATACAGTAGAGCTTGGGCAGGGGTGCCCAAAAGGTAGATTGTGATCTACCAGTAGATACACAGGCCATGCAGGTAGATCACATGACAGTCCCCTAAAATGTATAGATCTGTAACTCTTGAGAGCGTTGAAATGAAACCAAATGGACCCTTACAGATCCATTTGGCTTCATTTTACACTCTCAAAAGTTAAATTATATTTAACATCACCGCTATTTCAAAGCTCAAACTTTCTACGGGTCTTTGAAATGGATTTTTAGTAATGGAATAATCACATTTTTGATGTGTAGATCTTGTTGACTTATTTTGAAAGTAGCTCTGAAAGCAAAAAAGTGTGGGCAGCCCTGAGCTTGGGTGTTCAGCAGATGTGTATGTGGAACACTAGTGGTCTGTGAAGGTATTCCAGGTGTTCCCTGGACATGCATTTAGTAATGTAGCAAACTAAGCAAAGTGAAGATTTTGTATTTCTTTTCACAGAACAGCACACTTAAGCTTTGTGCAAAGTTCCATGGAAGCGCATCAATGTGGGTGGTTACTGAAAAGTCTGATTGAGGAAGAAATTCCTGTGGTTCTTCTATGTCTTTGAGGATGTAGGCTCTCAAATTGGGCTACAGGTACCGGTAACACTGGTTCCTGCCTGCCTGACATTTGAATGGATATGTTTTTTCACCATCAGTTTGTATAAGAGTCTCCAGACTGCAAAGAGTCCACTGACTCCTGACACATGCTGAAATCTGGGATACCACTTATAAAATTGCCATGCAAGTGTCAGACTCAAACCAAGTTTTTTTTCATCATTTGTTGTAATCCATTGCACACATTTCTTTTGCACAAAAAACACTCATTAGGTTAGAGAAGTCCATAGGCACTTTTGGCAATGACCATTTTTAGCCCAAGGAGTGCAAAACAAATGCTTGCAAGTGGATTCAGATTTGGGATCTTGCCCTCTCACTCTCAGTAAAACACACAGGCTACACAGCACAGAATCGCTGTGTAAGACATAGCAAATGACAGGCTTAAAAAAACTACACTCAGCAGTCAATCATGTGCATTGTGGCGTCAGCTTGAAGCAATAAAGGTCACTTGATTCCCATATTAAGCACTTCTGTACTGAAACAGCAACCTATGCTGGTTTGCTGCTGCCCTGTATGGTGTCACTGCTGTTGCTGAGGTAAGGAAAACACGCATGAAAGGACATTATTATTAGCCTACTGTCTGCTAGTGCTTTTTTTTTTTCTTCTTTTTTTTTGAGTGGTGCAACCACTGCCCAACTTCATCCTATATACACCTGTACAGTACACCACACCACTATGTTTAGCGTACGAACAGGGGGCGGTCTCATACATGCACTACTCAGTTCACACAGGGTGTTTTTTTTTTTTTTTTTTCCAGCATCCAGTTCAGTGACCATGTGCCCATGACCATGTCCCTGCGCAAGTTAAGGCTCCAATGTTTGATCTGAAAATCAGAATATGAAGTAGCCTATATAATGCATGCATGCAATACATGCATGCATTCTTTGGGGTGGTTGTATTTCATTTGATATCCTCATATCACAGCAACTCACAAGGCAGCAGGCATGAAGTTTATATAGTATTGTCTTACACTAATTCTACCACTAGAGGGAGCTCCGAGCTTTCAGTAGGAAATGCATTTAAATACATGCAGGGGAAGATAATTTCCTTAAGCATTCGACTGGATTAGCAACAATTTTGTAAGGAACCCGTGTTTAATATATGGGTAGATTGTTCTGGTTTACTCATCAGAGATGTGGCATATCTATAAAGCGATTGTGACACAAATTACTGTAGAACATTATTAATTTCCAGTGCTTGTCTTTGAAAAGCTTGAACTGGAACGTGCTCTTGTCTTGACTACTAAATGTTTCTGTCCTGATGAGGACTGCCTCAGCTCAGGTCACTAACAAGACATGTTGATTAGAAGAACACATTTTGGAGCTTTATCTCAGAGAAATATTTCACTAGTGATTTTATATATATATATATATATATATATATATATATATATATATATATATATATATATATATATATATATATATATATATATATATATATATATATATATATATATATATATATATAATCACGCAGTGCTAATGTCACTGTAAACTCATTATTCTGCCCCAGTAGGCCTACTGTGAGAACTGTAATAGCTCAGAAATTCAGGCCTTAAGGAACTTTACTTTAATGACATTTTTAATCAGCACAAATGCCCACTTGGTACTCAAGGATTAACTTATACAAGCAGATGGACAGAGGTCAAAGTCACTGTGACCTCAGGCTTGCACATTCAGTAAATTCCTTATATACTATATAGGGGTCTAGGATAGACACAGGTGTAAATGGTAACTGATTAGCTGAGCCCCAGAGGCATACAGCCAATGGGTAAGTTACTGTATAATTTGTCTGAAGACTAATTTTTAAAATTCCTCGCTTGGCCAACATTTGTTTGATTTGTTTGATTAATCAGAATCATCTGAAGCTCTGGAAAGTTGAACTTATATCATGATAATCGCAATGTATTTCCCTCTTGAGGTTTCATGGGAATTTGCAATGCACAGATATCCTCTCTGTTATCATCGATGACCAAAATAAAATAAAAGACAAATTGATATGAAATGATAGTAGGACAGTAGGAAGAACAGAAGAGGCGGATGTGCTGTGCTATAATGTACCATTCTATTCTATACAGTACTGTATCTCATGCTGTGCTTAGACAGGCACAGATACTGTCAGATACTACGATCTGAAGATGTCTGCAAAGTATTTCTATTCAACTATTTGGCCTTCAGACTACATCTCACACGCTGGCACTCTACTCTCCTTTTAACACTTCTAGTTATCAGCTAAGCAAGGCCATACATGTAGTCTATATGTTGTTTACTCGCTGTACTGTATGTATTTATTGTCAAAGAAAAATGTGTAAAACAATGCAGAACATTTAATACCCGGCCACGAATTCACATTATAGACAGTCCTTCCCACTGACTTTTCCTGAAATTGTTGACAGTGTGACTAATGTGATTGTGGATGACTGTAACAAGTGGTGTTTAACTCCACCTCATCATAGCAGTAATTTGTGGCAATTTGTTAGAGGGATTGTCACAAACATCTTCCATCTTCCTTCCGGCCTACTGGCTGCTGCATGAGGGTGAAATTGCTTGTGGTCTGAAATGAATGCTATAAAGAAAGCTCTGTGATGTACAGTATCTGTACAGTACAGTATTCTGCGAATGCCTGTGTGTGCTCTATTCAAACTCGATAGCAGAACTCCCACAGAGGGCTATAGTTAGAGAATTAGACCACAGCCTAGCCTGCAGCACGTAGGGAACTGCCGCTGTATGTGCTGCTGTTATCGTTGCTGTCTGTTTTAAGCATTCAGTGTTAAAGTGCTGTGTCATTATTTTAATTCAGAGGAAGAAAAGTATGTGGAAATGTTTTTTTATAACTTTCTCCCTGTGAGTAGCAGAGCACGGTAAGATCTCAAATCTCCTAATTTGTATAAAGCAAAATACTTTCCTTCGTTTGAAAATACATTTAGACAATAGTAGTCGCTGATACAGTATGCAGGGGTAACCCACAATAAGCAGAGCAAATCTTAGTTTGAGGGTAAACATGCATTTCATGTTTAAACATGCGTAATCTGGCTGTTGGGACTGTTTTTGAAATTAGTATCCTGGTGATCTGCAATAAAGTAAACAGCAGCAGGTCACCTAGTCTATTTGGGCTATTCTTTTAAAAAATAATGATGCAGAAGCCACAGCAGGAGTGATAATTTAGAAATGCTGTAGCAGAAATCACAAGTCATATCCTTTCATATCAACTTAAGATTTCAAAACAGGCTTTCAGAGTTGCTCATTGTCTTTCTGGACTGACTGTGTGGCAATCTTGTATTGTTAATAGAGGTTAGAAGAAGATAAACATGTGCCACCCGCATAGCACATCTGGTATTCACTGTTGAATCTTCACTGTCTGAAGTAGCCTGGAGAATTCCATCCTCATTTATGGTTATGTAAAAATTCATTTGAACGGCCTCCAGACGATGCATGGAGTGTTGCACTCTGAATAACAAGCATAAACTTCACTAGTATGGATCCCTTAGCTGAATTGCTTAACCTAAAACCCACTTGATAGATCCACTCTAAGGGTAGTGGGAATTAGCCCTAATTAAACCCTAAATTGACCGTCAGGGCTTTAACATGCTTGCGCTTGTTTTTTCCCCCTCTATAATCTCTTTACTGGAAAAAGACAATAGGCCTAGTAGTAGATTGGGAAGTGTTTATGAATGTAACTTCAGTATCTATCTGTTGAAGGCTATAGGTGACAAAAAGTGAATGTAATTGCGCAAACAGATGCTGGGTACAATTCCCGCTAGGGACACACTATGTGCTTGATGCGTATCTGCTCCTTGTGTCATCAGTGTCCATACCCGAGGTGGAGTTGGTGAAAGGGCCTTTCTGTGTGGAGTTTGCATGTTCTCCCCGTGTCCCCTAGGTTGGATACCCTCACAAAAACATGCAGTAATCCAGGGCTCTAAACTGCCCCCCTGGCCAGCTCTGGCGCCTGACAGAGGGGACAGGAATTGGTTGGAATAACATGTTCCTTCCAAGCTCCATGTCCAACCAGCGAAACTCTCCTCTGTCTGGTGAAAAGAAGGTAGCTTAGACACTCCTCAGGCCCTATTTTGATTGTCTTGTATCAGGTCTTAAGTCAAAACTTGGAGGTGTGGCATAGCTTTTTGGCTGTTCTGAGTGGCCAAACAGCTTTGCCACACCTCCAAGTTTTGACTTAAGACCTGCTACTAGACAATCAAAATAGGGCCCCTCATGCATTGAAGGGAGCATGAGACCAGTCCATGAGACCCAGCTGCCAAAATACATGACAATAAGTTAAACTAGCTATCAGAAACATGTTTTCTTGTGTTATTGCAAGCAAAGAAAGCCCATCCATCTTGGTGGCTCTGGTCCAATTTCTGGATTCATGAGTTTCATCTTCTACTGAGGAATCAGCATTATGCAAATTAGTTTGCATAAAACTGTTTCTCTCCCAGGCAACATGTTTATGTGTAAATTCACTAGTTCTTGTGCTACAGCGATACTTCCATTTCTTTCCCTTCGGGATCATTTGCGTGGCATAACGTTTCCATCTATCAGTTGTGTTGGGCTTCAATTTAGCATAAAAACATAAAATATTTAACACAATCTGCTTAAACTAAGATGTGGAGATATATTTAGATTCATTTTATTTCCTCGCCAAAACTTTATGTATTGGAATTCTCCAAAATAACCCTGAGAACTTTTATATCGGTGGCTTGTACGGTTGTAACCATGAATGAGAATGAATGAGACATGACAGCCAATGTCACCCAATTATTTTTCTTCTTCTTTTATCTCCCAGTGGACTCAAATCCAGGATTTCATATTTCATTCAATTGGCTGCAGTATGAAGTGCCCTCAGGAGCTTCACCCCACTTGCTCTTGGCATTTCAAGAGCAATTCAATGGCATTGTGTGCTTGTAAAGTACTGTATAGTAATATTCATTTGCCTACCTGAGTTGTCATTTGCAACTGTTTTACTAACAGTGCAAAGTGTACAAAAACATAATTAGCATACAATTCAGTGTTTGCAATAGACACCAATTAGGTACAATTCCGACTAGCATTTAAGAGGGAATGGTTATGACTATATATTACAAAAATGGAAAATTATATACACAATATATTAAAAATGTACAAAAACAAAAATATACAACTATGGACTTCCAGAACTAATCTTTCTGATTTACTCTGTCGACTGCGCATTCTCTACAGTTTCATGGTACAGGTAAGCAAGTTTGGGGCGTGTGGAGCATTGTCCAGACATTTTTAGTGAGGGTACACTTCCAGCCCCCGTGCATCGGCTGATCTGAGTGGGGGTTTCAGACTTGCAAGATATTACGGAGGTATTCCTTAAGGGTATACACTATACAAAGCACCCGTACAAGAGAGATTTTCAACATTTTATTGTTGTCTCGTATAAGCACTGAAGCAGTCAAGAGATGGGTTAGAGAACACAGACTTGCGCCATGCCTCATGGGAGGCAAAATATGATGTGCCAAGTACTGTATCTGCACAGATGTTCATATTGTATCCTCTGAGAAAAGTGGGAAATAAGACGTTGTATCCACTCACAAACTGAACTCGTTGTTGAATGTTCACCTATTATGACATGCTCAGAAGAAGGACGCTATAGCAGGGGTTTTCAACCTTTTCCATCCCAGGGACCACCATTTATTCAGCATTTGAGCCACGGACCACCATTTGAGGATATTTTTGCCCCTCAGACCCCAAATCTAAAGATGTATTTTGCTTTTGTCCACAATTCCAGGCTGGATTTGGGAAACAAAACAAGCAAAACATACATTCCAAAATGGCTAATTCAGGTGATGAATATTTTAACTCTTGAGAGTGTAAAAATGAAACCAAATGGACCCGCAAGGGTCCATTTGGTTTCATTTTTACGTTCTCAACAGTTACATCTGGTTAACCAACTTAGCTGGGGACCACCTGGAACCCTCTCAAGGACCACTGGTGGTCCCCGGACCACCTGTTGAAAACCCCTGCGCTATAGCATTCAAGTACATGCTTTAAAACAGTGGTTTTCATACTAGGGCCCACTATTTATTCAGAATTTGAGCCACGGACCACCATTTGAGGACATTTTCACCCCACAGCCACAAAACTAAAGATTCCAGGCTGAATTCCAGGCTGAATTTTTGAAATAGTCAAACATACAGATAAAAAATGACCATTAATCTTCTACATTCTCTAGTTGTGTAGACTTCAGGCTAATTCAGATCATGAATATTTTAACTCTTGAGAGTGTAAACATGAAATCAAATGGACCCGCAAGGGTCCATTTGGTTTCATTTCTACGCTCTCAAAGAGTTACATCTGGGTAACCAACTTTCCATCATTTAGCTGGAGACCACCTGGAACTCCCTCAAGGACCACTGTTTAAAAAACATTGGTTTAAAATGATGGGAAACCCTAACCTCATTGAACTTCACCTGAACAGAAGAGCCCATGTCCCTGCTGAAAACAAGATGTTGCCACTTGGAAAACCGCTTGTCAGAGACTTCTGGTATTTCCTTGTGTTCTTGTATATAAAAATCAAACAAAATACGAATCTATGTACTGAGGAATGCAGCATTTGTCCCAAACTTAGACCTGAGGCTTCACAACCGACGTTTCGTCAGGCATGCAGGTTGACAGGCACGCATGCAAACTGTGACTATGTCTGCCTGAAAATGTACTATTCCTCGTGTTAACCAATCATTCAGTGTCACTGCACAAGTGACATTATGCATGTGGCCGCTGTGCCTTCGGTGATTTTGTGCTTTTTTATCCATTAAAATAAGCTTTCAGAGTGCAGTTTTGCTGATGTCACACTCCACCCCATTGTATTTTCTATAAAGGCGAGACCGAAACCACAAGGCTGGCCTTATTCAAAGACATGAGCAAAGCAGACAGAAAGGATGACAAATGCCAGGAAATGGGTGGTAAAAATGCAACTTCTGTCACCCTGGTGTGCAATCAAAATGGAACACTTTTGTGCATTGGAGAGTCTGGCAGCTCTCTCAGTTCGGTGCTTCCGGGCCATGAGTCAGAAGAGGCAGGGGTCAATGTTAAAAGCTTCAGATATATTGTGATTACTACTAGCGTTCACAATGAAACATGATTGATTTGCCAAAAGAGCTTTGAGGCAAGCCAGGCAGTCGATAACGAGACTTTGACATGCTAATAACTAATCTGTGAATCGACAGGGTGTACCCCGTGGCTTGTGGCGTCTACCTGGCATTGATCCCATCAACGGGTCAGGAAGAGAGAGAGAGAGCAATGCGGGCAAGAGATAGAGCAATGCGGACGAGAGACAGAGATAAATACGTGGAGATAGTGTGGTGCGGATGAAATCAATGGTAGCCGGAGCAACTCCTGAGCCGTATAGCCATACAGTGCATTGTGTGTTGTTCACTTGTAATACACTTTGAAAAAACACGGTGCACCACACAAGATGAGGAACCAAGATTAATGGTACTTTGTTTCTGGAGAAAAGGGGGCCAGCAGCATAGCAAGGTGGCTCGATGTACAGTATTATTGTCTGTCTGCTTGTCTTATTAAACTCAATGTCTGTTTTTTTGTTTGTCTGCTTTGCTGCCATCTTCAAAGGACAGAAATGAGGTCCAGGTTTAAACGTATACATTAAAAAAAGCCTTACTCAGTGGTTTGCTGCTGTAGATGTGCTATTTTGATCTGCTACAAAGGATGTCAGTGTTCCATGCTGTATCTCTCTTATGTATGTGTATTTACTATATTTCATGGCTTTTAAACAGATTCGATGCCCTGACCTGAGGGTAACTGATGGGATGTGGCTGTTTCTAAAAGTCCATATATCTGTTATTCTTTTATGCCAGGCTGTTTCAAATCAAAAACACATACTATCTCTCTCTACTGGGCCAAGTCTAGGCATGGACATGGGGGCAGCAATACCCCCTAATTGCCCATGCTACCCACCATGCTTACAGTTTATTTTAATGATTTGAATCACTACTACTGCTACTAACTCAATTGTGGCACCACCAAACCAACACCATTTCATCATTCGGAACAGAAAACTCTCTGAGTCAGACCTTTAGCTTTATGCATGCTGCGTGGCTGACACAACTTCAACAAATCCAGCGAAGCGTTAGTTCATTGAGGCACGGAGGGCAGAAGGTTTATTTAATTCCCCTTATTTTCAATCAGTAATTCATTCTGTTCCTTTAAATCTGCAGTCTCTCCATGTCAACTCCCCTCACTCTCTTTGGCTGTCACCATGTCAACTCCCCTCACCGTCATTGGCTGTCAGCTAGTCAGTCACACCCACATTCAATCATGTGCTCTATATAAGCAGTCTCTTCTCTCTCCCTCTCCTCTCTGTCTCTTCCTGCTAAGCTGACTCTGTCCTGTTCAGATATGTGTTCAAATTTCCTCCACCTCCCCGGCCTCCTCCCTGTGGCACCAGTTCCGAGTACATGAGTCTCTGATTAATCATGATTTAAGGTTGTAACTATTGTGGTATCTAGTTCTGTTATGGTATCCGTGTTTACTGTGGACTATGATTTTTTTTTTCTGTATCCATGTAGTTCATGCATCTTGGATAATGTTGTAATGTCTCATGTCAGTCTGCACTGGATATGATGCTCATGTGTTAATGTCTTGTATTTTACTGTACCTTGGCTCTGCTCAGGGGGGGTTGTTGATATCAGAGCTGTACCTCAGGTGTGCAGGTAATCGGAGATATCAAATGTGATATCAGACCTATGACTCAGTTCATAGATCGTCTGATATCACATGAGCAAGAGCCATGCCGCCATACAAACATGCAAAAGCTTTGCAATAAATGGTCTATGGTCAATCTTATTCTGAGCCGAAGTGTGTCAATGAACTGATATTGTTATTGAAGCTTACTTGTCTAATATAATTCCTGTACCACATATAAAACTTGTGGGTCACAGAACTAAATAATTTAAATGAAAATGATATGGGGGCACTGAGCATCGCCATGGCATTTTTCGCTTAGCGATTGGGAAATGTTACATTCGTCTCTCTCTCTCTCTCTCTCTCTCTCTCTCTCTCTCTCTCTCTCTCTCTCTCTCTCTCTCTCTCTGTCTCTCTATCTATCTAGCTTTCCTTTCTTCCTTTCTTCCTTCCTTCCTTCCTTCCTTCCTTCCTTCCTTGCCCATCACTGTAATGATGAAGCCTGTATGACAAGCAATAATTTCACCACTTTTTCGACAGTGTACGTTTCCACAGAGATGGGTGAAGAAGCAGAGAAGTGATGTCAATCTACAGAAGTGAATGACGAGAGATTGAGATGCTGCAGATAAAAAGCTGAGTCTATGGAGAGATGTGAGTCAGAAAGAAAGACAGAGGAAGTGGTGTAGGTAGAGAAAAAAAACACATGCAGACAGAGACAGAGAGAGAGAGAGAGAGAGAGAGAGAGAGAGAGAGAGAGAGAGAGAGAGGAAGTGGTGTGAGAGAAAGTGAACGTTTTCTAGAGACATTTCTTTCTTTCTTTCTTTCTTTCTTTCTTTCTTTCTTTCTTTCTTTCTTTCTTTCTTTCTTTCTTTCTTTCTTTCTTAATTATTGCTTTCAATCCAATGGGCTTTATTGGCATGAGAAAACATACGTTTACATTGCCAAAGCAATACAATACAACGGTACAGTAGTACAAATACAATCAATACAACAATCTATGATCTACATTTTCGGAGTCATCAATTCACTTGATGCGAGGATACCCTCAATGATTGTTATTTAGGGTGGTTGTGTTGCATCTTCTATTCTTCTCCTGTCACAGCTGCTCACAAATCTCGCTGCTGTGTTTGCACATTGTTGTACTTCTTTACCCAATAGGTATGGGAGGGTTTTTTTTTTTGTTGTCATCGGTTGTGTTTTCAAACTCTTTGAGTGGTTGTGATCATTGGGCTTTCTCTCTTTTTTTGGTGTGTTTTTTTTTTTTATGAATATTTTTATTGAAGAATAGGTCATTTACATCATCGCTGTAACCAATTTTTGTGTTCAAGATATTTATAAAAATAAAAAACAATAATTTTACATTGGCTGCATTGTATGTCTATTCCCATATTTTTCATTTTTTCAGTTAAATTGAAAGTAAATTTGCATAAAACATCGGTAAAGTAAAACAATAATAAGATAATAAAAACATAAGAATAAAAATAGGAAAAAAGAGAGAGAAAGAGACAGAGGTGAAAGTTTAGGAGGGAGAAGCAGAGGAAAGAGAAAAGAGCAGAAGAGGAAAGGAGAGAAGAATTAGGAAAGGGGGAGGGGGGGTCTAGTCACTCACCAGTCTAAATTAATTGTCGGGTAAAATATGACATTAATGGATCCCATTTCCTATGGAATGTACTGACATTACCTCTTGTGGAGTATCTGATCTTCTCCAATTTTAAGAAGTACATCACTTCCCTTAACCAGTGAGTACTGGATGGGGGTCTAGTAGATTTCCACTGAAGGAGTAAATGGCGTCTAACAATTAGAGAGGTAAAGGCCAGCACATCTAGTTGTTTAGAGGTGTACTGGTTATAATCCTCCGGGATCCCAAAAATAGCAACATGCGGAGATATCTCCACCGTGCGTCCAAATATTTTGGACATTGTATCAAAGTAATTCTCCCAGAGATTCACCAGTCGCGGACATAAATAGAACATATGTGTTAAGTTACACGGAGATTGGTGACATCTGTCACACCTATCTGTCAAATTGGGATAAATTCGTGCTAGTTTCGTCTTAGAGTAGTGGATTCTAAATAATACTTTAAATTGAATAAGAGTGAAACGCGCACAGATCGAACTTGAATAGATCGTCTCTAATGCTGCATCCCACCAATTATCATTAAACGTCAGATCAAGTTCTGCTTCCCAGGCCTCTTTAATTCTGTTGTTATTAGAGGCACTGCCCAGTACTAGGAGGTCATTATAGAACCTAGACACTCGTGCTTTTGCGAATGGGTCGGATTGAATGAACACCTCCCATATCCTAGTTGGAGGCAGATGTGGAAAATCTGGGAATAACGATTGGGCGCAGTGTCTAATTTGAAAATAACGAAATCTATGATTGGACGGGATGGTGAACTTCGTATTCAAGTAGTTAAAAGTGCAGAAAATCCCATCCTTATATAAATCCTTGAATGATTTAAGACCTTTATCATGCCAGATCGAAAACCCTGGATCAGAATTAGCTGGAGTGAATGCATGATTTTTGGTTATTGGACTAAGGATGGAAGGAGATTTAAATTTAAAATGACTTCGGAACTGATACCAGATTTTAAGAGTGGAGCGAACTACTGGATTTAGCGTGTATCTCGAGGGGTTGGTTGGAATAGGAGATGTGAGCAAAGCTGGTAAGGAAGATGAGGTGCATGAGATGGATTCAAATTTACACCAGAATGTGTCTGCCGCTGTGTACCAGTAAGAGATCTTGTGAATATGAGCTGCCCAATAATAAAATTGAAAATTAGGCAACGACAGTCCACCATTGAACTTGCATCTTTGAAGTAAAGACTTCTTAATTCTGGGCGCCTTACCGTTCCATATGAATTTAGATAATGTCCTATCTATGTTTCGAAAGAATTTTTTAGTTAGAAAAATGGGTAGACATTGAAATAGGAATAAAAACTTGGGGAGAATATTCATTTTCACTGTGTTAATTCTTCCGATTAGCGATAAGGGTAAACTCTCCCACCTTTGCAAGTCTGTTTGAAGATTAGAAATTAGGGGGGAAAAATTGGCTGAAAAGAGACCGGAGAGACTTCTGGTCACCCTAATCCCCAGATATTTAAAGCCAGAAGGGCTTAATTTAAAAGGTAAGTCGAATTGTGTTAGTCCCATAGCTAATTGGTTGACAGGATAGCATTCACTCTTGGAGGCATTTATTTTAAAGCCTGAAAAGGAACCAAACCGCTCAAGAAATGATAAAATACGGGGTATTGACGTACAAGGGTCGGAGACATACAGTAACAAATCATCTGCGTAAAGCGACAGCTTAAATTCCATTCCCGATCTCGTTATGCCGTTAAATATTTGAGAGGACCTCAGGTATATTGATAGTGGTTCAATGGCAATCGCAAACAAAAGTGCAGATAGTGGACAACCTTGTCGATTCCCGCGTTCAAGCGAAAAGAAACTAGATTGGATACCATTAGTGCGGATGCAAGCCTTTGGGGAAGTATAGAGGAGGCGTATCCATGAGATGAAAACCTCGCCCAGCCCGAATCTGCTCAGGACCGCAAACAAATAGCCAAGCTCCACGCGATCGAAAGCTTTTTCAGAGTCAGCCGCTATTACTACCTCTGGTTTTAAGTTAGGAGAGTCGGTGTATATAACATTTAAGAGAGTACGAATATTGTAAAACAGCTGGCGTTCTTTTATGAATCCATTTTGATGTTTCGAAATAATTGTGGGAAGGACTTTTTCTAACCGAAGAGCTAAAGCTTTAGCCAATATTTTAGCGTCTACGTTTATTAAGGAAATCGGTCTATAGGATGAGCAAAGATCTGGGTCCTTGTCCTTCTTAAGCAACACACTTATGGAGGCTTGACATAGGGTAGGAGGAAGTGAGCTCGACTCCAATGACTCAATGTAAACAGAATGTAATAATGGTGCTAGTTTCTCTTTGAATTTCTTAAAAAATTCGACAGGGAGCCCGTCTGGCCCGGGGGCTCTATTACTCTGCATGTTATTAATAGCTAGTGTAACCTCCGAGACCGTAAGTGGTGTATTAAGGTTTTTAGCAGCTGTAGGATTTATTGTTGGAAAGTTAAGTTCATCTAGAAACGAGTGCATTTCTGTAGGATCAGACGGTGCTTCAGAGGTATATAAAGATGAATAAAATGAGTAGAAAACTGAATTAATAGCTGCTGGATCTGCGTGTAATATTCCTGTTGAGTCCTTGATTTGTGGAATAATATTTGAGGTTGCTTGTCGTCGCAGTTGGTGAGCTAAGAGGCGTCCTGCTTTATCCCCATGTTCATAATAGGTGGCTCGAGAATGTAGCAGGAGACGTTCTGCTTCTGTGGTCGTGATAAGGTCGAATTCGGTCTGTAGTGCTACTCGTTTATCGCGTAATTTAGGGGATGGAGATATGGATATTTGTCGGTCTATCGCTTTAATATCTTTAGAGAGTTCCTGTATTTTGGATTGGCGAGATTTATTCAAGTGAGCAGAGAAAGAAATAATTTGACCTCTCAAATATGCTTTCATTGATTCCCATAGAAGTGAATTAGAGATCGGATCAATTTCATTCTGATTAAGTGTAATAAAATCATCAATCGCATTCGAAATGAACCGTACAAAATTGTCATCAGATAGAAGTAATGAGTTGAGTCTCCAAGGTGATGAATGACGGGGTAGTGATGACAACTGTATGTCTACTGAAATCGGTGCATGGTCAGAGATGACAATAGGGTGGTATTTGACCGCTGTTACTTTAGATATTAGTTTTGAATCAATAAACATGTGGTCAATCCGGCTGAAGGATTGGTACATAGCAGAGAAAAATGAGTATTCCCTCGCTTGTGGGTTAAAATATCTCCAAGAGTCAACGCAACCAACTTTTGCCATAAAGTCCGAAAGGGCTTTGGACATCGCTGAAGGGGTTAAATTCCGTGGATTAGAGCGATCGAGATGGGGTGTAATAACCAAATTCATATCTCCACCGAAAATCAAATAGGCGTCATTCAATGAGGGTAGCCGTTCAAATAACTTGTTCATAAATGCAGGATTGTCAAAGTTAGGTGCATAGACATTGACCAGCAGAACCGGGACATGGCACACTGAACCTAAAACAATTAAATATCTGCCTTCTTTATCCGAAATCACTTTGGTGGATTTGAATTGAACTGATTTGCGAATCAGTATAGCAACCCCTCTGGAGCTAGAGTTAAAGCTAGAATGGAATATCTCTGCAACCCAGGGACATTTCAGTCTGACCTGATCCTTATTACGCATGTGCGTCTCTTGGAGAAATACCAGATCAGCTTTGAGATGTTTCAAATGTGTGAATACTCTTGACCTCTTGACGGGACTGCCTAGACCATTGACGTTCCAGCTGATGAATCTCACAGGGGAATTGGTACCTATATTGAGAGAATTAGTCGTCATTGTAGTTGTCGCGTTTTAGGTTTGAAGAGTGAGGGCCCCCCCCGGCCCATGAAGGAAGGTGGAGAGAGAGAGAGGTGAAAAGAAGAGAGAGAGATAGAGAGAGGTAGTAGTAACTTCCAATAAACATTTGCATAAAAATCAAAAAATTAAAATAAAAATGTGGGTCTAAAATAATTGTCAAAATAAATGTCAAAAAAGTTTTGCATCTGTCACATAACCAAATGTGGTGACTGCCATAACCCTTGCAGTAAAGCCAACACATAATTTGTGTTGGTAACGGGGATCGATGCAGTATCCAGCGAAGCTATCCCTACTGGAACCCCCCCAAATTTGAAAAATAAAATAAAAACGAATTGCGGTATAATATAAGTAAAACGATATAAGTGGATCAATCAACCTTGTTAATATTATGGTTAAGAGCCGTATTAGTGCGAACAAGAGAGAACTAATTTAACAGGCTGGCCTATACAATCATCAAAATTAAAATAGAAAAAGTGAAAAAACGTGTAGAGTATTACAAACAAACAGAGCAACGTGATCTTCGACTATTAGAACAGGACTGAATTATATAAGCAACAAGATGGAATTGTATAAGCTGGATTTTCACATTATCTATGACACCAAGCAAGCATCATGAAGGGCATGTTTCGATCAGATCAGTGTTGTAGTATAAGTCAATAATTTACTCATAACTACTTGTGTAGACTTAAGGTCTATATAAGTGAATAGGCTTATACATAGACGTGTCTTGCACATTTATCCCTTTTAGCAAACAATCCTTCATTGCATACGCACATTCATACATGCACGCACGCACACATTCACCCACATAAGCCAAGTCACCACCACAAGTGGTTGGACTGCTTCTTGGTCCTGTCAAATGGTTTAAATTTAATGGACATTGCCCCCTTGTGGTTGATATCTAAACTGAACACATGCTTTAATTTCACGTCTAATGTGAATGATAGGTTAAGCCAAGCCTTAAATTAAGGTAAATATAAGAAAATCTACAATCAGCGTAATAAGTGTCATGTTGTGTAATCCTTTTGCCCTTCAACATCCGAAATTCAGCTATACTAACTAACATCCCCCACCTGAAATCATGATTCCCCAGTAAACATCACTATACACGCACAAACCAACCCAGACATCCATGTCTCCATCCACCCGTGCACGCACACACACACACACACACACACACACACACACACACACACACACACACACACACCCACACACACACACACACACACAAAAAATAATAATAATAATAATAAAATAAAATAAAATAAATAAATAAAGGCTAGGAATAATAATCATAGCAATAATATTAAGGGTAAAGATAAAGAATTAAAAGAGAGAGAGAATGGTAAAATATACGAAACCCAGTGTAGAATATGTACGCCCATACACACATACGCACGCACACACATAGTATGTGCATGCGCATGTGTGCACACGCGCACACACAGCAATAATAATCTACTAATACTCCACTGTCGTGAAGACATTTTAGGCACGTCCAGGCCTTTTCGTAAGCAGTGTCCATGGAGTATATGAAATGAAAGGTATAACCTGCATGAATGGATTAGCATAGTAATAATAATAAAATAATATTAATAAATAATAATGACCTAAAAAAAAAACGTTCTTTTCTTAAAAAAAAAAAAGGGAAAAAAAGGTGGAAAACGGCGTAAAAAAATGCTTCAAAGTAAAAATAAATAAATAAGTGAATAATAAGTGAAATAATAATTAAACAAATAAAAAGGGAAGTGATGAGACCGGACGGGGAAATCAAATCGAATAGTCTTTTACCTCAGATAGGGCGATAGTCAGTCAGCACAGCGTATGTTTGAGTATGAAAAGGATATTACATCTTGTCACGGATGTGTATATTCAGACACTGGGCGAAGAGCTGGGTTCAGCGGCCGCCACGGCTTCATCCTCCTCCTCCCCCTGGACCGGCGGTGGGCGGATGCTGCTATTCACGTAATCCATCGCCTTCCCTGGGTCTCTGAATTCCCTGGTGTCCCCGTCGATCGTGATGCGGAAACGGTCTGGATGAACGAATCCGTAGCGTACGTTGTTTTGATCTTTAAGACGGAGTCGGACATTCCTGTAGGAGGCGAAGATCTTGGCGTCCCTCGCAGTTCTGTCTGGAAATATGCTGACTGTATTCCCTCCGTACTGGAACGGGCCGTGTTCTCGCGCTTTGCGTAGCACTTCCACACAATCCTGATCGTTGTGGAGTTTTGCCACAATCACCCGTGGTTTCCCGTCTGTCCTCGTAGCCAAGCCTCTGTGCGAGCGATCAACAGGGAATGCTTTTTGATCATTTATGAGCTCTTTCAGGAGTTTAGAAACGGCCGTTGGAGAGCACGAGCCTGGTCTTTCATCTACTCCGAAAATGCGAATGTTTGATCTGCGCATTCTCGATTCTAAATCGTTGCATTTCTCTTTCAATTGTTCTACTTCTTTCTTGAGGACGATCACAGTAGCTTCCAATGGCACCACAATGTCCGTCCATGTAGACAGGCCCTCTTCGACATCTTTCACGGCAATCTTCACATTGTCAACGTCGGAACGGATGGAAGCGGTGCCATTTCTGACTTCTTGTAGCTCGTGTTGCATTTCGTCCCTGAATACCTTGAATTCTTGAGCAAATACCTCCTTCAGTTCGGTTTTGAGGATGTGGGAGATGTCTGCTCTTAGCTCAGAAAGAATGTCGGCCTTCAACGCAGCGGCGTCCATTTTGGTTGCTTCCCCCGGGCTGGGTGGGTGGTCCTCGGTGTGCGGAGTGTTCTGTGCATCGGTGTGTTTGGGCCCAGGTCCAGTGTACTTGTATTTACGAAGATTATTCGCCATGTAGAGATGTTGGTGGTACCAAACCTGCTCTCATATGATTACAAAACGTATTAGGGTTGTCTCAACACTAAAAGTGTGAAAATAGAACCGCAAAAAGTAACTTTTTAGAGAAGTTTCAGCAGGAGCTCTCTCGCACGCGTCCTACTCCATTGCCGGCTCAACAGCGCCCCTCTTTTTTTGGTGTGTTTTTAGCAGTCTTTAAAATATATAGGTTTCTGTAGTGTTGCATTGTAGTTTATGATGGATTGTTTGTATGAACCAAGGTAGTCATCACTCATGAATAAATGAGTAAAAAAAAAACATCCCCCTCTCTCTCTCTGAATGAAAAGTGGGACAACTCCAGTTATGGCGTGAGACCATGAAATATGTACAGAGTGCAGTCTGAGGACATCTCACCATGCTAACCCACAACGGGGCATGCAGCCATGAGGGAGAGGAGATGCGAGGAAGAGGAGGAGGAGGAGGAGGAGGAGGAGGAGGTAGTGAACAAATACCTCACTCCATCAACCTACACTACACTGTGCTGACCTAGTTTCTCAGATCAGTGGTACGTGTGATGAAACATCAAACGTTGACTTTTCTGCACAGTGAGGTCTCTTTAAGCCTATAAGGAACTGACCAGGGGCGGATATAGGCATGGGCAATGCCTAATCTGCCCCACCAAACACGATGGCATGCAAAACAATATTTCAAATTAAAGTGCTTATATTTAAAATGATTTGAAACACTACTAGCTGCTACACTACAGCTGTGTCACCACTAAACCAACACCATTTCATCATTCAAAACAGAAAACTCTTTGAGTCAGACCTTTAGCGTTATGCATGCTGCCTGTCTGTTGCAACTTCAACAACAACTGATGTTATTATTGATGCTTACTTGTCATGTTATAAGTCATGTAACCAAAAACGGTATGGGTGAGGCTTCATCGCCCGTGGTGCAAAGCGACACTGGCGATGAAGCCGCCCCAATACCATTTTCTCCTGCCCCCCAAATGGGAAATGTTATGTCCGCCCCTGGAACTGACACTTTTATTTTAGGCCACATACAGTAGCTATCGAACAGTGAGTAAAAACTGCAACTTTGTACAGCCTTGAACTGTGGCCTGAACCTCCAATACTCATTTTGGACTGGACAGATATAAAGCATGTGCGTGCATGGGTACGTGTGTGTACTGTACATGTATGCCTGCCAGCCTGCATGTGTGTGTGTGCATGCAACTGTGCATGTTCAAAACTATATTTTTTGAACATGCAACATTATATTATATGTGATGGTGCTGTTTTACTGTGCATGTTCAAAACTTTATATGTGATGATTCTGTTTTATGGTGGAAAAGAAATCATGGCATTCCATCTTTAAATTTGTATTATTTGAATTTATGGAATATCAAATATCGTGCTCCGTGGCCTACAAATAAGTCCCAACCTCACTGTTAGGGAAATGTTGCAGCAGATTATATAATGATGATCATAATGTCTCCACCCTCCTGTGAGGCAAATTAATTTAATCACAGACCCTACAACCTTTCCGATTAATTTCCATATACCAAGTTTCTTTCCAAATGCTTGGCGACATCTTCATGGGGATGATGATATTACGGTGCCCTGGAACATAGCTGGCATGCTAGAAGCTTTAATGAAGCAGAAGGATGCATGGGAATTGAATTTCCGTCATCCCTGAGGAATCGCTCAGCCCGTATTACTGTGGCATCCGCCTTTCTCGGTCCCCTGGCTGCACACTGCATGGCATAGGTGGATAGAAGCACCGTGGTAGTCAGCAGTTATCGTTCCAAACTTCCACCCTGGTGGGTGGAGAAGCAGAGAAGAGACTGAGGTGAGCTACTACGATGAAAGCTGAACCTATAGAGATGTGAGAGACAAAGGATGTGGTATAGGCAGAGAAGAACATCAGACACAACTGAACTGCTGTACTGTACTGTACTGTATGCTGTAGTACTGTACATTGCAAGCACCCCCTTGTATGTGTGTGTGTGTGTGTGTGTGTGTGTGTGTGTGTGTGTGTGTGTGTGTGTGTGTGTGTGTGTGTGTGTGTGTGTGTGTGTGTGTTACACAAAGAGAGAGAGAGAGAGAGACAGAGAGGGTGGGTGGAGTGAGTTTGCAACAAAGTGAACATTTTCTAGAGAGAGAAAGTAAACTCCTGTAGGAAGGCAAAGAATGCCATTCTTTCTTATAGGTTCTATCTATTATACTCACCAGAAAGGAAGTTCACTCTCACCTTCTCAACTTTTCAGTTTCATTTACATGCATCTCACGAACGTTAACACAAACACATAAAAGCACGCCGCGGGAGCAAAATTAAAGTTTGCTCACTAGGGGGGAGATTGCAGAAAGGGATGGCAAGGTGACTTAGTGTTAATGCATCCATTTGTGCTTCTGAATAAACTATACATAATTAATTGGAACTAAACAAAACATTGCAAGGATGCACCTGGGATGTATCCTCCCTCATCCTCAGTGATCTATCCCAAGGTTTCTCCAAAATCACAGCCCTCACTCAGGTGATTCAGCCGCGGTGATCAAATCGTGGATTACATCCCAGTAGCTACCCTTGATCAGTCCCACTAGGGCAAGAGAACAAGGCCACACAATCCATTGATCTGGAACTACTCTACTGGGACTTGGAGGAGCATGTCACTTGGATGGACTAGGCTCTTTGGGTTGAACCCAAACCCAAAGAGTCTAGTCCCAGGGGACCCCTGGGGTCTCAACCCAGAGGACTCAACTCAAAAGATCCCTGGACCCCTACATCTCACCGGGTCTGCTCCTGCTCTCACCAGGCCCAGGATCTGTGTGTTGCACGAGACTCCCAGCACTGGTAGCATTGCCCACTATCGCCAGATGGATCGCTGGAAAAAGAAGAATGCGGTATAACTTTTCGTCCGACATTGCTCTGCCCGCTTTTTGACCATCGCCCGTTCGCCTGCTATTGCCAGCTTCACCTGTAGTTGCCGGGTCCCATAGACAAGGCGTCGTCTGCTGTTAAAACGCAGGCCTTTATTGAAGTGAAGTCAGCTTGGGTGAACAATTAAAAACACTAAACAGGGTAAAAACCTTTTCACCCACTTCAGTCTGGAGTATGTAAGAGCCTTTAGTCTAAAGGCCTATTCAGACTCAGAGATTTTACTCACCACCGCAGTGGTGATCACTGGGAACGCCCACTAAACGGCTACACAAATCACACTGGCCTGGAGCTCCCAGCCAATGTTGATTGGTCCAGAAGTTTGGAGCAGTATGCTTGTTTTGGACAGCTCGGGATGTAAAAAAGAAAAGAAAAAGAAAACAACAAAGAAAACAAAACAACACACCACAATGTGACAGGCTGGAAGACAACGGAGGAGGGAAGGAAGGAATTCAATAATAGAGACAATGACGTAAATAGAATACCGGTAGGAAATAAACATAAAAGGAGCAGAAAGTATTATAATTGAGGAAGGTAGGAAATAGAGAGAAAGCAGAGGGGGAAAAATAAACAACAATGAACGCATTCGAGGAGAACAGGAGAGGGGAGGGGATGGTGCTGGTCTATGAATAGTGGTGGTTGCAGTAGTTGGACCAGTGGTCACGGTGAACACAGAAAAATCTAAACCCCTCTGTAGTCTGTACTGTAATGTACCGTACTGTACAGCATTCACGTGTACAGTATGGTAGTGTAGGCTAGTGTTCTGTAGCTAAATTTGGTTGGCAAATGCTTAAGCATTTGACCTGTAATGAAATGTACTGTAATTCTCCAAGCTGTAATCAGTTTTGTTGCAGTGTGTACTTCATTTGTACTGTAACTCTCATTTCTGCTAATAAGAATTTGATTCATTCATTCAAGACCCATGTTAGTCGGCACTGTATTTTATCATCCCCTCTACTCTACTCCAGATTGCTGCCCAGTCTAGGGACAGACAGATCACGTACAACACTGCGGTTCCTTGGAGCTGGCTGCACCACTCAAAAAAGCATGCTACAAGTTGCATTATTGTGAACCAAGGTCTACTTCTTGGTCCATCGGTCTCGCGCATCCCCAAATAGCAGATCTGACAAGTTGACAACGCTCACAGCGCCAACGGGTGCGAGTCGTGCGACGCACCGCGAGTTCGTAGATCTGTGTACGAAGTCTCCTCCCCCCTCCTGCTCTACCGCCCCGCCCTCAAGGAGTGACTCTCTCTCTCTCTCAGAGCCATCTAGTGTCAGAGTTGCGACATTGGGGGGCCAGGCACTGAGCTCTCGAGCTGCTGTTCATGCAGCCTGAATAGGGACAAGCTGGAGTTGGAAATGCATTGTTTTCAACGAGGGCGGCGCAAATAAGAGCTGTTTTATGGCATGTTTCACAACATGTCAACGGTATTGTAGCCTACAGCAACAATGTTACTATACAATAATGTTTATGCTGTAGTATAACTAAAAACAAACTAAAATAAAGCGATTTAAGACCATTAAAGCTGAGACTGTTGCCTGCAGTCCAATGCATTTCTGCCTACTTCAGGTCCAGGACTTGTCCCTATAGGTTGTCTTCTTTCTCTATTCAAGTCTGAGTAGAAGAGCCTCCATTGGACTGACCCCATGAAGTGAACGGAGTTGTCGTAACTCTGCCTATACTCTATGGCTCTGCTCTCTCTGTACAGCCACAACCCGCTCTGTGCTGAGTCTGCTCAGTCTAACGGGACAAGTTAAACCTCATCCATCCATCCGCGCGTACAGGAGCAGGACATGGTGAATACTACTCAAACATCCATGTGAATTACATCGGGAGCAAGGTGATTTGAAACGGAGCGCGGCGGGTGAGTGGAAAACTATGCACTTTACACGTGTCAAACCAAAAATGTTAACTAAAAGCAGGAGATGTGGAGGTTTCTTTTAGCCCACTCCTCAGTTTAGTGGTAGACGGTAGGAAGAAGAAGAAGAAGAAGAAGAAGGGGAAACCGCATGCCAGCTCTTCTCTTCTAGTTCTTTTAGCAGTTAGCTGTAACGACTTATATTGACGCTACTTTGCCGAAAAACTAAGTGTGTATATTGCTAAACTGGGCGCTTGTTGGTTACTGTTTACGGTTGGAAGCGCTCGATTTGCAGGGCTTTCGGTTTGAAAGACGCGAGACGTGAGAAGAGAAGGGGCTCTACATCCTCCTCACTCCGCGGGATGTTGCCATTCTACTCCGCTACAGCACTGGGTTTTCAACAGGTGGTCCGGGGACCACCAGGGGTCCCTGAGAGGGTTCCAGGTGGTCCCCAGCTAAGTTGGTTAACCAGATGTAACTCTTGAGAAGGTATTAAAAAGGTTGAAAAACGGTTGAAAAAGGTTGAAAACTCCCTGCGCTACAGTGTTGCACGCTCACCGGAGGGGGTCCTACTGCTACTATACTACTACTACTCCTACCAATACTCATTCAATAGTTCTGTTTGCTACATGCAGAGATCTCCCAACCTACTTCTCCGAGTTTGGACTAGTTAAGTGGTTTTCAACCTTTTTGATACCAGCCAGGGCCCACTATTTATTCAGATTTTGAGCCGCGGACCACCATTTGATGACATTTTAGCCCCACAGGCCCCAAAACTAAAGATTTCTTTTTTGTTTTGTCCACAATTCCAGGCTGGCTTTCGGAAACAAAACATGCAAGCATGGAGACAAGAAAAAAATGACCATTTCTTCTACTTTCTCTAGTTGTGTAGACTTGGGGCTAATTCAGATGATGAATGTTTTAACTCCTGAGAGTGTAAACATTACGCTCTCAAAGCGTTACATGTGGTTAACCAACTTTCCATCATTTAGCCTGGGGACCACCTCTCAAGGACCAGTGGTTGAAAACCACTGGACTAGAGGACAGTCTCTCCAGCAGGGGCGAAATCCAGTGCTAGTGATGGTGGTGGTGACTGGTGGAGTAAGGTAGCGGTTTAAAGATGTCTCCCCCTCGAATGAGTGAGAGATGTACCGTTCTCTCAAGGAGCAATGGTTGAAATATACTTGCACTTGTTTGAGCCTCTCAGAGTTCAAGCAGTGTATGCTACTGCTGTCCGTCCTACCCTACACTATAATGGCAGCAGGGGTTCCCAAACGCTTGAGTCTATTTGGTTCATATCCTAATTATCAGACATTTAGCACAAAAATCATAGTGGTTCCTAGACCCCACTTTAGGAACATCTGCCCTACAAAGCTATGTATGTATCAGAAGAACATTGAGATGTTGAACCACTACAGGTGTACTATAGTTATATTGGTTGATTCAATACTTAATACTATTAACAGTTTGCAAATAGTACAGTGAGTGGTACAATTATACAACTGTGCTAAAAGTCCCAGAGGGCTTATTACTGTGGCCCTGTGTAATATAGCTCTCCATCATTGTATCCATACATTAGGCATTAATGTTGAATCCATTTAGAAATTGATTTATTTGTTGATTGATTTTTGTGTGTGAAATAATGAAATAGTATTTGCTCATGAGGGCTCATAATTGATTGAGTATATAATTTGGCATTACAAAACAACCCCTTGAGGGTTACTGTTTTGTTTGTGTATGTGAGGATGCTTGGTGTGGCAAATTGGGTTGCACAAACCTCTAAAGTAATAATAGATAGGTTATTGTATTGGTAAATGCATGCATTCCATTCATACATACAATATTCATATATTTAGTATTTTGTGCTCAAAATCTCTACTTTTTATGAGTCAATGTGATTGCACTTTTGGTTATAGACAAAGATTTCTGTTTTCTCATCACATAGCTGACCGGCTATCTGCTTGAAGTAACTATAAGCACACATTTCTCTAACATTTACATTTTCCGTTGAATTCGATCATTTTAAGACTGAGAGCAATACATCACGAACAAACCTTCGCATGTCACGTTGAGGAAGTGCGGGGGCAACTAGACGAGAACACGATCCTCACTGTTTATTCACCTCTTAAAAATAGACCCAGCAGATGAACCTGGTTTGTCTCGGTCAGTTTTCTCCCCCACTCAATTAACACGGATCGTTTTGCCGTGCGAACTTCGACCGTGACCCCCCCATCGGATTGAGACACGATGGCCTTTCTTTCCTTCTCTATAGCCATCCACCGCCATCATGCCTTCAATGAATCCCTCCTAACCAGGGGCGGATGTGACATGTCCCATTTGGGGGGCAAGAGAACATGTTGTAGGGGCAAGAGAAAATGGTATGGGGGCGGCTTCATCGCCCGTGTCACTTCATGCCATGGGCGATGAAGTCGCACCCATACCATTTTCAGTTACAGGACTTTTATTAGTCAAGTAAAGCATCAATAATAACATCAGTTGTTGTTGAAGTTGCAACAGACACGCAGCGTCCATAAAGCTAAAGGTCTGACTCAGAGAGTTTTCTGTTTTCAATGATGAAATGCTGTTGGTTTAGTGGTGCCACAGCTGTAGTTAGTTAGTAGCAGTAGTAGTGTTTCAAATCATTTTAAATATAAGCACTTTAATTTGGAATATCTTGGGTTGTTTTACGTGCCATCGTGTTTGGTGGGGCAGACTGGGCATTGCCCCCCCATGCCCATGCCTAGATCCGCCCCTGTCTTCGATGAATCCCTCCTAACCCAGTGCAACCTGCACGTCTCGCAGTGACCCGCTGCTCGTCAGCTTTCACAGAAACACAAGACAAGATGTACATGACTGATAGAGCCGCGTGGGCCTGTGCTGGTCTGGATGTGCCTTTTGTGTTGTTGAGGTTATCTCTCCTGTGTCTGCCTTTTCTGTTCTACCCTTTTTAAATGTTTGATGTGAGACATCTTTTCCTTTCCACTGTATAGCTCAGCATCTGCACTGTGGCTGTCATCTCATGTTAGGAAAGGCCCCGATAGACACTAGACAGTGGCCCCCATGCACTTGTGTACACACACACACACACACACACACACACACACACACACACACACACACACACACACACACACACACACACACACACACACACACACACACACACACGGCACATCTTCATGCACAAATTGTCAGATACACAAGTGCAATATAAAGGCTCACACGCCAGCACACAGCTACCATAATACAGTAACACAAATAGAGCTTGTTTAATCTATGCATGCACATGAACACACACACACACACACACACACACACACACACACACACACACACACACACACACACACACACACACACACACACACACACACACACACCTCCCGACCAACACATCGGTGGCTGTGCTTGCTCATGTATACATACATAGACTAGATGGACGATCCAATGTATAAATATTAAATAAACATGTCCACATCCATGTGTAAGCATTCAAACGACCACATGTGCGCTGTGTGTAGACACGCTTGCATGCACACACACACACACACACACACACACACACACACACACACACACACACACACACACACACACACACACACACACACACACACACACACACACACACACACACACACACCCTCATTACTCATAGATGCAGAGTTGCAGACTCTCACTAGCATGTGGTCAATAAGGAACACTCTGCCATCGTAAGATCATGCACCCATGGTGCAGTACATATGCACTTGGACACACACACACACACACACACACACACACACACACACACACACACACACACACACACACACACACACACACACACACACACACACACACACACACACACACGCACACACAGTTTGCCTTCTCCATGTTAAAGTGAGCCATTATCCCGGTGTTTTAGAAGCGAACCATTAGTCTACTCTGCATGCAGTGTAATGACAGAATTGGATTCCGTTGAGTGTCTGTGTCTGCGTGAGCGGCTTGTGTCATCTCTTCTCAGAAAACGGCATTGGTCTGCCGCTCTGCTGGCTGGTGAGAGCAGAGCTGCCTGCATAATATCGCTGCCTGTCAGGCAGGAAATCTCGTGTCTACACAATTCAACTTTTTTTTACGATTGTTTTTCCTCCCCCGTAATTTAATGCCCTGCTTCATCATACAATTACGGAAATTGCAGATCGCCTATTCATTTCACTATAGGGGTAAAGGAATGGTTTTGAAATACAAGGATTCCACCCGTCAGCAGTACTACTGTATTCTCCGTAGTATTGTACACTAAGCGTTGCTGTTTAATTTTTTCCGACACAGTGATTTGGGGCTGTTGGCTCATGAAATATTGAACTTGAAGAGGCTAGTAGGGAGGTGTGCTTTTATTCCTTTAAATCAAAGCCCTGCGGAGTGGAGCTGGGCGCTCAGCCGCTCACACTGGCATCAAACATGTAAACAAAAACACCCCCTTGTCAAGGCTGTTTATCACCGCTTGGATGCAGAAAAAGAAAATGTAATTTCTGTTTGCCACCACTACAGTCTGTGTCATATGCTTGAATTAAAAATATGATCCTAATCCTCCCCCTGCCTTTCAGGACGCCTTGCTTAAACCTTTCTGTGGTGAAGGTGTTTCAGCTGTTGAAAAATAGCAGATCTACAAGCTCATATCGCGCCACCGAGTGGCGCGATATGAGCTTGTAGTTCTGCTATTTTTGAAAGATTGTGAAAATGTGGTGCAAATCTTTGAATATATCATTTCGGAAGCAAACATTTTCAACTCAAATCTTTGCTTCTGGGGGATCCCTAGAACAACATGTTTTCAGATGGGGGTCCACAGCCAAGCCAATAATAGATATTTCTGGGGGTCCTTCCTATGAAATATGTTAAGCATCACTGACACAGAAAGAGATTTTTTTTTTCAGAAAAACTAGAATCTCGCGCCAGGGACTAGAATTTAGTGTCACAAACTAGAATTTAGTGTCATGGACTAGAATTTAGTGTCAGTCACAAACTAGAATTTAGTGTCATGGCCTAGAATCTAGAGTCGGGAACTAGAATCTAGTGTCAGAAACTGGAATCTAACTTCAGAAACTACAATCTACTGAGAGGAACTAGAATCTACCGTGGGGGACTAGAATCTGGCATGATGAACTAGAATCTAGCATCAGAAACTAGAATCTGATCCACAATGGGTTAAGAAATGCTTCAAAGGCCTCGCTGCTTTGCTTACTACTGAAGTGATTATGCTAAATCAGATCAACTCATTTGATTTCAGGTGGCATGGAAGTCGATTGCGTGGCACTCTCTCTCTGCAGAGGCAGACTCATTATTAGGGATCCTTGAACTCTTGTCTCATTTCTTAGCTACTTTCCTTTCTTATCTTGTTTTCTTACAGCTTCGCACACACACACGCGCGCGCATTGCATGCAAACACACACACATACACGCATGGACGCAATTCCCTGGAGTGCATTTAAATGTGTAGATTGGGTGTAAGAGCCAGCCAGAACTCCGCAAAAAGCCATATTTCATTCCCACATAACCTTTCATCATTTTCTTTTATTGTTGCCAACTTGCCATAATTGAGGAGGGAGGCAAGAGAGATCCATCTTACTTGATGTGTTCTTACATTGGTTGGGGGGCAATTTCTCTGTGTTTTAATATTTCGGCGTAGGCTGGATTTAATTTCAGTTTAATGGAAGCAGTCAGTGTTTACTTGTACTATCCCCAAAGCCATGGCTGCTTTGCTGGGTTGGTATTGAAGTGGTCGAGGCGAGGGACCATATTTTGTTTAAAATATATTGCTGGTCTGACTCTAAAATAAGGATCAATTGTGTCATTGCACATATGAGACCTTACTGTTTCATTTCTATATTTAAAGATACTACCATTAGAGTTCTCAACGGGCCTGAAAATTGACATCAGGCCCAAAGCCCGGCCCAGCCCGACCAATTAGCATAGTTTTTAGCCCCGACCCGGGCCTACAATCTCAGGGGTCCGGTCGAGCCTAGTCGGGTTTGGGTAGAATTTGAGCACTCTACACTGAGTAAAAGTGAAAATACCAATCGGCACCATCTTCATAAGAGGTAAATACACAAACAGACAAAACAGAATTGTTATTTTTATCATAATAAAATAATTCAATATATGTTGCTTTTTTCATGGAGCCCTAGGCCCGACACGGCCCTACTGATCTGCATACGGGTCGGGTCGGGTCGGGCCTGGTCGGGTTCGGGCAGAGTTTGAGAACTCTAACTACCATTAATGGCAGACTGCAGGCTTCCCTTCCTAGAACTTTGGGATGTTGAAATATTAGCCATGGCTGTACCCTTAAACCAGTGGTTTTCAACCAGTGGTCCCTGAGAGGATTCCAGGTGGTCCTCAGCTAAATGATGGGCAGTTGGTAACCAAATGGACTCTTGTAGATCTGTAACTCTTGAGATCGTGAAATGGAACCAAATGGAAAACATTTGGTATCATTTTACACTCTCAAGAGTTAAATTATAGTTAAACATCTGAATTATTTAATTGTCAAGAATCTACACAATTAGAAAATGTAGAAGCATTGTTATTTTGACCAACATCAAACTCCTTAGTTTTGGGTCCGACAGATTAAACTCAACTCAAATGCTGAATAAATAGTGGTCCCTGCTAAGATAAAAAAAAAACCCTGCCTTAAAACAAAGTACAGGACAGTAGTTACTAGTTAGTGAGCATTGGGAATGATATCATGTGACGATAGTTAATGTTGAGGAAAAAAAGTGACAACGTTTTATGCATGCAGTGGATATACAGATACAGTCATCATTAAGACAAACATAAGTGCCGCGGTTTTGCGAATCTATGCTCATAACAGCAGCCTCTGTAATGTAGTGTACTGCAGTTTGTGCATCTTTCGCTGACCTAGCAGTGCACTGTGTTGCTTTTGTGGTTGGGTGCATCCGGTCTCCTCTACCTCTACACCAGGGCTGCCCTGGTAGATCATGATCTACCAGTAGATCACGCAGGCCATGCAGGAGGATCACATGACAGTCTCCCCAGCAAAATTGGACCCTTATAGATCTGTAACTCTTGAGAGCGGTAAAATGAAACCAAATGGATCCGTAAGGGTCCATTTGGTTTCATTTTAGCTCTCTTAAATTATATTTAAACGTCTGAATTACATAATGCACGTAAGAGTCTACACAATTAGAAAATGAGTATGATTGTTAATTTGAAGTTTTCGCAGTTCTCTTTCCCAATTGTGGACAAAAACGTGAAAGTTTTGGGTGCAAGAAACTAAACTCAAGATCACAAAATGTCAACTCAAACCTCAAATACTGTTTTCAAACGTCAGTAATAGCACATATAGAGGAAAACCTTCCAATTCTCCATCTCTATTTTTCATTATAAGTGCATTATTCTTAACAAGTAAGCAGGGGGCCTTGAAATGGATTTTCAGTAGTGGAACAATCACATTTTTGATGTGTAGATCTTGTTGAGCCGGTCATTTTGAAAGTAGCTCACAAGTCAAAAAGTGTGGGCAGCCCTGCTCTACACCAATCATCCAAACACCAATCAGAAACAGTGAATCACTGTGAACAGGAAGTGAGCTCATAGCGTTTTTTTGTGGGTTGTGCACTCTGTGTTCATGCAGGAAGGCGTTTGACCTGAGGGCCATTGTGAAGGTTTTTTCCTCGCATTGTTGTGGAGAGCAGTGCAGCGCTTCACAGGGGCCAGTAGATCCTAGTAGGGACATGGTTATACTGCTAGGTAAATATTATTGGAAAAAACATTTGACATTTTTCCTAATAATGCGCAAGGATTTGCCCCCACTAAGTCACTCACTATCCATAGAGCTTATATGGTAAAGACTTTTGGCCTGTGTTAGGACAGTAAAGTAGCTTATTAACTTGAAAGAAGGAACGGCTCCTAAATTATAGGAACACAGCTGTTGGACTTCAAAGGCGAAATCTTGCAGACATTGGAAGCGCTGTATAAAAATAAAAAAAAAGCCCCCAGTGTGGGTTGCTTTTAGTAGCGCCGCTCTATGCAGGACGGAGATTGGATCTTTTATATGTCGGGTTAGCTCTGTGTCCTTTATGTGCACTTCGGCCCTATTGGCTCTAAAAGTAAGCGCGCGCGCGCACACACACACACACACACACACACACACACACACACACACACACTTGTCTAATCCAATTCCTGCATGATTGTGCTGGAGAAAAGGCCAGAGATGCATTAGCATATTAGCGTTAGGTTTTTCCTCCCAGTTTATTTGCTCACATTCCCACTTCCACCACCAGTGTTGCCAACTGCCAAAATGCACTAGTGGCACTTCCAAAAGGCACTACAACACGCTAGAGCAGTGGTTTTCAACCATTTTCATACCAGGGCCCACTATTTATTATGCATTTTAGCCACAGACCATCTGAGTTGAGTTTAGTCTCTCAGACTAATTTAGGAGAATTAACTGGCTAAATGTGTAGATTCTTGAAAATTGGGTAATTCTGATGTTTAAATGTAATTTAAACATTTAAGAGCGTAAAATGATACCATTTTACGATCTCAAGAGTTACAGATCTATAGAGGTCCAGTCCATTTGTTTACCAATGGTCCTTTCTAGGAAGGAAGGAGGAAGGCTATCATAGGAGGAAAAATGTTGAAAAATGAGGGTTTTATCTCTGGCGCCTGTCAACAAATTTTGCCCCAACTCACCAGCAAAAAAGCACTAGACTTTCTGCCAGGAGTTTTTCACTAATTTTGGCGCTAGGGGGGGTTGGAAAAAAAAGCTAAATATAGTGACAAATGTGCCAAGTTGGCAACACTGTCAGTGTCCACCACACAAACGCACTCTCATTCTCTCCAAAGTTGTTTGAATGGGTTTTTCTCATGCAGGCGACCCATGGTCGGCTCGGTACAGCAGTGACAGGTGGGGGGAGTTATGATGACAGGGCGGTACACACCTGTCAAAACGCTAACGCAGGTTGTCCTGGTGCCAGAGACCTCCTGTGGAGAGCAGGAGGGCAGAAAGCCAGCTGGATCCAGACATAAGGTACAGGCAGTATAAAGGCAAGGCGCTGTCTGGGTTTTTTGGTGGTGTTGGCGGGAGCTGTGGGTGTCAGGAAGTTTATCAGTATTGCTTAAAATATGATTCACTGCCTGTGTGTTTGTGTCTGTCAGGGCTTTAACCTTTTTCTCTAATCAATGTTCTTGGCTAAACCTTGTGTTTTTAAAGTGGGCCCACAATCTGCAATGTGTCATCTTGTTCCCTTTGAAAAATTAATGAGCAAACACAAAGTCTGTCAGATAACCTCATTTTTTTAAAAAGAATCCTAAAAGAGGATTCTTCAAGAGTGTTTCAACTGGTGTTGAAACACTCTTGTGTGTTCATTCCTTGATAAGGCGTAGGCGGATTCCTTTATACCTGACGTGTGAAAAGTGATATGAAAGTGAGGCAGATTAGCCTCACTTTCATATCACCGTGTCACTGTCTTACAGCGTAAGATATGTGATCTGTGTCAGTTCTGATGTTCCATCTATCAATGACTTAGCAAAGGTTTTCTGCTAGTAAGGATGATTGACAAGAGATTTTTCTGTCCGGCTTATGCAGAAACATCATCTTACTCCAGTGAATCACCATTTGCGTCGTCACCTTTGTGTTGCCCAATGTTTGTGTTTACACAAAAACCCAAAAATAGTCTGTTCATTGTCAATGGCATTTAATGTATGTGTTAGGGGAAAATGTGGGTTACGCATCTAAAGCTGGACATAGGAGGGGATATCAACGCAAAAACTCTAGTTGCATTACAGCTTTATCCATCTGTAGACTCTGTAGACATTTTTAAAGCACAACTCAAGACGTACTTCTATGCACTTGCTTTTAACTGATTCTCTGTGATTCTATATTTTATGATTTTATATTTTATGCCTTATTTCAGGTCCTCACTGTACTGCTTCTTTGATATATTTTAATGATCTCCTTAATTTATACCCACTTTTTTTTGTCTTCTTCTCTATTGCAATGTAAAGCACTTTGAGCTGCATTTTATGTCATGAAAAGTGCTATACAAATAAAGATTATTATTATTATTATTATCTATCTGTACTTAAGTAGACACTCTAATAATATACATCACATTCTGTGCTCACTGTTCTGCATGTTCCTTTGTCTCGTGTCCACGAAATGTTATGTAGATTTTTTTTTTTATTGTACGCTAGCAAGGGAACCTACCAGTGTACCAACGTAGGACTATGACTATAATAACTATGCCAGCGGTCATGACATGGGCTGAACATCTCTTTCTGGAGCAGTGGATTAGACATGACAGTGACTGCAGGCTGGCTGAGTCTCCGTCTTGTTTGCTCTGGCTGGGTCTTAGCTCAGGACTCACACCATCATTAGACAGTGAAATGAGTCAGCCCCTGGATGGATCCGCTCTCTGGTCATCTAACAGCCACGCAGGGAATATAGGACGAGGGAGAGAGAGGGGAGTGAGGGAGGGAGAGAAAGAGAGAGAGATTTGACATCATATACAGTATATTGCACTTGATTTTTGTCATAGATGCCCTCTGCGCTGCATTGATGCAGGTTGTCTTTATTCTAAAGTAGGTATTTTTGTAGCTTCAAATCTTATTTTTTTCCCCCACACACATCTTATTTTAATAGTATACTGATACTCACGCATGAGTTTTATGTCACTCTTGGTCAGCCTTTACTTCCCAGAGGTATTCTAGAGGTGCCACCTGAGTTTTTTAAAATCATGTGTGGTTTGATGTGATGTGTGGGGAAAAAAAGTTTGGAGCTACTATGTATCATGTCACAGGAATCAAGGTAGATGGCTGACCAATGTGTTTTAGTGTGGAATTCTCCTTTAACCACCTTTCCACCTGGTAGGTCATTCATTATACACGCAAAACATACAATATATATATATATAGCATGACAGTGGAAATAGCAGATCTCCAACCTCACTTGCTAATATAACGTTTGATAAAACAACTGGTTTTATAATTGTATAGAAGAGCTGAAGTCCAAATACCAGCTCTGACAGTGTAAACTGGTTCCGGAAACCAGTTCCAAAATATGCATGTTACTGCTTTTGGATCCTCAATATTGGACCTAGTCCTAACCCTATTTGGCACCAATTGAGGAGATATAATATGACAACAAAACAAAGCGATTATTGGATAGCAATCCTTGTCCCGGTGACACTGACGGAGGGCAGATGCAACAGGGGTGGTGCGATTACAAGCAGCAGCAGAACTGGGTGTGCTGTGGTTCAACCCTTTTATAAATAAACAGCCAGATTGCTCCAAAATAAACGGCGCGCTGCACAGCGTGTAGTAGATGGGTGGCTGTATGGCCCCACCCTGGGCCGGGCCTGCTCTGCTCTGCTCTCTCTAACCAGTTGTTATTGTGGAGAGAGGTTTGCAGGCCAGCTTTTCCCAACCTTGGGGTCTTGATGATCCGCAGGGGTCCTTCAACATCAAAAGAGAGAAATATGGTAATCCTACTGCAATAACTTGTACAGTATAGCAGGGCTTTGGAAGTGGAAAAATAAAATATATAGCCTCTGAGAGAAGCTGCCTGTACAGTACATTGCTGTCAGTAGCCAGCAGGTCGATTTCTGTTCCCTAAACGTTTTTTTTTTTCCTTCACAGTGTAAAGGCCGGGTTTTACATTTTGAGGAGTGCAGACCTTTACAGGCACATCAATATGGACAGGGGTTTGGGACCTCTTCCTGTGGGATCTGCCCCCCTTTTTTATATAATCAAAGCATGGACTTCCCACTGCCCTGCATTTGCAGCATGGCGGCTTTTCCTCTCCTATAAGCCCTGAGCATAATATTAATATATTAAAGTGCCTTTCAAAACACTGTTACAGTCGGTATGAAAGCAAAAGATAAACACGGGTCTTAAAAGCCCCCGCATTAAAATAAATAATGAAAATACCGACGGGGCGGCCGGAGGCAAAAATAAAAAGAAGTACACAAATATTGCAAAATCGGGAAAGGTCAGAGTTACAGTATGCTAAAATGGAGCTCCTGCCTAGAGATTAGAGATAAATAAGTCTTTTTATTTATTTAAATTCCAAAATGACACTGGATGGGATTCAAGCCAGGCGAAAGGCAAGAAGTGCACCGTCTGCCCTACGTATAACCACTGTGGCGCTACAGAGATCCTGACGTGAGATAGGAGAGGATGGCAGGAGGCAGCCAATCAGGACCGTCTAGATCATGGGTGTCAAACTCTGGCCCGCGGGCCAAATTTGGCCCGCCGTGTAATTTCATTTGGTCCTTGAGACATTATCAAATTAAAGGGGAAGACCACCCATTTTCAACATTTTAATATGTCATTAATATACCTTAGAGATGTTGTGTGGACATGATAAAAAAAGTTCCCCCAATTCTGTATTTCCTAAAAATGGAGGTCTGAAAAAATCATTAACTCCTTGACTGTTTTACCACGACTTTTTGGGTGATTGATTATTCTGTTGTCTGTTCATCACCCAAAAAGTCATTTTGGGTTTTGTTTTATTAACAAGCTCATTAACTCACTGCACACCACCTGATGAAGTCCTTTAAGTGGTGATTGCACTACAAAACCCCCAAAACACCTCACACACTTTACAACTATCATTAATAAATTATAAATTGTATAACTTTAAATGCATTTATCTCTGAATGAGCCCTGGAGACAGTGAAATGTGAAAATACAGGCTGTTTTGTCAACTGTATTTAAAAAAAAACCTGAAACATATCAACTGATTTTATTTCTTCCCTTAAAGTAGACACCTTAAGCTGTCTTTGGAGCTCATTCATTTGCACAACTTCACAACAGAGGATTTTCTATAAATTATTTAGTTGCTATTGAACCTAATGGGAGCGAGCCTAGCTTTTCTGCTAATCTGTCAAAGAGTTAACATGGTGAAATACATCTGATGACATCATCAAGATGTATTTCACCATGTTAATGATTTTTCTTTCAGACCCGTTTTTCCTGAGAGGGCTAGCGGGTCCATTTGGTTCACATTTGTGCCCTCTCAGGAAAATTTTGAAAATGGGTGGAATTCCCCTTTAAAAGGTTAGCTCGTTCACACTTGGCCAGCAGCTTTGTTCAGTTTTAGATTTTCTGGTCTAGATAAACAGGGGCGCTAGCCTCTCCTATGGTCAGTTTTGTTTGTTTGTGTGAATAATAGCAAACATTTGATTGGCTGATCACCCCATTGCGATGGTGAGGGGAGAAAAATGACGGAAAAGTGAGGACACAAATTGAGATTTGCCAGAATGAGATGATATATGATATGATGATAAGAGTGACTCTCACTTCACATGGTGATGACTTGAAGTTGTAGTTGGTACTACATACAGAGCATCTGACTCTTTAACTCAATGGGTGCCGGGAACGTAAAGACGAGACCCGATAGTCAATGGTAGCCACTTCAGACAATACAGGCTTTGTTTAATCAACTGTAAGTGTGATTGATGCTAACCGAATTAGGATTCTCGGCTAGTGTTGGATCGTTAACACCTAACAAGGGGGTGCATGCCATAGTCTTTATGTCCATATATGATCATGATTGATGTGATAATTGGTGGTTAATTTCATGTTACATTATACATTTAGTAATGATGATTCTGACGATCGGACCATAATGTCAACACATTAGCCCGCATGTCTGTGGAAATGCCACCGGAAGTTGTCATCGATCTGACCAGAAGTGACGGTCTGAGCGCTCTGCTGTTCAAGCATGCCTAAATAGGGAAAAACTGGAGTTGGAAATACATTGTTTCCAAAAAGCCTAGCCAAATAAGGGCTATTTTAGGCATGTGACGTGTATAACATGAAAATTGTTTGTATAGTTACAATTAAAAGTCGCATTGCTCATATTTTAATAGAATACAATATATAATGTCGGTATTGGACGATATTCGGTATTCGACCCAACGATATTACTTGGTATTGATTTCCAATATCGCGATAAACGGTAATACTGGTATATTGCCCAAGGCTAGTGACAACATATTGCTGCATAGGCGGCTTGGTGCAGGAGAACGGTGAGGAACATACAGTATTGCTGTCACTGTCTGGCAGTGAGTGAGCCAGGCTGTAAAGATGGCATGGAGTGCTGATGTATTAGAGGAAGCAGTGAGTGTTCCTTTTTTATTGCCTGCTATTAATCCCAGGATCAGTACTTTTGATAGCCCTAATGCCACTCAACAACAATGAATCCAGCTTGGTTAAATTTATGATTCGCGCTGCTGTACTTATAATTATTTATTTTCAAACTGTGACAGAGCATAGTTATGTTGTAAATCGTGATATCAGAGCAGACCATGTTTCCGGGGACTTGTTAAGACTCACATATATTAACGAACTCCGATTGCCTGGGATCAAACTCGTGGCCTTTCTATTACAGGGGCCTTAGCTTAGCTTACGCTGCTGCTTCAGCAAGTGGGCAATTATTTTTCCCAAGGGGCCAAATGAGATACATAAAATATTGTGGAGGGCCAAGACTAAAATCTGAACTAAAGTCTGCATAATATTAAATTAATTTCAAGATAAAAGTAAGCATGAGACCAACCATTTTGACACCAGGGCCCTCTATTTATTCAGAAATTGAGCCACAGAGGACCACCTTTGGTGACATTTTAGACCCACAGACCCCAAAACTCAAGATTTCCTTTGCTTCTGTGTACAATACCAGGCTGGTTTTCACAAACAAAACTGTCAAACATACAGATAAAAATGACCATTTTGTAGTTGTGTAGACCTGGGCTAATTCAGATGGATATTTTAACTCTTGAGTGTAAAAATGGACCCAGGCATGTCACGGTGTCAGAGTCCTATCACCGAAAAACCGACAGCTTTTGATACCGGTTTTACCGGTAAAACCGCCCCCCCCCCCACGTCCCCCGTTTTCATAGTAAGCCATAACGGCCATTCGTAGTTTTGATCCACGCGTTGCAGATGCAATCGGCTATATGCATCCTACACGGAGCCTAAGAGAATAGACAAAGTTACGCCAACTCCATTTACTTCATGGGGCCAGTCCAATGGCGGCTCTTCTACATATAAATGCATTGGCAGCAACCTATTTTGAATTATCTCAAGTCCCTTTATTTTAGATCGTTTACTTACTGTACAATACTTTAAAACAGTTGACTTGTTGCACATATGCCTAAACAGCTCTTATTTGCGACGCCCTCGTTGAAAGCGATGCATTTGCAACTCTATTCAGGCTTTATGAACAGCAGCTCGAGCGCTCAGTTTGTGCCTCCTCAATGTCGTAAAATCTGACACTACAGGCTCTGATACGAAGCCAGCAGACCGTGCGCACATACAAAGACAAAGGCAGTGGTCTCAAACTGCCGGCCCGCGGGCCATTTCCGGCCCCCGAGATGATATTTTGTGGCCCCCACCTTAATATGAACGTTTAATATTAATGCGGCCCGCGACGGCCGCGAGTTCCCCCGTCAAATTCCGACCAGGCAGCCCAAAGCATTTGTGGGAGAACAGTCTGTTACTATTGACTGCTCATTACTGAGATCCTGTTTAAAGCCCGCCTACTGGCTTTGCCATTTGCACAGAATAGCAAAGAGGAACCGGATCTGCACCCTGAAACACGCCCCTCCCCCCGTGCAGTTTAGTTCATTCTGTCGCTGAACTGTCAATCTGAGGAGATGCAATGACGCCATTGGCTGCAGTACGGGCGAGATCCTGTCATGGCGTCTCTCTATCCACCGCTCCGTGTTTACAAACACACGTAGGGAAAAGAAAACTTTGCCTTTTTACCAAGGACTGCGTTCGGTTTGGTAAATAATGACAGCGTAGCAGTTTTCTAAAGCCCGATACGGGCGGATGCATGGCTTATAAAGCAGCACGCTGAGCTAAGGTGAGTAGCCTAAAACGAGCTGTTGTGTCCCCCTTGCCTTGTAGTGAACGGTGTTGTCGTTGCTCCAGGGCAGGCTTACATCTGCGCTGGATAGAATCATAGCCATCTAGTAGAAAAGTTGCGACATTGTGGGGTCAGAAACCGAAAGTGCTGAATTATTTTCAAAGCCCCATTGCGCGACCACTGCAGACAGCATTGCCAGCAAAGATGAGACGTCGCGCAACTGGGATATAGTTTTCAAAGAGGTTAGCGCAAATAAATAAAAGCCTATTTAGGCACGTGTAAAACATGACAACTATTGGGAAACTAATGCTGCTAGTTGGGCCTAAGTGGCGATTCTGATGGTCTACTAGTGTCATGTTTGCAAGACTAGTTTCTGAGTGACACTGACAAACTATATTTTTGATTTTATTTATTTTATGGCGCTGCTTTGTAGGGGCTGTATAAGTTCAAAATTGCTGTAGTTGGCTTTGTTAGGAATATAAATTGATAGCTAAAGTAAAGATTTTGTTACTGCTTCCTTATTGGTTGTAATTCATGCCATCACAATCAAATCAGAGCCACTTTGTTGATGGGTTGGCTGGTCCGGTTATTTTGTATTGTTTGTAGGTTCTATTGTCCAGTAAATAGTTCATTTAATATTGTTCAGTTATAGTTATTATCATAATCCTATTATGTGCTACTGAATGAAACAGATAGCACAGTGGTATATCAAAGGAAGGAAGGAATAGAAATAGAAAGGAATAGAAATATTATTATAGAAATGTTATTTTTGTTTTTTGTGCGACACAACACCACATATGCACACACTCTTTATCCCACATTGGTGAGTCTGAATCTACTTAAATTTAAGTGAAATGAAGGCGAAAATGGCGAAAAATAGGCTTGAAATGGCAAAAACCGTTTGTCCATGTGACGCGCTGTGGCTGCGGCCCGGCCTCAACCAGGCTCTGCTTCTAGTGGCCCCAAGGCAAATTGAGTTTGAGACCCCTGGACAAAGGAGTCTTCAGCCCCTGCCCTGTGCCCATTTACTCAGTATATAAGACTGGCTATGGCCATGGTCGCCCATCCCCCCTCTAAAACTCTTTGCTCGTCCTTGCAACAGTTTGCAACAGGGACAGCTCTTAGCTCTCCAAGCTAAAAACACAACACAACACGCTAGCATGCTACTCACGTTGTTGCGCCTGTTGTCCATAAACAGCTTACAGATTTGTGAAGGTTTGATTACGTGGTCCTTGTATGCGTGTAGTAGGCATGGTGGAAGTATTCCTTGACACGAAAAAGTTTAGGAGCGAATCGAGCGATTATGCTGCTCCGTGTGAAGCTAACAGTCCCGGATATAACGTTTCCCAATTGGGGGGGGAGGGGCAGCCCTTTGCATTCCAGCATGTTTGGTGGGGCAGTCAGGCCATTTAGGTTGCATTGCCCCCCCTCCATACACATGACTATATCCGACCCTGGTGGAGTACTACTGAGCAGTGCACATCAAGTTTGCAGCGATGGAGACAATTTTGTAGGCAACTCTGGCGCATATATTTTGTAGTATAAACATCGACAACAATATTACCATACTTACAATTACAATACTTAACATACCAAGAACGTACAATATTGAATGAATGGACGCAAAAAATAATAATAATAAAAAAAAAAAATAAAAAAAAAAGTTTTTTTTTTTTTTTTTTTTTTTTTTTTTTTCGGTATATTCGGTGGGCAAGCAAAGTACCGGTTTTGGCGCCCCCTACCGGTAATACCGGTAAAACCGGATATCGTGACATGCCAACCCGCAATGGTCCATTTGGTTTCATTTTTACGCTCTCGAAGAGTTACATCTGGTTAGCAAACTTTCTATATTTAACGGAAACTCTCTCAAGGACCACTGGTGGTCCCTGTACCACTGGTTGAAAACCATGATAGTACCCTTTCACAGGCCGGTCAGAGTCAGCCAAAGGGCCGCATTTGGCCCCCGGGCCGCATAATGCCAGGGTATGGGTAAAAGGCTGCTGTTGTTCATCTGTGTTCCTTTGCAGAAAACAAGCATATTAAATCCCTACTGCACGCAGGCAGAAGTAAACAAGTGGCTTAATTAGCTGTACAGTAAGAGTGAGCTTAATCCCTGCTTGCTTTACACCTTTGCCTGTTGGGTAATCTGGGGTTGATTTTCCCATGACCTGCTGGAACTCTGGTCACCATAGTGCAGCGGTTTTCAACCTTTTTCAGAACAGGGGCCCACTATCTATTCTGCATTTTAGCCACGGACTACCATTTGATGTTGAGTTTAGTCTCTCGAACCCAAAACCAAGGATTTTCTTTGGATTTTGTCCACAATTTAGGAGAGATAACTGGCGAAATGTTGGTCAAAATATCATTTTTCTTCTACATTTTCTAAATGTGTAGAACTGTAGATTCTTTAAAATTAAGCGATTCTGATGTTTAAATATAATCTGTTGAGAGCATAAAATGAAACCAAAAGGACCCCATAAGGGTCCATTTGGTTTCATTTCACGATCACAGGAGTTACAGATCTATAAGGGTCCATTTGGTTACCCACTGTCCATCATTTAGCTAGGGACCACCTGGAATCTTCTCAGGGACCATTGGTGGTCCCCGGACCACCTGTTGTAAACCCCTGCCCTAGTGGATTGTCGGCTTGGCTGTACTTCAGGGGTTTTCAACAGGTGGTCCAGGGACCACCAGTGGTCCCCAGGCTAAATGATGGAAAGTTGGTTAACCACATGTAACTCTTGAGAATGTAAAAATGAAACCAAATGGACCCTTGCGGGTCCATTTGGTTTCATTTTCACACTCTCAAGAGTTAATATATTCATCATCTGAATTAGCACCACTTAATTAAGACGTTTACACTGTTTTGTTGGCAAAATACAGCCTGGATTTGTGGGCAAAATCAAAAGAATTCTTTAATTTTAGGTCTTTTGGTGTGAAAATGTAATCAAATGGTGGTGCGTGGCTCAAATGCTGAATAAATGGTGGTCCCTGGAGTCAAAAAGGTTGAAAACCCCTGCTGTACTTGCCTGGAGGCGGTACAGTAGCTGGGGTGTTGCGGCCCTATGCCATTGTTTTGCTGGCTGTTCAAGGCTTGGCTAACAACAGTGCTTGAAGTAGGTTAACAGGAATTTGTGCTTTGTAACTCGTATGACTACAGGGGTCAATGGCGGAGCTTATTGGCTAGTTTTCCAGTGGGAAAAGTCCTGGCAGAGATACTACATGCAATGCATATTTCATGAGATTCACTGCCTGCCACACAGATGGATCATGTACTACTGTACATGTCTAGTGGTCAATATTTGATTCTGGACTCTCAAACCAGTCTTGAGTTTGGTCAAGCTTTTTTGTATGTGTGTGTTTCCACTTCTTTCTAGAGCCCAACCGATATATCGGTCGAACTACTACATATCAGTACCAATATATTGGTATTGGTGATATCGGTGATTGGTATTGGTCAATATATATGGAACAGAAACACAAAGACAGAAAAGCAAGGTGTGGAATTATTTCACAAAAGTAATTGCTGAAGTCACATTATAGAAATGTTTTCAATGTTGTATTCTATTGTTAACTTGAAAAAGAAAAGATTTCAAGTTTAGTAGTTTTCAAAAGTATTATTTTTATATTATATTTTAATTCATCATTAAACATCGGTAACATCGGTGTAGGTTTTTCCAAAAATCGGTATCAGCATCGGCCCCAAAAATATGGCATTCGGTCGGGCTCTATTTCCCTCCTTTCTTTTTTTTGCTTGCCTCGGTGGGAAAAGGAAAATACAGTCTTGTCCAGTCATTGCTGTACTTATGCCGTGTCAGCTCCGTTCTGAGTTGGGATGACAGTTATTTTACTAGTCAATGGTTGCACTTGCAGTGCCGTCGCCTGTGTGTGTGTGTGTGTGTGTGTGTGTGTGTGTGTGTGTGTGTGTGTGTGTGTGTGTGTGTGTGTGTGTGTGTGTGTGTGTGTGTGTGTGTGTGTGTGTGTGTGTGTGTGTGTGTGTGTGTGTGTGTGTGTGTGTGTGTGTGTGTGTGTGTGTGTGTGTGTGTGTGTGTGTGTGTGTGTGTGTGTGTGTGTGTGTGTGTGTGTGTGTGTGTGTGTGTGTGTGTGTCTACTATACTGCCCTGGTTCATTCCAACGACAGGGGAGACTGTGACCCAGAATGAGATTGACCTGAGCACTTTAAATCAAGACATCACCGGAGGAAATAAGTTCTCTTCCCACCAGCAGCAGCAGCAGCACAGCCCCAGCGCCAACTAGGACAAGTAATCCAGACCGAATAAAAACGGCCTCTTCCAGTTCTCCAGGGGCGAGAGATGGAGTGATGGAGGAATGGAGATATAACAGGGTGGAGAGGGAGGAGGGGGGGCGGGGGTGGGGCAGATTGGCGTGGAGATTCAGAGCATTTGAGGGGTGGTGGTGGTGGTGGTGGGGGGGTTGTGCGAAGCTGTGACAGCTCGGCTTAGAGTTTTTCTCGAGATAAGAAAAGTGATCCCACTTGAGAGAGGTTTGGGTAGTCGGTTATCCTCTCTTTATTCGCCCTCAGTCCGTGCATAAAGCGCTCTGTCTCTGAGGCTGCTTAAACGTTTAGATGTCGCTTCCTCCTGGTATGAGTCTGTATTCATGCCTAGTGGAAGCCACGGCTTGGTGGTCAGAGCCAGGCATTATTTTTTTAGTTCATAGTACTCAGTCACCCAGCACCCAGGTATTACTGTACCTCTGTTATTATATCCCACGGCAGCATAATGAGAATCAGGCTCTCTCTCTATACATACAGTATGTATGCCTCTGTGAAACATCTCTCTCTCTCTCTCTCTCTCTCTCTCTATTCCTGTCACAGCAGCTCACAAGTGTCGCTGCTATGTTTGCACATTGTTGTACTTCTTCACCGCACATCCAGGTATGGTAGTTTTTGTTTGTCACCGGTCATGTTTTACAACTCTCCTTGGGTGGTTGTGATCATTGGGAAGTGTATGTGTCTGTGATGTAGAGCTAGACCGATATATCGATATATCGGCCGATATCGATTCCGATATATCGGCAACGGTATCTGTGATATTTGTACCGATATATCGGCCGATATATTTGTAATATCGTCCGATATACTGTATCAGCCGATGTATGCCTGGAACAGAAAAAGATAGACAGAAAATGGAATTATTTCACAAAAGTAAATTAAGTCAATGTCGTATTCTATTGTTTACTTGAAAGAGAAAATAAATTTGGAGTTTAGAAGTTTTTCAAATGTATTTATTATTTTTAATATCTATTATTTTAATTCATTATTAAACATCGGTCCAAACATCGGTAACATCTGTGTAGTTTTTTCCAAAAATCGGTAACTATCGGCCCCAAAAATATGGCATTGGTCGGGCTCTACTGTGATGTCTTGGTACAGTGGACAGAGAGTTTGGAAGTGTAGCTCAGTCTCAACCTCATTCTGTGTGCAGTGGGTACATAATCCCTCTCTCTCCCCTTTCACATGCACTATTTCCTACTATACCTACTGTACTCTCTACCTCAAGTAATAGAAGCTGCCTGTAACAATGTGTAACATCCACTTCCGTGTGCTGTGATGCAAGCCAAGGAATCTACACTGTCAGCCATGAATTTCTTAACAAGCAAAAGACAAAAAAGAGAGTTTTGACCTTCACAGCAGTTGTAGTTCCTGTCATATCCGCCTCCACACACACACACAGAGCTCCATGCTCTGGGAGTGTGCACGCATTGTACGTGTTATTCTTTGTATCAAAGTGTGTGTGTGTGTGCGCGCGTGCCTGCGTGCGTGTATGTGCTCCACAATGCGTATTCTCATGAGTGTGTGCTTGTGTGCATAAAGGTGCATGCATATTTGTGCTAGTTCTGGTTGGTGGAGCCTGTGGAGATTCATAGCCCAGTGAAGCCTGCACGATGTTCTGTATCTGCATGGATACAGGAACAGCTGCTCCTCTCAATGTTTCCCTCTCTCTCTCTCTCTCTCTCTCTCTCTCTCTCTCTCTCTCTCTCTCTCTCTCTCTCTCTCTCCCCCTCCTTCAGGCGGGGTAAAATCCATTCGTGACCACGACGGCCGTCGCGATGGTTTTATTATTACCATGTGTGCTTGTGTGCACAAAGTTGCGTCCTTTTGCATAACAGTCGTGACTGTTTTACATAACGTTTGTGACGGTTTGCATAACAGGTTTATGTGTTTATGCATACAGGGATATGTTTTATTGAATGTATAGGGTTAGGGTTTAGGGTTATAGGGTTAAGGTTAGGTTTAGGCATAGGTTTTTACTGAGGTTATGTTTAGGGTTAGGGGTTAAGATTTGGGTTAGTATAGGGAAAACAGTTGACTGTTATGCAAAACGGTAGTGGTTGTCATGCAAAACGGCCACAGCGGTTATAAAAAACGTTGCGACTAGGGATGTCCCGATACTGTATCGGGAAAAGTATCGGATTGGCACTTTTTTGTCATATCGGCTCATATTGGTATCGGCAATACTGTATTGGTACCAGAAAAGTATCAGTATTGGTCCTAATTTGTCATCATCAGACCATTCCGTGTTGGTAAATATATACCAGCATAACCAGAGATCTGACACAGTGGTACTATGGCAGGTAAATAAATATTGTGGAGTTGCCCAAGTGCACATTTGAGTGAGGAGTGCTATTCTAGTCTGCTATATTGTTCTGCTATTTGGTAGACTTCATATAAGATCTTTTTCTTGGGACAATTTAATTGAGTTTTAGTCCTTTTTAATGCATTTGCAAAATGTATCTGACCGGAAAAAAATATTGAGAATGATCAGGATTGTATTGGGAGGGAAAAAAAGTGATCGGCTTCAGCAGATACTCAAACTCAAATGATTGGGATCGGATCGGGAGCAAAAAATATGTGATCGGGACAACCCGAGTTGCGGTTGCCGTTGCGGTCGCAAATTTCGCAGATTTCGCTGTTTCTCCTTTCTCTCTCTCTCTCTCTGAAGTCAAGTCCTGGCTGCACATTCATAAGCGGCTGTTATTAAGTAGAGCAGGACACACATTTAATTTTTTTTGTAATTTGCCAAATTAGTTCAGTCGGGAACAACAATCATCAAAGAGCCGAGGCATATGTTTCCATTTAAATAACACAATTCTTTCCTTTGCAAAAGCCAAGACCGATTAGTGTTATTACCGCTATTGTCTCATACAGGAACTAGCCTGCACAGCAAAAAATGTCCTCTGAGACTTGCTGTACAGTTCAATTAAAATATTTAACACACATAAAATGAACAGTCAACATTTTATATAGATACATTATAGAGCGTATAGAGGCATTATAGTGCTTTTTTCCCCCCTCTGCACCAGTGCTGGTCCTCCATTGAATAAAAATGCTGTTGGTTAAGGTGGATATACAATATGACCACAAAAAGATGCTGTGAGATTCATGGAAAGCAACAGGTGTCTTAGAGATAGAATCCAATTTTATATAGACTGCATGCACGGCACACACACACACACACACTCACACACACACACACACACACACACACACACACACACACACACACACACACACACACACACACACACACACACACACACACACACACACACACACACACACACACACACACTCTCATGCATTGCTCTATGTTGCGTCCACGTGGGATGATGTAAAGATACAGTCTACCTTTCATTTTCAATGGAAGGCAGAAAGATGATCCGACCGCTGCGAAAGGCCTGATGTCAAGTTCTGCTACAAGGATATCAATCCAAGCTACAGATACGTTGTGTAACTATACCAGTGGTCTTCAACCAGTGGTCCAGGGACCACCAGTGGTCCTTGAGGGGGTTCCAGGTGCCTCCCCCCCCCAGCTAAATGATGGGAAGTTTATTAACCAGATGTAACTCTTGAGAGGTACATCTCTGAGATTGGAAAAATGAAACACTCTCAAGAGTTAAAATACAGTATTCATCAGAATTACCCCAAGTCTACACAACTAGAGAATGTAGAAGATTAATGGTCATTTTGATGAATCTGTATGTTTGCCTGTTTTGTTTCCAAAATCCAGCCTGGCATTGTGGACAAAAACAAAAGAAATCTTTAGTTTTGGGGTCTATGAGGATAAAATGTCCCCGAATGGTGCTCTGTGGCTCAAATGCCGAATAAGTAATGGGCCCTGGTATCAAAATGGTTGAAAACCACTGACCTATGCAATCGTTTGCATCTGTCGATGTGACTGTGAACAGCAATGTTGGATGAGTTGTGTGTGTCCGGTTGGCCCTCGATCTGCACAGCGCTGTTGTACTGAGCTGTTGTTTGTCCAGCGTTCATGACCTTCTTCCTGTTAGTTGAACGAGCGTGGCCAACGGCCATCTTTCTCAATGTGTCTGCCTCAAGGTGCTTTCTACCACCGCTGCTGCTGACTTGTTTCCTTTTCTCAGTGTACACTGGTAAATCCAAAGTTGTTAGTTTAAAGAAGCATTCAGTGATTTAGGTCAGTGGTTTTCAACCTTTTTTCATATCAGGGCCCCACTATTTAGAATTTGAGCCACGGACCAAACATTTGTTGACATTTTAGCCCCACAGACCAGAAAAATAAAGATTTATTTTTGCTTTTGTCCACAATTCCAGGCTGGATTACAAAACAAGCAAACATACAGATCAAAATGACCATTAATCTTCTTACATTCTCTATTTGTGTAGACTTGGGCTAATTCAGATAATATTTTAACTCTCATGAGTGTGAACATGAAACCAAAAATGAACATGAAACAAAAAAAAAAATCATTGTTATGCTCTCAAAGAGTTACATCTGGTTAACAACTGGTTAACTAACCACTGGTGGTCCCTGGACCACCTGTTGAAAACCCCTGATTTACGTGATTTGGAAAACCCTCAGCCCCCCCCCCCCCCCACTAACAAGATGTGTGCACATGCACACACAGGGCTCGCGCACGGGGCGACAGCACATACACCAAGGCCTACCCCCACTTGATCCTGATGGGAGGAAGGCCCCACCTCTCAACGTCATTGGACGAAAGGCTTTTCTCCCAAAGCCCAAAATGAAACTAGGGTTTTTTTTTTTTTACCTCCCAGGGGCTCACTGGGGACAGGGAGGAACTCCTTATATGGTCACCGCAATCTATAGTAGGGAGGATTACCCAAAAAAGAAGAAAAACAATATATAACATAGAATGAAGTGAAATCACTTACTATACCTTTAACTGGCTGTACACAGTATACAAACAAAGGAACCAAATGCAAATGGACCCATAGGACAAATCAGAATTAAATTACCAACCCTGCAACACTGTACACAATGTAACCAAGCTGGCGGTTGTTGGCAACAGTTCTAAGTGCACATAAAAACACAGAAGTGATTTCTTGCCACGGGGAACAAAAACACAAGATGTTGGCATAACAAAAACAAACTGTGTATGTAGTCGTCAACATTTTATAGATGGAAACAATCGTAAGCTAACAAAAGAGCAGGGGTGTCAAACTCAGATACTGAGTGGGCCAAAATTTAAAACTGAACAAAGGCGTGGGCCAAGTTTGAACGAACTAACCTTTTAAAGGGGAATTCCACCAATTTTCAAAATTTTCCTGAAAGAAAGAAAAATCATTAACATCTGGTGAAATACATCTTGGTGATGTCATCAGATGTATTTCACCATGTTAATGATTTATTCAGACCTCCATTTTTAGGAAATACAGAATTGGGGGGAACTTTTTTTATCATGTCCACTCAACATCTCTAAGGTATATTAATGACATATTAAAATGTTGAAAACGGGTGGTCTTCCCCTTTAATTTAATAATGTCTCAAGGGCTAAATGAAATTACACGGCGGGCCAGAGTTTGACACCCATGCAAAAGAGTGTTCACCGCGACTTGTTTTCCCTCTTTCTCTCTCTCTCTGGCATGTCTTTCAACCCCCCCTGAAGGCTGGCCTGTGTAGCATCACTTATAGAGCGGACCTACAACAACAGGGGTCATGTGTCGGCTAATGGCTGCCGTTGTCAGAGATGTTGGAGGTCAGATCTGTGGCCAACTATTTCCTGTACGCTGTGGCCATGTGCTGGGTCAGCAGTCACTCTGTACAGACTGGTGCAGATGACTTAAAACTACAGCGAAGGAACTAAAGTGTATCTGTAATGATCATGGGTCTTGTGGTGAAAGTGGTGGTCTAAGTCATTAGGGGGAATGTGGGGAGGGAGTTTGAAAAGCTGCCTAGTCTTGTACCGTATTTTCCGCACCATAAGGTGCACCGAATTACATGTATAAGGCAAACCTTCAAAGAATGGTCTATTTTAGAACTGTTTTCATACAGTATATAAGGCGCATAGAATAGAAGCTACTGCAGTCAACATAGACTAGAATAGAAGCTATTGCAGTCAACATAGAATAGAAGCTACTGCAGTCAACATAGAAAGAAGCTACTGCAGTCAACATAGAATAGAAGCTACTGCAGTCAACATAGAATAGAAGCTATTGCAGTCAACATAGAATAGAAGCTACTGCAGTCAACATAGAATAGAAGCTATTGCAGTCAATGACTCAACATAGAATAGAAGCTACTGCAGTCAACATAGAATAGAAGCTATTGCAGTCAATGACTCAACATAGAATAGAAGCTACTGCAGTCAACATAGAATAGAAGCTACTGCAGTCAACATAGAATAGAAGCTATTGCAGTCAATGACTCAACATAGAATAGAAGCTACTGCAGTCAACATAGAATAGAAGCTATTCCAGTCAAACGATCCATATATAACTTAAGTGGATTAGAAGGCGCACTGTTGTTTTTTGAGAAAATTAAAGGCTTTTAAGTGTGCCTTATAGTCCGGAAAATGGTAATCTAACATCTCTGCTTGCCAGTTTGTTTGTAGCCTTAAAGCAAATAAGTTAAAGTCCTAAATCACCTATGTAATGGCAGCTGATAAGATTGCCTTGCCTAGTACTTTACAGATAGATATGGCTATTCATTCACAGAGATGGCCTCTTTGTTGACGTCAGTGTTGCATCTGTGTGCTGTGGACTGCATTTCTATACAGGGGTGGATGTAACATGTCCCATTTGGGGGGGGGGGGGGGCAAGAGAACATGTTTGAGGGGCAAGAGAAAATGGTATGGGGGTGGCTTCATCACCCGTGTCGCTTCACGCCACAGGTGATGAAGCTGCACCCATATAACAATAATAACATCAGTTGTTGTTGAAGTTGCAACAGACACACAGCATGCATAAAGCTAAAGGTCTGACTCAGAAAGTTTTCTATTTTGATGGAATGCTGCTGGTTTAGTGGTGACACAGCTGTAGTTAGTTAGTAGCAGCAGCAGTATTTCAAATCATTTGAAATATAAGCACTTTAATTTGAAATATCTTGCGTTGTTTTGCATGGCATCTTGGGTTGTTTTGCATGGCGGATCTAGGCATGCCCATGCCTAGATCCGCCCCTGTTTCTATCTGTCGCTGTTGGCTCGCTGTTCACTTCCGTTTGTCTTCTCATGTTCTGATTTGCTCATCCTGCTCACCGGCTTCCCCCCCTCATCGCTGACATGGGATACGACGCAAAAACTGTGGCCTCGCTATAGGTGTGTGCACACTTGGGATTCCATGTGTGGCCCAAAAGCTGCTCGCCTCTGGATTTTTAGACAGCTGGTGGATGGAAGTGAAGCTTCTGTCATCTTGGTGCCTGCACTGTCACAAAGGTTCAATGATCGCATTCTGAGCGATTCAGGCTTGATGTTGTCTGGTCGTCTACAGTGTAGACAACCAGACAACAGTCTCAGTTCCAGTCATGTAGACTCTACATGACTGAAACTGAGACTGATATACACACAGTAGAAAGCCAGAAGAAGTCATTATCATGTGCTAACAACATCCCTTTGTCGCTACCATTATTTTTTCTTAAAGTATGTCTCACTTCCTGTCAGTTATTCTCTGTCATGCAAGGTGACTACATACTGCATTGATCTTTCTGTCAGTGCCTGGTGGGAACCCCCTTAGGCCAGCACCTACACCAGCACAACAGTTTAGTCGCAGATGAGCACTGTACAGTCCCCTTGTGCACACGGATCGATTGGCTCTGCTTCCTTCTCCCAGCACAGCCGTGTGAGTAAGCTTTATGCATGCCTTATGCCTGGCAAAAAGGAATGAAGCAAAAAAAAAAAAAGCTCAGAGTAAGCGTGTTTACACTCTGATGTTCCAGGGATATTTAGAATGACAGTTTGTGCGGCTAGTGTATCGATCCTGGCACCTAGGCTGCTAAGTCAGCCTGATGGTTTGTCGCGGGTTTGACTCCCTATCATGTCAATTGAATGTGAAAGTTCAGATCCGGTCAGATGGGAACGGGAAACCAAGTTTCGTTCTGAGAGGTTGTTGTCTATAGCTTTTGACATTCAGATCAACAGGAAAATATCAGCCTGTGAACACTTTCTGATCGTTTCTCTCTGGTTGGTTGCTCTCTGGAAAACGGACAGATAGGAAAAACAGGCAGCATCACTTTGTGCATGTCAGAAAGTAATATTGCAAAGGTACGCTGAATAAAGAAGTCTTGAGTCAGCACTAATAGTTGAGCAGATAGTGAAACTCTCGTTCAAAAGGTGACACAGGCGTGTAAATCGCTACATATACTCTTCAAACCCCACTATTTTCAAAAGTTCCACATGGAATGCAAAATTCCAAGATGGCAGCCCCCAAAATCCAAGTCCATGTCCATCCAAAAATGTGTTTTTTCCTTCATAATTTGAAATGCAAAGATTTTAAGCCCCATAGAATTGTATTGAAGGTTAATATACAGTTCGGCCTCATGGACATTTTGGTACCAAATACATGCCTGTATGTACTACCATTCTTGAGTTACAACATAAGTATTGATGAGGCACCATAATTGTATCATTTTGGCACGTTTCTCTCACTGCAATTGTCTGCTGTGCTACAAACCTTTTCATCACTTTAATGTCTTTCAAGCTCAGGGAGACTGCTAAAACGATGCTAATCGGAATATTTTGATTAGGCTTTTATCACAATTGGTGATAATTGGATGGAAGGATCATCACGGCACTAAAATCATGTAGACCCGTAGTCAACTACCATGACCAAAACTTAATGGCATGAATATTACACGCATAGCAAACGTTATAAGATTGTTGGTAATGGGAGCTAACGTCTAAGATGTGATTATATGTAATTTGTGTCGCTCTAATAGCACCCCGCTGAAATCCTGTATGAGGTCTGCCTTTGTTTCCCCCTAGATGTTCCATGCCGCTGGAGCCAAGCCAACCATTGATAAAACATTCTCAAATGGGTGGGAGCAGGGGCGTTTTTGCCATTAGGCAGACTAGGCAGTTGCCTAGGGCGCCATGAGGGGAGGGGGGTGACCATGAGGGGAGGGGGCTAGGCTAGGGAAGGGGAAGGATCCCAGGCTAATAAGCCTCATATGGATAAATAGAATTGAACATTTAAAACACATATAATATGTTATTTACTGTAGTTTAAAAATAATTCATAGTTTTATCCCTTAGGGCTTGGAAACGAAATTATTTTTCAGGAACGGTTCAAAACCGGTTCGGGTCGATCTATATTTAACGTTTTCGTTCCGGCAATCGTTCCAGCACCAAACTGAACCGGTTCGAACCGGTTCGGAACTAAAAATAGCGTTCGTTCTTATCGTTCCGGTAATGTTTGGCGGATACATGTGTACAGTTGTTTACAAACATCAGGCTTGTCCACAGCACTTTGAGTTTACAATAAAAGCGCACATGGCTGTCGGGGCACGCTGCCTGGATTAGCCTATTCCAATTTCATCCATGTTATTACCCTACTAGCCAGGGGAGCAGAGTGTGTTCACTGCAGCAGCTAGTAGGGCTGTATACCGAAGCTCGGGATTCGAACCATTCGCTCGCTAAGGTCGCCACGCGAACGAATATTAATGATCCCGAACCATTCGCATTTATTTATTTATTTAACTTTCCCCCCCCATCTAGTAGATCTGCGACATTGAGGGGTCAGAAACTCGCTGTGAAACGCGCTGTTGCTGCAGTTGGAAATGCATTGTTTTCACTGAAGGTGTCCCATTCTCAATAGAAGTCTATGTAGGCGATCCGCCATTAGACTGGCTCTAGGAAGTGAACGGAGTTTGCGCAACTCCGTCTGTACTCTATAGAGCTGCACGCTGACTGGTTGGTTTTATGGTTCACTGACCACCAGAGCAAGCTGGTGGGCAGCAGGCTTAAGCCTATACATACAATAGGCCTAATAGACACGTAGTCGTTCACAGCAAACAAATAATTAAACCAGCCTTTTTGTAAGGTTGGTCTTAGGGTTCACTGACCACCAGAGCAGGCTGGTGGGCAGCAGGCTTAAGCCTATACATACAATAGGCCTAATAGACACGTAGTCGTTCACAGCAAACAAATAATTAAACCAGCCGAAGGACGGCATATATCAAAACAGCGTGTTACCCGTGGCTGTCGGATCGGTGTCATCAGAAAGGAGAGAAAGGACAGCGGTGTCATGATGAAGTATTCACTAATGTCAGGCACATCTCAGGGCAGTAGAAAACTTTGCTACCGATGACAACATCCACGATGTTAATAGTTAGTAGGGGCGCACGCACGGGGGGGGTTAGCATGCTGCTTTTTTTTAGCGAACGTTCGAAGCTCGCCCTATAATTCCCAGCGAACGTTCGAAGGCCAGAATTAGTCCAACTATACAGCACTAGCAGCTACTGAGCTTTCACAACTTTGGTCAAATAACTATCTTTGTATGTAGGCCTATTTAAGCCTATAGTTTTATTTATGAATGTCAGTAAGGCCATTGCATGCGCTGTCTGTCTGTCTGCATCACGGCACACAGCGTACATGCATGGCTTAGTTGGACTCACCACAGAGAGCTGTTTGGTCATTAAATGTGCCGTCTATATTGTCGGGGAGCAGGTAGGCCTACATTAATCCACTCGTGTTACACAGAATATCAGCTAGAAGCTCGAGTCTTTGGAGCGGGGCGCGCGTTCAAACTTGGAAGATGTTTTTTTCGCTTTCTATCGCCGTTAGTTAGTTCAGGGCAGGCCCGCTCAAACATTTCACAATTGGGGGGGGCAGGCGAAAACTGGATGCGACAATTGTCGTTGTAGTAAGGGCGTTAGGGGGGGATTGCCCCCCGTGAATATGCTTATATATAGCCGTCCCTGAAGTGCATTCGATTGCAATTGCGACCAAAAAAAGAAATGAACGGAAGAAAGATGATGATCACAGGCGCTCTTCCCAGATAGCTGTGTTACAAAGAGCACCTTTATTTATCATTGATTGAGAACGAAAAAAAAAAAAACGTTATTAACCGGTTTTGTGGATTTCAGAATAGCGTTTCGTTCCGGAACAGTTGAAGACCATTTCGGTTCCGTTTTCGTTTTCGGTTCTTGAAAAATCCCCTAGAATTCCGTTCATTTCAGTTTTCGGTTTTCGTTCTTTGAACCGGTTCAAATTCATGGTTTTATCCCTTGGGGGGTGCCATTTTACAGGAGATTTTCCCTGGAGCCCCCCTTACCAAATGGACCCGTAAGGGGGGCTCCACGGAAAATCTTGCCTAGGGCTCCAAATTGCTTAGAAACGCCACTGGGTGGGAGTCGGGAGGGTGGTGGGATAAAATGCATAAAACCAAACTCTTAACCAGCCCTGGGTTAAATTACAGTTTTGTGCAGGACATGAGAAAATTACACTTTCAACACGTTACCATGAATGATACCTCTGGTCCCGTGTCTTTCCCCACTGCAGCGCTTGCTAACTGCCTTTTTGGGGCTGAGGGGACGTTGTGGGCTTTTTTAATCAGCTTGGCCCGCCTTCAGTATTACGAAGTGATTAGATGAATTAGTGGGACCTGGAGAACGTACAGTATAGGGCATTGGCCTGGAACGCTGTGCCATTGGCTCAGGGGGCCCCAAGGGGCTGGTGGTGGTGGTAGGGGGGGATAATTCGTGCGATGCTTAGAGATTGCGGCCAGCAAAACCTCGGCATGCATGCAGAACACACATGTTCTCATAACATACTGTAGAGCAGGGGTGTCAGACTCAGATACAGATTGGGCCAAAATTTAAAACTGAACAAAGCCGCGGGCCAAGTTTGAACGAACTAACCTTTTAAAACCCATTTAGGCCTGACCTAAGGTTTTTGAAAAACATAAAATATTTATATTTCAGCATGAAATAAAGTTAATTATGGAATACTGTACATACTGTACAGAATCCAAATATGGATTCCCGGCCTGAAAGGGTTAAAGGGGAATTCCACCCATTTTCAAAATTTTCCTGAGAGGGTACAAATGTGAACCAAATAGACCCGCTGGGGTCCATTTGGTACCCTCTCAGGAAAAATGGGTCTGAAAGAAAAATCAATGATGGTGGTTCACCATGTTGATGTTTTTTTAGACCTCCATTTTTAGGAAATACAGAATTGGGGGAACTTTTTATCATGTCCACACAACATCTCTAAGGTATATTAATGACATATTAAAATGTTGCAATGGGTGGGTGGTCTTCCCCTTTAATTTGATAATGTCTCAAGGGCCAAATTAAATTACACGGCGGGCCAAATTTGGCCCGCGGGAGAGTTTGACACCCATGACGTAGAGGCAAGAGTGGTATGTGCTTTACTCTGGGTGCAGGCATCTCACATGGACACGCATAGGAAAAGTGTGTGTTTGTAGACACAAACACGCGCGTGCGTGGCGTACACACACACACAAACACAGGCACACAGGGCCATTGTGTGCCACAGTACCATCACTGTCTCCGTGCGGACTATTACTGACACAGCACACGCCTCGTCGCTGCTAAATGTCATAAACTGTTAACGGAGATGGAGCCATTGAGGTGATGGGCCACTGTTTCAGCTGCGCATTATGTAATGTGTAATGTGTGCAGTAGGTGTGCAGCAGGGCAGGCGCAATATTTTGTGCCTGTGTTTGCGCATATATAAACAGTATATAGGCGCCTTTTCTGACCTTTCGCTAAGAGGACGGCTCCCTGGTTGTGTTTTTGTGCACTGCGGCATGCGAGTCTCTGTCACTGCATGGCTGTGTGTAGCGCTTTGTGCTCACACATCTGTGTGGGCATGCAGGCAGCAGGCAGCCAGGCAGAGTCTGATAACGGCCTCTCCCCCTCCTATGATGTATCGGCCTGGGAAGGGAGGGGGACCTTGAAAGGACAGCAGTGGTCATCATCAGGCGGCCCCGGCCCCGGCTGGAACAAAAGTATGTGATTCACAACACACCCGGCCCTGATGTCATGGCGCGCCACGCAGCCACCGACGCGCAGCGTTCTTCACTTGGCAGATGCAGCGTTGTGTACTGGAACCGACTACAGAGAAGGCTGCATCGGGGCAACCCGCTGACCTAATGGTCCGGGGCACATGCCCCATAATATAGGCTCTCACCGCCTGACAGCGTGTCGCGTGTTGGAGTACCGTTCCTGACAACCTTTGCTGCATGCCTCTCTCTCCTTTACTCTGTCCCTCTTTCATGTCAATCTTCACTGCAACTATCATCAAAGGCACAAAAGCCCAAAACAAATATTTTAAAGGAGCATTCAGTGATTTGGGTGACAAGATGTGTACATGCACACACTCTACAGTGGGGAGGGGAGTGTAACAGGCCAACAGCATATACCAAGGCTCACTCCCCACTCAATTATGATTTGAGGAAGGCCCCTCTCATCCTGAAAAACTCAAATTGAAACTAGGGTTTTATGATACCAGCGGCTCCCTGGGGACATCACAAAAAATAGTATGTCGTTCTAAAAGCACTCAAAGATTAGGACATTTGCCTATAATAAAAGCAAAGTCTGACATCCTGAGCATTGGAATGCGATCCATGTCTACACACATCCATGAATTCCAGTCTCCCATCGTCTGAGTAATCGACACAAAAAAATGTGTCAACGTTCTGAGTGAATAATACATCCTTGAAATGTGTTCAAGGTATTTCCAACAGAAGGTAATTTTCAAATTCAAATCCAAATCGATAAGTGCACAGACACCTTCAAAGTCTGAGTGAGCACAAAGTTCTGCTACTTGGAAAAAAAATAGTATCATTTGTAATTGTATGAATAACTACTATTTAATCCAGAAAGTTGCTCGTTGAGATGCACTTCATGGTCAGGACACCTGAAAGCGATATGCACACAAACATTTCATTTACTGTAACTTGCTACATGGCTGGGTAATCGAGCAACCGGCTGATTTAAAATCTCATTGTGTGTTCGTTGGCGTATTCTGATTCCTTTTATGGAGATTTCCCTCTGTCAGCCAACTTGCCATTAGATTGAGCCATTTGTTCATTTTTCTTTGCTGCCACTCGTCCCCTCTTGTCGTCTCCTTATCCGGCCTCAGGAGAGGATGGTCTGCTCACAGGGCTGATTGGGGGCATGGTGCAGTCAGACCTCCTCCTCCTGCTCCAAAACCTTCCACCAGGAGAGAGAGCGAGAGAGCGAGAGAGAGAGAGAGAGAGAGAGAGAGAGAGAGAGAGAGAGAGAGAGAGAGAGAGAGAGAGAGAGAGAGAGAGAGAGAGAGAGAGAGAGAGAGAGAGAGAGAGAGAGAGAGAGAGAGAGAGAGAGAGAGAGAGAGAGAGAGAGAGAGAGAGAGAGAGAGAGAGAGAGAGAGAGAGAGAGAGAGAGAGAGAGAGAGAGAGAGAGAGAGAGAGACAGAGAGACAGAGAGACAGAGAGACAGAGAGACAGAGAGAGACAGAGAGACAGAGCGTTGTGCAGAGACCTTGTATCTGCAATTCTGGATATTTCATGTTTTAGTTTATCTTTCATTAAAATGTATAGCCTGTTTTACACTTTGTTGCATGACAATGTTGTGGACAAGTAGCAGAAATGGCTAGAGTTCATGACTTCACAACATGCAGCAGGTTGTGAGCTTGTAGATCTACCGTTTGACCGACATCCCCAAAATAGAGATGGCAGGTTGGAAGTGCAGTATGTCTGCTGACTTTTAAAAATATTCGACCAATGAAAACGATTACCAAGAGACTCTGTTGTGACTGAATAATACCTACATTGGATAGACTTGAACACAGATATCTTCCTCCGCGTTTCCTTAAAAGTAACTGATTTGGAGTTTTGGCATACAAGGTTTCCACCCCATACACTATACAGTGACGATACGAAAGTCTATTGCTGTTCAATCACTGCTTGTCCCTTTTGAGGCTCGGGTCCATTAGACTTAATGCTTTCTTTCTCCAAATCAATCCACATTATGACTCTATCCTCCAATCCAGTCAGTGTGAGCATCTGTCTTTTCTGGAAATTCAAATTGATTCAGTAAATTCTAATGTGCTCCAGCTCTTAGTCCTGTCGTTACAAAATACAAGCTGACATCGAGGACGACAGGACGTCTTATCTGTTTATGTTGGGAACTGATATTTGTGCTCTCTTTTTTCATGGCTCCTCATAAAACACATGGTATACAGACCACAGTATTGTTCTTTCTAGTCTGTGACACTGACAACATTACTGACAACTTCAGAGAAAACAGGCGAGACAAGCTAGAAGATGTATTAATAATTCAAGTTCAGAAAACTGCACTCTTGGGATCATGAAGAGCACAAACCAGACACTTAAATCCATTATCTTGCCCAAATAGATTGTTGTTTGCATATTCTTCCTCTTCACGGTCTTAAGAAAAATCCTCTAAAATGGCATAGATCACTAAAATGATTATTCTACCGACTCTCCGGCTTATCAGTTTCCGTTCATAAATTACGAAATAATTCTGCGCTCGGCTGCACACTCGAGTCCAGACGGGATTTATGAACGCACCCATAGCCTGGTGCTGCCTTCCCCACAATCAACATCTGTGATAGATCGCCCCTCCCCTCCCCTCCCCTGCCCCCACCCCCCCACCCCCCCACCCCCGGCCCCCCCGTGCCAAATCACCTTCATAACATCAGAGGGTCCATGATGACCCGAGTCCAGCTGGCCCGCAGAGATATTAGACTCAATTAAAAGCGATATCATCACACAGACATGCGTGAAAGATTATCAGATGAAGAATGTGGAAGAAGAAGTCAACACCTTTTTGTACTGACAATTTCTCGCCATCCTGGTGCCAAGACTAGCGGCGGACGGTGTCATGATCTCATACGTTAGGCTGGGACCGGTTCCCGGTGTGATCCCTCACCCACCAACACCTCCGGGCTTTATGCCGAGGCGTCTCCGTGATCAAGACACATACAGTTTTGGGGCCTTGAATGTATTTTTTTTTCTTCCACCGTAGGATGCTGTGTTACTGTAATGGTTTGCATTTTTGATATCGCTTTTCTATGCACTATTCGATTATTCGACTAGCAAAACACTATTTGACTATTAATTCGTCATTCGTTATTCGCTAATAATAATTTTTGATACATATTTTTCAATTTTCTGCAGCAGGCATTGTGGATGTGTGCTGTGGTGTTGGTAGTGATTGTTGGTTGATTGCTTATTTTTCATGTCATACTGTAACTGAGTTACAGTAGTGTAATAGGCATGCACTGTTTCAATGGGAAGTCCAGAATCACACATTTTATTGGCTAAGAACAAATATATATATCACTATAGACTAGTCGACAATTATTCGACTACCAAAGTATTCGATTCGACTAGCAAAAAATGTGTTTGGTTAATGCCCTATACTCAAAACGCTTACAACGGTCCATTGATTCATACATTGTGAGTTGAAGTCTCACACATTCCAAATGTGGGCATGCGTCACAAACTCCGTATTTGGGCATGCGTCACAAACTCTCAAACAAATGCAGGTCAGTGTAAAGTGAAGAGCGTACAAATGGAGCCAAATGGACCGTCAATTTGGTGCCATTTTGTATGCACTTCAGAGTAAAATTAAAGCGCAAGGATATTTCACTGTGTACCACTTAGAAGAGCAGACACTGTAGCAGTAACCTAAGCATGCAGCAAACTCGACAAGATGAAGAGCTGAAGGCCTAAATCTTCACGCTGTTTACTTTAAATTGGTTTAATGGTCTGCATAATGTATGAGAGGCTTACTTGGTAGTGTCAGTCTGTTCAGAATTGTCACTGATGTGTGATGCATTAGTGTTTGTCTGTGAGACACGTTTGCAGCATTGGGAATGCTGCTTTGACCCGTGAGTGGCTGGGAGTGACGGTGTGGATGCCACTAATGGGGGAAAGACGGTTCGCAGTCCAAAGCACAACGCTCCCCAAGCCCTCATTATCATCTTCATAAACATTTAAGCAGCCAGCACAGGCCTGGATGTAACATTTCCCATTTGGGGGAGGGGGGCAGGCCAAAATGGTATGGGGCAACATAATAACATCAAGATTTGAAGTTGCAACAGACACGCAACATGCATTAATCTAAAGCTCTGACTCAGAAAGTTTTGTAGCATAGTGTTTCAAATCAATTTACTCATAAGCACTTTAATTTGAAATATCTTTGAAATTTGGGTTGATTGCATGATTGCATCATGTTTGGTGGGGCAGTCAGGGCATTTAGCCCCCCCCCTTGCCCATGCCCATGCCCCTAGTCTAGATCCGGCCCTGTTGAGCAGCTGGGTGAAGCTGAATTTCCCCTGTAAGTTTAATAAAAACAAACACTAGTCCCATTCAAGCATTCTGGGCATTGGGGTCCACTAGGCATTTTAGAATGTGATTAAATCTGCTCGATATAACACCAAGACACTATACAATTAAAAGGGCCTCATCACTATGAAGGGTAACGGAATGCTCCAAATGATTTTTCGACCATCGTCTTCCCCAGAGTCAGAATGAAAGTCGAAATGTGAGTAACCCTTGCCAAAACGTTTTCACCCTCTGCAAACCAAATTACCTGCAGAGCGGTCGGGTGCTCCTGTCTATTTTATTTGGGTAGTCTCTCCTGATATGCCCAGGTACTGTAGTGTTTTTGCTGATGCAAGTTGCCCACGTTGAGCACAGATGCACCGCTCTGCTTTCTGCTGGCTGAAGCATCCTGGTCTTCTCTTTCACTCTAATACTTTGCCGAAAAAGTTGCCATTGATATTACTAGCTTACAAATTGTAGACAATTATGTGGTTATGTGTGGTAGGCTTTTAACTAACACCAAAAAACGTGATCATATCACTCCGGTTTTAAAGTCACTTCACTGGCTACCCGTCACTTTTAGAATTGATTTTAAAATTATTTTAATTACCTTCAAGGCACAGCGAGGCCTTGCCCCCACCTATATTATGGACCTCCTCCCCCCCCATAACCCTTCCCGTACCTTGAGGTCTGCTGATAAGGGCCTCCTAAAAATCCGTACAGCAAGGTTTGTTACTAAAGGTGATCGGGCCTTCGCCATTCGTGCCCCTAAACTGTGGAATGCCCTACCAGAATCTATTCGCCTCACAGACTCCCTGCCACGTTTTAAAACCCTTTTAAAAACTCACCTGTTTCAAAAAGCCTATTTTTAACAAATCATATTTTACTATTGTCATATATTCTCTGTTTCCTTGATTGTTTACATGCCCTATCCCTAATTGTTTTATCACACATTTTTATGCTGTTCCCATTTACTATGTCTTATTTATTTTTGTCATTTTGTTTCCTGATGTTTGTTTTAATATTGTACAGCACTTTGTGGCGTAGGCCTAGAAAAGTGCTATAGAAATAAAGTTATTATTATTATTATTATTATTATTATAGAGCGATTTATTGCTCTTTTAGGGGAGCCGGATCCAGTGTTGTAGTGGGACTTTTAAAAGTGGGGGGACGCCTCTTAAAGGGGAATTCCACCCATTTTCATGTTTTTTTTTCTGAGAGTGTACAAATGTGAACCAAATGAACGCTAGCGGGTCCATTTGGTTCCATTTGTACGCTCACAGAAAAAAGGAAACTCATTAACATGGTGAAACACATGAATGGTATTTCACCATTCTTTTTTTTTTTTTTTACTAATTTTTTATCCCACAATTTTGTAACCCATTTTTTCACCCAGTGCCAATTCCTAATGTGATCCTGGGCTCTACACACCCTCCACCAACCTGGGGAGGCAGCGGACTGGCCTCATGCTTCCTTCAATGCATGAGGAGTCCAAGCTGCCTTCTTTTCACCTGACAGGGGGGGGGGGGAGTTTCCCTGGTTGGACGTAGCGCGTGGAAGGAACACGTTATTCCAACCAGTTCCTGTCCCCTCCATCAGGCGCCCCGGCTGGCCAGGGGGAGGCAGTTTAGAGTCCAGGATTACAGCATGTTTTTGTGAGGGTATCTACCCTATTTCACCATTCTAATGCTGCTCTAGAAAACACAGAATGGGGGAACTTACTTTTTTTTTTACCATATCCACATAACGTCTCTATAGGTATATAATGACAGTAAAATATCGAAAATGAGTGGGATTCCCCTTTAAGACATGTGCATGCACACTTGCATTTGCGTGCGCCTGCGTAACACACACAGACACGCTATTAAAACAAGTATAGCATATTGAGAAAGATTGTTTACAATGCCTAATTGTATCCATAAAAGTAAATGACAAGACAAAAAACATAGGCCTACTTTTGCCCCAAAAATATTTTAGATGTGAGAAGTGGGGGGACGCCGTCCCCCCTCCACTACACCCCTGGCCCGATCCCTTCGAGCAATTCCTTACAAAAAGACGTTCAAAAAATACTGTCTCTTTTGTACCGTAAACAGTATTTATATATTTTTATATATTTGTTGTAATTCTTCTTAATTGCATGGTGGCAGCACATTCCACGTTGCTCTGGCAGTGGGATTTTGTGTGGTTTGATTCATTGATTAAAATATTTATTTACAGTTTGCAGAATTGATATTTGGTAGGTACGCCTTTCTGTTCATTCTGCCAAAAAGAACGGCTCCATACTGTGAACTGAATTGATTCTTTTACCAATGTCACATTACTAACGTGTGGTATTCATTCTATTTGGAAAATCCCACAATTAACAGTGTGCTTACTGTAATTATCGGCACTTCAGTGCTGCTTATATCACTGTAATAGCAGTAAATGACATCCCTCTAAATAGCAGTGAATGACAGGAAAGCACACTTGAGAGTAATATGGCTTAATTTGAAGTCGGGGTTATTATAAAATGTGTTGCCATGCAGTGCAGACTTTTACAAGAGCTATTTCTGTGTATAGCCTTGTATGGTAATGTACAGTGTATGATAACTGTAGAATTAAAGCAGAAACCCACACAGTTGGGCATGTGCTGCCTGCCTTACACATGGGTTGCATTCTGCCTACACCCATCCAAAGTATGTTACACATTCCACACGTAATGTTAAATATTTATTATTTCCTCAGCTCAACTCCCCAATTTAGTCAAACTGACAATTCCCACCTACTCTTCACTATACTAGTTGGTGCACCAGGGAGGTAATACCGTATTGAGCCTGTGACTCACCTGATTCACATGAACACTGCGATGCTCTCTACTGAACAGGCCAACCTGTAGTAGACTCTTCGCCTGTCTGCACTCGCTTCCTTCCTCGTTAAAACCAGATCAATTTTGTTAAAGGGAGACTTCACCCTTTTTGCAAAGAAATATACAGTATACCGGCTTATGTTAATGACATTTAGAACATCATGGACACTGGGCCCACTTCCTTCCTGGACTACAATTCTCATAATCGTAATTCACATATTGCAGGGGTTTTCAACAGGTGGTCCGGGGACCACCAGTGGTTCCTGAGAGGATTCCAGGTGCTCCCCAGGCTAAATGATGGTTAACCAGATGTAACTCTTTGAGAGCGTAAAAATGAAACCAAATGGACCCACAAAGGTCCATTTGTTTCATGTTTACACTCTCAAGAGTTATATCTCTGTTGATCATGTGAATTAGCTCAAGTCTACATGACTAGAGAATGCAGAAGATTCATGGTCATATCGATCTGTATAACCTGCCTGTTTTGTTTTCTCCTAAACCCAGCCTGGAATTGTGAACAAAATAAATCTTTAGTTTTGAGTCTGTGGGCTAAAATGTCATCAAATGGTTGGTCCGTAGCTCAAATGCTATGAAAAAGGTTGAAACCCACTGATGCATAAAGACCCCCAGGATAGTGTTCTAAATCCTCTAACTGTCATTAACAAATTCAGCATGTTTTTGCAAAAACGGTGAAGTTTCTGTTTTAATTGGAATGCCCTGGCAGGCTGGGTGCACAGCGAAGGTGTGTTGGTTTTGTTTTGGCCAGGTGGTGCATTATAGGACAAAAAACACCTGCTGAAGAATAATGCGTCCTACACTGACTGCTGTAGCTTCACATTCCAACACACCAAAAGTTTTAATGCTGCAACTTTTTGTCAGCTTTGTCAACAAAGACCAACAACTACAGTATGAATAAGTGTTGCTGCTGCACTGCATTTTCTGCTTTATGCAAAGCAGAAAGGGAAGATCTCAGAAAACACCTTTCTGCATGATATTAATGTGCGGTATTATTTCCTGTTATGGCTGATAACCAATATAAAATGATGTTAACATGATCTCATTCATGTATAAAAAAACAGAATCCTTATTTTGTCCATTCTGAAAAAGGCATATAAACACAAAATTTGAAAGAGAAATGCCTCTTTATTCCAAAACAATAGTAAGGATGCGCCTTTATTGAAATGTTGGCCACCAACAGCTTGAATCTAAGTAATTTTAGTTAAACATTACTTCTTGACCATTTTGAGAGCTTCACCAGAAAACATTGCAGATTCTGCAGCCTTCAATACTAAAGGCGTTTTCAGGATTTTTTGTTTTGTTTTCAACATAATTACCATTGAAATCTTTTACCAGTAGCATCTGATACTGTACCAAAATGATAAACGATTAATTTCCCATCCCTACTGAAGACTGATTAGATGGGACATTAGATGGGGAAGCTGCAGACTTGCTTGTTGATGGATTTAAACACAGTTTGTGTGCATGAGTGTTTGATGTGTGTGATTACATTACGATAAGGTACTCTGGGTGTGTGCGTGTGTGTGTGTGTGTGTGTGTCTGCGCGCATGCATGTGCGTGTGTGCGTGTTTATACTCAAAGTAATGTAATTACCTTCCCTAGTCTCAATTTGATCAAGTGATGCTCCTGGGTCTCTGTCATTGACAGACACATAAAGCAAACACTGAACGCTCCATATTTGTCACACATCCTGCCTGGAGTTAATTCACTTTGCCCGCTGAGACGGTGTGCTCCTCATAGGAGGGAGCTGAGACGGTGTGCTCCTCATAGGAGGGAGCTGAGACGGTGTGCTCCTCATAGGAGGGAGCTGAGACGGTGTGCTCCTCATAGGAGGGAGCTGAGCCGTGCATGCTCTCAACTCCACCACCGCGGTGTGTGCATGAGAGGGAACAGCTCCAGGCTCAGCAGCATGTGTGGGGACTCGTGTGTGCTTTGTGTTGGCTCCCCGTGGAGTACAGGTCCCAATGTCAAGCTACGCTTCTGTGCCTTTTTACAGGTTGGCTAGCCAGCCTGTTCATTATATCAACAAGGACAGGATGTTTTCAGAAACGATTGTTGTTGCATTACTTTACCCCATGGGTTAGACCATCGTTTGATACCTGAATGTTTTGACATGAAATAATAATTCCATCCCCTAGTGTTTTGTTTCATTAGCACACACAGTTACCAAAGGGTTGTTGTTACAGTAGTGCGATGTTGCAGCTGCTTGCTGAATACCTGCGAATGGTAAAGATACCAACGATTCAGCGGTAAGGTGCCATCTCTTACGCAACACAGAAGTAACACTGACTCGAGGTGTCAGTGACCGAGTCAACATTTCACCTCTCTTTGGAAAATCCTGGTGATGGGAGGTTTTTCGCGGTCTGGAAAACTTGGGATTCCCTTCTCGCCTAGCGATTGGACACTGGGCCATGTGCCGACTTGCGTGACATCCATTTAAAGCTGGTTTCTACCAAAGCGCCACCCTGCCTGCGTTCAATTGGCTGAATGCAAAAAAGGTCACCGCCCCCAGAGGGAATGAATGGTGGGGGGCTGTGTCACATTCCAAAACAGCTCGAGACCTAGATTCTAGCGCCTGGCTTGGTGCTGAGCCGTGCTGGGTCCAGTAGTGATTCCCACTATACCCTATTTTCCCACTAATTTGGGGCTTACAGACGGCGAGGAATAAATCGCCCACTCTAATTCATTCTCAATGGGGCCGGCGTTTTTTTAGCACAAAAGTTCAAAAATCGACCCGCGTTCAAGAGAGCGTTTAACGCCGTGCGTTTTCCGCCCGGCGTCACTGATTTTTGCCGCGCGCGTGCACGAAACGAGCACGCGCGCGCAAGTTCAATTCAAGTTCAATTCCAGTGAACTTTTTGTAAAACGCTTGGCGATTTATAGCAAACAAACATTGAGGAGTGAGGACCCTCTACCAGTAGACCTGCACAGTGCCGTTTCTGTTCCAGGAAGGAGTGGATTCCCTAATCATTTGGCGCAGCCGAGCCTATGAGCCGAGCCAGGGCCAGATATAGCCAGCCCTACTAGGGTGGGCTGGAAGAATGGCAGGGTGGGCAACTCTAAAGTTTTTCATAAGGAGCAGTGCTTTTGAACATTTTTGATACCAGGGCCCACTATTTATTCGGCCTTTGAGTCACGGAACACCATTTGAGGATATTTTAGCCCCACAGACCCCAAAGCTAAACCCCTGCCCACCCATGCCACCTCTAGATCCGGCCCTGTGCCGAGCCATGACGTGAGTTGTGGCAACGCTTTTTGCCCGACGTGTTGTGAGTTTGTCACGGCCACGCTATATGACAAAGTGAAGCATGTTGATGTTGGTTACATGCTTTTAGCCTGCAGAGTTTATTATACAACATATTTAAACCGTGCTGGATGCTGCCCATCTTATTTTAGCCTACACACCTTGGAATAATTATAGTCTACGTTCAAATATCAACCTCTAGCCATCATTATAGGTGAGTCATTAATTCATTGTAAATGAATTGTAAATTCAGCGTGGTCATGATCAGGTAGCCTGCTTCACCGGAGCCAGCCCCCCTCCCCTCCCCTCCCGACATAAAACGCTTGGCGTTTATCGACGGCGCGATTTTCCTTATGTCGGCAAAAAAAACTCGCCCGGCGATAACGTCGGCGTTTATCGTTGCCGTCTGGAAGCCCCTATACCCTATTTTCCCACTATTTTGTTTTTACAGTGTCGTGCTGTGTCAATAGAACTCGGGTCAAGACAATCACCACAAAGCAAGTTATTGTGAGCGAGTTGCCATTCTGAAGGTTCTGTTGTGTTTTGGTCAAGAGCGTTTTTCTTTTTTTTTTTTTTGCCCCAAATTCCGCCGCTGTCACTCAAAGTCTCTCAAAGTTGACTACTGGTCAATGGCCAGTCACAGTGCTTCATTTTTTGACTCGGAAAAAACATTGTAGAATACTATCACTACCACAGAGGACAGTCAATGAGGGTTTGCCTTTTTCTCAGAATATGGCGTCATCAAATTTAATTCTCACTTACTCTGTAGTGCCAGACAGATGTGCATGCACACACACACACACACACACACACACACACACACACACACACACACACACACACACACACACACACACACACACACACACACACACACACACACACTGTATTCATGCCAGTCTTGTTTCTTTGATATCTGTGTGTGACTTCCTCATATACCCACTTACCCTGATGATGTGTGACTGTGTGGACTACATGTCTCTGCCTTATGTTATGCAACTCACCCTTAGTGTATATGCGTGTCTGTGCCATATGTACAGTGTGCATGCTATACTTGCCTTTTATGGTTCTTCATCCTCAGTCATCGTGCCACAGCGACAGATGGAACATGGGATGAGGATATAGGGGCAAGTGTAAGCCAGTGCTAAGACAGTACAACATGAGATTCAACATCATCTGGGATAATGTAAATCAGTGGTTTTCAACCTTTTTTGATCCCAGGGCCCACTATTTATTCATAATTTGAGTAAATTATTATTAAACTAATTAATATTTTGCCAATATATTCCAGGCTGGATTTCGCATGGTGATTCTTCTACAAGATGATGAATAAACGAACCTCCCAAGAGGGTAATGTCTTTTAACTCTTGAGAGTGTAAAAATGAAACCAAATGGACCCGCAAGGGTCCATTTGGTTTCATTTTTGCGCTCTCAAGGAGTTACATCTGGTTAACCAACTTTGCATCATTTAGCTGGGGACCACCTGGAACCCTCTCATGGACCACCGGTGGTCCCCAGACCATTGGTTGAAAACCACTGATATTGTGAAACAAGTGTTGTCCTTTTTCTGTTTTTTTTTACAGTAAAGTGATGCTACTGTTCTAGCTGTTCCTGTAAAAGCCTTCGCCCACTTACTGTAATATTGCTCACTACAATGTAGATACAGTAATATGGAACGATTTACAGGAAGAAAGGTCAACGCAAGGTGGAAAATGATACCAGTAATGTTAGTGCGTAAATATTTTGATGAAAGCAAACAATAGTCAACCTGCCAATATAGCCACAATAATAACCTTGACACATTTGTCAAATAATTCATTTGTTATTTTATTTTGTCAGCAGCACCAGCCACTTTTATTTCCAGGTCGATATTGCATTTTTACTCTTACACGTACAAATTGAGGCAGCAATAAAAAAAACAATTAACCTTGACATTATGGGTCGGGCTGAGCCGGGGTTTAAACATTCAAACGGCACGGTGGAACACGTGCGTATTTTTGCCGTTGCTCGCAGCCTGGCTTTAAAAAAAATGAAAGGAAAAAAAAGCCACATCCTCAAAGACAGCAGTACGCTCATTCAGCAGTGTGACGTTGCGTGTTGTTTGTATTTCCTGCTTTAGCACAGCCCAGCATTATGTTAACACGACCTGCTAGCATCTGTTTCCTATCATTACTTCATGGATTTTTTTTTTTCGGTCAGTGACACAGACGAATGACAAAGCTCTAAGAGTTTTATCTTGTGCCTGCTCTGTGGTGGTATGAGGCTGTTGAGCACTGAATAGACATCCTACAAGGCACAAGCTCACCACAAGTTGTGTATGTGCACACTGTGAGCTTGGAGCCTCACAGCTAGAAGCTTCTCGGTTCGATTCCTGCTAAGGACGCTGTGGGTGCTGGTGGCGTATGTCCTCCTCCGCGTCATCAGTGCCCATACCCGAGGCAGGGTTAGCGAAAGGGCTGTTCTGTGTGGAATTGTCATGTTCTCCCCCCATGTCCCTTAGGGTAGATAGTTACCCTCACAAAAACATGCAGTAATCCTGGTTTCTAACTGCCTCCCTCTGGCCAGACCTCTGGCTGATGGAGGGGACTGGAACTGGTTGGAATAATGCGAAACTCCACCCTGTCAGGTGAACAGAAGCCATCTTGGACTTCTCATGCATTGAAGGAAGCATGAAGCCAGTCCACTGCCTCCCCGGTTGGCAGAGGGTGTGTAGAGCCCAGGATCACATTGTAGGTAATTAGCACTGGTTGGGGAAAAAAATGGGTGACAAAATCGTGGGATAACAAATAATAAATAAATCAGCCATAGCTTGAAAGGGTAGAGATGCCATCTGGGATTCGGAAGGTTCCCGATCCACCTCCTGTGTGCACGCCTGGTCTGCGTCGAAATGTCGTTCGGCAAGACGCAACCAGTAACTGTTCCCCGGGTGCTGTATTAATAGCACCCAGTGCCCATTGGTTGAAATAGTTAGATTACGTAAATGCATCCAGATGCATTTGCAAATGTTCAGTGACACAAACTACCCCAAAGGACTAAATTATTATCATCATTACAGTAAATCTGTCTTCATGTAGAACTTGTGCGGGTGGCGGCGAGGCCCTGTAGCCTCATCATAATCACTCAGAGCTCGTCAGTGAATGTCAGGTGTAGCCAACCCGACTAATTCCATTTGGCAGATGCTTTCGTCCAGGATACCTGCGCAGACGCATGCTCATCGTATCAAACGGGGGGGGGGGGGGGGGTGAGGCGCTCGGCCTGCCAGCATCGATGTCATGTTCTTCTTGTTGCTCTCTCGCACTCCGAGACACGATGGAAGTAGTGCAGAACGGAAGCATCGTCATCCATCATAGTGAACAAAGGCAGCTGAAAGAATTATGTATACTTGTAGGCGTACATTTCTAATCAAGCGCCAGCGCTCATGCCTCGTAAAGAACACAGGTGGCAGCTATATGGACGCCAGTCCGGAACTGCAGCCACATGCACTGCATGCATTATTATGCCTAATGTTGTACTCTAGGACGAGTGATGCCGCAGGTGATAACCCTCCAGTGTTCTCCCGGCTCCGTCCCGCTGCGCTGAAGGCTTTCAGCTGCGGCGCGGTTGTCACAACAGAGATCTGTACACGTGCAGCGGATGCTGAGCAGCGGCTGCCAGGCTGTCTCAGTTGTAGATGTTGTAGTTGTAGATCACATATGTCAAACTCAAGGCCCGGGGGCCAAATCAGGCCTGTGAATGAATTATCTTCGGCCCGCGGGATGATATTGAATTAGTATTGGTACTGGCCCTCTGGTATATTTGCACACACCATGATAAGAAATGAATGCAACTAACTCAGTCTCAACTCAGTCTTATTTAGCTTTAACATATTTTGACCTGATTGTACAAAATGTTCACTCCGAAAGAACATATAATATTCAAATTTGCATGTTTTTTTTTTACATTTTTCCCGAAAAATAGCAGGTGTTCACGTCTCATAGCGCGCCACAGAGTGGCGCCAGGGGTGAAAGTGGTTTGAAGTTCTTGCCGGGTCTATAGGAAACAGCATCGTGTGACGCGTTCAGGCCGCGCCGCGAAGCGGCGCGGCCGAAATTTTTTTTGGAGGTTCAAACTCCACAGTGTCCCTAAAATGCATAGGAAAATGCTTTTTTGTGGCACTGTAAGCTAACCTAACCTGGAACATAATATAAAACACAGCAGGTCTGCCTTACACCTGCATTAGGCTCCCTATACTCCATTTCAGCATGATTAAACTGTTTTGTATTTGAGGCATTAGGCTGCACAAGAAATAGGTTTCATTTAAGATTTTATTTTGTTACAAACTACTGCAAAACAGCATTATTTCAACCCCAATAATACTGCTCTCAAGAGTCTACATCTGAATTAAGTAATTTTCAAGAGTCCACACAATTAGAATCTTAAAGGGGAATTCCACTCATTTTTCAATATTTTACTGTCATTAATATACCTTAGAGGTCATGATAAAGTTCCCCCATTCTGTGTTTCCTAGAAATGGAGGTCTGAAAAAAACCATTACCATGGTGAAATACAGCTTGACATCATCAAGATATGTTTCACCATGTTAATGAGTTTCCTTTTTCTGAGAGTGTACTCATGGTCCATTTGAAAACGATCTAAAATTGTTTGAGAAAGAATGACACCAGTAGCCGGGCTGTTGCCCGAGTCCACAGCATTTCTTTCTATGTCAGCTTCAGGACTTGTCCCTATTTGCTGTTGCTATTCTAAATAGCAGTCTATGTAGAAGAGCCTCCATTGGACTGACCCCATGAAGTGAACGGAGTTTGCATAACTATCTATACTGAATAGATGGCGTAACTCTGTCGATACTCTGTCTATGTGGCTCTGGCTGTGCGAACCGACAAGAGGAGACTTCTCTCCGTGCGGTGACAGGTTATTTAACCTAATATTTTATTAGACCCTGCGGGACCCTGCGTGAAATCTTTTACCGGGTCCCAGACCCTGCGGGACCCCCTTCACTTTCACCCCTGAGTGGCGCGCTATGAGACGTGAACGCCTGCTATTTTTCAAGTTTTAAGTTTTATTGAAAAAAAAAATCAGTTTATGTCATCGTAAACCGGTGTTGAAACACAGACCGGTGTCTCCGGCCCTCGACTTGTACCAATTTTTGGCCCACTGTAGCTGTAATGTAGAGGGACATTCACAAGGCTCTGTACCAACAACCGTAGAATGTACGGCTGGGCTGTATGGACATATTCAGATATCACAATAGTTTATGTACCGTATTTTCTCGACTATAAGGCACACTTAACAGCATTTAATTTTCTCAAGAATCGACAGTGCCCCTTATAATCTGGTGTGCCTTTATATATGGATCGTTTGACTGCAGTAGCTTACAGTATATTCTATGTTGACTGTAGTAGTTTCTATTCTATGCACCTTATAATCCGGTGGGCCTTATACAGTATATGAAAACAGTTCTAAAATAGGCCTTGAAGTGGGCATTGAAATAGGCATTGAAGATGCGCCTTATAATTCATTGCGCCTTATCGATAGGCAGGCTACATTGTGCTCATCTCTGGTCTTGTACATGGCATACTGTTGTCTGCACTTTACGGAATGTCATCTGCACATTGCATAATATCTGCACATCACACGCTTGAACATCATCATAGCATTGGGATGGCATGATGCCATTAAATATACAGTATACTGCCCTGGCGCAACACTTCACAGTGTTGCGCCAGTGACAGGATATCAGTGACAGGATATCAAATATTTGGTCTGCTCATTTAATACTAGATTGATTGCAGCTGCACTCGTGTGATGGGTCTCATAGCGATTTCCCGGGCAGGAAATTCAGTGCGCTCTACTCTGTAATCCTGGGATCCCGGGCTCCCAGGATTACAGCCTACTCCAACAATCAGCATAGTAAAGTACCTGATGCAGTGGATTTTTGCCACAGACATCCCTTTAGTTCAGGGGTTTTCAACCAGTGGTCCGGGGACCACCAGTGGTCCTTGAGAGGAGGATTCCAGGTGGTCCCCAGGTAAATGATGGAAAGATGGTTAACCAGAAAGTCTTTGAGAGCGTAAAAATGAAACCAAATGGACCCTTGTGGGTCCATTTGGTTTAATTTTTACGCTCTCATCTGAATTATCCCAAGTCTACGCAACTAGAGTTCTAGGTTTGCCTATTGTGTTTCGAAAATCCATCCTGGAACTGTAGATAAAAACAGAAAAAAACTTTGGGTTTTGCGTCTGTGGGGCTAAAACGTCATCAAATGGTGGTCCGTGGCTCAAATGCTGAATAAATAGTGGGCCCTGGTATGAAAAAGGTTGAAAACCCCTGCTTTAGTTCAATTCTGGGGACCCTCCGAGCTGTTCCCACAGCTACTTGAAATACGGGTACATCTGCAGCAACAATCCATGGTCAGGTATGCCGATATGGGAGTGATCAAGGGTCTAGATGCCTCCTTTTAAAGGGGAACTCCACCCATTTTCAACATTTTAATGTCATTAATATACCTTAGAGATGTTGTGTGGACTGGACATGATAAAAAAGTTCCCCCAATTCTGTATTTCCTAAAAATGGAGGTCTGAAAAAAAATCATTAACATGGTGAAATACATCTGATACATCTCATCAAGATGTATTTCACCATGTTAATGATTTTTCTTTCAGACCCCTTTTTGAAAATGATTGGAATTCCCCTTTAAGTGATTTCAAACCAGGAAAAAAAAACATCATGATATTGCATTATTAAAATTCCCAGATGATCTCATTACATCTATATAATAAATCTATATAATGAATCTAACATTTTGATATTAAACTATTAACGCCTGGTGCAAATCCAAGTGGTCATAGCAGCGCTGCCGTAGGCATGAATACAGGAGGGATGTAGAGAGAAAATGCTACTGCTTGTTTAATTAGTGTGCATTAATTCATCGTTAAGATCTGGCAGGCTTTCAGCCTCAAATCACAAGTGTAAAAGTTCTTCAGAAGAATCATTGCGTAATAATAATATCAATAATTCATTACATTGCTTGTGAAACATGACACACGATTCACCCAATTGTGTCATGTTGTCATGTTACATTTGAAGTCAATTTGAGGAGTTAATTTAGGTTATATTTTAATAACTGAAAGAGAGGCAGCAACACAAACATACCATTCTATTTCACTCAATTCTACAAACTAAATTTAAAGATGGACTCCCATGATTTTTTTGTACCCTAAAACATGATCATCAGGTATTAATGTTATATGAAAAGTAAGATTTTCTCCAAAAAAGTGTACAGTGTTTGTTAAACTGTCATTTTTATAATTCCACCCAGCCAGTTCATTAACTCTCTCAGTGCCAGCCCTTTTTCATATTTTTGGAGGTCGCCAGTGCCAGCGATTTTCATCTAAAAGTCATATTTCATATTTCGGTCCATGTTTCCCGACGGACAAGTTAGTTGACGGACACACACTTTTGGTTCCGGGTTGGGCCGTCCCTTGTTATGGTCTAGCAATGGTCGCTGCGGTCGCTGCTAGCTGCTGTTAGCATGGGGATCGTATTAAACCGGCGCCGGTAAGTAACGTCACGTCAAGTAGCGTTAACGTCAGCGGCATCAGTTGTTACTGTAAATCATAATGATAACGGGTGACGTAGATTCATTTCCACGGCACGAAAACTGTTAAGTATGCCTGGTTTGCCTGGTGGGTGGTGATGGGTGGAGATCCACCTGAACTGAAGCCACACCCACAGCTTTAGTTGCATGATAAAGGGGGAGGGGTTAGGGGAGGGGCTGAACAGACCAGTGGCCTTGTGGTTAGAGTGTCCGCCCTGGAACTGGGAGGCCGGGGTTCGATTCCCGGTCGGGTCATACCAAAGACTGTAAAAATGGGACCCAATGCCTCCCTGCTTGGCACTCAGCATCAAAGGGATGGATTGGGGGTCAAATCAACTAATGATTCCCGAGCGCGGCGCCATATATGGCTTTTGACTATAACCGGTCAAAAGCGGAGAACTAATTTCACTGCGGTAACGTGAGTGACTAATCTGACGACTTTGACTTTGACTTTGACGTGATGTCACTATATTTTTTTCATTGGCACGTTAGACTGGAAAGGTTCAGCCCCCAGGAATAAACCCTAAATAGAGAGGGAAGGCATCATTGCACATAAAACACACCAAGGGGTCTATTTAAATACTGCCACCTCTTAAACATGTACAAAATTGGAAAAAAATACAAAAATCACGGCACCCCCTCTTTAAAAAGTTAATTTGTGTATATTGAGTAATTTTGACCCAGGCAACTGGCTTTTGTGCGAAGTAAATCTAAGTTGTCACGTGTGCCTGAAAATGTTCCTGTCGAGTTCTGGATTTCTAACAACTTTGGAGAGGTAACAGAACATCGACTCTACGGCATATGTGCGAGGACGAGATTGGAGGAATTCCACTTGGCTGCCAGTGGAGAATGTGCACGCACGTCCGCACACGCACACACACACACGCACACACACACACACACACACACACACACACACACACACACACACACGCACGCAGCCGTGTGGAATGAGAGTGATGGAAGTGATGGCGTGAGGAAGTGATTAGACAGCTGGCTTCCTGTCCGTGTTTTCAGCATTTGGGTCATGGTTGTCTCCTAGTGGATCGTTCTGTGTAGTTACTTTGGACTGCTTTTTTCTGCCTACAGACTACCCAAATCTCCTAGGCCAGGGGTTTTCAACCTTTTTGCCTCCAGGGACCACCAGTTATTCAGCATTTGAGCCACGGACCACCATTTGATGACCATTTTCCAGGTCTTTGGGGTGATGACCATTTTCACCCCAAAGACCTAAAATTAAAGAATTCTTTTGATGTTGTCCACAATTACAGGCTGTATTTTGCCAACAAAACAGTGTACACTTCTTATTTAAGTGGTGCTAATTCAGATGATGAATATTTTAACTCTTGACAGTGTAAAAACCCGCAAGGGTCCATTTGGTTTCATTTTTACATTCTCAAGAGTTACATCTCGTTAACCAACTTGGCATCATTTAGCCTGGGGAGCACCTGGAACTCTCTCAAGGACCACTGGTGGTCCCCGGACCACCTGTTGAAAACCCCTGTCCTAGGCGAAAATACCCAATTTGCAAGCTCACAATGCATCACCCTTTTTGGCTAATATTCCCTCCCAGTATACAGTATGGAGGCTGTAGTTGAAGTGGTTAAATTTTAACTGCACACATAGAGCCAAAAAGACCCCACAGGCCCAATTGTTGTTGTTGTATTTGTACATTCTTCTGAATCTATTTACAATTGTTCCCTGTGTGAATGCTTTGATCGATTAAAAATTAAATGTTAATATTCTGAACCAGAAGCAACCCTAAATCTCTTTCATTAGGGAATTATTGCTGTAATAAATAATGCACATTTCATTAATGTGGGACCTATACATTAGATTGTTCTGCGTGTCAAATAAATTAAGCAGACGTGACATTAATCGGTTGAGGGAGTAAGGGTTTTAATGTATTTAATACTCTGTTCACTTTAGTTTTTTCTCACACAATCTACTTCTACAATCTCTACAGTGTACTACAATGAAAAATATGCGACATATCCTGGAGCACCAGCAGTGCAACGCTGCGCCGTTTTACGGTTATGCATTATGAATGGCCCAGCTTCCATTATGACTTCTGAAATATCACTCCCAATAATTTAATTACCTTTTTGCTCTAAACTTGATCAAGTGATGCTCCTAGGTCTCCCACAGCTGAAGCTAATGTAATTGACTATCAAAGACACATAACGAAAACACGGAGCGTTCCCTATTTGTCACACATCCTGCCTGGATTTAATTAACTTGGCTCACTGTGACGACTCCTCATAGAAGAGAGACGAGGTGTGTGTGTGTGTGTGGCGGCGCCGTCGTGTGCGTAATGCGTATAATATCCGAGAACGTCGCTCTGCAGCGAAGCTCCACCGTTACTGCAGGCATTCGAAATGGCCTCGCTGCTTCTATTATATGATAATGAATGATAATGTAATGAACTTTAATTATGAAGTGCTTTTCGAAAACGGGCTTTACAAATTGCTTTACAATGTAGTAAGTCTAAGTATACAGCCGTAGGGGAGAGGGGAAAAACCACAACGGTACAGTCAACATCCAAGGATAAAATAAGAAATAAGAACATGAAAAGTACAGTCAAAATTAGAGGATAAAACGAAGTAAATGTGAATGATAAGAAGTTGACAATTGCAGCTTCTCCTTTGGAGCTTTGTTTTGCACCTATATCTCCCACAAGATGGAAGGTACAGGTTCGTCTTTCAGAACGTAACGTGCAGTACTCATCTTGTTTTGTTGGAAATCAGTTTGAAGTTTGAACCTTCTATTTGAACCTTCTTCAGAATCACGCAATACATAATACTGGAAAATAAGCAGGTACATGTGAGGTCATGATTAATGTCATTCGTGTCTGCCAGGTGACCTGGATAATGACACCAAGAGACATGAAAAAGGAAGCTTGCTTTTTTAGCGCACTCTCCCAACCTTGTGATTCAATGAAAGTTTGATCTCAGGAAGTGGTAAAGAGATGAAGGACTGTCACAGCACTGCATGTAAATGGAAAGTTCAGAATTCAATCCACGCACAGTACTTTCACTGTAGTCTATTCATACTGGTAGGTTAAACTAGACCTTCACCCACTTCATAACCATCTTCATATAACAGATCCTCAGTAATGTTCATCCCTCTTAATTGTCTTCTGTGCACATCTAAAACCAAATGTTAGACAACATAGTTTAGGCTTGTTGGAACAACATCCAATCAGAAACGACGGCGCTATGCAACAGGTGACGTCAGGGAAATCCGAGTCCAGCAGCCACTCAGTTGCCGGTAACGTTCAGAAGTTGAATGTTGCAATGGAAAATGGGGATTGTTCCAGGCTACCTTTACCGACTCATACCCCCATTGCCACCTGTTGTGAGATTGCAGAGCTTATACTTTTCACTACTTTTGCCAAACGCTTGGGAAAATGTCATCTGCCATATAATGACTCATAACCCAAAATAGGAACGTTATGGATGTTCATGGATAAAGGCAACCTGTCCACATGTACAGTACATAATCCAGCATTTCACATTGATACAATCCTATTAGCATTGGATGTAACCGGAGTGGGACTGTCTGTATGATTCGTTTGGCTGACATGATGCCGTTAAGTGGGTGATATCCTCCACCGGAGCTGTGTTATTAGCAGTGTGACAAGAAGAGTGGGTGAAATCCTCCGTCTAAGCAGCTGCTATCCATGTTATTAGTGTGACAAGGAGGAAAGCCATTCCAAATGTTATGCAAATCATGTGCCTCTTAAAGTCTCGGCACGGACGGTAGTAGTACCCTTTTTATATAAGCTGCTGTTTTATTGATGAGAGCGAACGGGAATGGAAACACTGATATTGTTGCGGTCATACAGTGGCAATTAGCTGGGCTCCAGAATGCAGATAAGTACCTAAAACCTCAATGTGTCTCCAGGGTATATACTGTATATGACAGCGCGTCTTCTTCTGCATTTCATTTGTCCACAAACTGCATTAAACTATACTGTATGTGGCTGAGCCTCGTCTAAGGGTCGAATCTATTTCTATATAATGGCATAATGGCGCTACTTTCTAAGGTTGTGGTGAATACAGATGATTGTGGTGGATTTTTCTTTCCGGTGTGATTGTTGTGTGTTAAAGTGGTTAATTGTGTAGTATTGTTAGTCTTATGGAGCCAATGTACTGGGTGACCAAGATGCCCTCTTTGCAAGGGACAGTCCCTCATTTACAAGACTTTTCAGTTCCACAAATTGCGAGACCCTGTCCCACATTGTGACTGGGCAGGCACCAGTGTTCAAATACCATAATAGTTGGCTTTCTGTTGACTTTCTGTTTCCTGCTATGGATGTATTTTTAAGTCGCCTAAAATAACTGAGAAGTATTCAAGATATTCCCAACTATATTTCCACACTCTGTCAAAAATATCGTGGATGTTTTCCAACTTAACCATACTGTAGTTTTTCTAGTGTTATTGTGTCACTAAACTAAAGAGCAGTGATCCATCTCTTCCATTAAAATCTGTTGATAGTGACATATGAACAGTAGCAACTGCAAAGCAAAATGTGACACATAACTAGTTACTACGTTCATGGAGTGGAATCAAGAACAACCCCTACACCCCACAAAGGGCTCTAAGGTCAGCTTCGAAGCTGCTCTTAAAGGCTCCCGCCACCAACCTGAGGAGTAGAGGTGATCGTGCCTTTGCTGCTGCTGTCCCTAGGCTCTGGAACAGCCTACCATATTTTATAAAGAATGCTGACACTGTAGATTCCTTCAAATCACTTTTAAAAACGCACCTCTTTTCCTTGGCTTTTAACTGACCTTATTTGTATGTCCTGGTTATCTTCTCCTCTCTGCCTGATTGTTGTTTGTCCTTCTAGTCTTGTAGCCTGTGTTTTATTGTTGTTGTTGTCAGTATTATTGGTACGTCCTAGTTGTATAGTTTGTTACTGTTTTATATCCTGTACAGCACTTTGGGCAATCCCATTGTTGTAAAGTGCTCTATAAATAAAGTTTGATTTGATTTGATTTACTACGTTCATGGAATCAAGAACAAAACATATACCCTGAATACTCTTATTATTGTCCAATGAATCGATTATGAAAACAATCGTTAGTCGCAGCCCTAGTGGAAAGCTATGTGGAAAGTGCCAAAAATACAATGAAAAAGACTCCACTGTCTAGTACCCACATTATAGATTCAGACCTTTTTAAATCGGTTCCCCTGTCCTCAATTTAACGCCCAGCATGTTTCTCTGCCTCTTTGCCTCCCATCTCTTCTCCTCTCTTCTTCCTCTCCTCTTCCTTTCCTCTCCACAGCCTCCGGCAGGGTAGATCTGCTTCTGCCGACAGCGAGGAGGGGGCGATAAACGGGTGCTGAAGATGGGAGGAGGCCACGGCCGAAGGTGCAGTCCTCGCTAGAAGAAGACCACCAGTCTTTTAGCCTGACCCCCAGCCCCACATACCCACACCCCTCCATCTCCATAACCACCACCACCCTCTCCTCCCAACCTCGCCGTTGTTCTGCCTTCGGTGGGGGAGGTCCAGGCCAGGGGGTCCGCCATGGCCAACCACCTGGAACTTCTGCAGGAGCTGCAGCAGCTGGACAAGGTGCCCAGCCTGGAGAGGCTGCGGACGGCGCAGAAGCGACGCACGCAGCAGCTGAAGCGCTGGGCCGTCTACGAGAAGGAGATGCAGAGCAAGAAGCGCAAGGCCGACAAGAAGGGCAGCCGCGGAGGAGGAGGTGGTGTTGGACACCACCTGGGGGCGTCAGGGCTGAAGAGACACGTGTCGTTCGCCGCCAGCGTGGCGCTGCTGGAGGCGTCGGCCAGGAACGACCCCGATGAAGGTACGTGATACGGGCCTGCATGCGCTGGCGTAGTGTGATCTGTCACCTGCTGACACGTAGCAGGGGGCAGGCCTGTCACCGTTATTATGACGATTATCATCCATCTGTGTGTGCGTGTGTGTGTGCGTGCGTGCGTGCGTCTGTAAGCCTACTCATATTGACACACGTGTTCAAGATCCCCACCCACATGGACTACAATACTTAGTTTCGATTAATTTAGCCTTGCCACAATGTTACAAGACCCTGCCCATTATTATGCTATTCATCACATCTGATCATTAATCACATCATTAATCAACAATTTGTTCATTTGAAAGAAGGGCTTATGGTCAATGCCTGTGTGAAATGTCAGAGCGATTGGTGCAGCCAGTGAGGAGTTGCGGCGGTTTCAGACAGACATTCATTCATTCAGACAGACATTTCCTTATTTATTTTTAGTATGAATGACCGGAAACACATCTAATAACAGCCATGCCAAGTAATTGTGATTGGCACAAAATAATTGGCATCAAGTGATTATCTAAGGATTGTGACAGGCCTACAGGTGGATTCTCTACCCGGCCGGTCAGTCGGTCGTTGGTAGGTGGGGCTGTCTAGTGGGGAAATGAGTCACCCAGGAATTGATTATGCATGATTAGCTCCGTTTGGTCCTGTAGCGGAAACATGAGTCGTTAGAGTCAAATGATGCGTGCACAAACACATGCTCATGCATGTGCTAAACCATATTTAGCAGGGCATGTGGAAGACTATGCGCAAATAGTGGATGTAGAGTAAGCATGGATGGGCTGGTTTGGGTTCGGTTCACTACCTGCTCTCTGACACTGGAGGGTGAGTAATTACAGCAGTTTCAGACTCACCTTTAGTACTTGAGTTGGATGTAAAACCACCAAGGTCAGTCAAATGATTAGCTCTAGGTCTGAGCCGCCTAAAACAACAAGAGCCAGAGCTCCCCGCTCTCTGTAAGTGAATTGGTTGTGTTGTTGGTAGAACCTTTTTATCATAGTGAATTAATGGAGTTGTCACACTGAGATGAAACGCAAGCCCAGACTTTTAATTTTCTTTGTGCCGTGCGTGCTGTGTGAGGATAATTGTTTTCTACGACCGACACAAACGGTATCCTGGCCGGTGGTACTGCCCCAGCTGTTTTCTGGCCAGTGGTACTGCTGCTTCTGCTCTCTGGACATGATGCTTGAGACTAATAGCTAATAGCGCTGGTAATAAGCTACCCTGATTTTCAGACTTAGTGTACTGTAGGAAGAGAGTGGCGCCTCGCGCTGGCTGGAGATTCGCCTCTTCTAAACATAGGCCTACATTCTTATATAGGCTAATGTTCTTATAACATACATTAACTAAAGCGAGTTATTTGACAAATCATTAATCACTAAAGTGATGAGAGGTCTGTTAATGGATTAAAATGTCCTAAAATGCTGTACTTTTTCCAATTTAACTGCAACTGTGTGATCTGCTGTCAATGGAGCTGGACGACCAGCGTGGTTTGTTTGGAACTTTTCAGCCAATAGCCGTCGTCAAGTGTGATTGTCAGACAATAGCCGTCTCTTTTCAGCCATAGCATTGGGGGATCCACGGGAAGTGTCGCGGCTCAACAAGATCTACACATCAAAAATGTGTTCCACTACTGAAAATCCATTTCAAGGACACTAGAAAGTTTGAGCTTTGAAATAGTGGTGATGGTGTTATTTAGTGTTATAGTGTTTAAGAATAATGGACTCATAATGAAAAATGGAGGGGGAGAATTGGAAGGGTTTTTCCGGTATAGGCTATTACTGATGTTTGAAAACATTACTGTATTTGTAATTTGAGGTTTGAGTTGACAGTTTGTGATCTTGAGTTTAGTCTCTCGCACCCAAAACTAAGGACTTTCATGTTTTTGTCCAGAATTGGGAAAGAGAACTGGCAAAACTTTGATCAAAATAACAATTGGACCCGTAAAACCAAATGGACCCGTAAGGGTCCATTTGGTTTCATTTTAACACTCTCAAGAGTTACAGATCTATAAGGGTCCAAGTGCTGGGGGAACTGTCATGTGATCTACCTGCATGGTCTGTGTGATCTACTGGTAGATCACCGTCTACCTTTTGGGCACCCCTGCTCTAGTCAGACTCAGAGCCTCCCAGTACACTCAGTAGAGTGGGCAGCATCTATGGACTGGAAACAGGGCTAGTAATAAACTGGCTGTTGTTCAGATATGGCACATTTCACTTAACATCTCTCTCTCGGTCTCTCTCTCTCTCTCTCTCTCTCTCTCTCTCTCTCTCTCTCTCTCTGTCTCTCTTTCTCTCTCTCTCTCTCTCTCTCTCTCTCTCTCTCTCTCTCTCTCTCTCTCTCTCTCTCTCTCTCTCTCTCTCTCTCTCTCTCTCTCTCTCTCTCTGTCTCTCTTTCTCTCTCTCTCTCTCTCTCTCTCTCTCTCTCTCTCTCTCTCTCTCTCTCTCTCTCTCTCTCTCTCACCCATTTTAATGGAAAGGAACTGTTCTTTTGTGGGGGAAATATGATAATATGTCGTTAGCTAAATTTAATAATTAATAATCGAGCAGTTAGGGCACCTACCACATGAGCTCTACTGCCTTACAGCGACTCGTCCTTGGTTCGAATCCTGGCCTGCCAGAGTATTAGCTACATGCCACTTGCCAGGCTCTCTCTCTCTCTCTCTCTCTCTCTCTCTCGCTCTCTCTCTCTCCACCATCTTTAAATGGTGGACCATTTAACTCCACAATCAATAATGGCAAAAACAATATGTTGTGATATTCTTTGTATACAGTCATCTAATTTTTGGCTAAAAAGTAGCGCCCCACACACACACACACACACACACACACACACACACACACACACACACACACACACACACACACACACACACACACACACACACACACACACACACACACACACACACACACACACACACACACGCACACACACGCACACACTGCATGCTCTATTAGATTCACTGCGGTGGAGATATCTAAATCAAGATTAGATCCAGCCAGGTGGTTTTCAGAGGCTAGTCGGCCTAATTGGATAGATAGCGCTGCTGTTCTGAACCAAATCTTAGACCATTAGAATGACTTTCAGCAATTGTCCATAATGCAGTCGTTAAGAAAGTTGCTGCTTTTGTCTCTGACAGTTTTAAGTGGCAATAAGGTATGAAGTGCCGCTAAACGGCTTTATTGAATGACACTAAAAGCTTTTCACTATATCCTGCTGTTTGCTTCACGTCAAACGCCCACAGAATAGAACGTCGGGAGGCAATATCCTGGACTTTGAAACCTTATCCTGTTTGTTGTTGCAGTTGCAGATGTTGTTGGTTATACTGGTGGGTTGGTAGTGGTAAAAACAGGTGGCTGGAAACCTGCTAGGTTTGATCCCACAAGACACATGTAAATTATGCTGCTAGTAATAGGCTAAAACCAGAAAGTACATCAGCACAAAGTTGAAGCTCCAAATTCTGATCAGTAATCGTTGTTATAGAGCAGTGGTTTTCAACCAGGGGTCCGGGGACCGCCAGTTGTCCCTGAGAGGGTTGCAAGTGGTCCCCAGCTGAATGATGGAAAGTTGGTTAACCAGATGTAACTCTTTGAGAGTGTAAAAATAAAACCAAGTTGACCCTTGCAGGTCCATTTGCATGTTGAAGTTTTCAAAAATATAAATACTGTATATATTTCCATCAAAATATTTGAAAAGGCAAAGAAGTTAGGGATAAGGGGTTTAGCATGTGACGAAAATGGAGCCCATAGCCAATCGCCGACTAGTCGTCCTCAAAGCAGCCAATGAGTGAGGAGGGTACAAGTTGGCCTGAAAGCCAACACATCAAACATAGACCAGCTTTGCCGATGGTAATAAAAATGTAACCCATATAGTGCTCCAAATTCCAATTTTCTCTTCTCATTCTTCTGTTTAATCAATTCCAATTTCTCTTATTTATGCTGCTCCTGTATGCATGTGTTCTCTCCTAATTGGATGGAATTTCTACCCTGAAAATATTTTTTTTCCTTCACTAAAGAGCTGGGGAAACCGCTGTTACTGAAAAATCTATAGCAGTGATTGCTATGGGAATACAGCATAGAGCTACGGTATTTAACACTTATTGTAACAATAAAATATCACTTACTGCACCTCTACTCTGAATTGCTGTGGCCTTGCTGTGTTTCGCGGTCTCTCTCTCTGAAGTATATTTAAAAAAAGAAGAAATGTTTCTTTCTCTCACTATTTCTATTTACAACAATACTGCTCACCCCGCTGCATCATTTTACCAGACAACTTATTTATTGAGTCTCATTTCTGCTCGGTCAAGTGCAATGCACAATAGTTCTGTGTACTATTTATACACACATTAAGCAAAGCGTTTGCATCTGTGTGCAGTTAGTTATTGGACAGTTTTCTGAGGCGAGAAATAATCCGGAATTCTAGACTGAGACACACAAAAAAACATTGTAATTGGATGGCTTCTGTTTCATAACCCCAATTTTA
>CM076971.1:5814629-5869629 GCA_039105355.1 Benthosema pterotum | reverse complement strand
GACAGCCAGGGATATTTTTCGAAGTAGATGGTGTCCTCTGTCCGGGTCATTGCCCCACACCCAGGGGTCGGGACCGCTATATACGACCACTCCGAGACCTTTGGTGTCCCTGCAGGTAATGATGGCTGATGGCTGTGAAAATGACTGCGCCGCGCCTCCATGTCTCTGTGCAGCAACGCAGCTCTCTGGGGCCAATTGAGATTGATATGTTTTCTCATTCTGCCTCCAGAGACCCTGCCGCCATCTATATCTGCCAAAAAGCTGCAGAGGATGGGAGTCAGGACAGAGCAGGACAATCAGCAATCACTTTGCTCTTGTTCTCGCACACGCGTGGTCGAATACGCGCAAGCACACTTCGCCCACTCATGCGCGTGCACCTGCGCACGCACGTACGCACACACACACAGACACACACACACACACACACACACACACACACACACACACACACACACACACACGCACTGTATTGGTAAGAAATGACAGCACTGCAGAACTGATGCGAAGACTCGAGAGTTCAGTCCATATTGGACCGCGGTGGAGGATTTGCGGCATTTGTCACTCGGTGCCCACTGTTCTTGCCACTGTTCTAGCCCACATATTAGACTTAGAAGTCCCCAGATGTGTCAGTTGATGGAGATCTCTGGTCAGTGCCGGATCTAGGCATGGGCGGAAAATGCCACCTTAAATGCCCTGACTGCCCCACCAAACATGATGGCAATTAAACGACCCAAATTTCAAAGATATTTCAAAATAAAGTGCTTATAGTTAAAATTATACATTGAAAACAGAAAACTCTGAGTCAGAGGTTTAGCTTTATGCATGCTGCGTGTCTGTTGTAACTTCAACAACAACTGATGTTATTATTGATGCTTAATTGCCTAATAAAAGTCCTGTAACCAAAAAATGGTTGGCGACACAGGCGATGAAGCCATCATACCATTTTCTCCTGCTCCCCCAATGGGGAAATGTTACATCCACCCCTGATACGAAGACTCGAGAGTGCAGTCCATATTGGACTGCGGTGGAGCATTTGCAGCATTTGTCACTCGGTGCTCACTGTTCTTGCCACTGTTCTAGCCCACATATTAGATTTAGAAGTCCCCAGATGTGTCAGTAGTTGACAGAGATCTCTGGTCATCTGCAGACTAGCGTGTAATTAATTGTGTTTTTAAAACCACTTAAATCCTTTAATCTCATAGTCAAAAGCGCGTGTTGCAACTGTACTCGGCACACTTTTCCCACTATACAGTTACAGTAAGTACATCATTTCTCATTTTGCCAAAAATAGCCGATTCTACGTGCTGTTGCTCAACGTGTGTTTGCATAACCATGTGAGCCTTTGACCTGACCTCAATCCTACAGAATATGAAACCTGGTTTTTAATGTAAAACTGTGTCGCTACTAGTTGAGAAACAAGTGACCATATCCCACAAATGGGGATTATAGGGAAGTAAAATGGTGCGAAGAACAGCATTAGACAGAGCATTAACTTAGTTTGCAGTAAAGTGGTGTAATGTCAGTCCCTTCGACTACATATTTTTTATGGTCCACCTGAAATGCCCAATTCACAGCTGAGAATGTTCTCTCACAGTACCTATATAACCATTTGAACCTGCATGTTGTAATTGAGTCATTTACAGCAGATGTAGAACGTTGGTGCGGGAACAGAGTGTTCCTGGAAAGTGGAAAGAGTTTTTTTTTACCAAAATTGTATCGAAATGTGTTTTTTAATATAATGTCAGGCTGACGCCTGTGTGTGTGCGTGTGCGTGTGCGTGTATGGGTGTGTGCGACTGTGAGTGGGCGCATATGAAATTGTCAGCAGAAACATAAACCAATCTTTATTTTGTTTTGTGTTCAGCCCGTCTCTACACTTTACGGTTCCGTGCTTTTCCCACATTATGCATCCAGCCGTTTAACGTGGCAACACACCCAATTTGCTAATTGCCAGTCTTGTCCTGACCGAAAATCACGACTTGTGTGGTTGTCGGGTGAGGGGGAAAAAAAGGGAAAAGGAAGCCACATTGTAACTTCCAATTTCCCTTTTTATTTTTATTTTTTAGCTGTGTGGCTTCGGTCACTGGCTCACCACAGTCTTCTTCTCCCTGGCTATATTATCATCCCTGGAAAAAAATTACATTGAGTGCAGGAATAACTGCTTTATATAGATAGGATAGAAAACACACCAGCAGCGCTTAAGTTCTCTTTGAAGCAGAACTGGCGTGGGAGCCTTCCATTCCATTCCCTTCCCTCTATTCTTTTATTTGTGTGTAAATTGGCTCTCATAGGGATTTCTTTTTGTCTTTGCTCTATGCTCTATTAGGCTGTTAAGGCTGGCCCCCCTCTGAGGCCTTATATAGACTTTTATCTGCCTGCCGGGCATATTGATGTAACACAGTGGCCTGAAGAAGAAGAAGTCTAGATAGAACTCTGTAGTCTATTCAGTCACCCCAAAGCCAAATGTAACTTCGCTACACTACATTCCACACACTCACAGGTTTCCTGAGAAAAGTACTGGCATTTTTTTTGCCATGGAGATAATGGAGCCTGCCTGGGGATCAATTGAGTCAGAAAATTGTGTCAGAATCACGTGGTGACGCTAGGTGAGAGGATGACCTTTGAAACGTCCCAGGAGAAGAGAAGGGAAGGGGAGACAAAACACAGCCCTGCACTTTAATGCAATTTACCATTAACATACACCACCAGATTGCACAAATTTACATTGTATTCATTAAAATAACTTTACATAGTTCCGCTTGAAGTCTGCCTGTGTAGTTTTATAAAAAATATTTAACCAAATTAACAAGCGCTTGTTGTTGTGAGTGACTAAATAATTACAGTTTGATCCTTGAAGGTGCACTGAAGCAGGAATGGGGGGGGGGGGGGGGGGGGGGGGCATTTTACTTTGAAGTTTCAGTCTGAAAACGCTGATTCTGGAGTTTCTGACACTGTTAGATGGAAACCAAACGAGGTTTTCATCTGACAGTGACGATATTCACAAACACACATGTGTTTGTGCGTTCAGGCATGTGGTTTGTAAAATTGTAAGTGTCAGAGTGGATATTTCACTTATTTGATGAAATACACACTCCAGTGGGCTGCAGGGTTTTACCTGTATGATAGGTGACAGCATATTTTTATGAGTTGTGAGTGTACACAAGGTGTGTGTGTGTTAGGGATGTGAATCTCAGCACTGAGGGCGATTCGATACGCATCTCGATGCACTGCCAGCGATTCGATACTTTAGCGATTATTTGGAATTACCTGGCGATACGATGCGATACGATTCACCCCGACACGATACGATACACCCCCTTATACCGATACTTAACCGATACTTTAACAATACCATTGAATTTTATTCTGAACAATGCGATATGATGCGATCTGGTGGCAATTTAACATAATAAAAAGGATTTATATTCAAGGTTTATTAATTTTCCAAAAAAAATGCCAAAATGCAATACATTTAAATTCAAAACAATGTATTGTTTTACTGTAGGTTAGTAGGCCTACTGTATCTCTAACTTCCCAACTTAAAAAAAAACAACAACAAATAAAGGGCCTGCTTTGCTCTGCTCTCTGCTGGTTATTGTGTTATTGTTGGATTAGCGTATACTAATCATGTACTGTATGTATGTACATACAAATAGAAAATAAACCAATATAAAACATGCATTTACAGATCACTGCAGACAGAGTACTGTCAAACAAGTCTATGTGTATCTTAATCAACACGTAGATAATACTATACTGTATATATGGGGGTCCCTGGTTCTCACTCACTCTCAGCTAAGCCTAAGGGGTCCTTGGCTTAACCTGAAAGACCCTATTATTACAATTATAAAAAATATAATCAATCATTATGCAATTATTGGTGTAAAATGAAACCAAAATTGCCCTAGTGGGTCCATTTGGTTTCATGTTTACACTCTCAAGAGTAATTCACCATGTGAATTAGCCTAAAGTCTACACAACTACAAAATGTAAAAGATTAATGGTCATTTTGATCTGTATGTTGGACTGTTTCTGAAATCCAGTCTGGTATTGTGGACAAAAACAAAAGAAAACTTTAGTTTTGGGTCTGTGGGGCTAAAATATCATCAAATGGTGGTCCGAGGCTCAAATGCTGAATAAATAGTGGGTCCTGAAATGAAAAAGGTTGAAAACCACTCTTCTACAAGATCACAACACGTTGCATTCACACCACGCTGAGACTGAGTCACTGAGTGCTTGTGGATGTGAGCTGTGGATGTGCACTTTTACTGTCGCTGACTCGGTGTGCAACACCATCGTGTTGCAGAATATACAGTAAATGAGGCTCCAAGGAAAAGCTGCACAGTGGAAAGTTGTAAAACGAAGGGGGTTGAAAACCACTTTTAAAAACGTGTGCAGAAGATTTATTTAACAACACACAATGATCGCGCAGATTGCATAGATTTGCAACTGCGTTCGAGAATCAGACGAGAGGAACACTGTGTGGATCATTACCTGTCGGTGCTACAGTGAACAACGGACTGAGCGACACAGCTCAACCACGGACACAACAGAGATTTTATGAAGCTAAATATGGTGCTTCGTTCACTAGTTCTCTTGTTTAATCCGTGGGGTTTATAGTCGCGGCCCGGGTATTAGTCTCCACGTCGGTAGCATGTATTGATCCCAGCCAGTCAGCTGTAGTAGAGCTGACTGGCTGCTGCTGCTGCTGCCCCGCTGTTGCAGAGCGTAGGAGGGGAGGGGACTATAGACAGAGCTGCGACATTGACGGGCCTCGTCACGTTGTCCCTATTCAATAGATGTCTATGTAGAAGAGTCTCGATTGGACTGTACAGTAAGTAAGCAGAGTTGTCGTAACTGTCGGTGCCGAATGGCAGAGCCTTTTCCCTTCCCAATAATGGTGCGTTCAACACAGATTAGAAAACATAAAATAGGGCGAAATAAATCGTGAAAACCCCGCTCAACATCGATTTTTACCGATTCAAGCAAATGCATCGCGACGCATCTAGATTTCCCCCGTCAATTGCATCGATACAGAGTGACGGAACCGATGCACTCGCATCGCGCACGTGGGTACCGATGTATCGATTTATATCGATTAATCTCCACACCCCTAGTGTGTGTGTGTGTGTGTGTGTGTGTGTGTGTGTGTGTGTGTGTGTGTGTGTGTATGTGTGTGTTTGTTTTTCACTTCTTTTTGGCCTGCAGTGGTCCTATATCATTAATATAACCACCTCTGACAGCTCGGGGAACGCACAAACCAGGCCGAAGGCAAGAGGTTAGACGTCCATGAAAATAGCTCATACAGGTTCTCCACGCGTTGTGCTTTTGCAACGTGCTGCTGCGTGAGCTTGCAGGTCTGCTATTTTTTGCAGTGTTCTCTGGCATAGAGGGGACACAAGACAGAGGCTTCACGACATCTGCTTAACTGTCACCCCCGCGTCTGTCCTAAGAGGAGACAGTGTTCCGTTCGTTGATCGTCGTCGTAGACGACATAGTGGGCCCGCAGTGAACACAGGGAGGACGGTCAATGGGATCTTTGTGGCAGATTTGCACTGAGACTGACCTCTCCTCTGTTGCTAAAGCAAGCTGTTGTGGAAGGCCGTGGCCATCTGGGCTGGCAAAGTTTGCGACTGAACCCACTGTCTGTGTAGCATAACATCGCGGCAACAATATAAACGTCTGTCAAGTGAAGAAAAGTCACTCTGTCCTCAAGTTTGTTCTCATGCATTTTTCTCCTCAGTGAAGATATCCTGGAATTGGGCACAGGCCTTGACGTTTGTGATTAGGTAGGAAGTAAGGGAGGAATGGTGCAGTAGTACACAGACTTTAGGGACATAGCGTAGATCAGGGGTGGCCAACCTGTGGCTCGCGAGCCACATGCGGCTCTTCAGCTGGTTACATGCGGCTCTTAAGGGGCTTCCACATGAAGCAGTCAAAAACGCTCGGCCTGGCGCATTCCATATACCAGTGGTTTTCAACCTTTTGTTATACCAGGGCCCACCATTTATTCAGAATTTGATTTGAGCCACAGACCACCATTTGATGACATTTTAGCTCCACAGACCCCAAAGCTAAAAGATTCTGTTTACTTTTGTCAACAATTCCAGGCTGGATTTCAGAGAAAACAAAACAGTCAAACATACAGATCAAAATGACCATTAATCTTTTACAACTGTACATTCTCTAGTTGTGTAGACTTGGGCTAATTCACATGATGCATATTTTAACTCTTGAGAGCGTAGAAGAGTTACATCTGGCTAACCAACATTACATCATTTAGCCTGGGGACCACCTGGAATCCTCTCAGGGACCACTGGTGGTCCCTGGACCACCTGTTGAAAACCCCTGCCCTATACAGTGGTGCCCAAGCACTCAACCAAGGACTGATTCCTAGTCGACCACAGAGGTGTAGGTGTATGTTTTTTGACTTGTCATATACTTTTTTAGATTGTAAACCCTGTTTCTAAATACATGTCTATATGTTTTAATAGTGTGTCTTTGCATTGCGCACCTGCACACAAATGCATGTGTCTTATGGCAGGAGAGGGGAAGTCTATTTGCGACCGGGGCGGCCGTTGCGGTCACAACGGCTTTCTAACCGTTGTGACCGTTTGATGTGGCTCTTTGCAGTAACACAGTGAAAAACGTGGCTCTTAGTCTGTGACTGGTTGGCCACCCCTGGCGTAGATGAAGCCAATTCTCCCAGCCGGGGACCAATTTTTCAGCTTCATTTGATTGTCCCAGGCAAGTTTCCCAGATATGGGCAGATTTGTCAGTTTTTGTCTCCAAATGTGATTATCCCAATCAAGGACTGATGGTGCTGATGTTTCTCTTTTCGGCCCAAATGAGATTGTTCCTGGCAAGGACTGATGAGAAATGATGTCCAACTGTCCATCCCACTACTGTAATGGTGCGATGGACAGGCAGTCTGAAATCACACATGGGGGGGGTCCAGACCGTTAGCAAAACTGTCTGGACACCTAGGCTGCTAAGTCAGCCTGATGTCGTGCCGCAGGTTCGACTCCCGAGCCCGGTGGCCCTTGCCACGTGTCACTCTACAAATCTCGCCTCCTTTCCTGTCTAGCTACTGTTAAAGTAAAGAGCTCATGAACAAATCTTAAAAAATACACATGGAGAGGTTGGTGTTGCCCATTGGCATATTATGTGGGGACTGAATTCCCAAACATAAACTGCTTATTCACATTTTTTGCCACAGTTTATAAGGATCTGCAGTCACGGACGCAGTCCGGTTCAGGGGGGGATGTAACATTTCCCAATTGGGGGGGCAGGCGAAAATGCTATGGGAGCGATGAAGTCGCACCCATACAATTTTCAGTTACACGACTTATATTAGACAAGTATAAGCATCAATAATAACATCAGTTGTTGTTGACAACAGACACGCAGCATGCATAAAGCTAAAGGTCTGACTCAGAGAGTTTTCTGTTTCTGAATGATGAAATTCTGTTGGTTTAGTGGTGCCACAATTGTAGTTAGTTGGTAGCAGTAGTAGTTTTTCAAATACTTTTAATTATAAGCACTTTTATTTGAAATATCTTCGTAATTTCAGTTCTTTTTCATGCCATCATGTTTGGTGGGGTAATCTGGGCATTTAGGGGGGCATTGCCCCCCCATGCCCATGCCTAGATCTGCCCCTGCCCCAAATGTAAACTGCTTGTTCACATTTTTTTTGCCACAGTTTCTAAGGATCTTGCAGTCAGCCATGCAGTCCGGTTGTAGTCCTGAAGGACAGCTTGTGGCTTTATTGGCTGTTAGTTGGTTGTCCGTGTGATTAGTGTATATAGGGGTGTGTGATTGGGGTTCTGCAGTGCCGGGGTTAATTGAACAGCATTTGTTTCCAATTGTCTAATTGTGCTCTGCTCTTTGTGGGAGTGTGCCGTACCTTGCCCCGGGGCTGGACGAAAACAAACACACACACACACACACACACACACACACACACACACACACACACACACACACACACACACACACACACACACACACACACACACACACACACACACACACACACACACACACACACACACACACACACACACACACACACACTCAGAGAGAGCTGGCTCAACGGTACAAAGTTATAAATGACTTTGATTTAAATGCATTGCAAGCAGCAGACGCAGCAAGGCTGGCCCAGTATAGACTTTCTTGGCGCACCAATATAACCCTGTGTTGTTCTTCATTTACGGGTGTGTATTCAATAAAGTGCAGCGGGTTTAATTACAAAACGGTCTCATCAATAACGCCAGGGCAGGAACCCCGTCATGGTTACCCTTGAGCGTGCAACAGTGATACAACTAGCAATCGCTGGACAAGCCGAGAGGGGACATTTTTTCCTGTTATTTGTCCATTGGCATGCATCTTTCTCCTCGCTGGGTTGGCCCCTGTCTCGATTGGAAACGGCACATGGGCATTGAGCATTGGCAAGCAGGGACAAAGCAGATTTGTCACTTTTCCCAAATTGAATTTTACTCTTTAGGAGAAGTACTTTGTGTGTGCGTGTGCGACGTGTGCGTGTGTGTGTGTGTGTGTGTGTCTGTTTTTTGCCACAGGCTATTTGGGATTGGTGGACATGGTCTAAATTCCACGGTATACATCGTGACCAGTGCATCGATGCGGTGAATGAAGACTCAGGGCAGCAAGAGAACTTTCTTTGATTTCTTTGATTGATAACTCACACCAATCTGTGCCTCAAGCCATGTACCGCTTGGCTACAAGTGGCTTACAACTAACCAAAGTTGTGAACATGACATGAAGGGCCGGGGGATATCCAGGTGCGGTCTTATGAATCTAGAGGCCTGTTTCAAGACCAGTTATGAGGCCCCTCATGCCCCTCATCCAGGCCTCATGCATACCCATGACGAAATGATAGAAGCGTCCAGAAGTCTGTGTTCGGGTCATGACAAATCATGATATCACACAGAATGTTTTGGGACAGTCAAATAATTTCTAAGAAAAAGAAAATGTGTTGTATCCTACCGTTTTTCCACTTATTGCTAATTAGATTTTGCATGATAATATTGTGGTGGTGGTGATGGTGGTTATGATTTGTTACGACCCGAGCTAGCTTTGTCCATGGGCGATGACATGAAAGGGACGGGACTGCCCAGCTCTGTAAAGTGTATCCTCTGAACCCCCAAATGCCGCAAATTTTACTCTGGTTATTAACAGGAAATAAGGCTAGTTTAACAGAAAGAGAGAGGGCCAAAGGGTGCTGCATGGAGGGTTGACTCACGCCTGGTGCTTGCCGTTCAGTCGGAGTTTGGAGGCCCCCCCTTGAGGGTTGAGGCCCGTTTCAATTGAAACCGGTGAAACCAGGGGCGGATTGGCACATATTTTCCCACCGGGACAATTTTTTCTTTGCCAGGCCACCCGGGGGGGGGGGGGGGGGGGGGGCAGCTGGTTAAGCAGATGTAACTCTTTGAGAGCGTAAAAATGAAACTGGTGTTTCATTTTTACACCCTCAAGAGTAAAAATACTAATCATGTAAATTAGTCCAACTTAGTCTACACAACTAGAGAATGTAGAAGATTAATGGTCATTTTGATATGTATGTTCCAGGCGAGCATCTAGCACATTCTAGTGCATTTTGGAAGTGCCACTAGTGCATTTTGGATCTTGGCAGTTGGCAACACTGCCTCCAGCAGCGCGAGGCAGCGCCCTGGCGCACAGGAGTGAACGGGAATATGGCCTGGCGCCCTGGCCTGCCCTGGACTTTAAAAAAAAAAAAAAAAAAAAAAAACTGTCCAGGCCACTAGGTGTCGCAGGCCACCGGGAAAACTCCCTGTACTCCAGATGGCCAATCCGCCCCTGGGTGAAACATAGTTAAGGTCTCTCCCATGGGGGTATCCCTGCAGGCAGGGGGGCTTCCCCCTCTGTCAGAGGATATGAAGACAATGTCAGGTAATTTGTACAGAAGAACAGACCTACTTGCTTCCCCATTACTTTTCCCACGGTACATGTAAATGTAATTACATGGCAATAAAACAATAAGTAAAAATCAATACACCGCGGGCAGCACAGGGTAAAGCTGTCAGTAGGGCTGTCTCCTCCAACGTCCAACTGAGGAAACTCTCCCTGTCAGGACTCCTCACGCATATAAGGAAGTATGAGTTCAGTCTGTTGCTCGCCCAGGGAGTGTTTAGCACCCAGGATTACATTAGACCATGGGTGTCAAACTCTGGCCCGCGGGCCAAATTTGGCCCGCCGTGTAATTTCATTTGGCCCTTGAGACATTATCAAATTAAAGGGGAAGACCACTCATTTTCAACATTTTAACATTTTAATATGTCTTTAATATACCTTAGAGATGTTGTGTGGACATGATAAAAAAAGGTTCCCCCAATTCTGTATTTCCTAAAAATGGAGGTCTGAAACAATCATTAACATGGTGAAATACATCTGATGACATCACCAAGATGTATTTCACCATGTTAATGCTTTTTCTTTCAGACCCATTTTTCCTGAGAGGGTACACATGGAACCAAATGGACCCGCTAGGGTCCATTTGGTTCACATTTGTACCCTCTCAGGAAAATTTAGAAATTTTTTAACCTTTAAAAACTAACCTTTTTACCTTAGTTCGTTCAAACTTGGCCCGCGGCTTTGTTCAGTTTTAAATTTTGGCCCACTCTGTATCAGAGTTTGACACCACCTGCATTAGACAATTGAAATCACCTATTATAACAATCCATGAATATTGATGCTTCGGTTCAGGTGGTTAATCTTTATGATGAGCCTCTCTCTCTCTACCTAAAGATAATGTTCTCTGCTCCGCTGTGACTGTTTCCCTTATAACTACTGATTATTCAAGCTTCAGTATGGCTGTCTGCTTCTCTGCTTTGCAAACTGAGGCAGGGCTTTCTCTGTCAAGGAGCTCCTATGTATGCTCCTATGTTTCTGTCTTGATTTCTCTTTTAGTCACTATGCATACAGGCATCATAGTTTTAGGTAGAGTAAATCTACAGTTATATTTTAGTATAAGTATAAGTATTTTAGTGCTTGTGATTGCAGAAGCAGTGAAAAATTAAAATGGGATGGCCGAATATTATGAGCTTTCTGCCAGCGATGCATCAAAAGAGAACTTCTTGGCCGATGATTAATGATTGATCTTTTGATTGCTGTCTTACCTTAACAGCTACCTGATTATGGCAAAAGACATGACTATGGCAAAAAAATAACTTAAATAATAATCACTATTATGGGCCCATAAAACATTTATTTAGCACTTTTAAATGCATTAATTGCTTAAACTATTCAGTGATATACACTACACTACATTATGTTATGCCTATTCGGACCGAAACCAAACAGGTTGAGATATTTGCTGCCAAATAGTTTATGCGCAATGAATATTTGTTGCATCACTAGTTTCTGCGATCCTGCCAATCTATTCTTTGAGTCACACATGCAAGTTTTTGTGGTTTCAGACCAAGAATCTTGCAAAAGAATCGTGCAACAGCATCACGTTGATCCCCTTCCCCTATTCGCTCAGTCTAGGACATGGCTGATGTCAAGGGCTAGCTGACAAGCAGGTTGAGTCCACAAAACGAACCCTGGACTCGCTCTGGCTCCCTCCCCCCTTGTCTTTCTGTCAAATTAACATTCCTAACGAGGCTCTTTGGACACTCTCGTCACGGAGGGGCTGCTCTTGGCACCGCCGCGCTCATGACATGGCCGCGCCTGGCACACACTGGCAGCACCTCTTCTGCTGCGCACGGCTTTGCTTTCAAGCCCAAGCCCGTGGCCTCATGGCGGGCATGAACACAGCTAGTACTGCCAGAGGTTATCGGGGCAGAAAAACTGAAGGGAGACCACAAGAGAAAAGTGTTTTTGTGTCAGAGGATGGCCCGGTCGTTTGGGAGAGCTAATCGCTTGGTTTCCATATTGTTTGTCTTTCATAATTACAGGGGGAAACAATGTTAATTTGGCCCTTAACCCATTAAAATTCCACCCATTTTCAACATTTTACTATGTCATTGATATATCTTAGAGATGTTGTGTGAACAATTTCCCCCCATTCTGTGTTTCCTAGAAATGGAGGTCTGAAAAAAAATCATTAACATGGTGAAACACAACTTGATGACATCTTCAAGTTGTGTTTCACCATGTTAATGATTTTTCTTTTAGGATCTATTTTTTCTGAGAGTGTACAAGTGGAACCAAATGGACCCGTTAGGGTCAATTTGGTTCCATTTGTACGCTCTCAGAAAAAAAACTCTTGAAAATGTGTGAAATTCCTCTTTAGGAATAAAAGCAACCCAGCTCTGTCACCTTTTCGGCTTTTAACTGGAAAATGTAACTGACATACGGTAGAGACATGCTTTTCAGAAAACCGTCATAATATTCTTATTTCCTTTTTTCCCTTATTTTTTTTCCTTTCAGCCTACTGTTTGCTGTCTGAAAGACGTTCCCCTGCCTCTGCTGCATGCTGTGTTCTGTTCAGTGGCTCCCTATATACCGTTGCTCGTATAAATTCCCTCCACAGAACTTGAAACATCTTTTGCTGACTGTCGTGACTTTAGATGCTCTCTAGAGTTATCTATCTGCACAGGCAGCAGCAGCAGCAGCAGAGAGAGTTACTGTACCTTTCCAACAACCAAATAACCCCCCATTCTGCGTAAAGATACTGTCCTTCATCCTATTTGTCCTCGTCCTCTCCCGTCAAATCAGTGGCGTTCTCCTCCCCAGGGAAAGCCCCGGACGGTCGGTCGGTCGGCGCCCAAATTGACTTATTTCCATGGTAACCGATGCAGAGATAAGAGAAGAGAGGCTCCAATCGTTTGTATCTCAGAGCTGCTGCTGCCAGGCCACATCAGAGAGCCCCGAGTGGAGTCTCTGAGGCTTCATCACGGCTGCTTTTACGTTAACTGCACGGGAGGATAAAAGCTACGGCATTTATTTCATATACTGTGTTCCCAGTAGTAAGGCTTTGCCATATAGGAGTCACTGGCAACCTGAAGCATGTGGATTTGTTGTGCGCTTGATTTGAAAGCCAATAAGGCAGTGGTTTTCAATCTCTTTCATACCAGGGTCCACTTTTTACTCAGCATTTGAGCCACGGACCACCATTTATGGATTGCATTTTTTTTTTAATTTGATGACATGATGACCATTTGATGACATTTTAGCCGTACGTAACCCAGAACTAAAAAAATATTTTTCTTTTCTCCACAATTCCAGGCTGGATTTTGGAGAAAGCAAAACAGGCAAAACACACAGATCAAAATGACCATTAATCTTCTACATTCTCTAGTTGTGTAGACTTGGGCTAATTCACATGATGAATATTTTAACTCTTGAGACAGGAAACATGCAATTACATCTGGTTAACCAACTTTCCATCATTTATCCTGGGGACCACCTGGAATCCTCTCAGGGCCCACTGTTGAAAACCCCTGATATAGTGTAGTAGTAAGGCTTTTCAAAGTGCTTTACCATATAGGAGTCACTGCCAACCTGAAGCATGTGGATTTGTTGTGCGCTTGATTTGAAAGCCAATAAGGCATTTATGCTGTATCTAGGCTGAGTTTGAACTTGGTGTGTGATGTGGTGCAAGTGCCACACAGAGAAAAACCAATGGTCAAAAACAACCTAACTTCGGTCAAATTTCAACCAAACGTAGAGGTTGAATAAGGACCAACTGGGTCTTTGGTCAATTTGACCAAATAATGCGTGTTATTATATTTGACCGAATGCATTTGGTTACATTAATAACCCAATTATGAGGGTCAACATAACCTAAGTACCAGTTGATTTGACCGAACATATTAGCTTGCATCAATAACCTAATTTTGATGGTCAAGATGACCCAAATACCAGTTGATTTGACCAGACATATTAAGTTGCATTAATAACCTAATTTTGAGGGTCAAGATTACCCAACTGCCAGTTGAATTGATACAGAATATTCAGTTAACCCATTTGTTTTATTAAAGGGAAATTCCACCCATTTAAAGGGGAACTTCGCCACTTTTCAACACTCTTTGTGTGGTGTTGGTCATTAGCATACATGCTAATGGCCTCCTGATTAATAACATTGGGATTCTGTGGCTCCAGCGCCGTGCTTCCCAGCACAGCGAGTATGTAGACGGGTAAGGTTACCTTACCGGTCTGAGTAACGGTCTGAGTGCCGGTCTGAAGGAAAAGTCGTTGCAGTGTTGTGTTTACAGTGTTGGATGCATTCCTCGGCTTTAGTATCCTATCTGTTCCTGTAAAAAGTATAAATAATTTCATTTTTCGTCATTTTGTCCGAGAAATTCTACAATACCCACAGTGCACCGCGGCATCCGCTCAGCAGAGTGGGCGCGCGCAGCCGTTGAGCGGTCTTTTCTGACGAGTCCAACTGGTGGAAGCAGTATTAGCCGAAGCAGTGTAGTTGTGATCGAAAGATAAACTTTATATTTAGTTGGTAGTAGTGGGAGTTTTACTAGTAGTAGTTGTAGTAGTAGTGGTGGTGTTGATAGTAGTAGCAGTGAAGTAGTAGTTGGTGGTGGGGCTGGTGGAGGAGGAGGAGGAGAAGGAGGAGGATTAGTTAGCGTTTGAGATAGGAGGAGGGGGAGGAGGAGGCGACGGAGTAATAGTAATAGTAGTAGTAGTAGTACTTGTACTCGTACTACTAGTAGTAGTAGTGGTAGTAGTAGCAGTAGTAGTAGTAGTAGTGGTGTTGGTGGTGGTCGTGCTCGTAGTAGTACAACGTTAGTTGTTGACTATGGCTGCTCCTGACGACTTTTTGGATGACGACGAGTTTTTTTCCCTGCTGTCGGAATCCACTGTACAGCGTTATTTATATGAGCCGGAGTACAGCGAGGAGGAATTACAGCAGCGAGAAGGACAACAACAAAACAAATGCATTACATCAATACCAGGAAAACCAACATATACACAATATCAAGAATGACGTAATAAAATGTAGTTAAATGTAGTTATAATAAAATGCGTATTAGGCTACAGACCCACAGGCCACGCAGAATTATTATTTTAGCTGTACTAGTAAATAATTGCACTGCTATTCGAGTTATACACTAGGGACATTCCTAACATCAGTTTCTACATGCTGTGCTGGGGACCCCTACTTTGCAGAGAAAGAAGCAGTAGCAAAACTGACAGCAGTTGGGACATACCACTCACTCGTTTAAAAAAAGAGGGGGGGAATTGGACCAGTCCACTCCATCAATAAATCAATTCAACCAAAGTCTGTGACCTAACAAATTGGTTATTCTCATTAAAACAACCCAAAACCAATAACCAAATAAAACAACCCATGAATTCGGTCAAAATAAAATCCCTGCAACCCAGGAAAAGGTTATGGCTTCAAGAAATAACCCAGGAAAGTGACCTAACACCATTGACTGAAGTGTTTAGTTGCAATTTTGACCGATTAGTTTTTTGTGTGCAGGAACCCAAGAAAGTCGTTTCCAGCCTCCCTGGAAAATAGTTGTTTTCCTTATGACAGGAAAACCATGGCTGTTATCAATGTGAACAACCTTATTAATTCCTGGACTTGTGATTGGCTTTACTCCCTGTGACAACACAGTGTTTCTTTAATAATTGTGGGCCTGTTGCAATTTTCCCCAGAGATACTTGGAAGTCATTCTGATCTTGTCAGCTCTACAGTATCTCTCATCCTTGGCTTTAATGAGATTCTGCTTATGCCTGCCCTTTGAAAAAAAAAGAAGAAAAAAAAATCCTTTAGTTTACTTGTAATGTGTAGCCCCACTGCCCCCCACAAAATGACTGGAACTGTTTATTATTCACCAAAAACAGAGCAGAATTCCCACCACTAGAATTGGGTAATCAATGAATACACTGGGGGAGAGGCTAGACAGTTTTAGCCCCCCCCCCCCACCCCCCAGCCAGGGGGCCTTCTAAAAGCTTGGTTTTAGTTTTTATTATTATTTTGTAAACATAATGATTTAATGTTATTCCAAGTGGGTCACTCACTGTGGCCATGCAGTAAAAGTAAATGAGTGCACAAAACTAATTTGAATTGTTTAATTATTCCTAAAATATGAACACATCCCTTATTCATTTTCGATGGAACTACTTTTTTTTTTTTTTTTTTTTTTTAACTTTGGGCATAGTGATATTGACACAGATACAGTATATAGTTCCCTAGCTATGATAGAGGGGTACTGGGGGAGTGGCACACCCAGCAAGGCAGTGCAGGGAGTGGCCCAGAATTTGTTGTGGTGTGCCCCTGGTTGCACTACACTGTGTTAATGGTAATTATCGCATACAACTTAACAACATTGTGGACTGTCCCTTTAAATTCAGTACTTGAGTAAATGTAGTTACTGTCCCACCCCCCTTTTCCCCTGCTTCTGCAAATGAACCAGGCCTCTCTCCTCTCTGTGTCCTCCCTGTACATAATTATGTTCAGTTTATTTTATTATTGTTCAGTTTTAAATTTTGGCCCTCTCTGTATCTGAGTTTGACACCCCTGGTCTAGAAGTATATAAGTACTGCCACGGGACGGTGGCCTCCTGCCACTGTGTCTAGTATATGTATAAGTACTTCCAGTCTTCCACAGGACGGAGGATTACCAGGGCAGGATAAGCCTCGTCTGACCAAGTGTGGATGGATAATGAGCTTCATTAGCAAACCAAGGAATGATGATGTCAGACCAGGCAAGCTCAATGCACTGACCTTGACTGTGTGTGTGCGTGTGCGTGTGCGTGTGAGTGAACCCCTCAGAGACCGTCTGTGGAGTGTGGGCTAGAGGGGTGTGGTGGTAAGGTACGTGTAAGCCTTGAGAGAGTAGTTTTTCAAGGGCTGGGCAGTGGGGACATTACAAGGACTTGAGGCTGAAGTGGAGATGTTGTCTGCATGCTAGCGCTCCTCACTTCCATCGCTGTTGGGCCCCTAAGTTAAAGGGAAAGTCCACCCATTTTCAACATTCTAATATGTCATTAGTATACCCTAGAGGTGTGGTGGTGGACATGATAAAAAAGTTCCCCCATTCTGTGTTCCAAGAAATGGAGGTCTGAAGAAAGCCGCTAACATGGTGAAACATCTTGATGACATCATCAAGATGTATTTTCACCATGTTAATGGATTTCTTTAGATGCTTCCTTTTTTCTGAGAGCGTACAAATGGAACCAAATGAACCCGTTAGGGTTCATTTGGTTGCATTTGTACACTCTCAGAAAAAATGTTGAAAATGGGTGGAGTTCCCCTTAAGTTAACAACATACTACTTGATCATACTACAGTCGTTTGACTCAAAAGCAGCAGATCCACAAGCTTGTTGCTTTGCCTTTGAGCTTGTAGATCTGATCTTCTTTTGTAGTTTCAAAAAGGAACAGTTCACATACAAGGTGTCCACCCGACAGACGATTTACTCAAGCACCGACTTCCATGGAAACTAGGTACACTCACCGACCGACAGACTGAAGTACCCGATGCCTACTTCACGGCAGCATTCTGCCCCCACTTTTAATTAACTAAACAAGGACGAATTAAACCTAGACGTGGACTTGAGGCCCTGGAGGATGCTAGTCAAATATCTCTGTGAGGAAACAACGGGTCAGCTGCCTAACAAGCTTTCCGTGTTCCCTCCGTATTGGGCATCAGGGGCATCATTAACCGAACATGGTGTTCTCTCAAATTCAAAAAAGGAAAAAAAACCCTCCGCCGCTGTCCTCCCTGTGCACTCTCTGTAGCTTTGATACCTCAACCCTCAGGGTTGGGCTGAGCTGTGTTTGATTTGATTTGATTTTTTGCTGCTCCCATCTTTGTATGCCTGTGTGGACTGTACATCTGAGCCTGTTCTTTCTTCCTTGGTTTTATGTCTCTTTTTCTCTCTCTCTCTCTCTCTCTCTCTCTCTCTCTCTCTCTTTCTCTCTCTCTCGTCCTCCATTCCCCGGCCTAGTCTAACCCCTACAGAATTTACACTACATGGATGCCTGTAAAGAATTGCAGCTGTAAATGTTTCATTGTTGATATATTATCTACTTAAGCAATATTACACGAAAGGGTGTGCTTTAACGTGATTTAATCCACTGCCCGCGGTGCCGAACTCCCCCTGTGGGCCAGTTCCGAAGTTCCCAATAATTCAGAGTATTGCTATTCTACAACAGTTATTAAAACTAAGAAAATCGCTGCAAAATATTATTTTTTCAATGACAAATGTTGTCACTACGACCACAAATGTCACAAAAAACTAGCTAGCCTAGCCACCCAGTCTGCTGTCCGCTCTGACAGAAAAAACACAAGCTGAAGTCTTTGTATTAATTTGTGTGGTTAAAGCAACTGCATGTGACCAGTTTCAACCAATCACGGTTAGTTCCTCAATACAACCTGTAGTAGAATGACTCATTATGCACTGTTGTTGATAGACTTCGTTCGTTACAGGCTAAACCCCTTATCCCAAACCCCTTATGCCCTTTTTACTATTTTTAAAAACCTTTGGGAACGTGCCAATCTATTGACACGTTGTGAGCACGTAGACTGGCCATTTGAGCTATTGAAAAAGGTTTTATTAAAATAGTTTAAAAAGGCAAAGAAGTTAAGGGATGAGGGGTTTAGCTGTGACGAAAATCTAGGCCTTCGACTGTACAGTATCTGCATGCAGCATGTGTATGCGGTATATTTTCAAGGTTCAGCTTATCAAGGGCAAGGTTTCATGAAAAGGATGTGGCTGCTCAAATTGAACATAGTGTAATATGATAAATGTCGGTTTCTAATTGTTGCTCGATCACACCAGTGTTGTATATCTCCTGACACAATAATGGCAATACTTTTATAGTTTTTGTTCTTTTTTCTTACCCTCGCCAAAGAGGTTATGATTCCCATATCATATTGATTTTAGTGACCCCATGGCAGCATGACTAGACAAAACCTTTTGGAATAAGGACATTGGGAAGACTTTTAGGCCTTGGCAGGAGGAGACTGCGTGAAAAAGCATTTCTCTTATTCCAAATGATTTTTTGGCAGCTTTATGCTTCCATTATGCTATCATGGCATCTTGCCTTTTTAGCATAAAAAAAAACGTAATGGTAGGTAATATTCTGATGAGTTTATAAGCATCCAAATATATTTACCATGAGCTTGCTCTCGTGAATGGAAAATCCACCCTCAGAATGACTCTAATGTTTGGCCTGAAATCTTGATCGAATCTGTACCGACGAAAAAAGCTCCGCCCAATGTTAACGGAGCACCCCCCATTAAAGGTAGTAGAGGCAACTTTTTGTCCAAGAATTTGGTCAAAAATGGGTATATACCTATATTTTTGGCCTTTTCTTCCTCTACATTGATTCTACTTTGATGCTGCAGCTGTTTCCCTGCAATGTCGAAGGGGGAGAGGGTTGTATGGGGTGAGGCAGCGTTTTAGCCAATCACAGCACAGCAGTCTCCAGCAGACTCATAATGAGCCAATAGAGTGGAGGCGAGGTGGACCACCTGTGGACCACCTGTAATCCTCTCAGGGACCACTGGTGGTCCCCGGACCACTGGTCGAAAACCACTGGTCTATACATTAGCTGTATAGCTTAGCTACGCATTGAGCTATAGTTGGCAGCAAAAAAGTTAAAGGAAACTGGACAGGCTATTCAATACACACCTCCTTTTTTCTGTATAGCAGGGGTTTTCAACAGGTGGTCCGGGGACCACCAGTGGTCCCTGAGAGGGTTCCAGGTGGTCCCCAGCTAAGTTGGTTGACCAGATGTAACTCTTGAGAACGTAAAAATGAAACCAAATGGACCCTTGCGGGTCCATTTGGTTTCATTTTTACACTCTCAAGAGTTAAAAGTCTACACAACTAGAAGATTAATGGTCATTTTGTTCTGTATGTTTTGCCTGTTTTGTCTGCCTGTTTAAAATGTCCTGAAATGGTGGTCCGTGGCTCAAATGCTGAATAAATGGTGGTCCCTGGGATGAAAAAGGTTGACAACCCCTGCTGTATAGGGATGGGAAACATTTTTGAAAACTAAGAGGAAGGCCTTGGATAGGGAGATGCAGCAGAAAAGCACTGATGGGATTGGACCGCTTGGCCGACCGAGCACACATGTGGATCCTAAGTACTATTTTACTTAAAGTGCAGTTCAGGTTTATGGCTCACAAAGTGTTACCCGTATCTCTGTAAATCTCTCCCCCATGGCAGTTATATCGCTATGTTACACTGAGCCAACGGTCCATGGCCGGAGAACCACCTCCCCGGTTTGCTCTTAATGACCATACAGACAATCATGGTCTCATGCAACCTTTTACCCTGACTTATTCATCCTGTTATATCAGAATCAGAATATCTTAATTTGTCATGGTGCAAAATAGCAAGATTGAATAGCAATACAGAAAAAAAGACATTTCACAATGGGTCCATATAAGGTTCACATTAGAGATGTCCCGATACTTTATCAGTATCTGCATTGGCATCGGCCCTTTTTTGGTCATATCAGTATTGGCAAATACTGTATGGATTATCGGAAATCTATCGGTATCAACGCTTATTTGTCATAATTAGTTCATATTGGTATTGGCTAATATTCCAGTCAAACTGCAGGTCTGACACAGGAGTAAGGGGTTGACACATAGTATTTGAATAAAATGTTGGACCATGTGGAGTTTGCTTTAGATTTGCCCAAGTGCACATTCCAGTAAGGAGTCTGCTATTCCCGTTTGGTTCATATAAGATCTTTTTTCTTTTATGTCATTGTGTATATACTGTAAATATTCTTCTCTGGTATGGGTATTTGGTATCAGTATCAGCTAACACAGACATTGTGGGTATCGGGATCGGATATGAAGAAAGTGGCATCGGGACATCCCTAGTTCATGTAGTGTCAAGTGCTGTTACTCAGGTCTCAGCAGAGTTTAGAGAGTTCTGGGGTAGAAACTGCATTTCTGTCTGCTTGCTCCTGGCTTTCATGAACTTATAGCACCTTCCTGAGGGCAAAAGTTCAAACAGGCGATGATGACCTGGGTGGGATTAATCTGTTACAGCAGCTCTTCTGCCACACTGCCTCTTGTAGACGTCCCCCAGAGATGGAAGAGGACATGCAGTGGTCCTCAGGGCTGTGTTTCTGATCCCCCGGAGTGTCAGCAGCTGGCAAACAACAGAGAAATACCATATGTCAACACTGACTCAATGGAACAGTGGTAGGACAAACAGACAGACAGACAGTAAGCAGATTCTCCGAAAAGTCGAGTTTTCACCGGCACTCTCAGAAAATACAGTCTCTCTGTTGACCTTTTTTTTCTGAAGTGCAATGCTGTTTGTTTTCCAGGTCATGTTGTCACGGTCCCTTTCCACCTCCTCTCCCTGGATGCTGAATAGGCTGAATAATATTCTTTTTCCCCCAACAACAATACGCTCTTTGGGTCTTGGAGGTGTTGAGAATGAGGTTATTCATCTCACACACACACAAGTCTGACAGCGCTTGCACCTCCTACCAATACGCATTCTTGTCCACTCCCTGCAGTGGAGTCCCACCACTGTGGCGTCATCCACAAACGTAATGATGGCATTATCGGGATGGTTGGGAGTTTGTTCATGGGTGTAGATAGAGAGTGTACAGTATATTAGGGAGCAGGAGCACCGATGCTGAGGGAGATGGGGTTGTGTTCTCACTCTCTGAGGGCAGACTGTTTTTTTTTAATCCAGTGGCAGATGTGTTGATAGAGTCCTAAATCCAGCAGCTTGGGGATTAGTCTGCTTAGGAGTCAGTACATGTGTGTTGAACGCAACGCTAAAGTCTCTGCAGACTGAAGAGTAGCCTGGCATAGCTTCTTGGCTTGGCTTTTCCAAGTGTGTAGTACGTGTTGTAGAATGGAGAGCTGCTGTTACGATGGCCTCTTGTAAAGACTGGTTGAATATCTTTGTGAAGACACCAGCTTTGACCACTTGTAGTTTAAGGGATATGTTGGAACCCCTTGCCACATCTGCCTTGTGTTATTGCTGCTGAAGTGGTCCTCAATCTTCCTCTTGCTGCTGCCTTAGCCCTTCTAAAGTCTTTTATCTGGTTGGATTCTCGAGGCCTTACAAAGTGCCTCTTCTCCAGACCCAAAGGCACTGTTCCTCTCCTTCCAGAGGACTTTGACAGTTGAAATTTGACTAGCAACTGTCTAACATCATTGGGAAAAACCCAATTTAATGGTTGATTTTGTGTGTGTGTGTGTGTGTGTGTGTGTGTGTGTGTGTGTGTGTGTGTGTGTGTGTGTGTGTGTGTGTGTGTGTGTGTGTGCGTGTGCGCGTGTGTGTGTGTGTGTGTAAACATCACGTTCTAAGACTTTTTCTGCATCAGGATTCACTTGGAAGTCTCAAGAGAGTTGGCGGCCAGACGGGTGCATGTTTTAATAATCGATCAATTGATTCAAAACCCTTATGGGTCCATTTGGTTTCATTTTACGCTCTCAAGAGTTAATTTATATTTTAACGAGAGACTAAGCTCAACATCACATGATGGTCCCCTGTCAAAATGCAGAACAAAAAGTGGTCCCTGGTGTGACAAAGGTTGGAAACCCCTGGTATATACTAATGGCCCACTAGTGGGCCCCGCCCCACAGTTTGAGAACCATTGTACTTTACATAACCCGCGGTGGTAATAGTCACTTGTCACAGTTTGTTATGCTTGCTTTACAGTTTTCGGGGCCCTGCCTCCTCCTCGCATACTAAAACTGTGTGCGTTTAAAAGCAGCGTAACATACAATTAACACCCCTTAATAGCTCATCATGTGGGCGATAATTATAAAACACACAGCGGGATGCTAATTATAACAATGATCTTCCCTCCTAAACGTCCTACTAAAAAGCCAATGTCATTCAGCCGCTTCTCACCAACTTGTCATCTGGCCCACTTCTTCTACACGGCAGACAGCGAGGCAGAGCCAGAGAGAGGGGAGAAAAAGGCTATTTTATACCAGAAATAGTCTGAAACATAATTATAAATGTCAGTTTGGGTAAAAATCACTGGAGTTTTTTTTGCGTGTGTCTTAAGTGGGGTTTTGTGATGAGACAGTAACCAGAAGAGCTGCTTATTTACAGTAAGCAATGCTCCAGGGTGTGGAAGTTACAGTATACGGGCCTGATCTAATCTGCAGTGAATTAGGGGCGGCATATCAAATACCTATCAAATCAATGAACAAAACAGTTGGTGCAGTGGTTGTTGCAGAGCAGTGCGTCCATGTGTGTGTGTGGGCAGTGCATGCCTGTAGAACTACTATGCTTGTGAGCTCCAAATGATACCACAAGATGTACAAGATTACGTGTTGCATCTGCTATTTTTATGCAAACTCTTGAGCTGTTCAGCTATTTTTATCAGTGTCCTCGCAGTGTAGCAATCCAAACCTGTGTGTTCAACATTATTTCGTGAATTCACTGATAAGTACGTTCTCTCTAATCCATTATTTCTGTGGGTGACTTTTTCAATATTGGTAGTGGTAGCACAGAGCCTTGATAAGAGGGAGCAGATCATTACAGAAGCTACTGTCCAGACCAGAGCTCATGGCTTATCTGAAGCTGTTATACTTACAACGAACCCGTTAGGGTTCATTTGGTTCCTCTCCTTCCTAGAAGCATCTAAAGAAATCCATTAACATGGTGAAAATACATCTTGATGATGTCATCAAGATGTTTCACCATGTTAGTGTTTTTCTTCAGACCTCCATTTCTAGGAAACACAGAACGGGGAAACATTTTATCATGTCCACCCAGGTATAATAATGACATATTAGAATGTTGAAAATGGATGGAATTCCCCGTTAAGCACAGTACAGTAAGTAAATGTACTTTAATAGTTGCTTTCCAGCAGTGCTGAGGCTGTGGCAGAGCTGAATAGGCATATTGTAATGTTAAGTTCTAATCTCCACAGAGGGATAGCAGCACAGCGTGGCCCTCACTGCACTGCAGCAGGCCATGAAGGAACTGCACATCCACTTAAATCCTATACTCGGTTGACCAGGGGTTCCCTAGGGGACGATACTTCTTTTATAGTTAGCTCTATACACACCAATACACATGCACTCACAACAACGCGCCACACCAACGGCACACTGCTTGCAGAGCTGCAATTTCTTCATGTGCCATTTTGAATTCATGCCGTTTACTGTGTTTTTATAATGTAATATTCTGATTTCTTCTTTTTTCAAAAACCTGTGCCTCATCTATAATAATAATAACAATAATACAACATTATTTATATAGCACCTTTCATGTGCTGTACAGTTAAAGTTCAATATAAGGCATAACACAATCAAAGGCACAAATATAATCAGCCAAAAGGCTGCTGCAATCAGAGGCAACAAAATTAGAGCAATTAAGACAAGACACGGAAAGAAAAGAAAGCAAGATGGCATCAATTTGTGAACACACAGGGTGTAAAAACACACCGTGTTCTCATGTTTTGTCTAGGAGACAAAACATGAGAACAAAAGGAGACAAACACGAGGAGAAAGTCAATTTCATCAATTGGATTTACGGAATGCAGACTCACACACGGACCCTCTTCCGGTAACATTGCAGTCTCCTCTTCACCTGCTATTGCATCTGGTGGTCTCATCAGTGCTGTGGTGATCAGGGGGTCTTACTGAGCACCGGTCAGATAGGTGAAACCACATTCAGCTCTACGGCTAAACCCCCATCCATGCCCAGAGATCATCCACAGTGTCGAATACAGGGGCGGATCTAGGCATGGGCATGGGGGGGGGGGATGGTGGGCAGTGCCCCACTAAATACCCAGTCTGCCCCCCCAAACACGATGCCATGCAAAACAACCCAAGATATTTCAAATTAAAGTGCTTATATTTAAAATGATTTGAAACACTACTACTGCTACTAACTAACTACAGCTGTGTCACCACTAAACCAACAGTATTTCATCATTGAAAACAGAAAACTCTCTGAGTCAGACCTTTAGATTTATGCATGCTGCGTGTCTGTTGAAACTTCAACAACTGATGTTATTATTGATGCTTTACTAATAAAAGTCCTGTAACCGGAAATGGTATGGGTGCGGCTTCATTGCCCGTGGCGCGAAGCGACACGGCGATGAAGCCGCCCCCACACCATTTTCTCTTGCCCCTCCAACATGTTCTCTTGCCCCCCTAAATGGGACATGTTACATCCGCCCGTGATCCACAGTGTCAAATAGTTACATGCGGATCTTATTCATCTTGTGTCCTTTGTTAAAATGGCCAGCTGTCGTTGATGATATAATTAAACTGAAAGTAGTTCCATTTGGTAAAAAAGGGGGCAGGGGCTTAAAAGACTTCACACACGTTCAAACCTATCTCATAATTGGGTCCTCATTAATGCACAGTATGGCTCTGTTTTTTGCCTGTGCTGAATCTCTCCGTGTAGAACATTATCAATATGCCTATTCAGCGCTGCTCCAGCCCCGGTGCTGAAGAGTAACTAAGACTCAGACAGAATACAAGCTAATAGAAACTGAATATACAATGTAACAGGGGCGGATCTAACATTCACCATTTGGGGGGCAGGAGATAATGGTATGGGGGCGGCTTCATCGCCCGTGGCGCTTTGCGCCACGGGCAATGAAGCTGCACCCATACCATTTTTTCAGGACTTTTATTAGGCAAGTAAAGCATCAAAAATAACATCAGTTGTTGATGAAGTTGCAACAACCACGCAGCATGCATAAAGCTAAAGGTCTGACTCAGAGTTTTCTGTTTTCAATAATGAAATGCTGTCGGTTTAGTGGTGCCAATCATTTTAAGCACTGAGATATCTTGGGTTGTCTTGGGTTGCATGCCTTGGTGGGGCAGTCAGGGCATTTAGCGGGGCATCCCCCCCCCCATGTCCATGCCTACATCCGCCCCTGCAATGTAAGGGATAACACCTGATGAACCGCTGCGCCTCGGGTCAGTTATTAGGAAACAAATCACTGGTTTGAAGGGTGTGATCCTGCTTATTACACGGCTTAATACGATAATAAATAACTAATAATTAACCAAAATAGTACACAACAAGGCTGCTTTTACTTATCTGAAGTTGCGTAGGCTACGTACCTCCACCCAAGGACGTTTGTTGCGTGGTCCGTTGTTGTGACATATCTAACTGCTCATTGGACCAGAACGCTAGCTTCTGATTGGAGCATTCATTCAAGCCATGTAATAAATACAATTAGTATATAGTACACTTAAAGGTAGGGGAAGTGATTTCACTTTTGTCAGATATCACCCAAAAAATATTTTTTTTTCTGTTAAAATGCTCTATTATAAGGTGTGGAAACCACATATGGAGTTTCCCCCTCCCCCACGTTAGCAGAGGAGCTAATAAAAGTTCCCCAGGTCACCACAATTCTCCTCCAATCAGGAGAGAGCAGCAGGTTCACATAGTGTAGCTACTTTTGGGGGCCCCTAGTGCACCAGGCTGGTACTACACCATGAATTTCAAATCACTTCCCCTACCTTTAAATACGTTGTATAATACTGGAATCCATTGCATTAATACAAATCTAAAGAAAACATTTGAATCATATTTGAACAAATTAAACTAAACAAAAATGTGTCCACAGCTCTTGTTATTTTTTTATCATTTCATCATTAACATTAGTAGAGACCAATTACAGGAAGTTAGTTTAACATATATTTATTAAATGTAATATTATATACGCGGTGAAAAAAGTATCAAACATCAGACCAAAAAAAGGAAATGCATAAATTGAATTCAGCAACAGAAGCATTCCAGCAGTCTGCATGTAATCCTGGGGTTGCACTATTATGGCTAAAATGATAATCCTCCCGGATTATTTTTTGCCGTATATTGCAGGTCAGACTTCCGATTATTAATCCAGAGTTTTGCCAAATGATCCACTTGAACTGGAGCATCCCTATCCTGGGCATGTCATAAAAAACAGGCAATCTGCGAGCTGAGGCTGCGGTCTAACGTGAGCATGTACTGTATCTGTATGTACTACTCGATTTAGTGATTGTCAGCGGAGAGCTTTGGTGTACAGCAGAAAAACAGAGGGGATGTGGCACCCAGGGTCGGATTGACCATTGGGCGTACAGGGAGGTCTCCCGGTGGGCCACGACCCGTAGGGGGGGCACGTTATGATTAAAAGCATTGGTTTTCAACCTTTTTGATTCCAGGGCCCACTATTCATTCAGAATTTTGATCCACGGACCATTTTAGTCGCAACAGATCGCCCAAAAATAAAGATTTATTTTGCTTTTTGGTCCACAATTCCAGGCTGGATTTGGGAAACAAAACAATCAAACATACAGATCGAAATGACCATTAATCTTTATATATATTTTGTAATTAGACTTGTGCCAATTTAGATGAATATTTTAACTCTTGAGAGCGTTAACATGATATGATATAGTGATATAGTACTTTATTGTCAGTTTACACTGAAATGTGTCTTGCGACCCAACAGCCATTGTATGCAGAGAACACATTTACACATTAGACATGGTACAACAAGGAACAAGACATACGTAAAGACATGAAGACAAAGCAGTGTCCATCTCCTAGGTCACTCTGTGACTACAACTCCTCATTTAACCTCAAAGTCGATTGGTGGACAAAGGACCTTTTTAGTCTGACCTTATTGTATGCTGGGACACGATATCTTCTTCCTGAAGGCAGCAATTTATATTCTCCATACAAAACATGACTAGTGTTTGAGGTAATATTCCTTGCTAACCTCAGAATGCTGTTATCATACATGGATGTATAAAGTCTCTGAAGTGGTTGTCCAACAATCTTTGAACAAATGTTCAGTTGTTGCAACATGAAACCAAATGGACCCGCTAGGTCAGAGGTTTTCAACCAGTGGTCCGTGGACCACCAGTGGTCCCTGAGAGGATTCCAGGCGGTCTCCAGCTAAATGATGGACAGTTGGTAACCAAATCGACCCTGTAACTGAGATCATAAAATGATACCAAATGGACACTTACGGGTCCATTTGGTATCATTTTACGCTCTCAAGAGTTAAATTATATTTATATTTAGAATTACTTAATTTTCAAGAATGTACACAATTAGAAAACATAGAAGAATTGTTATTTTGACCAACATTTGGCCAGCTATTTCCTAAATTGTGGACCAAAAATGATAGTCCATTTGGGTGGAACTGAACTTAACGTCAAATTGGTCATCAATGGTTCATCAAATGAAAAAATAGTGGGCCCTGCTATAAAAAAGGTTGAAAACCTCTGAACTAAGTACAGTACATAGCATAGGGCCGCCACGCCTTCAATGTTCTTCAGGCCAAGGAATTGCCAAGTTCCACGATTTCATAAAATCCAGATTTATGATTATTCTCGGTTAATTGCTCAGCGCCAACGTAATCCTCATTTGTACTATATGGAGCGATTACAATATAATCATAACTTTACAGTTATGGCATATTAATAACGTTCCTGGTGAATTATTTATTTCATGCCACGGCCTAGTGCGTGAATTAAAATTGAGTCTGGAGAAGACTGAACTAAAAGTTTGGTTCATAAAGTGGGCCTTGAGGAGTTTCCAGGGGGTCCCAGCTAACAGCAATAACCCTATTTCATACATTGGCTATTACAACATACTGTACACTAGCTACTTTGCAAGCTCAAAAACCTGTGTTATGATTCCATTAGATCTGCTATTTTAGAAAAACATTGAAAATGATTGAGAATCAATTGTGAATCCTTTAAACAGATCTTCTCTTACCGACGGTGTTTGTCAGCCGGTGTTAGAATTGGTAAATGTTTTACCGCAGGTGATTGGCTATTAGTGTCATTTAATTAAACCCCATACCTTGTGACTGTATCTGTACAGAAACGAAAGGTTTCAGAAATCACCCACCATATTGTACCATGTTTATTTATATGCTTTAGACCCAACATATTTTACCATATTTATTTTCATGCTATAGGCCAGTGGTTTTCAACCTTTTTGATACCAGGGCCCACAATTTATTCAGCATTTGAGCCACGGACCACCATTTGAGGACATTTTCACCACACTGACCCCCAAAACTAAAGATTTCTTTTGCTTTTTTTTGTCCACAATTTCAGGCTGGATTTCAGGAAACAAAACAGTCAAACATACAAAATGACCATTAACCTTCTACATTCTCTAATGTTGTAGACCTCAGGCCAATTCAGATGATGAATATTTTAACTCTTGAGAGTGTAAAACTGAAACCAAATGGACCCGCGATGGTCCCTTTGGTTTCATGTTTACGCTGTCAAGAGTTACATCTGGTTAACCAAATTTCCACCATTTAGCCTGGGGACCACCTGGAACGCCTTCAAGGACCCCGCCAAGACTGGTGGTACCCGGACCACCAGTCTTGGTCTTTCAGTCGGAATAATGAATGAAAGTGAGACAAAATGAAAATTTAGTGTCCGTCTGAGAGGGATCCTTCACGCGGAAATGTTTGAGAAAGCACACTTAACTAAAAAAAGCAAACGCTTGTCACGGTCTGGCGGGTCTAGATTTCCAGCGCTGCATTATGAGAGGCAGATTTATGGTCTTTAATAAGAGCAGACTTTGTTATCTGCTGCCAGAGACGGAGCAGAGGAGCAGTCCTGCATGAACTCTGGAGAAATGGCCAGGTTTATTTGGTGTCTGTCGGGAAGAAAGCTCGTATCTCCTCCACATTCAGGCTATAATATCGCACAAAAAGGAGTGAATACTGTAGACCTCACACACTTGTATTTACAATTAGAGTGAATAGGGCTGCAACTAATGATTATATTTATCATCGATTCACTGGCCTGATTATTTAACCGATTCATCGATTAATCGGATTATGACTCTTATTTAGCGATCACCTTAAAGGGTAATTTCGTCCATTGTGTTGTTCCTGAGAGTGTACAAATGTCTCTCAGAGAAAAAAAACGGTCCTAAAAGAAAAATCATTAACATGGTGACACATAACTTGATGATGTCATGAAGTTGAGTTTCACCATGTTTTTTTCAGACCTCCATTTCTAGAAACACAGAATGGGGGGAGGGGGGGGGGACTTTTTTTTATCATGTCCACACAACATCTCTAAGGTGTATTAATTAATGACAGTAAAAAGTTGAAAATGGGTTGAATTCGTTACACTTAACAGTGGACAAAGCTATAGTTCAGTGGGTAAAGCAGGTAAAAACTTGACAGTGACTAGTTGACAAACCGATTAATCTGTTACTAAAACAGTGGACAACGAATAATCATTTTGATCATGATTTATCGTTGCAGTCCTAATAGTGAATAAAAAAAAAGGGAATTGTCTTGGAGATACAAGGTTTCCCCCTGCCAGTAACTGTAAATATAGGACATGTCTGTGACGATGTGACCGTTGCCATATCAATGAGAAGTGTCTTCTGAGCGGATGTGGCCTCAATAACTGATGTGCCTCAGTCTGATGTTGTGCACGCTCAGGGGGTTATCTGGCAACACACACACACACACACACACACATGCACACACACACACACACACACACACACACACACACACACACACACACACACACACACACACACACACACACACACACACACCACACACACACACACACACACACACACACACACACACATACACACACACACACACATGCACACCAGGGCCGGATTTAGCCAGCCCTACTAGGGTGGGCTGGAAGAATGGTAGGGTGGGCAACTCCAAGGTTTTTCATATGTAGCAGTGGTTTTCAACCTTTTTTGACACCAGGGCCCACTATTTATTCGGCATTTGAGCCACGGACCACCATTTGAGGACATCATATCCCCACAGACCCCCCCAAACCAAAGATTTCTTTTGCTTTTGTCCACAATACTATGGCTGGATTTAGGAAACAAAACATACAGATCAAACCATTCATCTTCTACATTCTCTAGTTGTGAAGACTTGGGCTGATTCAGATGATGAATATTTTAACTCTTGAGAGCGTAAACATGAAACATGAAACCAAACATGAAACCAGAGAGCGTAAACATGACACCAAATGGACCCTTGCGGGTCCATTTGGTTTCATGTTTACGCTCTCAAAGAGTTACATCTGGTTAACCAACTTTCCACCATTTAGCTGGGGACCACCTAGAATCCTCTCAAGGACCACTGGTGGTCCCTGGACCACTGGTTGAAAACCTCTGATATTACCTTTCATTGCGTGGGCAGGATGCACGTTTGTGTGGGCTGTGCCCACCCCTTCACCCCTCTAGATCCGACCCTGACGCACACACACTCGCGCACACAAGAACACGCATGCACACGCACCCTGCATAAATGCGCCGCACACACACACACAAAGAATCCAAACAGATAGGGTAAGCAAACATGGACACACACAATGGATACAAGCACACACACACACACACACACACACACACACACACACACACACACACACACACACACACACACACACACACACACACACACACAGACTGGGTCTGCTAAATGCAGCGGAACCGAGATGGCTGCTACAGAAACACAGTGAGATACGCGGCGGCGTTATCGGCGCGCTGGTCTTGGACAACAGGAAGGAACGGGAGGGTTTATAAACTTCCCTTGCTGTTGTGCATCGCCGTGCTTTTATCTGTTGGGAAGCATCTAAACGGCAGCAGCAGCAGCAGCACGCCAGATGCTGTGAGAGAAACAAGCAGGACAGGTGCACAAAACAAGCCTGGAAGAAAGTTTTTTAACATTTGTGTGCATTTCTGCACCTTTATTTGATCACGTACAGCAAGTATGTGACAGTAAATGGAGCCACAACCCACAGGGACCGATATTTTAGAGCATTGGTTTTCAAACAGCGGTCCGGGAGCCACCAGTGGTCCCTGAGAGGATTCCAGGTGGTCCCCAGGTAAATGATGGACAGTTGGTAACCAAACAGACCCTTATACAAGTAGATCTGTAACTCTTGGGATTGTAAAATGAATGACTTAATTTTCAAGAATGTACAGTACACATTCAGAAGATTTTTTTTGCCAGTTATCTCTCTTAAATTGTAGAGACAGACACAAAATCCTTAGTTTTGAGTTCGAGAGAGACCAAGCTCAACATCAAATGGTGGGCCGTGGATAAAATGCAGAATAAATAGTGTGCCCTGGTATGAAAAAGGTTGAAAACCACTGTTTTAGGGGCAACTTTGCAGGACAGCAAGCACAAAGTCACTTAGAATAAACAGATCTGGCAACACTGTCCTGTCTCTCTCTTTCCTCCCTGTCTTGGAATGCAGTAGACCCGCCTAGGAACTCTCTGCCTCCCCTCTCTGCTGCCTCTGGAACCACGCAGATAATCTCCATAGTGATCCTCAAATTTATAGGCTGCAATTTAAAGTTTTCTATGTGTGTGTGTTTGTCTGCGTGTGTGTCTGCATCAGGGGCAGATCTAGGCATGGGCATGGGGAGGGGCAATGCCCCCCTAAATCCCAAGACTGCCCTATACCAAACATGACGGCATACAAAACAACCCAAGAAATTTCAGTGTTTATATTTAAAAGTATTAGAAACACTACTATACTGCTACTAACTAACTACAGCTGTGTCACCACTAAACCAACAGCATTTCATCATTGAAAACAGAAAACTCTCTGAGTCAGACCTTTAGCTTTATGCATGCTGCGTGTCTGTTGCAACTTCAACAACAACTGATGTTAGTATTGAAAAAAAAATGCTTTACTTGACTAATAAAAGTCCTGTAACTGAAAATGGTATGGCCCGCATAACATTTTCTCCTGCCCCCCCAATTGGGAAATGTTACATCCGCCCCTGGCCGCCTGTGTGTGTACTTTTACTATGCTGAGGGCCAGTATGTGATAAAGATCAGGTTGCTGGTTGGGTATTAGCCATGAGCCATGAGTTATGCTTAGGGATCAGAGTCAGAGAGTCATGCCTGTTTAATACTTGCTCAATGTGTGAATACAATTTAGAGCTTGTAGATCTGCAATGTTTGTGCAAATGCATCCGGAATTTTCAACAGGTGGTCCGGGGACCACCAGTGGTCCCTGAGAGGATTCCAGGCGGTCTCCAGCTAAATGATGGACAGTTGTTAACCCAATGGACCCTATATGCTGTAGATCTGTAACTCCTGAGATCGTAAAATGAAACGCGTTTCATTTTACGCTCTCAAGAGTTAATTCATATTTAAACATTTTAATTGCTTAATTTTCAAAAATCTACAGTTCTACACATTTAGAAAATGTAGGATTGTTATTTTGACCAACATTTCACCAATTATATTGCCTAAATTGTGGACAAAATCTAGAGAAACCTTGGTTTTGGGTCCAAGAGACTGAACTCCATGTCAAATGATGGTCTGTGGCTGAAAGGCAGAATAAATAGTGTGTGTATGCGTGCGTGCGTGCGTGCGTGCGTGCGTGCGTGTGTGCGTGCGTGCGTGCATGCGTGCGTGTGTGCGCGTGTGCGTGCGTGCGTGCGTGCGTGTGTGCGTGCGTGCGTGCATGCATGTCCTCCCTGGCTCCACTGATCCTTGGGTGGGACAGACTGATGTGCATCGCTCCCCATACTATACTGTGCATCATAAACTTCCAACCAGCTCTAATATCTGCTGCTCTCCTCTCCTGTCTGGTCTCTCAACCTCGTCCTCGTTTTCTCTTCCCCTCTGGTGTCTCCTTTCAAAGCCTCCTTTACTGTTTGCTGCGATATATATCACACGCAATTCATTCATTCATTCATTCACTTTGTGGCCTTGCATTTGTCTTTTCTTTTATCTTGCTTTCTCATTACTCCGTCTCATTACTCACTCTTATGTCCCGTCTCTTCTCCTACTAGCACCCAGGGGCGGATCTAGGCATGGGCATGGGGGGGGGGCAATGCCCCCCTAAATGCCCTGACTGCCCCACCAAACACGATGGCATGCAAAACAACCCAAGATATTTCAAATTAAAGTGCTTATATTTAAAATGATTTGAAACACTACTACTGCTACTAACTAACTACAGTTGTCTCACCACTAAACCAACAGCATTTCATCATTGAAAACAGAAAACTGTCTGAGTCAGACCTTTAGCTTTATGCATGCTGCGTGTCTGTTGCATCTTCAACAACAACTGATGTTATTATTGATGCTTTACTTGCCTAATAAGTCCTGTAACCAAAAATGGTATGGGTGCGGCTTGGTGCGGTATGGGTGCGGCGCGAAGCGACACGGGCGATGAAGTCGCACCCATAAGGTTTTCTCCTGCCCCCCTAATTGGGAAATGTTACATCCGCTTCTGCTACCACCACCTCCCCCTTACTGCTGCCTATCAGTCTCTCCGTTCAGAGCTCCTTAACTTTCCTCCATAATCTGTCGCATTCCTTCCTTTCATTCGTTTTATCATAAAACTCGGGGAAACGAGCGCCACGAGGGAGAGGAGGAACGTGAAGTAGTTGTGAATTATCAGTTCCACTTTTTAATTGAGGAACAGATTGATGTTTCCCATTAAGGCTAAGCGGAGTCAATGTAATGAGATTTAAGCCTTTACTGTATTGTCTCTACAGTGGTATGACAGTGTCGCTCGCCGACATGAACAGATTGCCGTGCTAACTGTATGCAGCATGGCATCACAAAACGAACAGATGTGTTTTCACGATAACGGTGACTCACATCGCAGAAAACAAAACAAAAAAACAAAATTGATTTTTCAAATTAACAAGGCTTCACAATTACGCTATTGTGTGCGTCTGCTGCTTTAGTATGCTGTAGGGACTCTTGTTCAGCACGTAGTAAATTGCATTTGATCTGTCCTACTGTACAGGTGCATGTGGTAATTGTGCAGCCAGTGCCAGATTCACAGTAGTATTATCTACTATCTAGCCCAGGGGTGCCCAAAAGGTAGATTGTGATCTACCAGTAGATCACACAGGCCGTGCAAGTAGATCACATGAGTGTCCCCCCAGCACTTGGACTCTTATAGATCTGTAACTCTTGAGAGCGTTAAAATGAAACCAAATGGACCCTTACGGGTCCATTTGGTTTCATTTTAATGCTCTCAAGAGTTACAATATATTTATCTGAATTACATAATTTTCGAGAATCCACACAATTAGAAAAGAATAATTGTTATTTGACCAACGTTTTGCCTGCTCTCTTTCCCAATTGTGGACAAAAATGTGAAAGTTCTTATAGTTTTGGGTGCAAGAGACTAAACTCAACGTCACAAACTGTCAACTCAAACCTCAAATACTGTTTTCAAACGTCAGTAGTAGCATATACAAGAAAAGCCTTCCAATTCTCCCCCTCTAGTTTTCATTTTAAGTGCATTATGCTTAAGCACTATAACAGCAAGTAACACCATCACCACTATTTCAAAGCTCAAACTTTCTAGGGGGCTTTGAAATGGATTTTCAGTAATGGCACAATCACATTTTTGAAGTGTAGATCTTGTTGAGCCGCTCATTTTGAAAGTAGCTCTCAAGTCAAAAAAGGGTGGGCACCCCTGATCTAGCCCCAGGCTAGATAAACAGAGACTAGTGGCTGTGGGCTGTAGACTGGTTCACCCCCCAACACAGCAGGCACTGTCTGCAGACCAGCAGAGCAGAACCTGTCAATGTTTAACCATAATATAACTAATGACTAAACACCAATCTCACTTGAATACGATTGCAATATTTTACATTTTCCTCATAAATATTACATATTACATAAATAATACAATAAAAAAATAGACCAGATAATGGCAAATCCAAGCCTGGGAGCAGCACAACCAAAATTAAGTCTAAAATCTAATACAATGAGGACATAAAATATGGCATAAAACATTAAAATGATTGATTGATTAAAAAAAAAACAATTGATAAAATCAATACAGCGAAAAGTCAGTTTAATGTAAGAGCATAAAAGTACAGTATGTCTTGAGCTGTGCTTTACAAATGTCTACAGAGGCTGCCTGTCGATGGTATGGTGGGAGTTAGTTCCATGTAAGGGATGGTCCGGTGCATCTCAGGAACAGGACTGGTACAGTGTATAGTGGAGCGGTATACCTGACTATACCTTTATTTACAGGGTGATAGTACAGACAACAACGTTTCAATATCAACGCGTCGTCGTACAGGTAACATCAAAGTACAGTAGTTTAGTTGTAACTCAAGTCCACTTTGCTCGACTATAGGGGTGTTGAGCTGGAGCGGGATTTTCTTCTTCTAGAACTGAGCCATATACATCCTCTTCTCTCCTTCTCTCTCTTCCCTCCTCTCCTCTCCTCTCCTCTCCTCTCCTCTCCTCTCCTCTCCTCTCCTCTCCTCTCCTCTCCTCTCCTTCTCTCTCTTCCCTCCTCTTCTCTCCTCCTCCTCTCCTCTCTCTCTCTCTCTCTCCTCCTCTCTCTCCTCCCCTCTCCTCTTCTTCTCTCTCTTCTCTCCTCTTCTCTCCTTCTCTCTCTTCTCTCCCACCCATCAAGCCATCCATCTTCTATACATCATAACTATGCATCATAACTACATTCATCCCTGCCTTAACTAATATATTATCTGTCATCTCCTCAGAGAATGAGGGAGACCAATCCAATTTCAAGGCATGCCGTATATCTTTGAGTGTGTGTGTGTGTGTGTGCGCGCGCGTGTGTGCGTGCGTGAGTGTGAGGGGAGTGTGTGTGTGCTGTTCTGAATGTCAGTGTGCCTGCCTACCACTGCAAACAATCTAATATCAATGCATATATTTTTCCATTTCGGAGGTTGGGGGGGGGGTGCTTTGAGTGTGTACCTGCAATGCCTGGTCTTGCTTATCTCAACCGCGTGTCGATCCCTCTATTCTGCCTTTGATCTGCCTTTCGTCCAATGTATATTTCATCTGCGTGTGTGTGTGTGTGTGTGTGTGTGTGTGTGTGTGTGTGTGTGTGTGTGTGTGTGTGTGTGTGTGTGTGTGTGTGTGTGTGTGTGTGTGTGTGTGTGTGTGTGTGTGTGTGTGTGTGTGTGTGTGTGTGTGTGTGTGTGTGTGTGTGTGTCTTTGTGAGAGAAGACCTGCCAAAACTATCTGACTTCTGCCCCTGACAGATACCATTAGGCAGCTGTCAGTTCCTGATAGCTTCTCCACACTCAAACAAAGAGAATGCGGAGTTGTGTGCCTAATGCTTATTATAGATGTCTGTTGTCACCATGGCCACCATATATCGGACCATGCATGGCTGGAAACCTGTGGTGGACAACATGGACACATATGTGCGTCACGATTATTTCTATTTCTGCCTTGTTGCAATAAGTTGATGTAAGTTTGAAGTTATCAGTCATAGCTGCCCTGTGAATTTGAATATGAAACCTAAAGTCAAAAAGAAAAGCCTACAACATTTTTTCTGAGAGCGTACACATGGAACCAAATGAACCCGTTAGGGTTCATTTGGTTGCATTTGTACACTAAAGAAATCCATTAACATGGTGAAAATACATCTTGATGATGTCATGTCATCAAGATGTTTCACCATGTTAGTGGTTTTTCTTCAGACCTCCATTTCTTGGGAACACAGAATGGGGGAACTTTTTTTTTTTTTATCATGTCCACCCAGCACCTCTAGGGTATACTACCAGCATATTAGAATGTTGAAAATGAGTGGACTTCCCCTTTAATGGCAACGCAATGAAGTCGTTAATCACGACTATTAGTGTGAAGATTAATAGAGCTGAGCAGCCCCGCCCCCTCGTGACGTCGCCCTGGGCCCTGTTCCAGAAATGGATTCCCCATTCATCTTTCTCATTGACTTTTCGAAAATGGTTCATATAAAGACGATTACACCGCGGACAAAGCCAACTCGGGTTGTGACAAATCATGACAACACACACAATGTTTTGGGACAATCAAATCATTTCTAAGAAGAAAAATGAAACCAAATGTGTTGTATCCTGCCATGTTTTTTTTTTTTTTACTTCTTGCTAATTAGATATTGTATGATAATATTGTGGTGGTTGTCATGATTTCGTACGACCCAAGTTGGCTTTGTCTGCGACATACTCGTCTTTATATTAACCATTTTTGTGGTCTATGAGGAAAAAAGTCTATGAGGAAAATGAATGAGGACTGCATTTCTGGAACACAGGCACCGTCATGAAAGCGGAGGGACTGCCCAGCTCTATTGGCAAGTATGGTGACATGATCTTGATTTGTGACAGTCATGTGAATGGAAAACCCAGCAATAAGTTGATGTAAGTTTGAAGTTATCAGTCATAGCTGCCCTGTGAATTTGAATATGAAACCTAAAGTCAAAAAGAAACACCTATGTCCATTTACAATGTTCCAATAATGTACTTAAAGTAGAACTCCTCCCATTTTCAACATTTTTTCTGAGAGCGTACAAATGCTATGCGTACAAAAGCGGACACATTAAAATTGAAAAATGCATCCTACTTTGAAAATGTATGATCAGAAACGCACGCGCGTGCACGCGCGCGCACACGCGTGCGCGCACACACACTCACCCCCCCCCCCCCCCCACACACACCCCCACTTACCAAAGTCAAAGTTGCATTATTTGTCACTGCGTTACCGCAGCGAAATTGGTTCTCCGCTTTTGCCCCATCACTTGGAGCGGTGAGCTCCAAGGAGCGGTGAGCTGCAGCTTGCCGCGCTTGGGAATTATTAGCTGATTTTGACCCCCAATCCATCCCTTTGATGCTGAGTGCCAAGCAGGGAGGCATTGGGTCCCATTTTTAGAGTCTTTGGTATGACCCGACTGGGAATCGAACCCCGGCCTCCCAGTTCCAGGGCGGACACTCTAACCACAAGGTCACTGGTCTGGTCTTGTGCTGCTACAACATTGGCATGCAATTATTTATAAAGCAGGCATAAATGTAACCCTGACCCCTGCAAATGCCTAGTCCTATAATCCTAAAGCCAACGCCTAACCATAGGCCTTAATGTAAAAAATATTGTCTCTTTACCAAAGTTGTTATCGTTTTGTTCCTGCGACTTGGAGTTTGTTGGGAGCATGCCTGTAGTGTGTTTCTAACAGAGATTAATTCACAGGCTGTCTGCTTTTTGGACAGTTAACAACAACAGTGTCGAGTTTATCGCCGTGAAACTCATCCATTTACTGATGAATTGTGTACAGTTGACCTCAATGGAAACATTGTATTCTAGTATGATTAGATTGTAGGTAGGAGATTATACAGTATTTACTTATGTAACCGCTATCAACCTGGTGTCACTGTTATGGGCATGCCATTATAGGCCATAATATTCTACCAGCTCACTGCGCGTCACACCACAACAGGTTGAAGCTTTGATTTATTGCAGTGGTTTTCAACCTTTTTCAGCCCAGGACCCACTATTTATACTGCATTTTAGCCACGCACCACCATTTGATGCCGAGTTTAGTATCTCAGACACAAAACTTAACAATTTTCAAGTTTTGTGCACAATTTAAGAGGTAACCCTTCCATTTACGGTACACTAATTACCAGGTAACTAATAATCAGTAATTGCCTGAAATTACATGGTAACAACCAGGTAGTTACTATAGTAATTACTAAGTAATTACCAAGTACTTTCCCTGACAACTAGGTAATTTCCAGCTAGCTTTAAGTATTTACCCATTAATTACCTGGTAGTTACAAGGTAACTTGCAGATACATTACTCAGTAATTGCCATATAATTACCAAGTAGTTTTCCTGAAAACTACCAGGTATTACCTGGCAACTGTATTCTCTGACTTTGCATAGGTATTATTAAGGCATTGATTGATCCTTCACGATTACCCATCAGCCCATGATTTGAACTCTGAACTTTGAACTGGTAAAACTGTTAATTACCAAGTATTTACACAGTAGTTACACATTATGTTTCCAGGTAAAACCTTGGTAGTTAACATGTAAGAAAGGTTGAACTGTACTGTAAAGTAAAGTGTGTTCTGTTTCCATGTACTTACCTGATAATTGTAGATTATGATCCTTCATGATTACCCATCAGCCCATGTTTTGAACTCTGAACTTTGAACTTTGAATTTTGAACTGGAAAACTGTTAATTACCCAGTAATTACACATTATGTTACCAGGTAAAACCTTGGTAGTTACCATGTAAGAAAGGTGGAACTGTACTGTAAAGTAAAGTGTGCTCTGTTTCCATTATATTACATGATACTTTCACTGTAACTGTATATTTTAAACATCCACCACTATTGGCTGTAATAGGGAAGGATTATAATTTATAATTATCAGCTAGGTATTATTTATCTCCTGAGAACGTAAAATTATACCAAATGGGACCTGCAAGGGTCCATTTGGTTTCATTTTACGATATCAAGAGTTACAGATCTACAGTATAAGGGTTCATTTGGTTACCAACTGTCCATCATTTAACTGGGGATCATCTGGAATCCTCCCCTCCCGGACCACTGGTTAAAAACCAATGATTTATTACACAACACAGAAGATTTCGAATTCAATTGTGAGCTTTGTACCAGTACATCGATACTCGCTATTCTATAATAGTATTTTTATTTTCCCAGTGGTGTATCTTCTACTTGCAAGTCATTTGTTGTGTCATTTCTATAAATAGTAATACGTATCGGTGCATGTGAAGCTGAAGAGTTTTGCATAAGCTCTGGCTGGTTTCCATAATAACCGCAGTAGACTTTCACTGCTTACAGTGTTGCCAGCGTTGGCCCATGCTAACCAGGAAGCCACTGTGTGGTGTTGATGGATGTGGGTGTTTATATTGAAAGCCCACATACTGTACTGTAGCCAGGGGCGGATGTAACATGTCCCGTTTGGGGGGGGGGGGGACATGTTGGAGGGGCTAGAGAAAATGGTATGGGGGCGGCTTCATCGCCCGGGCTCGCCCGGACACGGGCTTCATCGCCCGTGGCGCGAAGCGATACGGGCGATGAAGCTGCCCCCATACCAGCCGCACCCATACCATTTTTGGTTACAGGACTTTTATTCGTCAAGTAAAGCATCTGTTTTCAATGATGAAATGCTGTTGGTTTAGTGGTGCCAAAATTGTAGTTAGTAGCAGTAGTAGTGTTTCAAATCATTTTAAATATAAGCACTTTAATTTGAAATACCTTGGGTTGTTTTGCATCGTGTTGTGGGGGGGGGACTGGGTATTTAGGGGGGCATTGCCCCCCATGCCCATGCCTAGATCCGCCCCTGACTGTAGCAGCATCTAGGCTGCCTGTTGGACTGTAGTGTTCGCCTAAGCAGTAAACCCATTAAACACCTGGTGTGTGTGTGCGCGTGTGCGTGTGAACATTGTGAAAGAGAGCGGAAAAAATAGAAAGAGAGAGAGGGGAAAGTGAGTGTATATTATGGACATCTGCTCTTGTGTATGCATGCACTCGTCTGTGTGTTTGCCGTGTGTGATGTGTGGCGTTTGCTAGTGCAGTGGTTTTCACAACCATTTTGATCCCAGGGCCCACTATTTATCCAGCATTTGAGCCACGGCCCACCACTTGAGGACATTTTCACCCCACAGACCCAAAACTTAAGATTTCTTTTGGCTTTGTCCACAATTCCAGGCTAGATTTCGCAGACTTCTTGATCAAGTGGGCTTAAATCAGATGATCAATATTTTAACTCTTGAGAGTGCAAACATTTGTATGCACTCAAGAGTTACTGCCGGTTAACCAACTTTCCATCATTTAGCCTGCATGGGGACCACCAAGAGGAACCCTCTGGACCCCTGGTTGAAAACCACTGCGCTAGTGGAACATAATAATAATGTGTGTGAACATAGTGTGTGTGTTTGTGTTGGTGTGCATCAGGGTTATAATAGTTAACTAAAACTAACTAAAAAACGAAAACTAAAAATCAACTGAAACTAATAAAAACTAAAAATGAATACAAATAACTAAACTAAAACTGTAATGTGGGTTCAGAAAACTAACTAAAACTAACTGAAATTATACCCAAAATACCATTAGTTTTAGCTTTTATGAAGCTTTTGAATTCAAAATGTGTTGGTGACCAGCATGAGGTGCTTCTAGATGTTCTATCCACTAGTGAGTTCGATAACACTGGGGGTAAAAATTGTGTTCTTGTGGGAGAGTGCAATCATCCAATCTACTAAGAAACTCTAAGCGAGGGTTGAATACCAACCTTTTCCTACTTTGGCACATTTTTTGATCCTATACCAGACAACCAAAGCACAGGCAAAAATAAAATAACTAAAACTAAAACTACAACTAAACTAAAACTAACTAAAAGTAAATATTTTCACCAAAATGAAAACTAAATAAAAACTAGCAAATCCGCTCTAAAAACCTAACTAAATCTAACTGAATTAGAAAATAAAATGTCAAAACTAACTAAAACTAAACTAAAGTGAAAAAGCCATAACTATAATAACCCTGGTGTGCATGTGTGTGTGCGTGCAGTGTGGACTAAAAGCCCCTGCAGCTGCATGCATGCATGCATGCATGCATGCAGCAGAGCAGTGACAGGCAGGTGGCTGATGATGACATGGCTGTAATAAATCACCTGACACGATGGCACCCGACCTCAGCACCTCGCAGCTACAAGAAGCTGTGCACGCCCACGGCATCAGTGCACGTGTTTGTACATAATAATTAAGTTCCACTGTGTGTGTGTGTGTGTGTGCGTGTGTGTGTGCGTGTGCGCGCGTGTGTGTTTTATCCACATAATGGGATTAGGGTCATATGGTAATGTAGTAGTCATTACACACACGACTTGGGTGTAGAACTTGTCTTTCTCTAGGTCAGTGGCTAAAGTCTTCTGTGTAAATTTTAAGAGTGTACATTGGTAACCAAATTGTCCCTTGCGGGGTCCATTTGGTCCCATTTTAGTTTGCACGCTCCTCCCCCTATCCCGAGGGTCGAGTATAGCTCCAAATGGATAAAGTAATACTGAGCATTTTACTGTGTTCAGGGGCTTTAGTTAAATGAGAACAGCTGTGTCCCTATCAGGCGGCAGCTAAGCTGCTATGAGCATAATACATTTAATAGAAAATTACACTCCGCTCCCCTGCAACCCGCTGCTTGGATTAAAACCACTTCACCTCAGCCGGCACCATTAGTTTATGCTACAGTAACGATAGTCCATTGGTGGTAGGGGTCTAACGATACATTGGAACAGCAATTTTAGCCCCACAGACCCAAACAAAAGATTTATTTTGCTTTTGTCCACAATTCCAGGCTGGATTTTGGAGAAAACAGGACAGCCAAACATACAGATCAAAATGACCATTAATCTTCTACATTCTCTGGTTATGTGGACTTGGGCTAATTGACATGATGAATTTGTTAACTCTTAAGAGTGTAAAATGAAACCAAATGGACCCACAATGGTCCATTTGGTTTTATTTTTACACTCTCAAAGAGTTGCATCTGGTTAACCAACTTTCCATCATTTAGCCTGGGGACCACCTGGAATCCTCTCAGGGACCACTGGTGGTCCCCAGACCACCTGTTGAAAATGCCTGTGATACATGGACGATAGTGGTTCATTCTGGCAATACGATCCGATATGATTCAATGTTTTGAAATCGATATAGTAACTGTTTAAAATACACTGACATTGTCTTAAACTAAGTAATCAAACCACTCTTTCTTTTTTCTTTTGAAAAATGCTAAATTTGATCTATTAATGCAATCGATTATCTGCAAACAAAACGATTTGATACCGATTATTTGCATTGCAAAGCGATACGATAAGATACATAGTCAATGTTGCTGCAACATACTTTGATTCTTCAAATTAAAAATCAATTTTTCGAAGTAGTTACTATGTCGTTACACCTCTAATTGGTGGTCATAAACATGTTTGTCTGAAACTCAGAATGGTGGTAAAAGCAAGATTGAGACCAAATGCGAGTACGAGCAACGTTTTGATCCGTCTGGTAACCTCTTTTATTTTTTAACAGTGTAATTTGATGTTAAATTTACGTTTGTGTTTCTCTCAGTAGCAAAGTCCTGTCTAAATAATGAATAAAATGCCTAAAGACAAGTTTTGACTGCTTAAACCAAGAAAAACAAATCATCATCTGATTTGTGCTCGCATAAATCCCCTGCATGGGTGCACGATCCAATATGGCAACAAATAATGAATTGTTGTGTTTTCCCCATTTTCAGGGAGTCTAAAAGCTACAAACAATCAGCGTTATGTAACTAGCTCGAAAACATTTATCCAAAAGATTATGAATTCTATGTAGAAATAAACCCTTGGATCAAAAGTCATGTGAATAGTGTTCAGATGACAGGAATACTTTATCCCAGACAGAAAAGACCCGAAAAACAAAGTACACACAGAAAAAAAAAGGTGTATACATGGCAACCACAGATGGATTGCAATACAGTGGATTTCAGAACTAGCTTTTGTTATGAAACCACTTTTCCTAAACGTTCAGCATTATTTACTCTTTTATGCATGCATGCATACCAACGTGTGAAGGCAGGGCTAAATCTAGGCATGGGCATGGGGGGCAATGCCCCCCTAAATTCCCTTACTGCCCCACCAAACACGATGAGATGCAAACAACCCAAATTTCAATGACATTTCAAATTAAAGTCCTTATAATTAAAATGATTTGAAACACTACTAATGCTACAAACTAGCTACAGCTGTCACACCACTAAAACAACACCATTTTCGTCATTCAAAATGGAAAACTCTCTGAGTCAGATATTTAGCTTTATGCATGCTGCGTGCCTGTTGCAACTTATGTTGATAAGCATCAATAACTGATGTTATTGATGCTTAGTTGCCTAATATAAAGTCCTGTAACCAAAAATGGTATGGGTGCGACTTCATCACCCCCCAATTGGGACATGCTACATCCGGGCAACCGTGGTAGTCTTTTCCACGGATCGACAACTGAAGAACTTAATCTAAAAGATCATCTTCCTGGCCTCTTCATGGCCGGATGAAACCAGCCTCAGTGTCAGGAGGTGGCTGTGGGTTTTCCATGGGTCATTGGGCAGCATGAGTAGACTGTAGACTGAAACCAGCCTCAGTGTCAGGAGGTGGCTGTGGGTTTTCCATGGGTCATTGGGCAGCATGAGTAGACTGTAGACTGAAACCAGCCTCAGTGTCAGGAGGTGGCTGTGGGTTTTCCATGGGTCATTGGGCAGCATGAGTAGACTGTAGACTGAAACCAGCCTCAGTGTCAGGAGGTGGCTGTGGGTTTTCCATGGGTCATTGGGCAGCATGAGTAGACTGTAGACGGCATGTCTCTGAACCCCCACACACTGGGTTCACAAGAAATGGAAAGAACAATATTACTAGCAGGGCTTGACACTAACACTTGCCCGCTTGCCCGGGGCAAGTAAAAAAAAAATGGCGGGGCAAGTGAAGACTGCTACCTGGTTGCCCGATCGGGCAAGTGTGCAACTTAGTGCACTATAACACAACACAAGATAAATTTGTCTTGAAGGCAGTCATTGCACTCTGCCTCTGTGTCTTTCCCTGCTTTCTAGCTATCCACAATTCCAGGCTGGATTTGGGAAACAAAACAGGCAAATTAACAAAGACATCAAAATGACCTAATCTTCTACATTCTCTAGTTGTGTAGACCTGGGCTAATTAAGATGATTAATTTTAACTCTTGAGAGTGTAAAAATGAAAACCAAATGGACCCGCAAGGGTCCATTTGGTTTCATTTTTACGTTCTCAAGAGTTACATCTGCTTAACCAACTTAACTGGGGACTACCTGGAACCCAAGCACCCAAGTAGGAAGTAAACAATGCAAAATTTACAATATATTTTTGGGGGGCAAGTGACCATGACCTGAGGGCAAGTACAACCTGACTCTGAGGCACTTGCCCATCGGGCAAGTGCCTCAGAGACCTTAGTGTCAACCCCTGACTAGTCTCAGCTATTGATATTTGTTCTAAGGTGATCTTATGGCCTATTCACATATACGCCACTTTTAGTTGATAGGTGACCAAAATGGTGCTCAGTAAAAACAGACAGATGTGAACCAATTATCACCAGAGTGTGACGTCATTTAAAAAAAAAAAAAAAAAACTGGAGTACGACGAATAGGCCTTAATAGGCCCAGGGTTTAGGGAAGAGGGGAAAACACTCACAGTTGCACAGATAAATGCTGATTAAAGCAGGAATACGCTGTAAGCCACTTCTGAATGTGCTGACACCAAAAGAGTCTGATAGATGTATTAAGGCAAGAGGGAGACTTATGATTTTATTTCTCTGAATTGTGCCAAACTGAGTGCCAAAGAAAACGGCGGGCATAATGACGTGAAACCGAACCCTCGCTGCGCCACAGACGTTTCCTCAATGTGGGCGAGTGGTTGTCAGTCAGGGTTGATGGATATCGTGAAGGAAACAAGCGGTCAGGTATACGAAAACAATCCCAAAAGAAGCAGCATACAGTATACCGGTAGCATCAAAATCAGTTTAAACTTCTGTTAGTTTATGTTAGCTGATCGAGCTCACAATAAATGCCACACATGAGCTATTTTCAGCTAGAGAAATGTGAAATATTTTTAAATATGCTTGAAACACAAACATTGCATGGAGAATGACAGCAAGCCCAAATGAGAAACCTATCAAAATTTTACATTAATCATCTATACCAGTGGTTTTCAACCAGTGGTCCGGGGACCAGCAGTGGTCCCTGAGAGGATTCCAGGTGGTCCCCAGGTAAATGATGGGCATTTGGTAACCAAATGGACCCTTATAGATCTGTAACTCTTGAGATCGTAAAATGAAACCAAATGGACCCTTGCGGGTCCCTCTCAAGAGTTAAATTATATTCAAACATCTGAATTACTTAACTTTCAGGAATGTACACATTTAGAAAATGTAGAAGAATTGTTATTTTGACCAGCGTTTTGCCAGTTATCTCTCGTAAATTGTGGACACAAACTTGAAAATCCTTAGTTTTTTTGGCCTGAGAGACTAAACTCGTCATCAAATGGTGGTCCGTGGCTAAAATGCCCTAGTATGTAGAAAGGTTGAAAACCCCTGATCTAAACAAGCCCAAAGTCACTTATAGTAAGGCAGCCAACCCTGGTGGTTGTGGCTATGAAACAGAGCAGGTGAAAGCAAACTTCCTGTTTTGTAGCTTATGTTAGCCGATATTCTGTGATTTCCTGGTATTATAATTTGGTTCCAGACTCAATGAGCTTATCTGTTTTGGACTACCAGGCAGACATAATCCTCAAAGCGCCATTACATCATCAGCCTCCGGCCTTGCCTTAGCACTTTACCCACATGAATGAACCTCTAGCATCCATTCTGTCCATTTTTAATAGGCCCGATGTTCTGCAGAAATAGGCCAAGATCCAGCTGACACATAGTTGGTATATATAACACACAGTGTGTTGTGAGCAGTGTTGGTCTATATTACTTAGGAAAGTAACTTCTTTACTTTACTCGTTACCCCTTAGACAAAGTAATATCATTACTTTACTTATTACTGGATTTGAAGAGTAATATATTACATATTACGTTATTACTTTCCCAAGTTCTCAGCGCCTCTTTTGAAAAAATAGAGAAGTACAACATAATCCATTTATTACAAAATAAAGCAGCAAGCGATTTGTAGTGTACATAACTGCGCAGGATGCAGCGTGTGCACTGGATCTACAATCTACTGCACATCTCTGTTGTTACAGTACCTGTCAATAGCTTGTACATCTGTTCTATTTTTGCATTTAACAACAAGCTCATTTTAAAAAAGTAACTTGCCGTTACTTGCAAAGTAATGCGTTACTTATTACCCATTTTTGCAGAGTAATCTCGTTACTTTACTTTTTGGAGCAAAAGTAATAATATTACAGTAATATGTAATCTAAAATTAGTTACTGCCCAACACTGGTTGTGAGCTTGTAGGTTCACAACAGCAGCGGTAGCAAAGAGATTTGGTGCAGAGGATCAAGCGTTTAAATGTAATGGAGGCAACTTTTTAGCCAGTTTTGCCTTTTTCTCCTGTATGTTGCTTCTACTTTTATGCTGCAGCTGTTACCCCTGCAGACAGACACTTGCTCAGTCCTGCTAAGACGGTCCAGAACTTTGTTGTTGTTGTCATGAAAACAAAACAATTCGTCGGGCTCAGGAAAGGCGTGGCAAATGTTTGAGGGGGAGGGGGTTGTGTGGGGTGAGGCAGCGCTTTAGCCAATCGCAGCACAGCAGTCTCATAATGAGCCAGTAGAGTGGAGGTGAGGTGGAGTTCTGTTTTTAAACAAATCTGTTTACAAACACAGTGTTTGTACAGTACACACTAAAGTTTCCTGCATTACCTTTAAACTAAATACCTCTCTACTACCTTCAATCCCAACAACCTCATACATACATAACACATTGCAACTAGATATTTATGAAAATCAAAAGGAGGACATTTTCTGAAAGAAGCTCGGGAGGATTTTGGTATTTGAATCGTCACCCGAAACGACCTTCTCCAAACCGGGGGTTGGAAGTTGTGAACCTGCCTCCTCCATACAAGGCTCCCTATCAGTCTCCCGTCACTCATCCACTCCCTCAAGGTCTGTTGGCTAAGCAGCATCCTGGCACAGCTGATAATGTGATTGATCGGGATGCCGTACAGCTGACCCGAGTATGACTCACCGTGATTAATGGATGGCAGATTAATTGCTGAGGTCAATAGGGCACAGTAAGGCTAAGCCGGAGACGAACAGGGCAAGCTCACTGATACTGTAGATAGACTCTCCCATAAAATTTGAGAAATGGAGGCATTGCTCAAACCTAATACCAATTTTATATGGTCTAACCGAATGTCATAAAAGTCTCCCCCGCTAGCCTGTCTTCCATTTGTTTGAAAAGCTACAGCTTCACCCCTCCGGTTTTTAACAGCTGCAGAGAGCATTCCAATAGAGAGCAGCTTATAGCACACGTTACACATTGGTATGCACGTCCTGCAGCACCACCAAGTCTGTGTTTCTCGGTGATGGCTGATGGAGGAAGAAGATTGGATTTTTTTAGAGGTGTCTGTAAATGCCATGGCAGTTACTTATTATTCACCCATACCAGACAGCGTACTAATGCCGGCAAGGCTCCCAAGCGCTTCTTGGGAGACGTATTACGTTTATATATCATATTATACCAGACATATATTGTTGCTGTTTTACAGAACATGTTTATATTTTCTTTCGTACATGAAGGGCTTAGGGATGTTACACAAAAGTAGTACAAATAGCAGATCTAAATAGCAGATCGGTTTCCAGCCAACAGCGACAATATACTCCAAGTTATTTGACAAAAACAAAACGAAACATGAAAACAATGTTCTTTGGCCTAGCTTGAACAAGACATTTGGTGCTTGTTCGGTTCAGAGGTTTGTGAGATTAGGTCCAGAATAACACACACGGACAACCCTGTGAGTTTACCTACAGAGATTGCTATAGTCAGAAATTCCACAGAAAAAATACTTAGAATCTCAAGAAACCTTGCCCGACGCAAGTCATAATTCTCTGGAAATAATGTGCCCTTATACTAATCGGATACCTTATACTAATACTAGTATATAATAGAGTGTCACTGTTTAAACCCATGTGTTATTTCTCTCTCTCTCTCTCCACCAGTGCGCTACCTGTTGAAGAATAACGTGAGCCCAGACCTCTGCAATGAAGACGGCCTCACTGCCCTGCATCAGGTGAGACTGTCTCCCCGTCTCTGTCTGTGCTGTATGATCCATCTGACAATTAGTCTGTCTCAACCAGTTGTCTGGGAACCACCAGTGGTCCTTGGGTGGTCCAGGTGGTCCCCAGCTAAATGATGAGGAGAATTGGTAACTAAATAGACCCTTATAGACCTTTAACTCTTGAGAGCGTAAAATTAAACCAAATCGACCCTTTATTCTTTCAGTTCTTTCATGCAGGAGTTAAACAACTATTTAATTTACAGAAAGTTTACATGATTAGATAATGTTATAATAATTGTTAATTTGAGCAACATTCGCTTGTTATCTCTCCCATGGTACCAACAACAACATCAACACAGTGAACAAAATACTATCCGTCGACAACAAAATATTCTGTTTGGGGTCTGGGAGGGAAAATCTCATCAAATGGTCTGCGGCTAAGATGCTGAATAGATTGGATCATGAAATGAAAAGTGTCAAAGCCTCATTCATGTGCAATAGATATTTGTTTTTGTTTTTTTCTGTGACCCATGCGAGCTCTCCCTCTGTTCCCTTTCTTGTCTACCTGTTTTCTTTTGTGTTCTTTCACTGGAGCGAGAACAGACCGTGGAGCAAGACTAAGAACAACAAATATGCCGCCATGCAAGATCTGTGCACCTTTTCACATGACACACCAATCGAATATGCCACTGCATTGGCTTGCACGAAAGGGGCTTGCTTTAGATTTAAATGATTTGCTGTCAACACTGCCAATGCACATTCCAAGACACTGCCACTCTTCTCATTCTAGTTTTTGCGAGAGAAGGTGATTGAAACCCCATTTACTGTGCAGCACCTTGCCTGGTTGAGATCGATCAATCGATCGACAGGCAGGCAGGCAGGTGGGCGTCCATTTCTTAACCAAAGTGTGAGATCAGACTAAGGAGACTAAGCAGGAATACGGGTCAACGAACATGAGGGTAAATAGTCACATAAGTGGAGTACAAAGAGAACCATGTAGTGCATGATCCAACAGCAAATAGCATCAAGCACCAAGCATCTGTCAGGCTATCTAACAGGCTATCTAAATGAATACAAAATCCAATAAACGCTTTGGTTGCATTCCTGAAGCGTGAGCCCACAGTCCAATGGAGGCTTATTATCATATGAGGTGTTTGGAGGTTATGAGCCTGGAACCGGCCTAATTTGCCGTTGCAACATTCAACTTCTGAATGTTACCGACAACTGAGTTTGGAGTCTGCTTGACTCAAATTTTGCTGATGTCACCTGTTGCATTCCGCCGATGTTTCTGATTCGGTGTTGTTCCAACGAAGGTAAAGTTCGTTGGAACAAATCAGAAGCCTCGACACTATATTATATAGGACCGAAATATACCAAATAAAGTTTAACCCTGACAGTGTGAGGGATTCATTCTGTACTACTTATCCAGTTCCTTTTTTCCTACACACCTGTCCTTTATAGGCTCTACTGTATAGACTTTTCCTTCATTATTATCACACCGCCAGACCTGGTATGGGCTTCACATCTGCTATGCAATTACTGGTTCTTTGGTTCAATTTGTTGTACACTCTCAGAGTTGCAGACTTCCAAAAGGGTCTATTTGGAACCCCTTATTAGGAATTGTTTTAAGGGAAGGGTGAAGGAATCAGTCTGATGAAGTAAGTCTTCAGACTACAGCAGTGCAGCAGTAAATATGCAGTTCTTTTTACTACAAAAGTCCTCAGTTTGGGAGGTCGGGAACACCCAGTCGTGTGGAGGAAATTACAAATTATCATCAGAACAAATTATGTTCGCACTACAAGAGTCGGGTCAGTGGTGTTCTCTGTGTGATGGCCAATAGTGTTGAACATTGCACAGTTGACAGGATCTGCACAGTTCATATCGGGTTGTCATACTGTTCTGTTGTAATTAAATTGTTGCATGGGAGAGATTATTTTTTGCTGGAATAGTATTCGTCACGCTGGCGTCTAATGGGGCATTCAAATTGTTTCTGATGCTGGAAGGAAACGGCTCTCCGTATTCAATAAATTAATGTATCCTGACTTTGGACACATTAGTAGGCTATAACAGGGGATTAAACATTTTCTCACCCGCTAGTTGTTGGTAGTAAAAGCAGCTTGCAGTTTTTGATGTTAACCTTTTGGCTTTTAGCTGTGTTAGTCTAGTCGTCTGTAAGAGGGCTGATCTGTCTACTATTGTCTGTCTGTCTGTCCGGCTTCTGTCTGTCTGTCTGTTGGTCTGTTGGTCTGTCTGTCTGTCTTTGTTTGTCCTGTCTGTCTAGTGTTAATCTCACAATCACGTATTACTATAACAGAAATCAACAGGATGTCATCAAAAGCTAGCCACAGGAAAGTTCAAAATCTTCAACTGGAACGCAGCAAATCAGACTGGATCCCAGGCTATCGGCTAGCCTGGGACGCAGTCTGATTTGCTGCGTTCCGCGCAACTGAAATGTCACTTCACAAATCAGTCTGGCCAGGATCCTATCCCCACAGCTAGGCGGGGCATATGAAGGTTAAAATGCTGCCAAGGATTTTGACTGGTCTTTGGTTTATTTGAGTCAAAAAACACTAGTTAACGTTCATTTGAACACCATCCGATCAGAAACAATGTGTCTACGTAACAGGTGACGTCAGGGAAATGCAAGTCAAGCAGGCTCTGGCCAGACTGATGTGTGAAGTGACATTTCAGATGTGTGGAATGCAGTGACTCAGGCTGGAACCCAGGCTATTGAGCTGAACTATAACAATTTACAATAAAAAAGTATTTAGCAGACATTCTTTCTCCAGAGAGACTTGCAGTGAACATAAGAAATATAAACACATACATCAAATGCAGACACAGTTCGTTCCATATAATTCTCATCATTAGATTATAGTTTGAGCATTATGAGAAATCTGTATTGTTGATGACGGTGCATTGTAATGACCTATGGCAGTATTAAGAAATATTTAAGTTTCTCTGAGATGAGGATAAAGGAAAATAAGAAAAGCATCCTGAAGAGTTTGAAGACTTTCAAAGTTCAAATTTTCACAAAATCAAAGACAAAATTCGAGCAGTGGATTACTGTGAAGGTATTGGGACTGATAAAGTAGAGATGGCACAAATGGGCACTGGACAGTATACTTTACGGTAGTGTAGTTTGGGGGGGGGGGTTCTCTTTAATAATATTTACGATCTCTTTGTACTGACAGCACATAGTAGTCTCACACACCAACACGCCATTTAAGGTAGAGGCTGGAGGAAGACAATCATCAGCCACAAAAAGAATGTCCTGTCCAGGCACTGCAGAGTCTGTTAAGTGCAATTTATTGCGTTATCAGGCTTCATCTCAGTCTGATGAAGAGCATGCGCTGGAGATGTCACCATTACTGTTAAATGTACCAATAAATTGCACTAAAGGAAGCTTTAGTGTGCATCTGGCCACGGTGCACTGCTTTGTGACCATTTGGTCCTCCCGTAAAAATGACAGTCGCTAAACAGCCCACAACGATGTTGACCTAGTGAGTAGACAAACTATTTGGAGCAGTGCTTTTCAACCTTTTTCATACCAGGGACCACTATTTATTCAGCATTTGAGCCACGGACCACCATTCAATGATAGTTTCACCCCACAGACCCCAAAACTACTTTTGGGGTCTAAACTTTCTTTAGTTTTTGTCCACAGTTCCAGGCAAAACACTTGAATCTACATCAAAAAACATTCTTCTATGACTTCTCTAGTTGTGTAGACATGGGCCAAGTAACTTACATGAATATTATGCATGATGATGAATATTTTAACTCTTGAGAGTGCAAAAATGAAACCAAATGGACCCACAAGGGTCCATTTGAGAGCGTAAAAATGGTTTTACGCTCTCAAAGAGTCACATCTGCTTAACCAAACCAACTTTCCATTTAGCTGGGGACCACCTGAAATCTGGACCACCTGTTGAAAACCCCTGATTTTGAGAATGCGAGCACAGCTTAAAAAGGAAAACTTGTATTGCCTATATATCTATTGGCTTTAACAAACCTTCATGACCTTCCCTATTTTTGGGGAATGTTGTTCTAGTTGGAAATCGAAGCCATGCACCAACATTGAGGACGGTTTTAAATAGTGACAAGCTCACACAACGTGTCGCAAAATACACACACTGATTTGTTTGCTGCCACTCTGTTGTTTGCCTTAGTCATGTTGATCCGTTGGCTCTGTTTTGCTTCCTCTGCCTGCAATTCTCTGGTGTCATCTGTAATCTGCAGTGGGCTACCAATAAATTGCCCCTCTTAGTTGGGGATAAAAAGCCTATACTGAATCTGATGAATAGGACTAGCGAGGCGAGGAAACCAACACCAGGGCTGTAAAATGTGGTGTTTGTAGTCTAGAAAAACAAAAAATCAAAAGGTTGGAACAACAACAACTTTGCCAGGCATAAATTAAGATAAGTCCATTTTTTGTATGTGTGTTTGTTTGTTGTTTTTAAATTTGGCACGCTTTCTCTGGGTGGGCTATTTTCCATTATCGCACACAGACTATGAGCCACAGCACTTATCTGCTATGTGGAAGGTTGACAGTTTGGATTAGCCTGAAGCTGGATAACATCCTTATCCATGTTTTGTTTTGTTTGTTTTTTTTAAACAAAAAGTGCACAATTAAAGGCAACATTATTTACTCGTGCATCCGGCGTCTCCATTTGAAATCTTTAAATTAGTTTTTGCTTTTGTTATGGAAGTTTTAAACTTCTTTTTTTACCATGGTAAAAAAAAAAAAAAACATTTGTCGTCTGGATATTTGCAATATCATTGTTTTTTATGATCTGATGGAATTAAAGGGTTTAAAGTTCTCATTTCTGGAGACGGATTTCAGTCCTGAGGATTTCTTAGGAGTCATTTAATTACAGTTCAAATCAGCAAAAAACATTCATTCTCGGGATTTTTGGGTTTTAAGCCCTGGAATTATAGTAGTAAAGGGTATGACCTACTCTGTATATTATTGTTTTTCTAAGAAAATTCTTCATGATTACTTATTTAATCTATCCTACTTTAGTTGCGTTTCCTTTTCCTATTAATGTCTGTGAGTTGATGTCAGTTCACCTTCATCGCTAGTAGTAACTACTGTATATATCCTTGGGAACCAGCAGTTCCTGCACCACTATGTTCAATCATACTTTTACTCTATTTACTTTAGTACTTCTTTACAGTTTTGTTGTAACTGTAAGGTATTTCTGCTTTACTTGAGTTTAGTATATGCAATTTCCAGTACTTTTGCTTCTACTCCACTAAAGTTCAGAGGCAATAAAAACCCTTTAGTTACTAGTTACTTTGAAGACTTTGATTATTATAAACAAAACATATATTTACAACTTTGGCTTCATATACTTATCAGCACAAATGGGCACCAGCAATGATACTGAACCTTAAAATATTTGATATGACACAGTTGGGAATTGAACCTCCGATTTTCAGATCAAAACCCTTATCTACTGAGCAGGTCTGTCACCATGCCGATTATACTGCTAAATTCTTCTGTTGTAACTGTTCTCTTCCATTCATTGTTTCTGCCAAACATATTTCTGTATATTACTTGTAGACATATCATTTCATC
>CM076971.1:5774629-5809629 GCA_039105355.1 Benthosema pterotum | reverse complement strand
GGACCGCTGATTGAAAACCACTGATATAGAGATGCGCAGTGACGTCACCGCCCCGGTTCCGGAAGTCTTTTCCCCATTCATTTTTCTCATAGACTTTTCGAAAATAATTTATATCAAGACGATTACGCCGCGGCCAAAGCCAACTCAGGTCGTGACAAATCATGACAACAAACACAATATCGTCATATAATATATAATTAGGAAGAAGTAGAAAACGGCATGATACAAGACTTTTTGTTTCGCTTTTCATCTTAGAAATTGTTTTATTGTCCCAAAAGCTTGTGTGTGTCATCATGATTCGTCACGACTCGAGTTGGCTTTGGCCGCGGCGTAATCGTCTTGATATAAATTATTTTCGAAAAGTCTATGAGAAAAATGAATTGGGAAAAGACTTCCGGAACCGGGCGGTGACGTCACTGCGCATCTCTATAGAGGCAGATAGAAAGGGAGAGAGGGGGATGAGAGGGGTGGATGATCAGAGAGAGATCAAGGCTAGTGGGGATAATGTTTTTCAAAATGAGATGTCATCATACCTCTGCACGCGTTTGGCCTCACCTCACTGGTATGGGACATTAATCAAAAGAAGGCCTGCAGCACCCACACCCAGACATACACCTAAATAAATAAACCAAAAAACACACACACGCGCGCACACACACACACACACGCACGCACGCACGCACGCACACACACACACACACGCACGCACACACACACACACACACACACACACACACACACACACACACAGACGTGTGCGCTTCAATCACTATCATCTCCTCAGCCCCTTGAGTAGGATTTAATGTGTCATGAAAGCCCAGGGATAGCTTTGGGTGTGACATTCAGAAAATGTGTAATTCACCAGCGCCTCTGTCTGCTGTGTGTGTGTGTGTGTGTGTGCGTGTGTGTTTTAGAGTGTGAGAGAGAAAGAGAGAGAGAGATTATATGTGTCTTGTATGTTGTAAGTGTCTGACTGTGTATCTAATTTGCCAGCTCAACACTTCAGGGGGATGCGATTCGCGTCGGGGATAGATTGACTTCTCTGAGGGGAAATTGGCAGAGCCAAGGCATGCTTGTGTTTACGCAGCCTGTGCCTCTGTGTGCCAGAGAGAGAGGAGGAGAGGAGGGTGAAGTCGCCTGGGGATGGTTCCAAACACACCTGGTTTGTTTTGCACTGTGCCACACACAGGGCTTAAAGTTCTTAGTCCTGGGGACTGATTTCAGTCCTGAGGATTTCATTGGGGTCATTTAATGAGGTCAGTGCAGATTTGCAAAAAGCAAATTTTCCAGTTTTAAGATTGTTTTTGGGGGCTTTAAGCCCTGCATACAGCTGCTCCACACACACAGCTGCTGTCTGGTCTGGTTGACTTCCGACTGATTTATATTTACGTGTTGTGCTGCAGTGTCGCGCACCGGAAATAGAAGGTGTATGTCAGCTTACAACAGTGATTCTCAAGCTTTTTCATAGTAAGTTGTTGTGTATGTAGTTAGTTAGTAGCATAGTGTTTCAAATTATTTTAAATGTACATACTGTAAGCACTTTAATTTGATCTTTGAAATATGGATTGTTTCGCATGCCATCATGGTTGGTGGGGCAGTCAGGCAGGCAGTCATTTAGGGGGGCATTGCCCCCCCATGCCCATGCCTAGATCTGGCCCTGGTGGCGCAGTGCTGTGTGCCCCACCACTGTGGAGTTTGTATTCGAATCCACCACTGTGGTGCATCTGGCTTTGTTGTGCGTATATCTATCTTTATCTTGTAATACAAACAAACACAGTTCGTGTTCAGGGAAGGAAAGCCGGGTGGACAACACGCAGAGAGGTGTGAGAAGGCCTGGGGAGGAATCAATTGACCTGTATGGCTACTATTGGAAAGAGAGGGATCGAGAGGAAGAATAAAGCTTTCTTCTCACCAAAACAATTCTGGATCCTGCAGCTTTAACTACTTTGGCTTGTCAGATGACCCTAGCGAAAATAGCTGAGCTACGAGGTCACTAAAAACGTCTTGCAGGTCTGCTATATTGGTTGTTTTGAGAAAATGCCAAAAATCGGGACACCAGTTTGATAGTGGTTAAATACTTTGGCTTCAGTGGCCCACGCAGTCACTGTAAAAGTTTATGCAGTACAGGGCTGAGAGACAAGCATGCAGCCCTCACCACAATGTGCTGTTAACCATGCATCTGCCCTGCCGCTGATGCGTTAGCTCATAGCAGACCGCCTAATTTGAATGCGATTTCATTTCAGATTCCATCACCAGATCCTGACGTTTACGAGAACCACACTGCTGCTGTGTCCACATTCCTCTGTCGAGTTAATGCCCTTCCTTTCCTGCTGTCTTTTCGATTGATTTCCAAGGCCATGCACGTCTCTCCCCTCAGCCGCCACTCCGGTTGTCAGCCCAGCTTCAACCTTTCACTTACCTGTTTCATTATTAACTTCCTTTATTCATTTTTAAAGGTAATTTTCACCTGTGTGATTTGATCTGAGATCTCCCTATTCGAGAGTGACAGGAGGAACTTCAAGGTCTTTGGGCCAGGACAGGCGCTTTATCCAGGAATATCTGTTTACTTTAAAGCTCACAGTGGTGGACCACAGGTGTGTTGAGCTTCTAGTACAATTATTATACCAGTCCTACCAGTTTAATTATAAGGACCACCACAATTCTGAGTGTACAAAAGGAACTAATTGACCTCTACTGTACACCATTTATACACTCAGACAGACCCGTGAAGATCTATTTGGAACCTCCTCAAGTAACGCAGAGGATCCCTGGACTTCACTTTGAGAACCACTACAATAATATATACCCTTACAGTATTATTGGAAAAAATACTGTATGTACCGTTAAAGGGAACATTTAAGAAAATCATTAAAGGGGAAATTCACCCTTTTGCAACCAGGCCTTATTTTAATGATGTTTAGGACACAATTGACATTTTTCTTTTTTGTTAATGATTATTCAACAACTATATTTTTATTGAAGTTTTTTTTTTTTTTTTTTTTTTTACACAAACAAACAACACACACAAGACCAAAACAAGATTCAGTAGCCAACTGTCATTCAGCTTACATAATCATGATGTATAGATGTTGATGAGGTCATGAGCATCCAGGAACTTCCTTCCTGGACTCCAGTGCACTTCCCCTCCTTGGGGAGAGTCTGGAGAGGCTGCATGGAGGTGTGAATCTGTAGTCCAAGAAGGAAGTTCCTGGATGACCTCATGAATATCCTTCATGAAACCATATTACACTCAAAAAGCAAAGGAAAGTGTCCATTGTGTCCTAAACATCATTAAAATAAGGCACTGGAATAATCAAAATTCTAAAGGTTCCCAACCTATTTATGCCACCTATATCAGAGATATGCCATTTATATTGCCAAATGCCTAAAACTGTTCCCTGGACCCCGACTGTAGCTGTTGGCTGATAGCCCATGCTGTTGATCCCTTACTATCAGTCTCCACAGAGTCCCACCAAACCATTCAGTCCAAAGCTCAGTCTCTTTCCTCCTGCCTCTGTAATCCAGGTCAGGCTTGTAGTCTCCTCAGGCCAGAGCCACATCACAACCACCAGCAGGGGCGGATGTAACATTTCCCGATTGGGGGGGGGGGGGGGGGGGGCAGGAGAAAATGGTATGGGGGCAGGAGAAAATGGTATGTAAAGTAAAGTAAAGCAACAATGATACCACCAGTTGTTGTTGAAGTTGCATCAGACACGCAGCATGCATAAAGCTAAAGGTCTGACTCAGAGAGTTTTCTGTTTTCAATGATGAAATGCTGTTAGTGGTGCCACAACTGTAGTTAGCTAGTAGCAGTAATAGTGTTTCAAACACTTTTAAATGCACTGAAATATCTTGGGTTGTTTTGCATGCCATCATGTTTGGTGGGGCAGTCTGGGCATTTAGGGGGGCATTGCTCCCCCCCATGCCCAGCCCATGCCTAGATCCGCCCCAGACCACCACCAGCACCAGCAGCAGGCCTCCCAGCCCACAGGCCGGTTCAAGCAACACTGTGTCCTCTGTTGTCAGGCATAATCTGGGCCTTTGTCAGGGCGGCTCTCCCCTCTCCGTGTTTGAATAGTTTTCATGGGGAGTTTATGAAAGGCACATTATTACTTTACCCGCGTCATTGTCTCCCTTCGAGGGAGGAGATATGCGAGGGAATCTACAAGGGGGAAAGCAAGGAGATTAGCCCTAGTGGCTACTTGTGGGTGCAAGTATTTTCTTTATTGCATGAGGAATGCGGAGAGATTAGTTTAGCAGCTAACATTATGTGGGCAGATTTTTTTTTTTCCCTTGCAGGGCCGGAGCTTGCTAGATGTAGGTTAATCTAGATTTTTGGATTAGTGGCAAGTTTGTATCTCCCCATTCCATCCTGTTCATGTGTTTCATATCCTTGTGTGCTATACAGTATGTCCTCAGATAGCTGTTAGAAATATTGCAATATCTTTGTCTAAATCAGGGGTTTTCAACAGGTGGTCCGGGGACCACCAGTGGTCCCTGAGAGGGTTCCAGGTGGTCCCCAGCTACGTTGGTTAACCAGATGTGACTCTTGAGAACGTAAAAATGAAACCAAATGGACACTTGCGGGTCCATTTGGTTTCATTTTTACACTCTCAAGAGTTAAAATTCATCATCTTAATTAGCCCGGGTCTACTCAACTAGGAGATTAATGGTCATTTTGATCTGTATGTTAATTTGACTGTTTTGTTTCCCAAATCCAGCCTGGGATTGTGGACAAAAGCAAGAGAAATCTTTAGTTTTGGGGTCTGCGGGGCTAAAATGTCATCAAATGGTGGTCTGTGGCTCAAATGCTGAATAAATGGTGGGCCCTGGTATCAAAAAGGTTGAAAACCCCTGGTCTAAATACCTAATTATCCATATTGTGGTACATATGAGTTCACTGCCTATCAAGAAACTCAAACTGACATCCAGACGCATATCGATACTGATCTAATATTGATAATATTTTGCCCATTCGTCGGTAGTTGGCCAGAACACTCTGAAATATTCACCGCTTGTGGTAGGCTAGACGTCTCGCGGTCTGTGGTTGTCTGACAGCAACATTAATTTCAATTATAACGTGACATAAATAAAGTCTACTTTATTAATGATTGTGACAAATCTCACTGCGGCTTGTTAATGCTTCAGTATCCTCTATTTAACTTAGTAACTCCCAATGACGTAATTGACACAATAAAAGTCCAAATCCAAATCTCCCGATGAAATAGTTGTAATTATTTAATCCCCAATGATCGTGACATTTAAGAGGCTCCACCATGAATTTAATATGAAAAGTATCATATAAATGTTGCCTTTTAATGCATTGCTATACTCTCTGTAGCCTAAACAACCACTCAGATAATTATTTTTAAATTCTGAATAGGAGAATTTGAGAGTGCCCATTCATACACCACCATTCAGACAAACACAGAAAATTACAGATATCTCAATATGCTGTACGTTTGGCTGTTTAAACTTTTTGGTGCATAAAAAGACACTTGGGATGATAAAAAAAAAACAATCAAAGATCTTGAAAAATGTACAATTCACAGCTTTAATTTGAGTTGATTAGCATGTGCTTGATCGGCTAACATACATAACATGCTTGTGTACGTGTTCGTGATGATAAACGCGATCACATTGCTGAAACCCTCCATGTTGATGAAAATATCAGTGTTTTGCCAGCAGCTGTGACCCAATGAACCGGAGGTCCTCGGTACTCTGTGACGATTTGCGGCCATTTTCCAGAGATCGTGTGCATTACTGCCACCAACTAACTGGTAATTGTGAAGAGTATTGGTGTACGGATTTCCACAGGATACAGTACATTTTATACCGATGACTTTATTTGATTGGGATTAAATTGATAAATTAAAGGTATACAGTAGCAACTGATTTGGGTGATTTGGAAAACCCTCTGCCCCCCCCCCCCCCCCCCCCCGTAGCACACGCTCTACAGTGAGGGGAAGTACAATGCCAACACCCACACCCACAGACAGCTTCTCCAGGCTTGAAGCAGCCTCGCTGGTGGCCAAGTTTGGTACTGCAGGCGGGTGGAATTCATGCACGAGCGCCCCGAGAGCGCGCCCGCTGGTTTGCTTGGTGAACGCGCACATGGCAGCTTGTGTTTACGTTGTGTTTTCTTTCTGGGGGGTGCTCGCATCATGTACCACATCTCAAAACATAATGGATATATGAAGCCCACCGCAATCTCACGGCGTTTGGTCTGGTTTAACCTATAATAGTCCAGGGACATATTGTGTATATAATCTTATTGCGTCATGTTTTTCATGACACAGCCCGTTCTATAATAAATACGCTCCATTTTTAATATTATGTCCGCAAATGCTGCGGCATGCGCGAGACGCTTAAAGGGGAATTCCACCAATTTTCAACATTTCACTATAGCATCATGAATATACAACATAGGCCTACCTAGACCTCATTTTTCCAACTTGTGAATGATTTATCTTTCAAACCCTTTCTACAAATGGAACCAAAAGCTTTCTACAAATGGAACCAAATTGGGTTCCAGTTGTGCCCTCAGAAAATGTTGAAAATGAATGGAATTCCCGTTTTAATCATTTATATCAGTTTTCAACCTTTTACATACAGGGCCCTCTATTTATTCAGAATTTGAGACACAGACCACAATTTGAGGACATTTTAGCCCCACAGACCCCCAAACTAAAAATTTATGTTGCTTTAGTCCACATTTCCAGACAAAACAACAACAGTAAAGTTGTGTAGATTCACATGATGAATATTTTAACTCTTGAGAGTCCAAGCATGAAACCAAATGGACCCTTGCGGGTCCATTTAGTTTCATGTTTACACTCTCTAAGAGTTACATCTGGTTAACCAACTTTTCTAAAATTTAGCTTGGGGACCACCTCGAACCCTCTCAAGGACCACTGGTGGTCCCCGGACCACCTGTTGAAAACCCCTGATTTATATGTTTATCAATTGTTCACAAAACCTGCCATGTCAAGGACCCCCAAATTGACATTTAACTATTTACGAAATATTCCAGGGACACCTACAAGAGAAGCTTTCTATTGTTCATGACCAAAACTTTTTAATTTCAAGGACCTCCTGTTTGACATGCATTAGTCTACGGACCATTAGTCTATCTGTGGGAACTTCATTCTATATTGTAACATCAATGTTAACATACTGTCAGCCTAACTAAGCGTATACACATGGTTATGGTCCATTTGGTTATACTATTAAACTATTAGCTGGGGGCCACCTCAAGGACCCCTCAAGGTCCATGAAGCCCACTTTGGGAACCACTTGCTTACATAGTAGGTTATTAAATACTCACAATCCCAATGGAAACAACAGTACTTACTACTTTCTATGCCATGGCATTTGACTCTGCAAACTCATAGTAGTCTAATCAACAATCAATGGTATGAAATTGAAAACCACCTAGTATTTTCAGTTTAAGAAAAAGCTGGCGATATAGAGACCCGTTACTGTACACCAGGGGTGCCCAAAAGGTAGATTGTGATCTACCAGTAGATCACACAAGCTGTGCAGGTAGATCACATTATGACAGACCCTTAAAATATGTCAAACCCCAAATACATTGTTTTCAAACGCCAAAACCCTTCCAATTCCCCCCCCTTTTTTCTTAAACACAGTATAACCATGATTTCAAAGCCCCCACTTTCTAGGGGCCCTGAAATGTATTTTCAGTGGAATAATCACATTTTGTATGTGTTCTTGTTGAGCCGGTCATTTTTAAAGTAGCTCTTAGGTCCAACAAGTGTGGGCACACCTGCTGTACACTGTATGGTTATTAATACTGTTTGTAGACATTGTTTGTTGACCATTTGGCTATAATACAGATTCTGTAACAATCTCTTACACACTGTTTCACCTGTCTGATTAGCAGTCTTTATGAAATGTGAGGATTATAACTGTACAAATTGTGAACTTGGTTAGTAACATAATTGATATCTTGCTTTATCTATCAATGTGAAGCACTGAAGATATAAAGTAGGCTATATACACAAAACACAACTGGACTACATAATGATTCCATACAGAAACATAGTGTATGTTGTTATACATAATCTACTGTATGTCATTTAAACTAAGCTTAAGGGTCCAAAGTGTCCTGCTAAAACCAGAAGATGAACTCATCTCAACACAGCAGCAAGACCAAACCTTAATGCATGGAGAAAAGTTATTTTAAACTAAGAAAAAGAAATCACAGACACACAGTATTATGGCTTTAATGCTTGAAGAGAGCTGTCACATAAACATGTAAGCAAATACAAATTGTGACTGAACCAAATACTGCAGATTTCTAAATGCTGCTGTTTCCTACAAATGTTTGTTCCCCACAATTTATGACGTACCTCTATGAGTATGCTCTACCCCTCCTCCGCTGTCTGATCAGCCATGTACGGTAGCTGAAGCTGTTGGTGGAAATATGGGTTATTGTTATTCATTGTTATAGATGTTATTGTAGTTCAACCCATTTAGACCTGTGAGCTCCGTGTCTCATTGTTTGTTGCTCCAAATCTAGCAAAAGTTTGTTATTTTAAATGTGAATTTGTAGGTTTCGGCAAAACCTTAGGTTAAGCTTGACAAGGTGTTTTTAGAATGGGCCTCATTGGTCTAAATGGGTTAATTCTTAAATGGCCTGGCTTAGTTCCAAAGCCCAACCACCACGACAAGGTGCAGGCCGAGGTTGGGGACACAGAGGACAGACACATGAGGAGTGGGGGTGGGGGGGGGTCAACTCATCAACCCTTTCAAAAATGTCAGGAGCATCAGCTCAACTGTGACTACTGAAATTACAACAACAAACCAAGTGTGTGTGTGTGTGTGTGTGTGTGTGTGTGTGTGTGTGTGTTACCAGTGACAGGAGCATCGGCTCAACTGTGACTATAGTGAAATAACAACAATCCAAGTGTGTGTGTGCGTGTGTGTGTTAACAGTGACAGGAGCATCGGCTCAACTGTGACTACTGAAATAACAACAACAATCCAAGTGTGTGTGTGTGTGTGTGTGTGTTACCAGTGACAGGAGCATCGGCTCAACTGTGACTATAGTGAAATAACAACAATCCAAGTGTGTGTGTGCGTGTGTGTGTTAACAGTGACAGGAGCATCGGCTCAACTGTGACTACTGAAATAACAACAACAATCCAAGTGTGTGTGTGTGTGTGTGTGTGTTACCAGTGACAGGAGCATCGGCTCAACTGTGACTACTGAAATAACAACAACAATCCAAGTGTGTGTGTGTGTGTGTGTGTGTGTGTGTGTGTGTGTGTGTGTGTGTGTGTGTGTGTGTACCAGTGACAGGAGCATCGGCTCAACTGCGACTATAGTGAAATAACAACAATCCAAGTGTGTGTGTGCGTGTGTGTGTTAACAGTGACAGGAGCATCGGCTCAACTGTGACTACTGAAATAACAACAACAATCCAAGTGTGTGTGTGTGTGTGTGTGTGTGTGTGTGTGTGTTACCAGTGACAGGAGCATCGGCTCAACTGTGACTATAGTGAAATAACAACAATCCAAGTGTGTGTGTGTGTTACCAGTGACAGGAGCATCGGCTCAACTGTGACTATAGTGAAGTAACAACAATCCAAGTGTGTGTGTGTGCGTGTGCGGGGGAGGGGGGGGGACACAATAGGAAGGGTTCTCGAGACAACATGAAACAGATAATACACACAGCAAAAAATATGACACCAGTACCTGTTCTACAGTAGTTGTCTCAGATAATCTAATACATTTTAGTAGATTTATTTTAGACCAGTGTTATTATAGTTATGGATTTTACATTTTAGTTTAGTTTTAGTTAGTTTTTACCCTTTCTTTTTTAATGTAGTTAATTTAGTTAATTAGTTTTCAGGGCGCATTTGCTAGTTTTTATTTTGGTAAAAAGTTTTAGTTTGAGTTAGTTTTAGTTTTTTTTTTCATACCGTACTTTGTTCAATATCGCAACTGTTATACGAAATGGAAGCACCATATGGTGCTGAAAATTGACGTAATAAAAGCTTATAAAAGGTTTATATTATAAATGTTGTTAAGTTATATACGTGTACATATTGATTAAAAAACGAAAACTAAGTGTATTTTGAGTATAATTTCAGGTTTAGTTAGTTTTGTGAACACAAAATGCAGTTATAGTTTAGTTATAGTTTTTAATTTATTTGTAGTTTTTATTTAATTGCAGTTAACAGATTTTTTAAAAAGAATTCTACTTATCGTTTTTTCGCTAGTTTTAGTTAACTATAATAACCCTGCTCATGACAAATGTATTGGAATGTCAGGCGGGAATGCACAATGCAGATGTTTTGTACTTGGCAGCATTAGACAGACTCATGTTCATCGAAGACTTGGACACCGCTAAGATGTCTTCAAGTTTTACAATGAACTTTGCCTGTCATTTTAGAGGCATGCAATATGTTGTTAAATAACTCTGATCTTTCAAGGATATTTGACTATTACTCAACATGTTCACCATTGAGTATGTTAGGGTTGCTCAAGAGATAGGTAATGAGAAATGACACAGGACACAAACAGATAAATGATGTATAATGAATACACAATCACAATGACAAACATATATATAACATATATATACATATATATATATACATATACATGACAAAGGCCTACACCACAAACATATGTACAATAGGCCATACTCAACAAATCAAACTAATACAAATAATTACTTTTCTACTTGAACAATCCTCTCAATGCATGTACTAGCTACTGGTGAAGTTGATGAATCAACTTGCTGAGCTTTTGTCTAACGGGTGCTTCTTGGATCTTTTCTGTTTCCCGTCTTGCCAAATGGTGCAGCTTAATTTTGCAATAGATAGATGCTGCCATTCGCACCAGTCTATGTACATGATTGTCCTCAACAGTGGTTTCTAACATGTGTTCGTTAAGCTCTGGAAACCAGGTCTCATCTTCACTGCGTTCAGCACTGCGTTGCAGTACTTGATGGACAACCTGTGATGTTATTCCTTTTCCTTTGGGGAGCTCTCCAGAGTTTATAGCCAAAATCCTTTGGAAACACCGCTCTGCTTCTAGGCACACAGCTACTATTCCCTTGGATGCATACTGCAAACCTCCACGATCTTTCAAGAAGACCAGGCGATGTTCAGTGGTTTCAGATGTCAGAGCATCATTGCAAGTCATACAGTTATGCTTTTGCTTGATCTGCTTTACCACAAAGCCAGCAATGTACTTGATTGCCTCCTGCTTGAACTCTGAGACAGAATCAGCATTTGGAATGTAATTGTGGTCAAGCTGGTCAGGCTCAACAGGGGTCAGGTCAAACCTACGTGCAGTGTTAGCTGACGCAGTTGTTGCAGTTGTCACATCCAAGACCTTGGTATTGTCTAGGACGAGACAATTACCTGTTTCTGTCTTCACCTGGTGCTTAACTAGAAGCCGTTTGTACGCAGCAGTGAACTGTCTTGCAGTTGGATTGTTGTTAAATCCACCACGTGCCCGGACTGCCGAAAAGAATAGCTCAAGGTGATCTTGACTGAGCTTATATGTGAGGAGGTACTTGCACTGGGAATTGGGATTCTCCACAAGCTCTTGGAAGATATTCCTTACACTTCTGAAACTAGCTATGAAACCAATTACACAGGTTTTCCTCCTCCCAGAATGCAACTCTTTGCCTTTTGCATCTTTGAGTTCCATAAGAGTTTGCTCTGCTTTTAGCAGGATCTCTACAGCATGCTCTTTGTTGGATGCTCTCAGTGGTGCTTTGTTTCCCTTTCCCAGGGCGTTCCTACTGTTGAGAACATCAAAAGCAGCATCAATGGTTCTCAAGAAGTCCACAGTTGCTTCACATCCACTGAACTGTGGTAATGGTGGTGAGGTGAGTTGCCTGCAGCACTCTAGAGCGTCAGCTACACTGCGGCTGAAAACCTGAGCTGCAAGTTTTACCTTCATCTTGTTTCTATCCCACTGTAGGTGTGCCTTTTTCACTTTGGTTGCAAGAAACAGCCCTTCCTCCTCTTGAATTTTGACCAAATCCACAATATATTGCCATTTTATTTTGCCTGCTGGGCTTTGAAATTCTCCCATGTCTGCCAGTGCATTCCTAAGTAGTTTCAGCATGTGACAGACATCCAGAATAACATGCACGCGTTGTTTCTCTTCATTATCCCGCTTGTCTTTATCTGCAGGATGAATGAATGAGGGCCTCATATTATGGACATCTAAGTCTGCACCAAGGGCTCTCAACATGGAAAAATGGCATGATGGACCATCGCATGTCAAAGAGACTGTATGAACTCCAATGTTACGGAGTCTCAGAAGGCATTCTGTGATGATGTTAGCACGCTCTTCACCAGACAATCCATTGACAAGGAAGTAGGCAACTGGAATTTTCCATGATTCGTCGATGGCAACAACCATGAGAACCAAGGCATCTTTGGCTGCTGGTGAGCTGTCATCCACTTCGCCAGAGCCATGGTCCACATATCCATAGAATTTTCCAGCTGCATATTCCACATGCTTTCTAATAGCTATTTCGTCCATCATGAGGGCACACAAGGTGTCTTTACCTACCTTTTTTCTTTCCTTAACATGAGCCTCAATCGCAGAAAATGCAGGTTGTGTAAATCCAGGATCTGCAGAAATGTTGGTGTACCACGTCCGGATAGTGTCCGGGCAAGGCAAAGCATCATCAAAACAGCGACGTACATAAGCATAAGCCCTTGGAGAATAAAAGTGCAGAGTCATGGCAAATGATTTTAAACTATCTGACACTTTAGACCTTTTCTTTGTCTTCATTCTCTCAATGACTTCTTTCATTACACCACTGTGTGTTGCTTCCAACATGTCTGCACAACTTGTGGAAATGAGCATTTGCTGCTTCAGCTCCTGGAGGACACCAGACAAGGTGGATAATTTGTTTTTAAGTCGTCTGGTCCGCTGTTTCTCGACTTTCCTTTTCTTTTCAGAAATCTCCAGTCTGTCCTCCGTTTCAAGCAAACTACGCTTCATTGTTCTTGGAGACCAAAAAACTGTGTAGTTGTGTTCTGCGTCAACTAACGGATTGCGGTCAATGACGTTTTCGAAGTCATCGTCTGTGTCACTCTCTAAATCATTTTGTGCTGAACTATGGGGATCGCCTGGTTGTATTATGGCTTCTACATCCTGTATTGTGTTACTAACAGAATTATCTACTGTTGAACCATGGGGATCGCGTTCTGGTTCAATAGTGTCTTTTAACTCCTGAGCTGTATCCTTGTGTTGCAGGAGAACATCAGACACAAAGTCAGTGTCATCTTGTTCTTCCTGCCCTACAAGGCTGGAGCTCTCAAGATTATCTGAGACAACTACCACCGTCACCCAGTCATCAATGTGTCCAATAGATTCCTGGTAATAGCAGTGATCATGTGCAACAGGATAAAATGTAATACTCACCTCCCCTGTACCTACCGTGTGTCCCACAGACGTAGTGTCATCATGGTGGCTGAAAAGTGTGGGGACAGCTCTTCGAGTGAGGCACTTCTTCCCAGTTGTGCTGAAGCAAAAACACCAGTCTTCAAAATGCTTCTCGCAGAGCCTGGAGTTTCGGTCTGGTGTCCAATCTCTACGTCCGAGATTGCTGTCCCAATCACGCAGCCTACGTGGGTATCTGAAGGGAAATCGGTGAAAATAGATGAATGCTAAGTTTTTTTCCCCACAGAACAATGGCTTTAAAACAATAATAAAATGTAAATAACATACATTCTGAAAATTGTTCTTAATACTGAGGTGGTGGGGGTGCTGATATACACAATATTTTATGGCTGAGTCATTATAATACTGATGCTAGATAAAACCAGGCTTGATTCTATTCCATGTCACGTGTTAAATCACAATGGTGGATATTGTAAACAAAGTGGAAATGCAAAATTGAAACTTAAGACTAAAAGAGGAATTATACAAAGTAGGATGCATTAATGACATCATTCAGGGACCAAAATCAAACAAGCTGTTTTTGAGAGCAATTTCTGTTAATGCTCCTATAAGGTATTATGACAAAAATCCAGGGCATCAGCACAGGAATCAAGGTAGATTGAGGCCAAATATGTTTTGGAGTGGAATTCTCCTTTTAAGCTTGATTGTTCAAACTTGGTTATTTGTGGGGACAGAAAACACATGGGAGTACCAAAAACACTAAATAGATTAAAAAGTTGAATTTCATGCTACCACCCCTTTAATGGATTTTAGTTTTCAATAATTGCAGTGTTGTTTACATGGCATATTTAACAATTGACTTCACATGGGTAATTTAATTTGTTCTACACTTCACTTGTAATGTTGTAGGCTACTTAGGCCTACTCAGTAAAACCAGCTTTCTTTTAACTTGCAAAAATGAAATGTTCTCAAGACAAATTGTTACACATCTGCATTATTACTAGACGTATATGCAGAACACAATCAGTATTGTTTCCTGACATTCAACACCAGCAGATGAGTAAAATGGAGATCTGTATTTGTTTTGTATATCCCTGCATATAGCTGTTGAGAATGCCACAAGTCTTGGTCTATAGTACAAAGGTCTATAAATGGTATAGGGTACCTAAGTTATTATTACATATTTAAAGTTGAAACCAAGTAAATAATTGCCCTAACAGAGTGGAAGGGTTGTTGATTTACTATGGTTGAAACAATAAGAAATTGTGCATTCTAACATTTTGGGGTTAGATCAACTGTTGTCATGAGTAAATTTTTAACATTTATAAAATATTGCATTATTATTATTGTAGGACAGGCCTACTTACTAATTGGACATCTTAGCTATCCACAAAGGATTCTGATTAAGGACAATACCAACAATTCCACCTGAAACGAAGAACCAATTATCGGGATCAACTATCTGTCAGTGTCATGAAGTAGCCTAAATAGATTTTAAATAGGCTACACAGTAAAAGCGAAGATGTTGCAGGTGCTCTGGTATAATGTATTTATTATAATAGGCCTGTAGTCGAAGCACAAACGTAACATGCTGCATACCATGTCATTCTCACTCACTTATTGGCAAGCAGAATACAGATTTACGTACAGTACATGTACTGTAGCTCTAAGAGCGGTAAGCCTTCATTCAACAGAATTAAAGCAAGTCAGCACCATGGTCAGCACGCGTGTCTGGCCTTACTGTTCTAATTGTCACTATGCCTACATTAGGACTGAGTGATGCCTAGCCTGCACTACAGCATGGATTAAAGCAAAACTAAAGCCCGAGGACTGTAATGTTTCAGGGCAATAAATAGCGTATTTGATTTGTAAGATAGGAGCCGCTCCACACTAGTTCTGGTTCTTGAAAAGAAATGTAAACCTTGATAATAGGCTATTTCATTGATTCATCTGCAATCAACACAATATGTAAAATTATGTTTTCATCTTTTAGCACCATAGTCTGATGCTTGTCAACTAGCCAGGTTAAAGAAATCTGCGGCTTAAAGATTTGCTTTCCGATATGTTTTATGGAAGATGTTCAGAACAGAATCTGTACCACGTCAAATGCTCTAAAACAGTGCATGGTTTTCATTTCAACCAGTGGTTCGGGAAGCACCACTGGTCATTGAGAGAGTTACAGGTGGTCCCCAGCAACGTTGGTTAACCAGATGAAATGTTGGTTAACCAAATGTAACACTTAAGAGCGTAAAAATGAAACCAAATGCACCCGAAACGGTCCATTTGGTTTCATTTACCAAGAGTTAAAATATTCATCATCTGAAGTCTACACAACTAGAGAATGTAGCCTATAAGATTAATAGCCGTTTTGATTTACTGTACTAGGTTTGTTTGATAAAATCCATCCTGGCATTGTGGACAAAACCAAAATAGATCTCGAGTTTTGGATCTGTGAGGGTGAACATTTCGTCAAATGGTGGCCCATTGGTCAAATGCTGAATAAATAGTGGGCCCTGGTATCCAAAAGGTTGAAAACCCCTGCTCTAAAAATTGGCGAAAATAGGCGATCTAGCTGTCAGTGTGCGATGAGCGTGATTTCGCTGATAGGCCTACTGCATTGCAGTAGGCCCATTTTATTCATTGCAGTAAGTTACTGCAATGAATAAAATCATGTCCAACAGGCCAAAGTCGTGATGTCTCAAAAAGGCTGAAATGTAATAGATCCAGATGCCTAAACAGCCACGCATCAGTCATACTTTAACATATGCCTACCTGTAAAAAGACACCTTCGATGTCCTGTCGCGACTCTGGCAGTCAACAGCAACACAAGTAGGCATCTTGATCTTGTCGGGAGGTCCTGCTAGTTCAACTGCACAGTCCAAAATGACAAAATGACACCGACACAGTCACACACATCTCTTACCCCAGCTCACCCGTGGGAAACGAACCTTTTGTTGACAAATATTGTAACATTAAATGTCACAGTGACCCGGTGCAGCGCGCACACACACACAGCATTTGTTGACAAATATTGTATTGCATTGAATGGCATAGTGACCCCGGCGCACACTGTCGGACACACACACACACACACACACACACACACACACACACACACACACACACACACACACACACACACACACACACACACACACACACACACACACACACACACACACTCCCCCAGCATCTGCAGGTACGAAGGAGACGAATTGCACACACACACACACACACCCACACACACACACACACACACACACACACACACACACACACACACACACACACACACACACACACACACACACACACACACACACACACACACACACTCCACCAGCATCTGCAGGTACGAAGGAGACGAATTGGAGAACTTTCCTACAGTTCAGCGCAAATTTGTTGATTTCTCTACAGACTCTAAAGGGTATGTTCAGATTTTCTAATTCAAATTATGAACTTGATTTATATACCTTACATTCTCTGAAACGTTTTATGGATCATTTGATTTCTACCCTATACGAACAAAATTGTTACAAGTTATTAATGAAGTTGGAACTTGTAGCCCATTTTCCTTATAAATCATACACTGTACCGTTTGGACTGAGCCGATTGTAACACACATTACTGTTACAATTCTGTTAATTTCGGCTTGATTTAGATCATGGGTTTTCAAACGTTTTCATCCCAGGGCCCACCATTTATGCAACATTTGAACTACGGACCACCATTTGAGGACATTTTAGCCCCACGGACCCCAAAACTAAAGATTTCTTTTGTTTTTCTCCATGACATTACTCTTCTAGTTGTGTAGTTTTGGACTAAGTATGATGAATATTTTAACTGTTGACAGTGTAAAAACGAAACCAAATGGACCCGCCAGGGTCCAATTGGTTTTACACTCTCAAGAGTTACATCTGGTTAAACAACTTGCTGGGGACCACCTGGAACCCTCTCAAGGACCACTGGTGATCCCCGGACCACCTGTTGAAAACCCCTGATTTTGATTATGTCATATCTGGACATATGGAGAATATTTCAAAGCCTACACAAATAGGCTATGGAATTTCATTAAACAATGCCTCTATAGATTACAGCCCTTTAAGCCAATTCAATTGCAGTATAGCTACAATTAAGATATCATAGCCTACATTAATCATCTGTTCTTGTTTACACCCTGTGAACTGGCTGCATTTTGGGTTTATAGTACAGTACAAGTGGGGTGGTATAATTTAAAATGGCAGCTTTTTGCAGTGATAAAACATTTTCATGGTCTTTTAGCAGAGATGGCTACAGCTGCTGCTGCTACCTCCGGACCAAACAGCACTTCCAGCCTTGCTTCCAGAAGTGTTTCACATCTGGAAAGAAAGGGCAAGTCTATAAAACATTCATTGATTCAAGATTGTGAAAGAAAGATTGTTAATAGTAAACAAAGGATAAAATATAATTGAATTCCATATTGTTAGACATTGAAATGTACAGCAACATCAACCACCATTTTTAAATTTTAATTTAAAAATGTGTCAACATGATATACACTACACCATTCATGAGTAATACTGTAATAAACTGAAAAGTAAACTGTCTGATCTTGTTACATAATGCTTGCTGTTAGGTATGATTTTCAATTTGTTTTAGAACATTAGTTCACTTGGTGATTGTACACAAGTAGGGGTGTAAAAGTATGTCAGTGTATCAAAATATCCATTGTAATTTCAAAAATCGGAGTACATCATTATGTAAACAAAAACTATTGTATTGTATCATTTGACTTTGTATCGTATCACTTTGCAACGGAAATAGCCTCACTATCTAATCAATAGCAAATCATTATCGAAGTGTTACCAACACTAAGTATTTGTCATGATTTGAGGGGATCTGATTAATTCAGGTTAATTTGGTTTTGCACCACATAACCTTTTTCACTGGAGGGGAAAAAGGGTGGGTGGGTAATCATATATTTTTTTACAGAGACCAGTTTCAAATTGCAGCCATCCGCAGGTGCCCAATGTCTTAATGACTGTTGGTAGGGTGTTCCACATAGGAGCAAAAAGAATTAATTCCCTTGTTTGTGCCGAATCTGGGTTGTGCATGGTTTGTGGGAGAACTTCGCTTTGCTCGGCCCAGTGGATGATGGGATGTTTTTATTTATTTGAAAATCTCACTCATCGATACACCCATACGAATGTGTTTTAATTGACCAAAGAGCTTTTCTCGGGTCAAATGTTGATATACGATTAAAATGTGATCGAGAATAATTATTTACAAAGCTTAATTAATTAGATTTGTTTTAATCGAGCCCCATATAGTACAAATACAAAGTCTATCACTGTTTTTACTTAATTATAAAAATTATAATACATTCCCCTAAAAACCTGCACTATCCAAGCACATTTCACACATATTTGTGAAATAGTTTCTGTATTGCTTCCAAATCATTGAATCATTATTAATATCAATTATGAATCAATATCGTTCATGTATCGTATGATCAACCATTTATCATGATGCATATGGGTAGTTTGAAGATATAGGCTAAAACTCTATTAAATACAAAATAAGATTGAAATGTGAACTACAATGACCATAGAACGTTTACGTAATGGAACAGGTCTGACCTATCTATTTTTTTTTTTCTTTTAATAAACACAGACGCACACATATGGATAATTGGCAGCAGCTATATCCGGCGTGGAGCACAGCGGGCAAGGCAGACCATGGGCACCCATCTTGGGCTCAATGCCAAAGTCTCCTGGTTTGGCTGGGGTGGCCTAAGATGGGAGAGGTTACTCCCCTTCTTTTATCAGTCCCTGAGAGGGAGACAAGCCCCAGATGTCCTCCTCGTGCACTGTGGGGCCAACGACCTCGGGAAAGTGAAGAGTGTGGACCTTGTAAACGCCATGAAGAAAGACCTCCAGCACCTCCACGACACCTTCCCGAAAATGAAGATAATCTTCTCCCAGCTCACCCAGAGATGCCAGTGGCGAGGTGCTAAAAAACCTGGAAAAATTAACAAAGCCAGAGTATGGGTCAATAGTGCAATGGCAACTTTTGTTCTGGGATTAGGTGGGAACATTGTTGCTCATCGTCAAATAAGATTTGACTGCCCTGGCCAATTTATGCCTGATGGTGTTCATTTTACCACTTGTGGAAATGACCTATTTTTAGATAATATAGTTAAAGCACTTCAGTCACTTGACCTAAAGTGAGTCAAACTACCACCTAAACCTGTTCTTTATGTGTAAACCAATGTCTGTTCTTTCCTTCCTTTGTTCAATTTACAATTTATGCATTAGACACAAGCGTTCAAATATTCACCATATGAATTAGCCCAAGTCTACACAATTAGAGAATGTAGGCTACAAGATTAATGGTCATTTGGATCTGTGGGCCTATGTTTGACTGTTTTGTTTTCTCTGAAATCCAGCTTGGAATTGTGGACCAAAGCAAAAGAATCTTTAGTTTTGGGGTCTGTGGGGCTAAAATGTTCTCAAATGGTGGTCCGTGGCTCAAATTCTGAATAAATAGTGGGTCTGGGTATGAACAAGGTTGAAAACCACTGATCCAGAGCAATTTACATAAAGTAATAAAAAGATTGCAATACAACATAGACATACAGGTTAGATGAGTTTACTGAATACAATTTACAATTTAATCGGAATTTTCAATTTACTTCCTCCTTGACTGTTAAAAAGGAAAGCAGATGAGGATAAATTACAGGGGTAACAATGAAAATAGCCTAATAAAATCCTATTGGCCGGGAATAATAAACATAGTTGGATCCTACTACTACTACTGCTGCTACATTTATTGTTGTTGTTGTTGTTGTTATTACCACTGTGAATGTGACAATAAAGTGGAAGGTGAATGACTGTATTGTGTTCACGTCATAGTCACAAAATAGTTGTCTATTTTGTCCAAAATGTTAAAAAGGAAAAATAAATGGACATTTGATAATTTAGCTCTAACAGTTCGACAGCTACAAAGCCTGCACATCCACTCATTTAGATATATATAAAATACCCAATAAATGCTCTTTCAATGCTCGCAGATGACATGTGAATAGATGCTCACCTATCCGATCCCAGTTCATAAAGGGAGAGAGAATATGGAGTAGTCTTAAGTGTTTGTTTATTATTTTACAGCTCGTCTGGAACAATATTGACACATGTTAGGGGTTAAATAGTCCGTCTACCTGCTAATCTTTACCATCAATTCAATATAAATCCATAGTTAATGTCAGAATTCATAGACTGGAAACAGACGCGCCACGGACTTACTGTTTTTTGTTTTCTTTTTCCTCCTCGCGTTCTCGACAGCGCTCGTGCATGATCTTCCCATGATCCCTTGCTTCGGGCGCGTTCATGGAGCAAATGCTTCCGCATTGGGGCACCAAATTTTGGTGCCCCAATGCGGAAATAGGCGCACTTCCGGCGGTCTTCCGGGTGCTTCAAAGCGCCAATGAGCAACTTGTATTGAAATGAACGGCAAGGGGGCGGGGCTATCGCTCCGGTCAGGCCTCTGTATTTTATTACTCTATGGCCAACACCACATACACCAAGGCCCACACTCACTCAATCCTGATTGGAGGAAACCCCCTCTCATTCTGATTGGACGAAAGGCTTTTATCCCAAAGTCCAAACTGAAACTAGGGTTTATTGACCCCAGGGGCTCACTGGGGACAGTGAGGAATATGGTCACCACGCTCTATAGTAGGGAGGAAAATAGCTGCCCTGATAGCTGTCCTGGAGCAATATAAGCCTAATTAAACCATTAGTGAAAGGGTTAATGTACTTGATGCTGCTCATTAAACCCACGGGCAGTAAGGAAACAGGAACTAACTGTCCACCAAAATGAGTCGAATGACCTCCACGGCGGGTGACTTCTGCTTTCGAAAAAGCTCCATCAGGAAGTTATTAAAACATTCTCTGTCTTGGTTTTGGTTCTTCCTTTTTCTTTGTCCTTTTCAACCCCCTCATGCTGGTCTGCTCTCTATCGGATTCCTTATCTGAGCGCAAGTGTTAAACATCGCTGTTTCCTTGCCTGAAATGTCTCCTCGGAGTCTGAGCTGTCTTGTTTACGTGTCTGTGCGAGTGCTCCGCACGCCACTTTAAAAAGGCTCTTGAATCTTTCATTGTGTTTTTGCCGTTAATCTCCCCATCTCTCTCTCTCTCTTTCTCTCTCTCTCTCTCTCTCTCTCTCTCTCTCTCTCTCTCTCTCTCTCTCTCTCTCTCTCTCTCTCTCTCTCTCTCTCAAGCCCTTCTGATACCGTTTTTACCCTTGTTCCACATGCTGCATCTTCTCAGCATTTATATCTCCACTCTTGGTATTCAGTATTTTATACTCGCTGTGTCTCTCTCCCCATACCTTTTGGCTTCAGCCTTTTATTCTAAATCGAACAGGGAATACACAGTGTACATTGGAACCACTTCATTATTTATTCAGAAATGCTGCGGGAGAGGCTACTACACAGGGAAACATTCTATAGGCCAGCAATGCTACGCTGTTTACACCACAGCTTCTCCGACTTTTTTTTTTATCATTTCACTTAGCTTTATCATTTCACTTCATTTGCTATGCATTAGGCCAGTCATTCTCAAACCCCCCAGAATTATTTGGGGACTGCCCTGGTGGTCTCACAGTTTTGAGACTCGCTGCATTATGCCATGGACCATGGATAAATCTTGAGTAGTTTGCATTTTCTACACAGGCAAAATGCAAACTAAATCCCTTGCAAAGACATCAAGTACATTGTCCTCAGACTTATTGCCTCCAAGGTAATATTTTCGGGCCTTCCATTGCCATTAAGCTGCTGCAGGTTGACATAATTTACTTTGAGGTTTAGAATGGAAAGTTGCACAATCAATCTGTTATGTACAGGAATTATGTTATACATACAATAACAATCATGCCAGTGTTGCAGAATAGAACAGTGTTTTCCAGTTTATATCAAGTTGTTTCTCTAATTTCTCTGTCGTTTCATATGCTCTACCTCTCTCTCTCTCTCTCTCTCTCTCTCTCTCTCTCTCTCTCTCTCTCTCTCTCTCTCTCTCTCTCTCTCTCTCTCTCTCTCTCTCTCTCTCGTCTGCTCTCTCTCTCTCTCTCTCTCTCTCTCACTCTCTCTCTCCTTTGCTCTGTTGAGAATCAAGAAAGTTTTATGTGTCACTAACCTATACAAGTACATGCAGTGAACAGTTTGGAATTGTTTTGTCTGTCTGTCCAACTCACTTAACTTGGTGCTGAACTCATTGCCTTCTCTCATCTTGTGGTTGCATGCAGACTGTAGTACGCCTAAAGCTGCGTGACTTCAGACTTGGATGTTTAAAGCGCAGTGATAATAATGTCTGTAAGAAAAAAAAAAGATCCCTTTGTGCCATGCACAGATTGACTGTGGACACAGTAATTTAACACATAGTGTAACCAAATGGACCCACTTGTTCACCCAAGGCTCACCCAAAGCTCGGTTCGCCTGGTCCACACGGCAGCCGTTCGCTCCGCACCTGCCGTCGGTGCAAATTTAGCATCTTTGCATTGACTTTTATGTAATTGTGTCGCTTTAACCATCCTTTAAGCGTCTTAATGCAGATTAATTAAAGCTCAAAACCTGTCACTATTGCTCATCTATCACTCACTTATCCGTACCTAATTTACCATGAACTGATAGTCGCCAATATACTGTAAATGCTATTCAAGAATGAAATTTGAGGCTGTTGGAGTTACATAGATAGGAGTACAACAGGTTTTAGAGGGCCTGTCCTCATTTTTACATTTTCTTTTTCAATGCTGCCTCCCAATCACTCTGTGTGTGTCCAGTGTCCAGAGTGTGCAGCTTTGTACCGTCGCTGTTGTCTAGGTTTGAAAGGTAACAAAAAACACTTTATTTTCAAAAAGTAACCAGATGGGATCACATACTGCTTGCCATGGTTTTAGGTTTTAGAGTCCAGTAACTACAAAAAAACATTTTCCACAGGAGAGCAGATGGTTCTCTTCTGAACTGGGACTCTCCCTGAAGGTCTGTCCTGTTGTGCGTCAATTTTAGAAATGTACAACGGGGCTTTCATCTATGAACATTTGAATGAACATAAAACGTTAGAATAGAGCGAAACGTGGAGATACAAGGATTCCGCTCAACAGCGAGGGTATTATCCAGATGAATGTGAATCCATCTGTCTCTTTGCTTCATGGTTTGAGCTTGTGTTCTCGTGTTTTATGATCTAATTTATTCATCACTCATTGAAACATCTGTGGAAAATTATCGAGACAATAAATTATGCAATACGCAATATGCAAAAGCGCTTAGGATTAAGGCGCTGTTTAAATGCACCATTTACCATTTTCCAATAAATTGATAAAAAATGTAGGAAGATTGGAGAATTGGAGCAAAAGATATGAACTGAATATGATGTAAAAAATGATGGTTTGCACACCAGTAGGCATCACATGGATTTATTTGATTTGGTCTCAACTTGGATACTGTTCAGCTCTACTTGAATCATGGGACACAAAAACAATAACCACCGTACTAATTTGAGCCTTTTTAAATTATTTTATTTTATAGCTACTAGACAGGCAGAGCGTCATGGTCATGAGCTTGGCTTCTCCTTGACTTCTCACAATGTGACCAATTAGCACATGGGTTTGGAGCCTTAGGGCTAATTTATATGTTGTTCATGCTTGATGAAAAAGAACACGCTTTCAGCTTGAAAACGTGAGACCGAATTAGGCTTTAGATAGATGATTCTGGTATATTTATGGACACAACCAGTGTTGCCAACTTGGCACATTTGTCGCTATGTTTAGCTTTTTTCCAGACCCCCCTACCACCAAAATTAGTGAAAAACTCCGGCGGAACTCTGGCGGAAAATCTAATGACAGGCGCCAGAGATAAAACCCTCTTTTTTTTCACCATTTTTCCTCCTATGATAGAGTCCTCCTTCCTTCCTAGAAAGGACCATTGGTAAGTTAGCAAATTTTCAAGAATCTATACATTTAGAAAATGTACAACGTAGAAGAATAGCTATTTTGACCAACATTTTGCCAGTTTATCTCTCCTAAATTAGTCCAAGAGACTAAATGCAAAGTGGGCCTTGGTATGAAAATGGTTGAAAACCATTGGTTGAATGCAAACCACTGCTCTAGCGCAATAGTGCATTTTGGAAGTGCCACTCGTGCAATTTGGATTTTGGCAGCTGGCAACACTGACTGGACCCATGCCCCCGCTAACCCCCATGGCTCACTCCTCTGCTCCATTTGCTTCTTCCATTGTGTTTACATCTCTCTCTCCCTTGATTTGGCTTGTCTGTCTTGCTGTCCCTCCATCTCTCTCTGTCTCTGTTCTCTGTCTGCATCTTCATTCTTTGTCTTTGTTTTCACGCCAATTAGCAGCGATGGAGAAAACAACTTTACACTGACAGCATCCCAGGGGAAAAAAAAAAACCCTGAAAAATCTCCCTTCCTCCCCACCCTATAATCACACCCACTTTTAAATGGAAAAGACTTTGTTTCTTTTTCTCTGTGTGTCTCTGGCTGTCAGTCTGGCTGACTCTGCATTGTGTGTCTCTGTGTATGTCTGTGTATGTGTTTCTATGTCTGCTTGCGTGGGCGCACACACACACACACACACACACACACACACACACACACACACACACACACACACACACACACACACACACACACACACGGTCGTGTGTGTTTCCAATAAGGTCTGACATCTGGGGTTCAACCCACACACAATGGACTAGATGTCATGGAGACTGCCTCCAGTGCAGCTGTGATGCATTCAGAAGAATGCTCAGTGGAATATTTAAACCAAGAGAATGAGTTGTGATACAAATCTCACTTCATGCACGCCGTTTGCCAACTTTTAATATCATCCAGAATTAGTGGCTCACTCTGATAATGTGCTTCTTTTTTTGGGTAGCATCACTATTCTGGTCATGTCACGATAGGTTAACATTCGGTGAAAATAGGCAGACACTTGCTGAAAATAGCCCAGGCAACTAAGGGTTTAAAGGTGACCCGAAACCATTTGCCCGTTCCTAAAATTAATCCTCTACATTACCCGTCCTAACTATTAGGAGTGGTCCTATTTTTACAAGCACCCAGGGGGCAGTTAGGGGTTAACTGCCTTGCTCAGGGACACTTTGACACAGGCTGGGCAAGGCGTGGGTCAAACCGGCGACCTTCCTATTCCCAGGCCGCCTCTCTCCACCCACTCAGCTGTGAGAAAGCTCAGGAAGTTACTTCAAAGCAATCAATACTCCACACACAGTTCTCTAAGCACGGGGGATTTCATCGCACATTAAGAGTGTTTGCTGGTTACTTTCTACACTTCTGGTGAAAGTTTTTAGTATGTCATTGAAAGCCCAGATAGAGTAGCGTATGAAGACCGATCCCTGGCTGTCCAGGACGCTTTCTTTGCCTCAGTAATGATAGTAATGATGTTAGTACATTGAGTTAGTACAGGCTCAAGTTGTATGGGGATTATGGGGAGTCATAAGGTTAACCATTATTTTTCATGTTTTGTGGGATTATACTGGTAGGTGTTTATGTTTAGTTTGTTTTACTTGTTTCTTTCTGTTGCCTCTTGGCCTTATTTCCAATAAGATTAATATAAAAATACATCTATAAATAAATAAATCATACATTTAATAGGAGCATTAAAGAAATATTATTTATTTATATTGGCAAGTTCCATATTTCCATAGACTTGGACTACAACTTGCATCAGGAATAGTCCCTATTGAGTGAAACATTCTCTATTTATGAAAGCAATAAAATATTTAAGGTGTTTTTGTTTTCACTTTTTTCAGTTATAGAGGGGGCAAATATAATGTCATAAGACATATTAGCCATAAGTAAGAGGCAACACAGTCTCAATATCACCAACTATGGACTTGTAGTAACCTCACTTAAATGACAGTTGTCACCAGACGTCCCACTTCAGAGGACAGTCTGGACCAGGCTGCCCAAAAAGTAGATTGTGATCTACCAGTAGATCACACAGGCCATGCAGGTAGATCACATGACAGACCCCTAAAATGTATAGATCTGTAACTCTTGAGAATGTTAAAATGAAACCAAATGGTTTCATACACTCTCAAGAGTTAAATTATATTTACACACCTAAATTACGTAATTTCAAGAGTCCACATAATTGGAAAATGTTGAATAACTGTTATTTTGACCAACGTTTTGCCAGTTCACTTTCCCAATTGTGGACAAAAATGTGAAAGTTGTCAGCGTTCTCAAACCCCAGCTGTTTTCAAACGTCAGTAATAGCGTATACAAGAAAACCTTCTAATTCTCCCCCCTCCATGTTTCATTATAAGTGCATTATTCTTAAACACTATAACAGTAAGTAACACCATCACCACTATAACAAAGCTCAAACTTTCTTGGGGGCTTCGAAATGGATTTTCTTTTTTTTTTTCTTTTCTTTTTTTTTTTGATGTGTAGATCTTGTTGAGCCGGTCATTTTGAAAGTAGCTCTCAAGTCAAAAAAATGATCAGCGTTTTGGATGTCACGTTTTTAGTTTCTGTTCTATTCCATTTTCTACATATTGTGCAGTGTTGTTTTTTCGAGAATGTTTTGATCTAGTCTTAGTCTTTTTCAATAAGGCATATTTAGTCTTTCAGTCCCTTTTAGTCTTCTGAAATTTATTTTTTTAGTGTAGTCTTAGTCAACGAAATGTCAAAAATTATTTAGTCTTAGTCTTAGTCTTTTAGTCTTAGTCTTGGTAGTTTACATACAAACACGTTTAGGTTTATATATGTTGTTTATATATCTAGTTTTTAGTATGAAACCTTAGTTGACTTAGTCTTTAGTCTTTAGTCTTATTCGACCAAAACAACACTGATATTGTGTCAGTTTCAACCTGGTTCGTTTGATTTGGGGAGGCTGTGTCGACAACAACGTCTCCTCTGACTCACATTGGAGCCGCCATCAGGCATATTCCTTTTCACCTGACACTGAGAGGTTTTACCATGGGGGTCACTACTAATTGTCACAAATCATTTCCGTGTTGTTGAAACATGTTCATATTTTCAAGCATTGTCAAAAAAATGGTGGAAAGAGGAGACTTTGGAGAAAAAAAGGGGACTTTAAACTCTGGCACTAAAACCCACTAGACACCCACACTTGCTGCTAATTGGACTGCAACAGAAATTCTTTACCGGTTTACCTTGCTGTAGTGTTTCTGCTTCTTTTACTTATCTGACCTGTCTGTCTTCTCTCCCTGCGCTCTCTCTACAGTCTACACTGTTCTCATATCATCTGATGAGCTCTGTGCGTTGTTGTGCTCCTTTACTTTATTATGCCTCTCCTACTCTCCATCTGCCTTCGTACACACACACACGCAGGGGCGGATTGGCCATCTGGAGTACAGGGAGTTTTCCTAGTGGCCTGGACAAGATCCAAAATGCACTAGAATGTGCTAGATGCTCGTCTGGAACATACAGATCAAAATGACCATTAATCTTCTACATTCTCTAGTTGTGTAGACTAAGTTGGGCTAATTCACATGATGAATATTTTAACTCTTGAGGGTGTAAAAATGAAACCAAATGGACCCGCAAGGGTCCATTTGGTTTCATTTTTACGCTCTCAAAGAGTTACATCTGGTTAACCAGCTGCCCCCCCCCCCCCCCCAGGGTGGCCTGGCAAAGGCAAAATTGTCCCGGTGGGAAAATATGTGCCAATCCGCCCCTGCACACACACACACAAGATGGACATGTTTTATTAAAAACTCCCTCTCTCTCCCTCTCTCTCTCTCCCTCCAGTGTTGTATAGATAACTATGAGGAGATGGTGAAGATCCTGCTTGCCAGAGGCGCCAGCGTCAACTCCCAGGACAACGAACTGTGGACTCCGCTGCATGCTGCTGCCACCTGCGGCCACGCAGGCCTGGTCAAGATACTCATCGCACAGTAAGACTTTATACTATACTGTACATCAGTGGTTTTCAACCTTTTTCATACCCAGGGCCCACTGTTTATTCTGCATTTTTAGCCACAGACCAGCATTCGATGTGGTGAGTTTAGTCTCTCTAACCCAAAACCAAGGACGTTTTCTAGTTTTTGTCCACAATTTAGGAGAGAGAGAGAGAACTGGTGAAATGTTGGTCAAAATAACAATTCTTCTACATTTTCTAAATGTGTAGAACTGCAGGTTCTTGAAAATTAAGCAATTATGATGTTTAAATATGATTTAACTCTTGAGAGTGTGAAATGAAACCAAATGGACCCGTAAGGGGTCCATTTGGTTTCATTTTACGCTCTCAGGAGTTACAGATCTATAAGGCATCCATTTGGTTACCAACTGTCCATCATTCACCTGGGGACCACCTGTTGAAAACCCCTGCTATATATGAAAAAAAATCTGTGTTTCTCAACCTTTTCAACCATTTCAAGAAACCCCAGTTAGATTTTTTTCCCCAATCCATTTCAACCACTTCCCTGCAGTCCTCAACGTGTTGGTGTTTGTTGGCTATAAAGGCTCTGATACACCTAGCAATGTTTTCATCAATTTTCAACAAGCAATATCAATGTTGACTTTTCACTTTTCTATACAAACGTGATCCTTTCTACCCAGAGTCCCACAAATAAACTTTTCTGAAAACATGGCTGCTGCCTCACTGCTGTGGACAGAAAATAATAATAAATAAATTGAAACTAAGAACAAATTGTAAAAAAAAACAATTATTATTTTTTTTAATAATACCACCCTAATAATAACACCCTTAATAATACTTATAACATTGTTATAACAATACATTGTTATAACATTGTTACCATGATTTTTCTTTGATGCTCCTTTTTTCCTGAGAGTGTACAAATTTGTACACTCTCAGAAAAGAAAAATGTGTGAATTCCCTTTTAACGGGCGGTGTTGCCCGTTGCCATACATGTGTCTCATCATGTTGCCCGTTGACGTTGACATTGGGTGCAATTCCAGATCGCTTGGTGTAGCCAGGTATGGTGTAAGTCCTCTCATTGGCTGCATGGCAGCAAATCAGGTTTGGGGCCGTGCTCATTGGTTGCATGGCAGCAAATCAGGTCTGGGCCTTTGAGGTAGGCCCGAAAGCCTATACCACCAGGCCTGGGCCTGGGCCTACCAAATAGTTATCCAGAATAATTAAAACCAGTCATCAAGAGCTTCAAATCATGATGAACAAAGCAGGGGAGTGCAGTAACATTTTTAATTGGGGGGGTCAGGTGATTTCTGAACCTTTTGACTTGCAGGTTTTAATTATTCTGGGTAATTATTTGGTAAGCTCAGGCCCAGGGCTGGTGGTATAGGCTTTCGGCCTACCCAAGGCCCCAGACCTGATTTGCTGCCATGCAACCAATGAGCACGGCCCCAAACCTGATTTGCTGCCATGCAGCCAATGAGAGGACTTACACCATACCTGGCTACACAAGCGATCTGGAATTGCACACATTGTCAGTTGATATTGCTAGTGTATCAGGGCCTTAAAATCTTTATTCCTTTGTTGGCAAAGTTACATGCTATACTACGCCTTTTAGTGTCCAAATGGACACTAAAACAAACCACACACGCTGTGGGCGTTGTGGAACATCTGTGAACATTGTAAAAGAGGATTTAATTGCGCTAGCTAGTGCATTAGCCACTAGGGAGCACATAGGGAGCCGTCTCTGGAGAACGGCCCATCCCCACGCGTTGGTCTTTGATGCTTTACTAGTTTACTCCCGTGGGTCTCCAGCAATAAACCCACCAGGTGTGAAGCCGATGGGACGGGCGCTTTGCGGGATGCGTTTGCCCATCCGGAGCGAGACGGGTTACGGAAGAGAACCACTCTCCTCACATCGCACCCAGGAGACAGCTGTACTTTCCTCAGAAGTACAGCAAACGAGTGTGACAATGATCGGTTTGAATTGAGATGTGCTTTCATGCTGTAGTATGTGCATGCTGTATTGTGAGAGCACTGTATAATTAATGCAATAAAACTTAGGTCTTCTTCCCAATTTGGGTTATTTCAACAATAGAAAGTCCTCGAGCTTGCCTACATTCAGATTGATAGACAAATGATTAAAACCGAATTGTTGGAGTGTGTGTAACTCACCGCCCATCTGATGCGTCCCTAATAGAGGAGTGTGAGTTTCAGTTTTAACCCTGGCTGATCAAAACACAAGAGTCCTCACTTGCATTCTCAGGCACAGCAGTCATGAATTCAGACTTAAGACAGTGCCGGCGAATGTAGCAACACCAACAGAGATATAACACAAGATAATAATAATAAAATAAAATTTTGAAGGCTGGTTTTCTAAATGTAGAGGCTTTAAGACAAGTGATTTGAATCCCAAATGCCCACTATATATCCCTACACACTGTTGCTGCCTGTGGAATTACTGCCTAAATGAAAATCCATATACTGTGCTGCAGATACACACACACACACACACACATGCACACACACATCCTCTGGGCCGTTTCAGAGCAAATCCCGTGGGCTGTTCCGGAAAAGACCGTCTGCTAAATTGTAGATTGTAGAAACACAAACACTCAACAGATTTCATTGCTGCCATCTGTTGACATGTGGGACCTGTTAAGCTACTCACTCACCCAGCAGAAGAGAACAGTTCAAAATGAAAGATAAAAAAGCCCATGGTGTGACGTTTGTGTGTTTGGCACCCCCATCCCAAGACCCGAATGTTTATCTGCTGTAAATGGATAGTAATGAAAACATCAATTGGTACGTCATGTGCAAATTCAGACAAACACGCTGTCCTTCCTGACGCTTCACACACACAGGCTTATTTGACTTTTGCCGCCCGACGGTCATATTATTTCATCATGCTAATATCCTCATTTTCCTCATCCTTTGTACTTCTTCTTTTCCTGTTGAAGTTGGCCAACATTCAACACACTAAATAGTCCGCAAGAAAATATGCACATGTTGTTAAAGGATTAGAGACGGTGAAAGTAGCTAAACGAGACGCGCAATTGTGGGATAAGTATTTGTATTGTATTGTATTGTATTGTATTGTATTGTATTTGTACTGTAGCTCGGTGGGGGGAATGAAATAAGGAATACGGTATGTATTCCCTGTCTACCGCTACATATGGCAGGGGTGTAGTGGAGGGAGGACACGGGTTAGGGTTCTCACATCTAAAATATTTTGTGGGGCAAAAATATGCTTTTTGACTTGTTGTTTCCTTTTTTGGATCCAATTAAGCATTGTAAACTCTGTTTCTAAATAGGCTATGCATGTCTATATGTTTTGATAGTGTTTCTGTGTGCGTTGCGCACGGAAACACAAATGCCTGTGCATGTGTGCGCACACATGTCTTATGGAGCGTCCAGCCCACTTCTAAAAGTCCCACTACAACACTGCCTGTGAGTGGTGATTATCTCCTATTTTTCTTCTTATAATCCAGGATACCTCACAAGGCATATTTAGTAGCACAAATATACACACACTGAACAGTGTCTGACTTCAAAGTCAAACCTCAAACTTTTTAATAAATCTTCATAAGATTTCATGGTTGGTATTTTCTGCAGAAGATAAAAGATGATTGTGTGAAGCTAAGGACGTGGTACGACTAGCTCACTGGATCTCTGTGGGGTCTGCTCTGCTCTAGGGGGGGGTCCCCAGCTAAATGATTGATATTTGGGAATTGAATAGTCTGTTAACAGGATTGTAACTTTACACTGAGAGGATTTTTCATTTCCCTAAGAGTTCTGTTTTTCCCTGAGGGGTTTTGTATAAATCTCTCTGCTCTTAAACGTTTGCCTTCCAAATGTGCTGAGCAGGAGGTAGTATATAGCATAGCCTGAACGCCAACATTTATTTCATACATAAAATGGTTTACGATCTATTTGTGAGATCTCAGACTGAACTGGGATTTTCTGATTGAACTGGAGGACCTTGAAATTAAAGATGTTGAGATTCCCACCTGGAGAATCACTTCACTAGTTAGTTAGAGCATCGTACCCTTTGTGCACTTATTGAGATCTCTGGTCTGTTTACTCTTCCGTAGTGGCGCGGATCTGCTGGCGGTCAACTCTGACGGGAACATGCCCTATGACCTCTGTGAAGATGACCCCACACTGGACATCATCGAGACGGCCATGGCCAACAGAGGTACGGTGCTAAGCTAACGTATGAAAACCTTTTCACGCGCCATACAGCAGTTTCTGCCTTCAAACACGGAAGACGGGGCATGACGACGCAAACACTGATTTAAATGTGGAAAGTGAATTGCATAAGTTCAGTCCTAAAAAGGCTCGCAGTCTGAAGAGTTTTTGTTTTAGAAACATAGTAATCAGGGAATGGTGGCTTTTGTTTTTTTTCAACCTTGGGAAATATTTGAAATACCTTGAAATAGCAGGGCAAAGGGAATGTAAACATCTCACTGCAGTACATGCTTGCATTCTGGGAACATTCCCTGCAGTCCTTCATTGAAATGTCTGTGCATTAATAACAAGGATTGATTGCACACACGAAGAAGGCTTGGAAGCGTTTTTTGTAATGTTCCACCTTTCCTTCTACAGTTTTCAACCTTTTTGATACCAGGACCCACTATTTTACTCCATTTTATGACATTTTAGACCGAAAACTAAAGATTTCCTTTGTTTTGGCCACAATTTCAGGCTGGATTTCGAAGAAAACAAAACAGGCAAACATGCAGATCAAAATGACCATTAATCTTCTAGATTATCTAGTTGTGTAGACTTTGGGTTAATTTACATGATGAATATTTTAACTCTTGAGAGCGTAAACATGAAACCAAATGTACCCGCAAGGGTCCATTTGGTTTCATTTTTACGCTCTCAAAGAGTTACACCTGATTAATGAACTCCATCATTTAGCCTGGGGACCACCTGGAACCCTCTCAAGGACCACTGGTTGTCCCCGGACCACTGGTATATGCCTGTTTTTAAGCCTGATTTAAACTTTGTGTGGGTGAAAATAGCCGCTAAACCTCTACACTGTTTCAAATAGAGTTTAACCAAACAAGAAGATAAACACAAAAACAGAGAGAGGAGAACGGCTGCATCATCACAAAACTGCACACAGAATAAAATTAAGATTGTGCTGCGTATACGGACACGTACAGTATATGGAATCTACTGTACCTAGGGGAGATTAGACGGCTTTCTCCCTTATGGCAGTGGGATATAGAAGTTCTCAGTGGGGATAAAGAACTTCTTAACATTCTTAGAGCCAGACCCGCGTGGGCGCGGACAACATCTTTGTCCTCTCCATTGGAATCCATTCAAAACAAAAACTTTCCACACTGTTTTCTCAAAATAATCCTTTCTTCTGTGAAAAGCACTACCTATTTAGATTCCTATCGTGATTTTTAATTGCATCGTTGGGGAAAATACCACCGGTTGGAACGAGAACAGATCAGTTTACTTCCGGACTCCTCTTCCATGTGAAAAGCCCGGATGGGTCTAAAATGGAGCCCTATCTATGCTGTCGCTGCACTGCCATATCCAATCTGTGTTAAATATGCTCAGTGCTATACCTTGGTAGTATGAAACCACCGGTAGTGTGATCGTCACTCGTATGGATGGAAACCCCATATATCCAAAAGTTTTAGCTTTCGGGATTTAAATTCAGTGTAGGTAGCAGATCTTAAAGCTCAAAACATGTCACAAAACATATGCTTTGAGTTTGAAGCTTGCACATCTGATGCTCTGATACGTGTGACTCTTAAAATATCCCTCATGTGAATTAGTTCAAGTCTATTCAACTAGAAGATTAATGGTCATGGACAGAAGCAAAATAAATCTTTAGTTTTGGGGTCTGTGGGGTAAAATGTCCTCAAATGGTGGTCCGTGGCTCGAATGCTGAATAAACGGTGGGCCCTGGGATCAAAAAGGTTGAAAACCCCTGCTGTAGATATATCAGCACAGTGTGAACCATGGCCAGCAGGAACAATGCAGTTGTATTGGGGATCATCTTGAATCATACTGACTCAGTGTGAATCTGCCCATTTGTACTCAGACTAACATGGTTCGCATAATGTATGGACTAAAAATAGATGTACAGCCAGCTAGATTTAAGGGTACAGACAAATCTAGACATAATCTAATTAATCAGTGTATCTATTAACCAATAGACAAATCTAATAGCAGGGGAAACATCCCCAGCAGTTCGCCTAAGCAGATTTGATTATGATGCAAGTGTACTGTGTATCCCAATAGTCCAAAACACAGTGCCAGAGTAAGAGAGCAGACATTAAGTCAAGGACAGCAGACGAGAAGAGTGCGTACTAAGCAATCATTAACCCAAGGACAGAAAAGAACACATATAGGTTATGTGGCCTAATGGCTGCTGGCACAAAGGACTGACTCAGTCTTGTGTCGAGCGATGATGAATCTGCCAATGAAGGGCCTCCTCTGCCCCGTAGCAAGTTGTAGAGAGGTGAGTTGGGAGGGGTTCAGGATAGCTCTGATATTCCGACGATAAATATCAGGGTCAGAATAATGATGTTGGGCCGTCTGCAAGGGGCACATTATCAAAGAATGAAATCCTTAGTGTTTTGAGCAGGGCCGGATCTAGCCAGCCCTACTAGGGTGGGCTGGAAGAATGGCAGGGTGGGCACCTCCAAAGTTTTT
>CM076971.1:5677129-5769629 GCA_039105355.1 Benthosema pterotum | reverse complement strand
CTGACAGTCGTTGTGGACGCTACGTTTAAGTGTAAGTTCTGCCGTACTACTAACGGCTGCTACAGCAAGCAGGTTTATCTATCGAGCACGGATCGTCTTCCTGTTGCCGTAGTGGAGACGTTGCCGTCGTCTGCTTAAAGTCCCTAATATGCACTGTCGTGCAAAGGCACAGAGATGCTGTACCTGGACACTGTCACCCACCCTCACTCACTCACTCTCTCACACACATCTTAATAATGCATTTACGGTACGGTATGTCCACTTAAAAAAAAAATATATATATGTCAGATCTACAAGCTCATATTGCGCCACTCGGTGGCGCGATATGAGCTTGTAGATCTGATATTTTTCAAAAGCTAAAGTGTAACATAATGCGTTGAACACCAAAAATGGGTTAAGAGATACAAGGACACACATACACATTTACGATGTGCAGCCAGAATAATCACACAGACAGACAGTCCTCCTGCTCGCACGCATAGTAACACCACGCATGCACCCACAGACACGTCATAATATGCAGTACCTTCTGATCTGACAGCTCTTTGATGTTCTCCCTTTAGAGCTCAGCTCATCTTTTTCTGCTGTGTCTCTGTAGCTGTGTTTACATGAATACCTTTCCCTCCATGCAGTGTTTACATGTTGGCCAGATCAAATCCGATTGCACGCTTGTGTGCTGCTGCCATTTTTAGAAAGAACGCCATCGCGCCGTCACCACGCTTTTATGTCAGGACAGGGGATGGGGAGCGGGGGGGAGGTGAGCGGCTTGCAAATGCGTGGCAAGAACATTAAATTCTAGGTGAGTTAAGGTGTATATCGTACAAGGAAGAAAAGTCATTTTGATAACGTTGTGGAAAGCTGTAGACCACGTCACTGTACCTGATTAGAATTTGGGTTCATTTAGGCGTATACATCAGGTTTTCAACCTTTTTGACACCAGGGACCACCATTTATTCGGCATTTGAGCCACGGACCACCATTTGAAGACATTTTAGCCCCACAGACCCCCGAAACTAAAGATTTCCTTTGCTTCTGTCCATGACCATTAATCTTCTATTCGCATGATGAATATTTTAACTCTTGAGAGTGTAAAAATGAAACCAAAGAGACCCGCAAGGGTCCATTTGGTTTCATTTTTACGTTCTCAAGAGTTACATCTGGTTAAACAACTTAGCTGGGGACCACCTGGAACCCTCTCATGGACCACTAGTGGTCCCCGGACCACCTGTGGAAAACTCCTGATTTACGTCTATACATGGATCATGGTTTCCCTGGTGTCCCTGTAAATGCAGCTAATAAGAGGAAATGCTGTCTTTGGTACAGGACTGTAAGGACACCTGCACTGCAGTCCTCTGCATAGCTGTCTGTAGTTTTGACTCGTGCCCTTTGGCTCCCCCAGATTAAAACCCTGTGTATTGTACTTCATTGACCAGTGTCTCCCAGGGGTCTGTGCTTGGTCCACTTCTTTTTTCATTCTTCACCCTTCATACCTTCTTCATACCTTTTGTTGAAAACTAAGACAATCTTCAGAATATTCATCCATTTAGACCAGGGGTAGGCAATTATTTTTCCCAAGGGGCCAAATAAGATAATAAAATATTGTGGAAGACCAAGACTAAAGGCTGAACTAAAGTCTGCGTAATATTAATTTTATTTCCATATAAAAGTAAGAGTAAGACCAAAACTTTCTTCAATATTTCTTTTGTTTTTTGTTTTTGTTTTTTGTCCACAATTGAATGTGTAGACTAATTAGGCTAATTCAGACTAATTAGGCTAATTCAGATGATGAATATTTTAACTCTTGAGAGTGTAAAAATGAAACCAAATGGACCCGCAAGGGTCCATTTGGTTTCATTTTTACACTCTCAAAGAGTTACATCTGGTTAACCAACTCTTCATATTTAACTGGAACTCTCTCAAGGACCACTGGTGGTCCCCGGGCCGGTCAGAGACAGCCAAAGGGCCGCATTTGGCCCCCGGGCCGGGTAATGCCCAGGTATGATAGACAGAACATTGGGTTGCTAGGGTTTAAGTTGTTAACCGCAGTCCACTCTACAGCTGGCATTTGTTTTGACTCATCATCACTCACCATCCTTGACCTAATTCAGTAAATGTCAGTGCTGTGCAGCATAACTTTTTGCCATCTCCTCCATGAACTTGGCCATATGCTTCCTTCCGAGAAGGCAAAAGGGACAGACGAGTGAGCATCGCAAAATTAATGTTGAGTGAAATCTTACGGTTATGACATTAGAAACGCTTGTGCAGCATTTTTGCTAGTTGATGAATAATCTGATATATATTTTGAATACCCCCCCCCCCCCCCCTTCCCCAAAGAATTGAGAACGAGGGGCGGATGTAACATTTCCCATTTAGGGGGGCAAGAGAACATGTTGGAGGGGCAAGAGAAAATGGTATGGGCGCGGCTTCATCGCACCCATACCATTTTCGGTTACAGGACTTTTATTAGTCAAGTAAAGCATCAATAATCAGTTCTTGTTGAAGTTGCAACAGACACGCAGCATGCATAAAGCTAAAGGTCTGACTCAGAGAGTTTTCTGTTTTCAATGATGAAATGCTGTTGGTTTAGTGGTGACACAGCTGTAGTTAGTTAGTAGCAGTAGTAGTGTTTCAAATCATTTTAATATGAGCACTTGAATTTGAAATCTCTTGGTTTGTTTTGCATGGCATCATGTTTGGTGGGGCAGACTGGGTATTTAGGGGGACATTGCCCCCCATGCCCTGCCCATGCCCATGCCTAGATCCGCCCCTGTTGAGAACTGCAGGTCTCTGGCCGACAAGCTTCCACTCTCTGAGAGTCGATGAGTGTTTTCAAAAATGCACATTCGCAGAGCAGTAATACCTCAGGATTGTAGAGCTGAGAGGTGGATTAGGAGGTGGAATGTACAGTGGTTGTGACAAACCCACTGAGCCAAGGACCGCAAAAAACTCCATACGCCGTGAAGGAGGGGAAGGAGCTTCAGCTGAGCACACTGTGCATCTTCATGTCGCCACTGTCGGCTGGAAACCTCGTATGTCCCAAACCGCTCTTTTCTATGCTTAAAATACAGTGATGGGCAATAGCTTGTTACAAGTATCTAAGCTACATAGCTTAACTACATTTTCCTGTATCTTGTAGTGTAGCTTACTACATTTGTTCTGGGAATAGCTTGTAGTGAAGCTACGCTACTTGTTCCGAGTAACAAGGATTGTAGCTTACTACATTTCCACACACACATTTTCAGATTCCACCCATTTTAATGGGTAGAAAACCTCTAATATACACCCCAAAACTTACATACATACCACCATCCTATGTTCAAACCCACCCCTAAATTATTATTATTGTGATTTTTATTCATATTATTTTATTATTATGATTATTATTTATAAGGTTGAACATTAAGTTGAGATATATATTTATATTATGTAGTGTTGATGTAGCAAGCTACATCAAGCTACTTTTGCCGTGTAGCTTGTAGTGTAGCTTGCTACAGTTTTCTGGGGATAGCTTGTAGTGTAGCTTATCTACATTTTTTCGAGAGTAGCAAGTAGTGCAGCTTACTACATTTTCCCAGTAACTTGCCCATCACTGTTAAAATACACGGTACTGTATGTGGCCCAGGCGGTTAGCTCAACCATCTGTGCACCTAGGCTGCAGGCAGTGCACTGCAGAGCCAGCTTGATGGAATGCCGCGGGTTCAAGCCCCGACCCTGACGGCCTTTACCACATGTCTGCTGCCCACTCCCCCGTTTCCTGTCAAGCTACTAATGTCAATAAAGGCGAAATAAATATGTATATACGGTATGTGGGTAAAATAGTGAAAATAGCGGATCCACACGACATGCTGTGAGCTTGTTGATCTGCTATTTACACTGTTTGTGTGACTCTCTTAACATAAAAAGAAACAAAAAAGACCAACAGTGGAGTATGCAACAGTATCAGACCTACAGCTAAAATAGCCTATAGCAGCTTAACACAAATATGTCCAAAATAGCCCAATAATGACCAGGACTCAACTGTGTGTTTATCCCAGAAATAATGTGCCTTCCGGAGCTATTGTCAAGTATATTCTTATATGTTGTATCATTTTCTTGGGAGTATAAATAGAATTAAACTCTTGCTGTGATATACAAGTGACAAGTGAAGTTAAGCATCGATAACAAGAACCTGGGACTCCATTGCAACTTTCTGGAGTTGTAGTTAAAATGTTGTACTGTAAATCGGTATGTTTGACCCAACTCTGCATGTTTGAAGTGCTTGAAGATGGTTGAAGGTTGAAGCTTAAAAGGAAACCCTGAACAGTTGCAGTGACTCACTGACAGGGGAAAGGTAACTATAGTTCCCAAAAGAGTTCCAGAAATAAGAAATGCTTCTTATTTAAAAAGAAGAAAAGTGTAAAAAAAAAAAAAAAAAAAAAAAAAAAGAAAGGCAGAGTTAGGTACCTGACATCATGACAAGGAAAACACATGCACACTCTTCAAATGCAGTGAAAAAAAACGTAATTAAGGGAAACAACAATGCTTTGGCCAGACATGTAGAGACTGACATTCAGAAAATGGTCGGGTCGTGGCTGGGAATCCAGGGACAGCCCATGTGGTATGTGCCCTGGCCTAACCCATTTGTCTATCAGGTCAACCCCAGTGGATTATTTCACCCTTCCCAAAGAGCACCTTCCATCTACCCTCGTTTAACTGCATGGTTTACTCCGGTGTATCCAGGCAGCGCTCCCCTCTCTCCCCTTTCTGTAGTCTGCCCAGGAACCCCAGTTTAGACAGCTATCAAGCCTAATCCATTTTCTTTACAGATATTTAAAAATAAATGCATCACTTTGTCACTGCTATTTTATTTTTGCTGTGGATTTGGCGTGACTGACAGTATTGACCATGGCAGACAGTCTTTGTTGTGGGATGGAGACATGCAGACCACTGTGGCAGCCATGTGAAAATCTTCTGCCTTTTTTCTTTCCATTAGGTTCACAGTTGACAGTTTCTTTCAGGTGCAGCGGTTCACACGCATCCAGTCACAACTCGCAGCACAATATAAAAAACACATGGCTGTCAATCAGGGAATGTAGTCCTTTTTTCCCTTTTTATCCTTGAGAACTTTACCTTATGGTGATGGACGTTTTTTTTTTTTGTAGCTGTCAGTAGGGGCGGATGTAACATTTCCCAATTGGGGGGTAGGAGAAAATGGCATGGGTGCGGCTTCATCGCCCATGATGAAGCCGCACCCATACCATTTTCGGTTACAGGACTTACAGTAAAGTAGTCAAGTAAAGCATCAATAATAACATCAGTTGTTGTTGAGGTTGCAACAGACACGCAGCACGCATAAAGCTAAACTCAGAGAGTTTTCTGTTTTCAATGATGAAATGGTGTTGGTTTAGTGGTGAGACAATTGTAGTCAGTTAGTAGCAGTAGTAGTAGTGCTTCAAATTATTTTAAATATAAGCACTTTAATTTGAAATATCTTGTTTTGTTTTTTGTATGCCATCGTGTTTGGTGGGGCAGCCTGGGCATTTAGGGGAGCACTGCCCCCCCATGCCCATGCTTAGATCCGCATCTGGCTGTCAGCAGTGACATCTCTGATCTGTTGTGTTGTCTTGTGTTCCTGACGTTGCCATCATGTCTCCTGCATGCCCAGGTTCTGTCACAGTGTGATCCGCCTCCGTCTGCATTCTGATAATAATGTTGAGCCACTTCTCCCCAGAGCTGTAGCCATGGCTTCCCCCCTTTTGTTTTTCTTCAAACCATATTTTTAATGTAGAACACATTTAAATGTGCCCCCCCCCCCCCGACCATTTCTGTGGGGTGAACACTGTAATCTAACCCCTTTTCATATCAAGGCAGATTATTATTTGTTTATTTGAGCCACAGTCCACCATTTTGATGACATTTAGGACTCCATTTTTGTCACCGCTAAACCCCTTATTCCTTTCCAAGAGTTTTCCAGCGTCCCACAAATTGAGACGCTGTCCCACATTGTGACTGACAGACACCAGTGTTCAACAATACTTTGTTATCCCTACACAGAGAAAAACCAATGGTCAAAAACAACCTAACTTCGGTCAAATTTCAACCAAACGTAGAGGTTGAATAAGGACCAACTGGGTCTTTGGTCAATCTGACCGAATAATGCGTGTTATTATATTTGACCGAATGCATTTGGTTACATTAATAACCCAATTATGAGGGTCAACATAACCTAAGTACCAGTTGATTTGACCGAACATATTAGCTTGCATTAATAACCTAATTTTGAGGGTCAAGATTACCCAACTGCCAGTTGAATTGAAACAGAATATTCAGTTAACCCATTTGTTTTATTAAAGGGAAATTCCACCCATTTAAAGGGGAACTTCGCCACTTTTCAACACTCTTTGTGTGGTGTTGGTCATTAGCATACATGCTAATGGCCTCCTGATTAATAACATTGGGATTCTGTGGCTCCAGCGCCGTGCTTCCCAAGTTGTCAGATTCTGACCCAGTGACGTCATTGGGTCAGAACGTCCCACTGACTTAAACTACAGCGAGTATGTGGACGGGTAAGGTTACCGTACCGGTCTGAGTAACGGTCTGAGTGCCGGTCTGAAGGAAAAGTCGTTGCAGTGTTGTGTTTACAGTGTTGGATGCATTCCTCGGCATTAGTATCCTATCTGTTCCTGTAAAAAGTATAAATAATTTCATTTTTCGTCATTTTGTCCGAGAAATTCTACAATACCCACAGTGCACCGCGGCATCAACCAAAGTCTGTGACCTAACAAATTGGTTACCGTACCGGTCTGAGTAACGGTCTGAGTGCCGGTCTGAAGGAAAAGTCGTTGCAGTGTTGTGTTTACAGTGTTGGATGCATTCCTCGGCATTAGTATCCTATCTGTTCCTGTAAAAAGTATAAATAATTTCATTTTTCGTCATTTTGTCCGAGAAATTCTACAATACCCACAGTGCACCGCGGCATCAACCAAAGTCTGTGACCTAACAAATTGGTTATTCTCATTAAAACAACCCAAAACCAATAACCAAATAAAACAACCCATGAATTCGGTCAAAATAAAATCCCTGCAACCCAGGAAAAGGTTATGGCTTCAAGAAATAACCCAGGAAAGTGACCTAACACCATTGACTGAAGTGTTTAGTTGCAATTTTGACCGATTAGTTTTTTGTGTGTAATAGTTTGCTTTCTGTTGTCTCTTTTCCTGCTATAGATGTGTTTTTAAAAGAATACAAGAAGTATTCCCCCTCATTGCCACTATTTTCACATTCACCCCAGAGGGGCCACGTTGCATACAAAAAAATGGTTGATCTACAATCTCAAAACATGTTGCAGTGCGACACATTTTGAGATTGTAGGGCACCTATTTTTGCAAAATTTAAAGTGAAATCTTGAATTACTTTAGTAATATTGACATCAAGATGTTTATAATTTCCTAACCGTATTTTGTCCCGTTTCCCCACTCGACTTGTCCCACACATGCAACTCTTCTGTCCCTCATATGAACAGTTTGGATCTGGTCACCCTACACCAATCTAATCATTCCTTGTCCGACAGGCATAACCCAAGAGATGATCAACGAGACGCGGGCGTCGACAGAGAGGAGGATGCTGGGAGACATCCAGGAGCTGCTAAGAGAAGGAGTGGAGGTCAACCAACAGGACTCTCTAGGAGCCACGCTGGTGAGAGCTTGATGTGTTTGCCTTTGTGTGTGCAGAAAAATACAAATCACTTCCACACACAACGACATGCAGAGGCCAACAGTCTTGCACTTGCAAGATGGCCTTCACCAAAGCGGTGTAACCTGTCACGCTCTTAAAATGTGTGACATTTAAATGTCCCCTTGCATCTTTAATGTCCCAATAAATCCTACTGGGACATGAGAGTGCCGCAGCAGTGTTACCAGGCATGTTAAAAGTGCTACACCAATACATCTGCAGTAGCTCTGTGAGGGCAGACCGCATGTTGGACGGTCGTTCCCAAACGTTTAAGCTTGAGACTCAAAAAGAAAAGTATGAAGTATTGAGTATGAAAGCAAAAATCAAAAGTAGAATGGTAAAATAACAGAAACCGGATTAGCGGTGAAAGGCAGTGGCTCTGCAAAGCTTTAAAGAAAGAAAAATAAGATGAATCTTTATTGATCCCTGGAGAGAAATGCAGCCGTCACAGCAGTGAGTAGAGATGTACTGTACTGTACTGTACGTAAAAGTGAGCATCCAGAACTAAACCAGGACACACAAGAATATAGAGTAACGACAAAATCTAATATTGAGGGTAGATTAGCGCATGGCCCTATCTGCACTCTGTGTCTGAAAGACTGAACTTCTGTTTCTCTATTGGGCTGCATGTACTGTACCTTGAATCTAATTTATGCACTCCTACGCCGTACAACAAATAGCCAGTGGTGGACACAGAGATGTACTGAAAGCAGCAAAGTGAAAGTTATCAGGTGGCCAGAATAAAATGCTTCAAAAAAGTACGGTAGGCCTACTCCAGTAAATGTATTTACTATTTATGTTACTGCAAATAGCCCATCTACTGTACAAGAGAACGGAAATGTTTGAAATGGTTTTGGGAATTTTCACCTATACTTTCATGTCCAACATATGGTATTAGGGATGTGAACATCCACAGTGAAGCAATGTATGGCAGTTCATGAAGTCAAGACTGTGTAAGCCTGAGTGAACGTCAAGCACCGCCTAATCTGCTGTTCTCCAGAGTAGAGCCCGACCGATATATCGTACCTACTGTATATTTCGGCCGATATATGCCTGGAACAGAAAATGGAATTATTTCACAAAAGTAAATGATGTCAATGTCGTATTCTATAGTTTACTTGAAAGAGAAAATAGATTTGGAGTTTAGAAGTTTTTCAAATGTATTTTTTATTATTTTAATTAATTATTAAACATCGGTCCAAAACATCGGTAACATCGGTGTAGTTTTTTTTTTTTTAAATCCGTATCGGCATCGGCCCCAAAAATATGGCATCGGTCGTTCTCTACTCCAGAGTGTCACATTTCGTGGCTGTCGGGGTGAAACCTTGTATGTCTAAAACTGTTACTTTTCAGGGGTGAAATTAAAACGCACGAAAACGCTGGTGATTGGCTATTGCAGTTCCCATATGATGATGTAGGCCAGGGCATTCATTAATTTAGCAAATCATATAAAAAGTTAAAATATGGAGATAAGATGTTTCTGGCTGATAGTGACAAATCAATTCATGTCATTGGTGTGGCTGGTGGACTCGGTGGAGAGACTCTGTTCAATTTGGAATTGGAATTTGGAATTGTAAATTCCAAGAATGATCTTCCTCCGTTCGCATTTTTGATTTTTCGTTTACTCTGAAAGACACGTCTATGAGACATTTATGAGTCGTCGTTTCCTCATTTCTGCATGTTTTGTCTTTGTATGAGAATCGTTTCAGACACACAAACGGCTGTTGGCATTCAGAAACATAAATCCGTGGCTTATGTTGTGACATTTACAGTGCAGTTTTATTTTACCGTGGTGACCAGGAAAAAGGTCATGGCCAAAATATTATTCCAAGGATGTTGATCGTCAAGGTGTCACCAAAGAAGGCGGATGAGGTCACCGTGTGATTGCACACCTCTACGGTTTCATTCATGTGGGTGGTTGATTGATATTATAGAACTGTAGTGATCTCTTGCGGTCATAGAATGACAGAATAGGCATGAACAGAATGACAGGTACTAAGATTCTTATTTATTTCTGTTAATATAATATGAAACAGTTTTGGGCAGTAGCGATAAGCAACAAACACTATGGTGCAAGACATAGCTGTAGTATGTTTGTATCCCGATTCAAAATAACCAAACTAAGAGCAACTATGCTTTTAAATATTTCGAGCCCCACCCTCCTGTTGGTTTTAATGCGTGCGTATGTACCACACCATTTTATTTATGAAAATACTTTTAGATAAGTAAGTAGCCCTTGCCAGGCCCGGATGTAGCATTTCCAGATTGGGGGTGGCAGGCGGAAATGGCATGAGGGCAGCTTCATCATGAAGCCGCCCCCCATACCATTTTCATTTAATTTCATTTCATTTAAGATGTATACGCAGCAAGGTGCGTATAACTCTCTGAAACACTGAAAACTCTCTGTTTTGAATGACTAAATGGTGTTGGTTTAGTGGTGCCACAATTCTAGTGAGCAGCAGTAGTAGTGTTTGAATATCTTTGTAATTTGGGTTGATTTGCATGCCATCAACCCCCCTAAGTGCCCATGCCTAGATCCGGCCCTGGCCCTTGTCGTGCTATCTGTAGCGTGAGTAGCTGGATGTACACATCCAGTACACGCCCTGTACGGTCTGGCGAGGAGCAGTGTGTGAAGCGTTTATATTCCCCACAACCACACAGCCAGTCATAAAAACAGCGGTCCAGACACTAACAGAGCCCTGCAGGAGCAGATAAATCTCACACCGGCCCACACGATCCTCTAAAAGGCCTCCTCCTCCTCCTCGTCTTCTGCACTTGAGATAAACAACAACATAAAGATCTGAGGATTCCGCCGAGACGCAGAGCAGCCGTTGTGATCGCGTTAGTAGCTTTCTGCGAAGTCTGTTCATCTGCTTTCCAAACATTCTAGTTAGAGCGTCGTGACGCGAAGTGGTCTGGAGATGGACATAAACACCATACATAAACCACCACAATGGAAGCTGTCAAAATACTCTTGACGCTTTCAAAGCACTTAAGCTCTATTTTCATACGTGTTGCGTGATGAAAATGGGCCACCGTGAAATCCGCGATGCGACACGTGAGCTTATAGATCTTAAGGAACAAACCATAAAACCTCTACTCAAAACAATGAACTCCTTTCACTTGGCAGATCTGAAACGTCGTTTTGAGCTAATTTGCATCTACAGCTGTAGACATATACTGAGGTTTCCCCACTGACAGAGGCTAAATGTAAAGTGCCCTATAAATAACGTTTATTGTTTTGATTCATATCTGCGCTTTTTTGTGACATTTTCAAATTTAGGAATGAGAAATACACCCACACACTGAGTCTCTGCTCGGTACAACAGTGTTATTCAGAACGTTTCGCTCCCCACGGATCATCTTCAGGCATGTTTCATTTTGTTTTGTGTTTTTTTTCCCCTATTTACAATATTCTTTATGGAATAATATTGCAGAAGCGTTTCCCTGACGCCGGTAAAGAATATTCATAGTTTCTGATTGATCGTTCATCCTTCGCTCTCGTTATTTGCTCGATGTCACCCCGGCGGCCGCATCACAAACACGTGGGCGTTTGTTTTGCAATCTTTGGCAGCTTGTGCCTCTTAATAAAAAAAACTACTTCAGTGAAAGGGTTTGAAAAGGGGGCACGACAGGAAGACACCCGATAGCCTATTTAGCCAGATACTCCTGAAGTGTGCACTACAAACAGCTTTTTGTGTCATACGCTATGATGCACAGGGATGTGATTTATCTATCTATTGTTTTCTTCACAAGCTGATTTGTGCCGGAACACAGCACCCCCCCATCCTTTTCAAAAGGAGAGATGAGATTTACTGCGTTCTCCGATTCCATATCTCTCTCCCTCTCCCTCTCTCTCTTTGTTTCCCAGATGAAAATAAGATGCTTCAATTTGTATTTTGTCGCTGTTAAGCCTCATATCTCCATATTTCAGCTCTGTATGTTTTCTTTTCTGTTTTTTTTTTCCTCCTGAAAATGAATACCCTGTGCTGTCATAGAAGAGTACCGCACAAAAGTAGTAGAAATGCAACATGTTTTTGAGCTCATGTGGCATCTTTTCCCACTACTTTTATGTTGGAAACAAGGATGATAAAGCAGGACTTACGAGGTTTCCGGCCCCGCGGTGGCGGTTTGATCCAGAGTCGGGTACAGCAGCGCATCTGCTTTGGTACACAAGCAGATTGACCTCATAAAGCATTCAAGCACTTTCCCTCTCCATCCGTCAGAAATCTTACAATAGTAATTTCAGGCCATCTATTTTCAGACCGCGCTGCTGCTGCTACAGCGCTCTTCTCACTCTGCCAGAGTTTGGACAGTCAAAAAATGCTGTGGTGGAAGAACTACTCTGACCTTTTTTTTTGCTGCTGAAGAAAACGTAACAATTCCAAAAGTATTGAGAGCTGAACCTCTAGTAAATAACTAGTGGCGTCTACTGCTGCTCTGACTTAGTAACTAAGTATAGAGCAGCCTATCGAGAAAAGGCAATACAGGGCACATGGGTGGCTCAGGGTAAAGTTCACCACCTTGGAGGTTGAGGGTTCGAATCCAGTGTGGTGTGCAGTGCAGGTTGGGGAAGAATTGCCATGTGTAATTATTTCTTTAACTTAAAGGTAATAGAGGCAACTTTGGCATTACATGTTTGTAAAGAGATTTGTTTAAAACCAGAATCTAACTCCAGCTCACCTCCACTCTATTGGCTCATTATGGATCTGCTGGAGACTGCTGTGCTGTGATTGGCTAAAACGCCTCCTCACCCCACACAACCCCCGTCCCCCTCACAAATTAGCATCGCCTTTCCCGAGCCCGACGAATGTTTTGTTATCAACAACAAAGTTCTGGAACGTCTGCAGGACGAAGCAAGTGTCTGCAGGGAAACAGCTGCAGCATCAAACCAGAAGCAACATAGAGGGGAAAAGGCAAAATATATACTGTCGCTATATACTGTATTTTTATTTTTTTTTTTTTTGGCTAAAGGTTTGCCTCTATTACGTTTAATTTTCACTGCAAGTGCTCCTACATGTTGGGATGGCAACAACAACACAGATAAAACCACAGAACCCTTAGACCACAGAAAATCCACTGAATGTTCAAAGTTCAGGTTTTTGGGGTGTAATTGAGGTCATAAACCTAAAATTAAAAACCACTGTCTAAATGCTATGGCAATAGTGTCTGAATATCTCTGGGCTGTGGACCAGAATCCTCCATATTCCATCCACTTTGCCTCACAGCTCTGACAGTGCAGTGTCAACGTGTCTGCTGGCGACATGCAGTTACTGTACACTAGGTTAAAAACTTTGTATGACTAAAGCTAAAAAACAAATTAGGCCAACAGCTTTCATTCCGGCTCTGTCAGTGATTCTCACCATTTTTCATTTCACGGACCGCCAGTTTGACATGCATTAGGGCACGGACCCTAATTTGATACAATTTGTGTTCATTTAAATCTTGACAATGTTGAGTGTGGGGGGTGCCTGCCCGCTGGCCAAGTGGTACACTATCAGCTTTAATAATACTAAACTTTTTATAAGCTTCAAACCTGGGCTCCCCCAGAGTTGGTATCAAAGTGTCCTTGAGCAAGACATGAAACTCTAATTGCTCCTGATCTGCTTGTTGTGCCTTGCATGGTTTCCGCCACCATCAGTGTATGAATGTGTGTGTGAGACTGGATGAATGTGATACACAATTTACTTGTTTATCGTTTATTTATATGAAAGAAGGTGCACCATTTGTCATTTACAAGCTCACAACACATTGTGTTGCGAACAGTACCAGTATTTACTAGGGGTGGGACGATTCACTTACCTCACGATACAATACAATATCGATATTTAGGGTGCCAAATTGATTTATATTGCGATCTTAATTATGTTTTGTGATATTGTGATATTTTCCCACAAATTAATGCTTTTATCAAACTAGAACACTTTAAAACATTTCTAAACAATATGCACCATAAAATCTTCAAACTACATCATTTTAAAACAATTTAAAACAATTTTGACCATGAAAAGTTCAATCATACACTTCAAGGTAACCAGATAACAGTCAGTCAGTCTTACTGACTTGAACAAATTAATAAATGCATAAATATTAAAAAAAAAAAAGAACTTGGCAACTCGCACTGCGAGTGCGGATATTTCCTCTATACAATACGATGTTCATATCATGGCATTAAGAATCGCGATATATTGACATAGCGATTTTTTTTGCCCACCCCTAGTACTTAGTGCACAACTTCAGTTGGCGCTGTTCGGCACGGTTATTAATGAATCATTACACTGTCATGGTGATTTTCCTGTTTTCAACCTGTTTTGATCATTGCATACTATATCCAATGTACAGCACCTTGTAACCATGTTTAACCCTTAAGTGTACTGAGCGCGTTTTGGCATTCTAAGCATTATGTTTTAACTAGTGAAAAATAGCAGATCTACAAGCTCATAGCGCGCCACCGAGTGGCGCGCTATGAGCTTGTATCTCTGCTATTTTTTGAAAAATCGTGAAAATGTGGTGCAAATCTTTGAATATTATGCATATTATCTAGACAGGACACAATGGGTTAAAAATCAAGGTAACACTTTCTATGATCCCTACTTTATAATGCATTATGAGAGCATTTATAGTGCATTATAAATGCATTCATAATGCCTCATAACTACACTCATAAACAGACATAATGCTTTGTGATGCACTATATCAGTAGTCATGAAACATTATAATGTCACTGTCATAATGAATTATAACAGCTTAAATTCCAAGGATTCTATGGATGTTCTTGAATACTTATGAAGACCACATCTATAATGCATGATGAGGGTTTATAATGCACTCTTGACTGACTGCTTATAATAGATTATGAAAACCTACACATGCAGTTCATGTGAACTGTAGTAATGACTTATGGCATGCTATAATGGCCCATTCATTATCATGAGTTATCATTGCATGGGTTAAGTAAAGTGACACACATGTATGCATTTATAATCATGCATAATTGATCATAAAGCGTCATTGTTGGGGCTAAGTAAAGTGTGATTCATTTGCTTGCATTTAAAAGAATCTATGCTGCATCTTGAGTGATTATTATGCAAGACAAATACAGTAAAATGTGTATGGTGGGAATTTATGGACAAGAGACCAAATACATTTGTCACATTTATTTTGACAATTTCAATTTGAAAATAGCTGGAAACACCAAGGCCAATTCAAAAATGGGTGGCAATCCCAAGCAGAAAAAACAACAACAAAACACACTACCCACAAAAGGACAACTTTGTTTTTTGTTTTTCAGCCAAGGTTAATTATGTACGTTAGAGAAAAGATGCATGTTAATTTTTCCTTTCGCCATTTTTAATTTTACTGATTTTAGACTATATTATGGAGATTTTTATTACCTACTATAGTCCTAATAAATTAACTGACTACAAGAGTTCAAAGGACATGGGCCTTGGCTGAAAAACAAAAAACAAAGTTGTCCTTTTATGGGTAGTGTGTTTTTTTGTTTGTTTTGTTTTTTTCTGCTTGGGATTGCCACCCATTTTTGAATTGGCCTTGGTGTTTCCAGCTATTTTCAAATTGAAATTGTCAAAATAAATGTGACAAATGTATTTGGTCTCTTGTCCGTAAATTCCCACCATACACATTTTACTGTATTTGTCTTGCATAATAATCACTCAAGATGCAGCATAGATTCTTTTAAATGCAAGCAAATGAATCACACTTTACTTAGCCCCAAATATGACGCTTTATGATCAATTATGCATGATTATAAATGCATACATGTGTGTCACTTTACTTAACCCATGCAATGATAACTCATGATAATGAATGGGCCATTATAGCATGCCATAAGTCATTACTACAGTTCACATGAACTGCATGTGTAGGTTTTCATAATCTATTATAAGCAGTCAGTCAAGAGTGCATTATAAACCCTCATCATGCATTATAGATGTGGTCTTCATAAGTATTCAAGAACATCCATAGAATCCTTGGAATTTAAGCTGTTATAATTCATTATGACAGTGACATTATAATGTTTCATGACTACTGATATAGTGCATCACAAAGCATTATGTCTGTTTATGAGTGTAGTTATGAGGCATTATGAATGCATTTATAATGCACTATAAATGCTCTCATAATGCATTATAAAGTAGGGATCATAGAAAGTGTTACCAAAATGAATATTACTAAGTGTGGTGTGTGTGTGTGTGTGTGTGTGTGTGTGCGTGCGTGCGTGTGTGTGTGCGTGCGTGCGTGCGTGTGCGTGTGCGTGTGCGTGCGTGCGTGCGTGCGTGCGTGCGTGTGTGTGTGCGTGTGCGTGCGTGCGTGTGTGCGTGTGCGTGTGCGTGCGTGGTAGCTCCACATCGCAGCGGCTAACGGCTACGTCCAGGCTGCTGAGCTGCTGCTGGAGGGAGGAGCACGCATGGACCTGAGAGACTCTGAGGGCTGGCAGCCCCTGCATGCTGCAGCCTGCTGGGGACAGGTACACTGGAGCACTGCTAATAAACATATTACTGGATTATTAGTATTATTACCTTTTACAGCAAAAGTAAACTAAAGATATTACTCTGCCAAATTGTGTAGTAAGTAATATGTTACTCTTCCAAAACACGCCTTATTACTCATTACCTTTGAGCTTCAGTTGTGCAGTGTTGGGACATGTGCACTACGTAACTTAATATATTACATAGTATATTACCAAAATGCAGTAACTTGTAATAAAAATATATTACTTAAAGCTAGGTTAAGTGATTTGAAATTCATGATGTAGTACCAGCCTGGTGCACTAGGGGCCCACAAGAGTAGCTACACTATGTGAACCTGCTGCTCGATCCTGATTGGAGGAGAATTCACCCTCCACCCGGGGAACTTTTATTAGCTCCTCTGCTAACGTGGGGGAGGGGGAAACTCCATATATGGTCTGCACACCTTATAATAGAGCATTTTAACAGAAAAGATTTTTTTGGGTGATATCTGACAAAAGTGAAATCACTTCCCCTACCTTTAACAAAAAAATCTAATAAACTCGCCACAAAAAGTTCGGAAATCCAACTTTGGTCCATTATAGCTCCCCTTTGATAAAACCGATTGGTATCGTATTATATACCATTTTTATCATTGATTTGTCCCCTTTACAATGAGGTACAGCATGTAATGATCCGGCATTCGTGGAATGAGCAACACTGCTAAACATGTGGCTTGCGCTCCATTTTTTTTTGCCAAAATGGCAGAGTAAAAACACAACACATATTGGACATTTTTAGACTTTATTAATTTCACACTCAGTGACAGGGAACTCAGTAGCGTGTGGTATTACCAAACACAGACAGATTGTTGTACTGATCGGGTGACATCATTTAATGGGGGCAGTGTGATGGTTTGGGGGGCATCTCTCTGAGAGGCAAGACTAATCTTGTCATTATCAAAGGTAATCTCAATGCATTAAGGTACAGGGATGAGATTCTGGATCCAGTGGCGATCCCATATCTTAGGAACCTGGGACCTAATGCCATCCTCCAAGATGACAATGCTCGCCCCCACAGAGCCAGGATCATCACAGAGTACCTCCAGAATTTGGGAGTGGAGAGGATGGAATATTTAATTATATATTTTGTAAAGTTTTTTTTAAAGTAATATGTAAAAGTAATATTAATATATTACAACTGCTCAGACAGTAATATTGTAATATAATACAGTATATTGATTAAAAATGAAGGTAATAAGTAATATATTAACAAGGTAAAGTAATATTCCCAACACTGCAGTTGTGGCATGTGAAAATAGAACAGAACAGAGATGTGCAGTAGTTTGTAGATCCTAATCCACCACAGCATGCTGCACACATGACATACACTGCGAGTTATTACAAATGTCACAAGTTGTCGCTAAACAGCCTGTGTTGTACATCTCTATTCCTTTGCGGGTGAGAGGGTGTGATAGTAATATTGTAATATGTAAGATAGTATTCTTTGATTGTAGTAATAAGTCAAGTTTTATTATTTTTTTCTAAGGGGTCATAACTAAAGTTAGGGCATTAACTAAATATTCGACTATTCGATTATTCGACTAGCAAAACACTATTCGACTATTAATTCATTATTCGTTATTCGCTAATAATAATTTTTGATGTACGTATATTTTTCAATTTTCTGCAGCAGGCATTGTGGATGTGTGCTGTGGTGTTGGTAGTGATTGTTGGTTGAATGCTTATTTTTCATGTGAGTTACAGTAGGGTAATAGGCATGCACTGTTTCAATGGGAAGTCCAGAATCACACATTTTATTGGCTAAAAAACAAATATATACTGTATATCACTATAGACTAGTTGACAATTATTCGACTACCAAAGTATTCGATTCGACTAGCAAAAAAGCGTGTTTGGTTAATGCCCAATAACTAAAGTAAAGATATTACTCTCCTAAGTAATACAGTATTTAGGACACTGCTTCTAAAGACCTTTTTCATGTCAGACAGTCACCTCCCAAAATGCACACTTTAATATCAGCCCTATGGATGCCCATTTGAACGTACATGTGAGGAGAAACGAAGATTTATACTGCTGTATCCATCTTTATCGATCATTTTAATTCGAAGACCACACACACACACACACACACACACACACACACACACTAGGGCATTAACTAAATATTCGACTAGTCGATTATTCGACTAGCAAAACACTATTTGACTATTAATTCACTATTCGCTATTCGCTAATAATAATTTTTTATATATATTTTTCAATTTTCTGCAGCAGGCATTGTGGAGGTGTGCTGTGGTGTTGGTAGTAATTGTAGGTTGATTGCTCATTTTTCATGTCATAATGTAACTGAGTTACAGTAGTGTAATAGGCATGTATTTTTTTCAATGGGAAGTCCAGAATCACACATTTTATTGGCTAACAAACAAATATATACGTATATCACTAGACTAGTCGACAATTATTCGACTACCAAAGTATTCGATTCGACTAGCAAAAAACATGTTTGGTTAATGCCCTAACACACACACACACACACACACACGCACACGCACACGCACACGCACACGCACACGCACACACACACACACACACACACACACACACACACACACACACACACACCATAAAAGATACAACGACACAAATATTTACAAGATGCTGTAAAAAAAAAAGTACAGTCAGCAAATCCTGGACAAATACCCAAACACCCCTTGAGGGGTACAAGTGGCTTCACACACACACACACACACACACACACACACACACACACACACACACACACACACACACACACACACACACACACACACACACACACACACACACACACACACACACACACACACACACACACACACACACACACACAAATCCTACAAAAGCACTCAAACATATGCTTGAGAATTCAAGCACATTCACTCTCTGTCACATACATTTACAATTTAGGCATTTTGTAGAAGCTCTTAATCCGGAGCATTTTACATTAAGCAGCGAACAAAAGACGAAGCATAGTAATACATCATGAGCATGAGCATACAAAGTAGTTAATGTGAAATTTACATAAGCTAGGAATGTGACAGTTGGAAATTTATATAGGCTAATTAAACTGTGCCTATATATAGTGCTATGTTTATATTAAATGCTGCAAGTCTACATACAGTAAACTGCTACAGGTATCTAAGGCCCCGTCCACACGACTCCAGATCTTTTGCCAAACGCAGAAATATTCCTGCGTTTGGGCCGTTCTACTACACGCAAACGGCGTTTTACGTCACTCAAACGGAGTTTTCTGCAAACGGATAAATAAGTGAAGATATTCGAAAATATCCGGAGCAGCGGAGCCGTGTAGACATGTGAAACGAAAACGATGACGTCTCAGACTTATCAGCTCATGACGTGACCAAACAACTTCCGAGGTGTCCCTATTCATGCTGCATTGAACAGCGCGAGCGCTCAGTTTCTGACCCCTCTATGTCGTAACTCTTCTACTGGATGTTATATTAAAGTAGTCTAGTAGACTACTATAATGTAACATCCAGTAGAAGAGTTACGACATTCCCACCTCCCGGAATCCCAGACTTTTATCAGTCCCCATAGCGCATCATGGTAGGAATTGTGGAGCGGCTGCGGACCGTATACAGTTCACATTTCCTCCAATATTCAATTCACTTCAATTCAATAACTCCAATAACATAGTCCCTTACTACTACCAGGTTACGTGAAATTTGTATTTGGGTAACCATGGAAACCAGCTAACACCAGCCATTTCTGTGTTGTGCCAAATATTTCTTATCGCCACCTACTGGCTTGGCATACGTGTTGGAGCCCCAAATGTCCGTTTTGGGTTTACGTGTGGACAAGGATATCTTTGTCGTGTGGACAGGATTTTTTTTTTCAACGGGGGAGGAAAAGAACGGATATTTTCCTCGTGTGGCCGAGGCCTAAGTTACATAAGTTGAGACTATGCATTCGCCTTTATGAGGTCAAAGCTAGGGCAAATACTATTGAAAGTGCTAGGGATGTACGCACGCATTCATTACAGATACAGGTAACCAGAGCATGCTGTACTTAAATGCTGAGAAAAACACAGAAACCAATCAGGTGCTCATAGATAAAAAAAGATAAAAATGTAGACCGGTGGCACTTCTTGGATCAATGACTCTCAATTTACTTCCGATTAACACAGTCCAAATTTGTAAGCCGTGACTAATTGTGACTGATTGACTCTGCTGCCACATGTCTCACACGATTTGACGCTATTGATGGACTTGTTTGGAAGGACTATGTTTGTTAGTGCCCTGATGCAGACTACTACTTTAGCTCGGTCCAAGCAACACGTTGGCTTTTTTATACTCTACTAAAACATCCTTTTGTGAGTGCGTGGAACTTGTCTGCTCTTTCCCATACGTTAATGTGCTTCCGTTGCAGATGCACGTGGCAGAGCTGCTTGTCTCCCATGGAGCCAGTCTCAATGCCAAGACCTTCCTAGACGAGACGCCCATTGGTAGGTTTCAATTCAATTCAATTCAATTTTGTTAAAGTGTCAAATCACAAGAAGTTGTCTGACTACAATTTACATAGAGCAAAGACCAAAACATCAAGTCAAAACAAAATCAAATCTAAAAATAATGTGAAAATGCTAAACTATCATATCATAATAGTCTGGCTAAAGCAGATTGGTCTGGAATAGCTCAATTGTACGTTTATTTCCTACTCCAGAAAATCAGGGTGGCCAATGATTACGAACATATTTGAATACGGTATCCTGATTGGCCACGCCAGTTTTCTGGAGTAGGAAATAGACATACAATTGAGCTATTCCAGACCAATCTGCTGACAGGCATTGTTTTTGCCAACAGCTGATTCGGTCTGGCTTTAGACAGGCTACTAATATTAATAATAACCATGCTTCTAACGTGTGCTTTTAGACCTGTGTGAGGATGAGGAGTTCAGAAACATCCTGCTGGACCTCAAACACAAACATGACATCATCATGAAGTCCCAACTCAAACACAAGACCTCACTGTGCAGAAGAACATCCAGTGCAGGCAGCCGTGGGTAGGTACTGCCATCTGGTGGCGGCGTCATGCAACTACAAGCTGTAGTGTTGGAGTGTGAAATGATTTTTGCAGCAATGAAGCCACAACATTTTAAATGGTTCCAAGCAACAGTTGAGTTGAATAAATCAAAGCACAGCACTAGTTTATGGAGTATATAAGTCACAACTACAATTCTACTATTATTTAAGGTGAATTTGTCACATCACCCCTGGCACTGTGCAACTGTGCATTGCAACATCTTCTGAGTTTATAGATCTGCTATTTTCTGTGATGATTTGGTGTGGGGATTAACCATCCAATCCAGTATAGAATTAAAGCTTCACCATATGCAGTAAGTTCAAAAACACAGGAGTAGGCCCAGGGGTAGTTGTACATTATTTCACTTTTTATTTGTTCACATTCTATTCGGTCATAAACATTTTGCCTTTTATCCCATCATGAATGTTTGAACTTTGCCCATTAATGAATCCTTTCTCCAGTAATTCGGATGAACTTTTCAATATGTTTGTTAAATTTTAAAAGCTTAAACAGTAGGTCATATTCAATGAGCTAAACGTGTAAAATAGTGTGATAAAAAAAAATAATAAAGTTCAAGAGGTCAAGAAATCTATCCAGAACCATGGGAGTTGAGTCAATGCATGTGTTTTGGCAGGTGTTTTGGCCAAGCAGCTACCGTATGCAAACACTTTTGGCCTGCGTTTGGGGGAGGATGACCTTTGACTCATGGACTGGCGGCAGGCAGGGCCTGTCAGTAGGAACCCTGTTGCTATACTTGGCTACTCTAAATAAAACATTATCCATGAATGCAGAAGAGTAAATACTGAGACGTTTTGTTATGTACGGGGCGACTGTGGCTCAGGAGGTAGAGCAGGTCGCCCAGTGATCTGTGGGTCAGCAGTTCAGATCTCTTCAGAGCTACCCCTGTCTCCATGTCAAAGTGTCCTTGGGCAAGATACTTAAGCCCAAAATGCTGCCCTTGTGCTTGGATAAAGGCACTATATGAAATGCAACATTTACAAACTGTATTCTGATGTGCTTGGATAAATTCACTGTTTACCATTTGCAAACTGCAAATGCAGAAAGCTGTCAGGCAGGAACCAACCCAAAAGGAAACATAGAGATATTAATCAGTGCCATTGAACACCCTTTATATCTTTGTGTGGGTTTTAAAAAGGTGCATCTGAGTAAATCTCCTAACTCATTGGATCCTTGAACTGTCTGATAAACTCCCAACTTGTTGACAAAGGCGGTGGTTTGTTCCCCATTGATTAGAATGATGGATATCCACATTAACTCCTTGGGTGACATTTTTCCGGCCTGTAGCGCCCCCACTTTGTCCAGAGTGCCATCCATATACATTAAGTAATTGATTGATTGATCTCAAAAACAAAAAAAATCACAAACAGCAGTTGTATACATTTTTTCACACAATATTCAGAGATGTGTGACTGAAAGGTTTTTACTTGGATATTAGTTGATTGTATGATAATATTGTATGTGTGTTATGATTTGTCTCGGGCCGAGTTGGCTTTTTCCGCGGCGTGATTATCTTTATATTAACCAATTTTGAAAAGTCTATGAATGTGGATTCCATTTCTGGAACACAAGCAATGTCATGAAAAGGGGCGGGACCGCTTAGCTCTTTAGCCCCTGCTGTGAGGACAGCTGTCTTGTCTGTTTTGGGGTTTGTTTGTGTCTTGATGTCTGAGAGCGTGTGTCCTGCAATCAGTATACGACCATAAGAGACATATACATACATATAGAAGCTACAGTTGCTTGAACAAAACCAGAATAGCAACAAGGGCCTCTCCACCAAACAGACCTAATCATCCTATACTCCTCCTCCTCAATTGCATACATAAATATACGCTGTGTAAAAAGGGTGATTCGGGTGATTTTGGAGACATTGTCCACCTCGCAAGCTGTTCAGATGTCTGTCAAGGCTAATAGAAGAATGACTTTACCGGAATTATTGTAAGTTGCAATTAGATTTATACAACAGATTTTAAACTAGGGATTATTTCTCATTTATCTCCGAATCGCAAACACAAAAATCGTATATATTTTACTTTAATATTAGGCTATGTCTTCGATGGTGTTCAGTGTTGGGCAGTAACTAATTAAATATTACGTATTACTGTAATATTATTACCTTTTCCATCAAAGCAATGATATACTATGCTAAAATGTGTAATAAGTAATATGTTACTCTACCAAAATATGCATCATTACTTATTATTTTTGAGATTCTTGTTGCATGTGAAAATAGAGCAGATTTACAAGCTACCAACAGATAACAGAGATGCACTGTAGTTTGTAGATCCTAATACACACACTATAAGTTATTGCAGTAGTCGCAGATTGTGCATATCTATTCCTTTGCTAGGGAAAGTAATATTATAATATGTTAATATATTATTTGGTTCTAGTAATAAGTAAGGTAATATTATTACTTTTTCTAATGGGTCATAAGTAAAGTAAAGATATTACTCTCCTACGGTAAGTAATATTTCCCAACACTGATGATGTCATACCAAAAAAAGTAAAAACAGCAGTAGTTCGACCTGACATCGTAGATTCCACAAAACATTCACTCTGAAAGAACATACTGAAAGATATGTGCTGCATTCTCACAATTTCCCCCCAAAATAGCAGGCGCTCATGGATCATAGTGCGCCAATCTATGGCACGCTATTATCCGTAAACACCTGCTATTTTTCAATGAAAGTTAAAACACAAGTTCAGTACAGAATGATTTAGCTACTAATATACTGTATATTCATTGTAATCGAGGCAAACGTTTTTGGCATTTGTAGTCATGCCATCCAAACCCCATCCTGAACCACGTGTGTTTGTGTGTCCCGTGCAGGAAGGTGGTGCGGCGGGCCAGCCTGTCTGACAGGCACAACCTGTGCCGCAAGGAGTACGAGACGGAGGCCATCGTATGGAGAGGAGGGAGGGAGGAGAGAGAGAAGGAGTCTGACCAGGAGAACAGCCATGTGGTCAACGTGAGGATGATTGTTATTCATTAGGGGCGGGACGATTCACTAACCCCATGATGTCGATATTTAGGGTTCTGAATCGATTTATATAGCGATTCTTAATTATGCTGTGATTCAATTCGATATATATCGCATTTTTTTTCCCACAAATGATGCAGCCTGATAACATCATTCAGTCTTTCTGACATGAAGAAATTAATTAATAGGTCTACATAAACATAAAAGACCTGGCGATTCGATATTGATATCATGGCATTAATAATTGCGATATATTGTCTGTGTGTGTCATAGGTGTCAATTCAATGGTGTGAGCGTAGGTCATACGCTCACACCATTGAATTGGCACTGGTCCCACAGACGAAACCTCTTGTTTTTCTTTTAAGAACTGAAATGCATACCAACCTGTGTGTGTAGCTGACACCTGAAGTCATTCTTCAAAGTGCCTCAGCATCTCGGCCCTTATCCATATCCCTTACGCCTGCAGGTGAAGCCCGTCGTGGCCGTAGCCGTACCAGACAAACCGGCGCTGCCCACCATCCTGAAGGACAGCCTGGGCAAGCAGAACGGCCTCATCTCCACCGCCGCCTCCACACCGCCGCAGCCGCCGCCCCTCAACGGCAACGCCCCGCCCCTTAACGGCAACGCTCCGTCCCCCGGCGGCGGCAAGGCCCCGGCGCCGCTCGTCATCACCAGCCAGCCCACCGTTGGCGTCGGCGGCGGTGGTGGCGAGGAGCCCTGGCCCCGGGAGCGCGCCCAGACGCTGTCAGAGCTGAAGAAGCAGCGGTCGGCCGCCAAGCTGCTCCACCACCCGCTGCTCAACGGCCACCTCCTGGGCAACGGCTCCGCCGACCCACTGTCGTCGTGCTCCACTCTTGTCCTGGACCCCAAGGCCTCCCCCTCCTCCCTCCCCTCGTCGCCGGAGGACCCGCGCATGCCCCTGGTGTCGTCCAACGGCAGCGCCGTCTACTACACGCCGGCCAGCGGCGACCCGCCCATCCTCAGACTGAAGCAGCCCGTGGAGGAGGAGCAGCCCAAGGCCCGCGACTGCTGCTGCGTGTCGTAGCGCCGCCGCCGCTGCCTATAGCGGCATGTTGACTCTATTGGCGAAAACAAAAAAAAAACAGGACAGCGATCACACAGGAGGGCGAGGAGGCGGAGTTTAGTGAAGGAGGGAAGGAGAGTCCCGGAATGCACTAGATGAACGGGGCGAACGGGAGCGGTCTGAAGGGAGGGAGGCGTTGTTCCTGTCCCAGTTACATGAACTGCTGTGACCCCCAACCACCACCACCACCACCACACCCACACTCCCCACACTCCCCGCCCCCTAAACTCCCGTCCTGTGATAGACGGAGACCTAACCCGGGTCCCCGTTACCACTGTGGCTGTTTGCTTGTTTTAAATCGAAAATGAAACGAGGAAGGAAAAGCCAGTGATGGAAGGGTGCTGCTTCATGCCCTTAAAGCGTCGCACCTCATTTCGTAAATGTCATCATTGGACAAGGAGAAGATGGGAAGCGGCCATTGCTTGCCGCCGCCCCGTGGTCGTGTGTAAGAGGAGAGAATGCGCGGATGTTTTGTTCCCGCACCTGTTGAACGGGACGCCACCATCCAATGCCTGTTGAAACTGAAACTGGAGGCCTTTGGCTCCAAAACGCTGGCCCGTGTTTAAAGTGCTGTGGAGAAGGAGAAGAAAGGAACACGGTACAACCTTTTACCAGAAAGAAAGAACAGATGGAACCAAGGAGTATTTTCTCGCCCCCCAACATATCCAGTGAAGCCTTATGCCTGATTTATACCTGGTTGTGTGCCGTGTCGTGCACCACAAATAGTCTGATTTGAGTCGTAGCTTGGCTATTTTGACGCGTGACACTGGCGTACCCACTAAGCTATGAATCAGGACTTATGGGAATGGTGAAAGATATTCGGAATGAGACAGTTTGCGCTACGCTGGTGCAAGGAATCAGAGGACACCTCTTTTACCTTTACATATCACCACATTACTCCGTGTTCTACCATCCTTTCTATTAGGACGTCACATTGATGTCAATGGACGTTCTAATCTACAGCCTTTACATGGCGTTAGGCCATGAACAGGCCAAGAGGTCGTTGTGGAAGGATCTGGGCGTGTTGTTGTACTGTAGCATATGGAAAACGTGGCAAAACGTAACTAAAGAGATGAGCGAGTGACGTCTCTCCAGAAGTATTCTATATGAAATGAAATGCTGCCTGTCTGAATAAAGGGAAGGAATGCCATAGAACAGTGTTAAAAGTATCCCACAGAGACTTATCCTACTTCAGCCCTGGCATCCATACAGTATGTGGGCCAAGTCGTTATGAGTGAAAAATGTTCAGTCATTTTTCATTTAGTTTTTTTATTTATTTCTTCATTTCTTCGTTTTATGTCCTGAAAGCAGATCTACAAGCTCACAACACTTGTGCCGTAAGCTTGCAGATTATCTATTTTGAGTGGAAAATATAAAATAATAAAGATAGTTGAGAACATTTTTGATCAGGTTTAAGGAATATTGGACATACACAAAGATAAAAGAATAGGGCTTAAGTGGTTTTAAGCTAGCAAGGAGTACAATACTGCACTAGTGTTTTAAACTGTAACTTTAACGTCCAACTGTCGACAATTATCTCACCTCACCGTCTTCCGTGTTCATTCCCAAAACATATACGTACCCACGTCACGCCAAATCCACGCTGTGCTTATTTACCCCATGATAGATAATTTAAGCAAGCATGAATTGAGAATATTGTACAGCTTTAGTATTCCTTTATTTATGAAAAATAATGTTATGTGCAAAGAAGAAACGTTTTTGATCAGTATAGAGTTGCGTGTATTTATTATCTGTGTGTGAGCTGTGGAGAGCGAATGCAATAACAGATGAGCTGGTGTGACTTCCAGCAGAGCACCTTGTAGGACAGAAAGTTCCAAATGTTGAAGCTAATAGAGGCAACTCTTTAGACAAAAATCAAAATAGATCTATAGCTATATTTTTTTTTCTTGCCTTTTCCCCCCACTACGTTGCTTCTACTTAGATGCTGCAGCAGCTGTTTCCCTGCAGACAGACACTGATCCCAAAGGAAATAAACTTGATTGGACGAAAAAACTGTCTGGAATAGCTCTATTGTACCCTGATTTCTTACTCTTTACTAAATTGGGGTGGCCAATCAAGACACAGTATTCAAATACGTTTGATATTGTGTTCTAATTGGCCAACCCGATTTTCTGGAGTAGGACATGAACCTACAATTCAGCTATTCCAGACCAATCTGCTGACGAGCATTTTTTTTTGCAAACAGCTGATTCGGTCTGGCTTTAGCCAGGCCATATTGCAACTGAGATGTACTACTAAGGCCGTCGTTCCTGTTTATCTGTAGGCTACAGTATAGCTGCTCTGTCTATCAAATTACCCACAATAAAGATTCCTTATTTGTTGTTTTTAAACAAATCTCTTTACAAACGCAGCGTTTGTACACACTAAAGTTGCCTCTACTACCTTTAACATTCAGCGGTTGAAAAAGAGCCTGGGGGGGCAGGGGTGTATTTACTGTATCTACTGTATATGTTGTTCAGAGGGACACAAACATAATCCATTGTATTTGGGTGGGGAGCTGAGACCTATTGCAAAGAATTTTGGCCATTTTTGTGGCCTTTTTCCTGTCCCTGTTTGGATAGCATAAATTGTTAGTGAAAGATGTAGGAAATACTATATCCTAACAGTATTACTGTAAAAAGCGAGTGTTCTACACATACAGGTCTTAACCATGCGCGGAAGGAAGCCAAAAGTGAGTCTTAACCGGCCACGTAGGTCATAGCCACGGATGAGTCTTAACCGGCACAGCATGTTCAACCATTGCAGTACTGAGGATTGTTTTCTACTTCTGCGCTGGTTGTTGCACACAAATACTAGCTCACTCGCGGGCTTGTAGACTGTCTTTTTTTGCCTACAGCACCCCTAACTGTATAAACCGGGCATAACCCAGGCAAGAGCAGTCGGATGCGTCCCGGGATTCAACCATGTAGCCTACTGATTGATTGCATTTATACAGCAGGTCAATAACATGCTAATACCTGCATTAAGCATGGGATAGAACAATACCTTGCTACTGTCTGGTGCTCGCATGTTACTATTCACCTACATCATGCATGCACCAGAACAATAACATGCTACTATCTGGTACTAGCATGCTATATTGTCCTGCAGTTCGTATGCGACAGGTCAATGGGTCCTGAAACAGGAAGTATTTTAGTTCACAATTTTAACTGTTTTAACAATCTCTCTGCGAGTGCCAAAGAGTCTTCCATGATACAAAAAAAGAACAAATTTGAACATTCAGAACGAGTGGGGAAGGCTTTTTCTTTGTACATTCAGTATGAGTTGTTGGTTCAGGTTAGTGGCCATTTCCCTAAGGCCTGATGTATCCCTCTATGCCACTAATGCCTCATCCCCTTATTGTACAGTGTCAAATACATGTACAGATTACTGTAAATATGTTTGTATTGTTATTAGCCCTGTACCCGTTTCCCCATGAACTGCATTTCCATGTTTATGTTGTTACTATTGTGGCATTGTACTGTGGTCATTCATTTAGGAATATGGAAAACAAATAGCCATTATGTTAACCAATATGAAAAGATTTCCTCGTATTGGGCGATGCTGTGAGTCTGAAAAGAAAAATCTCCTTCAATAGTGGTATTGTATAGAATCTTTCAGGAAAGTCAAGTACTCCACTAGGCCTATGTAACTGTTACAACAATCCCCGCCTCACTGTTACAAATTACAATACATCAAGCTTGGCTGTTGACTTGGAATCATTGTGGGGGATTGTTTTTGATATTCAAATAGATTTTTAAAACTATTTCCCCCCCTTTTTCTAAGAGGTATTATATTGTAAACCTCACACAATCTACAATATAGTCATTTTTTGTGGTTTTGAGACAAATGAATTGAATCACTTGTTTCACTTCAAGGCCCATGAATTAATTTCAATTCAGTATGCCTTATTGTTTTCAAATTCAGTTTCTGCTACCGACTTTGGATCAATTTGGGATTGACGTTCAAATGCATTTATTAGAGTTTAACCATATAAAGTGGTCAACACTGAACATTTAAGCTAGATGGCAAGGGGGCAGCCATGGCTGTAAAATGAAGAGCAAATAGTATTATGAAGGATGTGCCAGGTCTTGTGTAAGTTGTGTCTGAGTGCAGGCCTCACTGTCAACAAGTATGACTATTTAAAAAAAAAAAGAACTACTGATTTTGTAATTACTGGAAAATACTGATGGTTGCATTAACATATTTTGAATAAATTGTATATTTTGAGCATTTTATATAGTCTTTTCTGAATTTGCAAGACTGTGTCTCTTAACAAAGGAAGGTTTAGAGCAGTGGTTCTTAAAGTGGGGTCGAGGGACCCTCAGGATTTTCTGATGGACGTCCAAAATGCACCCATATGCTGCGTTCACATGGGCAGACGCAAAGATATAAAGCTACACAGTGTATTTGTAGCTGCTGTAGCTTTTGCAGCAGCTACATGCGGCCGGATTTGCTTTGTAGCTTCCCGTGACTTCATTGACAATGAAAGCCATGGTAGACTGTGTCTTTTCAGGCCTGTCATACTATATTCTAGTCTATGAGACACATCACTGGAGGTGAAATGAAACCACCCATTCACATTAATGGTGCCGTTTATTAATGCCCCCTATATAATATAATTCTGCCCTTCAGTACACAGCTGCATATCCATATCCTTGGTCTCCCTCCCTCAGTCTGTCTGTCTCTCTTTCTCTCTCTCTCTGTCTCTCTCTGTGTCTCCGCCTCTCTCTGAACTTCCTCTCACTTACTCTGGGGTCACTGTGAGGTCAGCGATTCTAAATGCTTCACTGTTGTGGTGGAGGCGTTACTTTAACACAACAGTTGGTTTAGAGAGGAGCAGAGATGAAAGGGAGGGGCCAGTAAAAGACAACTCATTTTGGCAGCAGTACATTTCATAGTACTATCCTACATATTTATGTTGGGCCATTTCAGCCAGTATATAGGCTAGGATTTTGAGCTATAGGCCATTAGCCTCACGGATGTGAAGTTGAGCCCAGCAACACAAGCATGTTCTTGTGGTGGTAGGAAAACCGATAATTGTCTTGCACTCCGTCCGTCCGTGTGTGCATCTGTCCTCAAGACGGATCTGTCCAATATTTCATATTTCATCCTATTTGTCTATGATTTGGCTGGATTGGCTCGTTTTTAACAAAAAGCATCAAATCATGAATGCAGCGTGCAATTTATGTCGAATCTCTAACACACTTTTCTACTACGTTGACAAATATAGCCGTACCCTTTTCACATTGACCTGTTATGGCGCCACCAACAGGTGGATTTTTGAAAAAAAAAACATTTTTATGGCGAAAAAAGCCCCAAATCATGAATGAATTGCATTTGTAGGCCTACAGCGCCACCAGCAGGCCACAGCCTGAACTGGTAGAGACCTGTGCCCGGAAGGAGACTTTTACTGTATAAAGCTACTGTCTTATTGTTCACCTGAGTGAATATATTCTTACGTTCTTTTGAATGTAGCCTACCATATTTGCCCACTGATTTGAAACAAACTGAACTAATTAGTCTTAACGTGTCGTGTACACAAAACTACTTTTCCAAACTTCCAGAGCAAATACGTTTTGGAGGAGCCCCTCGGCCACTCATCCCATGTTCCCTCGGTGACAGTCAATGCTTGCAGTGCCGTATAGACTGACTGACAGACAGCAGCACAATCCAGACTGCATCTGTGCTCCGTGGCGCTCCCTTTGTGCCTCTGCTTGTTCTCTATAGCCTGGACGGGGCAGTATTCAGGCTGAGCCAGCTGGCTAAGGCCCCAGTCCAGTCCTTCCAACCCTTCAGTCAGACCCTCCGCTCCTCTTCAGTGAAGAGGGGAAATGGACCAAGGCCAGAAATAACATAAAGACAACAGATCACACCACAGATTCACAGGGATGGATGGATGGAGGGATGGATGAAGGGTGCGAGAGGGAGGGATGCAAGAAGAGAGATTGGATGGATGGATGGATGGATGGTGTGGGAAGGAGGGATGCAAGAAGAGAGATTGGATGGATGGATGGATGGATGGATGGGAGCCTGATTTCAACACACAACTAATTAAAGTGACAATGGGAGACAAAGGTGTATTTACAGTTGGACAGCAATAGTTGTATATCGACCCTGACTTCCCCAATACGGTAATTCACAGTTGGATTCAATTAATGGCGGCAAAGTGGGAGGGAGGGATGAATGGGTTAGTGTTATTCAGAGGAAGTCATCAGTCTTTATAATGTTTTGTTTATGATCTTTTTTCTTCTACTTTCCAGTCTACACCGAGGGGATGTATAGCACCTCTCCGACCCGTGTCATCTCAGCTAAAAGGTGACAAATATCAGCCCCCAGTGCACCTCAGATTCCCTGGACCCTCAGTCACCCACCCATATATAGTATACTGGTCGCACCACTGTGGATTCAAACCCCTCGACTCTGCAGTGGTGGTAAGGTAGTTTTCCACCTGCTAGCCAGAAAGATGGATGGATGGATGGCTGGCACAAAAGCTTGAGAGGGAGGTATGGAGTAGAAACATGGACGGCTATATGTGGAAGGATAAATATTCAGTGTGGAGGAACATGGACCTTTACCGGCTGAACTGACCTGTTAATTCACTATAAAAGACAGATTGATGATGGGTCGGGACCTTTGCTCTTTTCTCAGGAGCAGGTGGCTTTATGAGGTCTCGGAGGCTGGCCTCTGCTATTTGAACTGCACCCCATTGTATGCATAATTTAAGAGGTCTAAGTGGATAGCCTTTCTGTCATGTTCTGCATGAAGGACTGACAGACATGGTGATGAAGAGCCATTGAGGATAATGGCCCGAGTAAAGCCTGATTCATGTTTTTGCAGTTTAATTTAATACAAAGAATACTATGCAGACGCTGTAGAGTTGTGTGAGACGCAAATATGGTATATTGTATGTATATAATATATTGTATTTACAATCCAACTGAAGAGTGTCAAAGTATAAATCAGGTTTAAGTCTTCCACTCACTTGCATATACAGTAAGAGATGTTTCACACATTCTTGATTTCTGATAAGGCAGGAGCACAGAATCGCCAATGTGTTGGTGTATACAATGTTGTTGTTAATACACCTCAAAGTTTGACATAAGAAAATCACACTTGTGTGACGTGATGATGACATGTATGAGGATGAAGATGTGAGGATGTGATGACCTGGACTGAGCATTTGTTTTCATCATAAAAAGTCCATCGACTTTGACACACGCATGATGTCACGGGGGGGGACACAAGGCCAGGCATTTAGTGCCCCTCAAAAAGTCCTTAAATTGTCGCGTACAGTGTCCCCTGATGCCCATGGAAAGTTGACATGATCATCTGGTGCCTTTCTCTGTCCACAGTGGTAGCTGGAGTTCTGTCTTCCTGTTATCTTAATGTGCAAACACTAGTCTACTGTACAGCACTGGGCAAATGCATAATGTAACAGTTTGGTCTTCACAGCCATTTCCTGTTTATAGAGGCTATTCACAGTAGAGGAATGAGAGCAGCAGCCAAAAGAGATCGAACAAATGATTTCACAGCAGCATGCATGCAGTAGATTGATGAAGCTTTAAAACATTCCATGGTTTCAAATTTAGTCGAAGATGAATTATACATGAAATCCAACTGTTGGTCATGCTCTGTATGTTTCTCATGTGTGTCACTACTCCTTTCCCATGGTGCTGCAGTGTACTATGCAGCCCTTCCCCATTCCCATGTTTCTATTTTTAAAAAGCAAGTCTTTTGCACACCTACAGTGCATGACGACAGGTGTGTAGTGTAGATGAAGACGAAGAAGCAGAGACCCAAACACAGTCTTTCTTCAAACACAGGAAACATGCTCTGTTTCTGTTTTAACCACAACACTGTTGCATCAGATAAATGCATAGCTACATGCCTTTGTTTGCAGGCACTTCACACATGCAATGTGCACTGTGCAGCAAAGCCTAAGGAAACCGAGACGTTAATCATTTTTACAATCATGCTTTCCAATGAATTATCCAACCTCCCAACTTAGTGCAGCTCTAGGCCTACTGTACATCAGCAGTGACTTTCAAAAGACATCTCATCTCATACTATACCTCTACTGTAGGCCTACTGCACGTTACACACTCATCATTCATGATTCATGTTCTCTTGCCCTGACTTCCTCTATTCTTTTCTACATTAAGAGTGTGTTGGACATTTTGTAAAAACAAAATGTACTGTAGCTATTACTCAATTGCTTACACAGCACAGCAGCCTCAGTTAGAATAAAGAATGACAACCTTATTTTGAGAAAACGCCGCTGAATTTAACAGAATTCAATGAGGAGGGAGCCACACAACCTAATTACACCGAACCGAATAAATAACCCAATTAGATTTTACACCTTTAAGTTCCCCCTCCTTCCTTTTGCCCCATTACGGATACATGTAGGCTCGGCCCAAATAATACTCAGACCAGCCGAAATCTTGCGATATTGAGGGGTCAGAAAACGGAGCTCTCGGGAAGGCTGTTGCAGCCTGAAAGGACAAAAAGAGGGACATTTCCAATATTTTCCTGAGCCGAAATCTTGCGATATTGAGGGGTCAGAAAACGGAGCTCTCGGGAAGGCTGTTGCAGCCTGAAAGAATGAGAAAAAAGGGGCCTCAGAAAAGGGGACATAGACGAAAAATCATTAACATGGTAAAAGACAACTTGATAGAGCCGCCATTGGACTGGTCCCATGAAGTGAACGGAGTTTGCGACTTGCAACTCTGTCTATACTCAGGGCCGAGTATTATTTGGGCCGAGCCTTCCTGTTACCCTCCATTACGTAGCAGCACTCATTATCATAGGAAGGCGCGTCAACATCATTGGCTGTAACTTGTTATCAGCAAGTGGTGGGACTACTAGTGGGACACGGGCAGCAGCATGCTCTCTGCCACCCGTTATTAGCCGTTGTTGGCAGAGGACAGTCCTTTGATTATTACCATTTGTGCGACACTTTCCAGACGTCTTCTCTTCTAGGGCAACGTGACCATGTTTTACAGCCGCGGAGGAGCGAGACGGCTCTGGAAGGCTGTGGAACAAGCTTTCGGCTCGTCACCACCATCACCGTCGGGCTCGTCGTTCTTGCATGTGCAAGTGAATGTAAACAGACCGCGGGCCGTCACATGCACATTATTACCTAATAATCATAACTGTACATTTCAATGCCCCCGTGCGTTCTTCTGCGCTTCGGCGGCGGCCATAGAGATCCGTGCTGCTGCTCCTCCACGGGAGAAGAAGATTGTCCGTAAGAAGAAGTGGGACTCCTCGTCGTCATCGTTATTGTCCCGTCCTTCTCCTGTCTGGATCGAGTCGGACCACCGGGGACACTTCTTCTTCCTTGACCGGGAGGAGGTGGATCCTCTCACGGGGAGAGATCACCACCAGTACGTCGGCCAGTCGCTCTTTATACCACCAGCAGCAGCAAACAGGTGCCGAAGTAGACTAGTAAAAACATTGAGTAGTAGTGCTGCTGCTGCTTTGTTTACTGGAGGCAGCACGACGCTCAGCTGCTGCTACTGCTGCTGCAGCACAACCACCACCACCACCACCATGCAAATACGAGCCTCGTCTACAGCTGCTGCTGCGCAGAGACGCGAGGCGCCAGACGCCGGGGAAACGGACCACAAAGCAGCGGTAAATGAAACTATAGTATTTGTCTAACCCCGATGAACCCCCCCTTCACCCCCTAACCTCCCCAATTCAGTGTTTGAACAGAGACGATCATGCTTTGCTCTATGGCAGGGGTTTTCAACCTTTTTCATCCCAGGGCCCACCATGTATTAAGCATTTGAGCCACGGACCACCATTTGAGGACATTTTAGCCCCACAGACCCCAAAACTAAAGATTTATTTTGCTTTTGTCCATCTTCTAGCTGTGTAGACTTGGGGCTAATTTAGATGATGAATATTTTAACTCTTGAGAGTGTAAAAATGAAACCAAATGGACCCGCCAGGGTCCATTTGGTTTCATTTTTACGTTCTCAAGAGTTACATCTGGTTAACCAACTTAGCTGGGGACCACCTGGAACCCTCTCAGGGACCACTGGTGGTCCCTGGACCACCTGTTGAAAACCTTTGCTCTATGGCTTTGCTCACTACACGACACGCGACGCGAGGTCTTTGTTGTCAATGTTGATCTGGTGACGGACAAAAGTATGTCACTTGTTTGTCTAGGTCAAGATCCACGATCCAGAAGAAGACAATGAAATATACTATTTTTTTTTATGAATGTGCAGACTGGAGGTTTCAGTGTATAAACTTGATCCTATAGCCCAGGCGGTGCAGTTAGTAGTCCGGCGATTGGCTCAGTCGGTTGTCACTGGCAACCGTTGACAGCTGTCGTCATAGAGCTGCGCAGTGACGTCACCGCCCCTGTTCCGGAAGTCTTTTCCCCATTCATTTTTCTCATAGACTTTTCGAAAATAATTTATATCAAGACGATTACGCCGCGGCCAAAGCCAACTCAGGTCGTGACAAATCATGACAACAAACACAATATCGTCATATAATATATAATTGGGAAGAAGTAGAAAACGGCATGATACAAGACTTTTTGTTTCGTTTTTCATCTTAGAAATTATTTTATTGTCCCAAAAGTTTGTGTGTGTCATCATGATTCGTCACGACTCGAGTTGGCTTCGTCCGCGGCGTAATCGTCTTGATATAAATTATTTTCGAAAAGTCTATGAGAAAAATGAATTGGGAAAAGACTTCCGGAACAGGGGCGGTGACGTCACTGCGCAGCTCTATAGTTGTAGCGATGTAAACATTTCGAGAAGGCAATGTTGTTTAATGTAGTTCGTAATGTAGGACAACTAGACAGTGCTTGTCATATAGGACTAGTAGGAGGTAGACGTGAACATGCAAATCAAATCAAATATAATATCTTCTATAGCTTGGCACAGCGGTTGCCTTGCAAGCCAGCTAGCCAATTAGAGCTCAAGTTCTACTGACTGTTCTTTCGGGATGTGGGATGGGATGATCCAGAATATTTCCACTGTAAACAGCAGACAGACAGTATAGTTATGCAAGGAGGTGAGCTCTACTCTCCACGTGGTTTGTTTGCTCTCTATGCTTTTCAACATGCAGTTAATGATGTGTACAAAATGTACCTGAAAGGAGGTGTAAAAGATTGTCCTCGTGTCCTGTTCTTCAGCTATAGTAGATATAGCTATATATTTTTTCAAAAAAAGTTTCAAATATCTAGTCCCCACCCAGCATGTTTTTAACCTTCACAGAGTGCAGACATATACGCTTATAGTGCGTTTGTAGTGAAAATAGCAGACCTACAATTTACACTGATCTTGTAGATTGGTCTTTGCAGTATTGTTATGGTGTCAACACACACACACACACACACACACACACACACACACACACACACACACACACTGATCTCGTAGAATGGTTCTCTGCAATTTAGTTAGTGTTGTCAACATTGTTGACAACACTAACTAAATTGCAGAGAACCATTCTACGAGCAGCATTTGAGCTCTGTGTGTTGTTGTTGACTCAACAACAACAACACAGAGCTCAAATGCTGCTGAGTCACTGGCTCCAGTCACTGTCTGTGCTCCCAGGAGCCTCGTTCCCTTTGAGCAGGATATGAAAGGCACTCTGGCCCTGTTAAAATGCAACGCAGGTAGCTGCTGACGAACTGCAAACTGCTGTCGCTATGCTTGTTCATGGCAGTAGCCGTTTGTTTCTGCAAAAGGGGAATCGAATAGACATCCATGCAACATTTCAATTAAAAAAAATAAAATAATAACAGGTTCAAGCCATCTGTTCATGCCTGGCTCAGTTTGATTGGAAGACTAGGCTTCACTTTCTCTATTTTGACACTGCCTTGGCCTGTCTAACATAAGGGATCCAGCCCTTTACCCTTTGCCTCCCACTGTGTGTGTGTGTGTGTGTGTGTGTGTGTGTGTGTGTGTGTGTGTGTGTGTGTGTGTGTGTGTGTGTGTGTGTGTGTGTGTGTGTGTGTGTGTGTGTGTGTGTGTGTGTGTGTGTGTGTGTGTGTGTGTGTGTGTGTGTGTGTGTGTGTGTGTGTGTGTGTGTGTGTGTGTGTGTGTGTGTGTGTGTGTGTGTGTCACGCACGCCACACGCATATCTCTTTTGTGTGCATTTAACAAGGTCTTTGTGAGTGTGTGTTATGTATGTTTTCATTCCCCTGAAAAGCTGTTATCAGACACAGCAGGCCTACTGTTCCCCTCCTACCCGCCCTCGCTGGCACAACTCCCTTTGGCCACTCAATCACATGACACTCCCACGCCACGGCTAGCTACTGCCCGCCTGCTTGCTTTTAGCGTGGCCTGGCCTGGCCTGGCCTGGCTCGGCCCTGTCCTCTCTGAAAAGCAGTGGCCTGCACTTTCGCCCACTCTCCCTCCCCACTCTATTGTCCATTGTTGCTGGACTACTGACAATGTCACCGAGCTCTGGCCTCATCCTGCGGTTTCAGGACAAATTCTGTGGCAAGTGGCGGCAAAGAGAAAAAGCCGTTTTTTGTTTATTTCCTTGTTTCCTCTCTGCTGGTTCTAATCGGTTGATCAGTGCCAGTCCCAGATAGTTAGACAGACAGACACCACGCATAAATAATCCACATATTCTTTTTTGGAAATTAAGATATTAATTACATTTCTAACCGTTCTCTGTGTTTACATAGCAAAACATGTAATGCAGGACTGGGCAATTATTTTCCCCTAGGGGCCAAATGAGATACATAAAATATCGTGGAGGGCCAAGACTAAAGGCTGAACAAAAGTCTGCGTAATATTAATTTAATTTCAAGATAAAAGTAAGCGTAAGACCAACCATTTTGGCACCAGGGCCCTCTATTTAGTCAGAATTTGAGCCACAGAGGACCACAATTTGATGACATTTAGCCCCACACACCCCAAAAATTTGCTTTTTGTCTACCAGGCTGGATTTCACAAACAAAACATACAGATCAAAATGACCATTAATCTTCTACATTCTCTAGTTGTGTAGACTTGGGCTAATTCACATGATGAATATTTTAACTCTTGAGAGCGTAAAAATGAAACCAAATGGACCCGCAAGGGTCCATTTGGTTTCATTTTTACGCTCTCAAAGAGTTACATCTGGTTAACCAACTTTCTATATTTAACTGGAACTCTCTCAAGGACCACTGGTGGTCCCCGGACCACTGGTTGAAAACCACGGTACCCTTTCACGGGCCGGTCAGAGTCAGCCAAAGGGCCGCATTTGGCCCCCGGGCCGCATAATGCCCAGCGATGTTCTAATTAGTTGATCAGTGCCTGTCCCAGGTAGTGAGACAGACAGACAGACAGACAGCAAGCATACAACATAAATCATCCAGATACCGGTATCCTTTTTTGGATATTAATATATTAATTACATTTCTAACCGTTCCCTGTGTTTACATAGCAAAACATGTAACGCATATATGGATTATAGCACACAATGACTACCATCGTTATAGGCTTTTAGGGGACTGTTATTCTTACATAATATTCTTACATACATATCAGTACAATGTGTTATTAGGAGCCTCAGTAGGCATAGTAGTTATTATTCCCCACTGTGACATTTTTACAATGTTGCCCAAAGGGGTGAACGTATACACTGTAAAACAGTTTGTCTTTATATTCCCATGCAGTACCGGTATGTAATCTATGCACTGTGTACTACTGTATGTACTCCACATTTTACCCAAATATCATCAAATATTTGCAGCTCCACACTGTCCTGACCAAATATGACATTGCACAGGGAGGCCACACCATTATAAGACCAACTAAAAATAGACCATACATACTAGTTTAGCCTTTCCTGTTTTTTGGCAGCAGAAGTTTTGAATGACTTTGCTGTTGAGGATGTTACATGAACACCATGTCCTCTTTATAGTTGACAAAGATGTTTGACTGCTCAAATTGCTGTCGAGAAGACTAAAACAAACCTGAACACAGTGAATTGTCATACATACATGCACCAAGGTTTTCCCACTGAGCTCTCTATGACAGTTCCTCTTGCCCTATACCAGGGGTTTTCAACAGGTGCTCCGGGGACCACCAGTGGTCCCTGAGAGGATTCCAGGTGGTCCCCAGGCTAAATGATGGAAAGTTGGGTAACCAGATGTAACTCTTGAGAATGTAAAAATGAAACCAAATGGACCCTTGCGGGTCCATTTGATTTCATTTTCACACTCTCAAGAGTTAAAATATTCATCTGAATTAGCACTATTTAATTAAGAAGTCTACACTGTTTTGCTTGTAAAATCCAGCCTGGAATTGTGGACAAAACCAAAGAATTTTAAGTCTTTGGAGTGAAATTGTCATCAAATGGTGGTCCGGGACTCAAATTCTGAATAAATGTTGGTCCCTGGCATCAAAAAGGTTGAAAACCCCTGCCCTATACAGTTATTATTCATTGCTACTTGCTGTAAAAGCCAGGGTTCAACTTATAAATAGAAAATACCTTAATACCCCAAACAAAACAGGAGCATACATTTTGCACACAGTGCATTGTTAGCTTATGTGGATCTACTATTTTTAAAAAGTAATTTTAAAAATGTTAACCTGTAGACACATTTTATTAAGTTTAGAACACGTGCGAAAATACGTCCAAAATAGGGAGACTAAATTTAAATCGAACACTGGCTGCCTGCCCACAGGCAAAAAATAGATAGATTCTCATACAACACCAGGGGATGTATACTGTAATGTTTTCCAGAATACATAGATCTTGTGCTCTAAAATGTGATGTTGCTTGCTAGTAGTACAGAGAAATGTTTCTGCTGGTGCCTGGTTCTGTTGGTGTTTAAGGCCTGCTCCCAGTCCCTGGAGAAGAGATAAGCAGTACTGACAGTTTGAGGATGTTGTTTGGTATCAGTGTGTTGTGCTTGGGTGGAGCTCATGGCCTCCATAGAACATACAGTACCTCACCTATGCATGCTGGACTTAACCCGCTATCCTCCCTCTGCAAAAGTCAAGTCAATTTTATATTGTCACCGAATCAAAACAGAAGTTTTAACGTGGTGCAACCACTTCATTAAGCAGCTATGTCCGACATCCGTCAGTCCATCCGTCCATGTTGGTCTGAGTAGAAAATAGTTCAGCAGTCAGTGGTCGAGCCCTAAGGGTACTACGATTGGGAGGTTCAGGAAATGACGTGAGTAAGAGACCTTCATAGCTGATATCATGAGTATTAGCTCACTCTGCTCACACACAAGTAGACCACTAGTTTTTGGCATCCTGACCGTATTCCTGGTAACAACTGGGTATTTTTTTTTTCTGAGGGTTTGCCATAAGTATCTCCCATACACACAAGTGCTATTTATTATAGGTTGTGCGCGGGCACTGAATGGCATTAGTTGTTTCTGGCCCAATCTGACATTATCCAGACTTAACCCATGGGGCAGCATAAACTTAAAGCACAAGGAATGGTGTGTTCATAGTTCATACAGCCATGATGTTTTAAAGTGTGGAAGGCCTCCATAATAGAGTGAATGAGCGAAATTGACTTACTGTATTTGTAATGTGTGCTACTACTAGTGGAACCAATTCATTTACAACTACTACTACATGGCATGCTGGAATAACCTGCCAGCTCTCTGCACATCAAGTCACACTGCTGGATTGTATCTGCTGCTTTTTCATTACAGCGTTGTGCATCACAAGGTCAAAGGCACAGACATTATACTCTGTGCGTGTGTACAGTATGTGTGTGTGTGTGGGGGGGCTTGTAAGTCTTTGTGTGAATGTGTCGGTGCTGAATTACACAAATAACACAACAATAGTCTATGTTTAATCAGCTGACTCAGTGAATGGGCTCGTCTGGACTCGGCTCTCAATGGACTGAACACATACTGTAGAGGTCCAGGCTTTGTCTGGCCCCCTTGCCTCAAGGTTGTCAGCAGCATTGCTGCCCGCAACTGACTAGGCTGCTTTTATTTTGCATCTTATCACGATGCCATTATTATGCTGCTTTAGTTTATCCTATGGATACTCCATGTATATGCCCAGCCTACGCTAATAATATAATGTCCACGAGTGCAGTGATCAAATTGTACCAATTGCCTTTCTTTAGTGTTTATTATAATATACAGTATTGTGTGTGTGTGTGCGTGCAATCCGTGCATGTGCTTGTGTGGTTGTTGGCTTGTGACTTCCTTGGTTTGGATATAGGTCTTCTCGGGTAATTTTACACTGTTATATAATAAATCCAGCACAACTCTTCTCTTCTTGGATTTCATGTCAAGTTACAAATACATTAAACCAATATTTTATTATACAGTAGAATGAGAATACAAAAATCGATATTAAAGCGTACAGCTTTAAGAGAGACAATGAAGTTTCCATAAACTCCATTCATTATAATGTTAACTTAACTGTGGACGTCAGTTCACTGCAGACATAATATTTACATTTTTCTCTCTGCTCAACACAATTACACAGCCAGCCATCATCACTCATTAGCTATTGTCCTCAATCGTTGCCTCGTCCACGCATTGCATGTCACTTAATAAATAACAGTTTTTGTATGGTATATGACACATTTTCACAGGTTTTGCCCCCACAGTGGTGACAGTGTGCATTCCTACGTTTCTAAAAAATGCACCAGCAAGCCTGTCTGAAGGCTGTCTTCAAAAGTGTGAAAATTGCTGTCTCTTGACTCTGAATCTTGTGGCCTGTGTCTCACAATTAGATTTCACATAATATTTAATTTGATCACCTCAGTCACAGCAAGAACCCCCAGAGACAAAACAATTGATGATTTGATTCAAACTCTTCTGTTATTATAATAATTATTGCAGTGTCTTATCGTGAAGGTAGTTGTGTTTTTCCAACTCTTTTATTCAGTAGACTTCAAAGTGCATTGGGATAGATTTATATAGTGGCTGGCTAGGGGGCATTACATGTTATCCTTTTGAAATTATTTCTGAAGAGGATCGGTGTTATTACTGGCAGCAGTGTTGCCAACTTGGCGCATTTGTCTGTCACTATATTTAGCTTTTTTTTTTAGACCCCCCTAGCGCTAAAATTAGTGAAAAACTCCTGGTCGAAAATCTAGTCGTTTTTTTGCTGGTGAGTTGGGGTGAAATTGGTTGACAGGCGCCTGAGATAAAAACCCTTGTTTTTCACCATTTCTCCTCCTATGATAGAGTCCTCCTTCCTTCTTGGATAGGACCATTGGTAACCAAATGGATCCTTATACATTTACATTTATACGTTTAAATTATATTTAAACATCTGAATTACCTAATTGTCAAGCATCTACACATTTAGAAAATGTTGAAGAATTGCTATTTTGCCAGTTATTTCTCCTAAATTAATCAGAGATCAGAAGCTAGAATCAACATTAAATGGTGGTTTGTGGCTAAAATGCATAATAAATAGTGGGCCGTGGTATGAAAATGGTTGAAAACCACTGCTCTAGCACATTCTAGTGCATTTTGGAAGTGCCACCAGGGCATTTTGGGTTTTGGCAGTTGGCAACGCTGATCACTTTCACTATGTTTTGTTTGTTGAGGAAATCAATCTCTCACTCTCTCTACACACGCGCACACTCTCACCTTTCCATTTCTTATCTTTCCTTTTTTTCTCCTCACCCAGGAGGAGCAGACTATGAAGGAGCACTCCTCCCCTGCACCTCCTCCTTCCTCCTCCTCCTCCCCTCCGAAAGCCCCGGGGGAGCCGGAGGCGGAGCCAGAACCACAGCAGGACAAGCCCAACAAGACCCAGCAGCTACAGAAGGTCTTCAAAGAATATGGAGCAGTGGGAGTCTCCTTCCACATCACCATGTCCCTCATGTCCCTGGGAATGTTCTACCTCCTCGTCAGCAGGTATAGCATTGTTAATATGCCCCAGTGCTCTGCGACTAATAACGTTGATATATATTGTACCGGCATAAGTAACAATAATATTGTTGTTGCATTCTGTAGCGTCGTGCGTGTCGTGCACGGTCCCATCCGCCGGTAATGACGAAGGCGCAGAAAACGACGAAATGTAGATTTCATTCTTTAATCCAACTATTAGTCCCAGCGCATCGTCTGATAAAGATTCCATTGCTGACTTTCATTTGGAACAGAACTGTCGTGACAATGTTTTTTTTTTTTTGTCCCATTCGCACCCATTCAATCCAATGCATTCAAAGGCCTCTCCTGAGATTCTGCCCCTGAATGTCGTGGGCGCATGGGTAGATCAACTATAGGGCTTGACACCACTTCCTGACTTTTGACGCGGAACTTTTTGCTCAGCTCGTCAGAGGACAGGTTAGTCAAGACACCAGAAACAGCATGCTGTTTAGGAGATCTGGCGTTTCAAAATAAGGGTTTTTACCGAATCCACTGGCTTGAGCCGTGGCATAGGGCAGAAAAGGACACACACACACGATCGCGGTCTATGTGTCGATTAAATTGATTAATAAGTCCCTATGTTGGGCAGTAAGAACCAAATGGACTCTTCGCTTAATCCATTCTGTACTGTAACACGTTTTGATGTGCTAAGCATTATGGTTCCAAGCATTTGGTATTTTTTAGCTATTGAAAAATAGCAGATCTACAATCTCACAGTGTGACACGAGTGGCGCACTGTGTCCTGTGTTCCTGTGTTCCTGTGTCAGTGATGCTCAGCATCACTGACACAGGAACATTATTATTATTATTTTCAAAAAATAAAATGTCAGAAACTAGAATCTAGCGTCACAAAACTAGAATCTAGCATCTGAAACTAGAATCTAGCGCCAGAAACTAGAATCTAGCGCCACAAAACTAGAATCCAGCATCTGAAACTAGAATCTAGTGCCAGAAACTAGAATCTACCATCTGAAACGAGAATCTAGCATCTGAAGCTAGACTTTAGTGTGAGAAACTAGAATGTAGCACCTGAAACTAGAATGTAGCGCCTGAAACTAGAATGTAGCGCCTGAAACTAGAATGTAGAGCCAGAAACTAGAATCTTGCATCTGAAACTAGAATCTAGCGCCAGAAACTAGAATCACTAGTTTGACACTTTGTTCCAGCTGTCACTCACCTAAAATAACTACAAGTGACACAGCTGTATGACAGTCGTCATGAAGTGTAAATTAATCTCACGGGTGAGTCACAGAAATGTGTTTGGGCAAATACTGTGGTTACATAACATTTTATATAATTTATTCAAAAAGCTGTCGGCGTATTAGGTGTTTTTCAAGCTCACAAGTTTGTTTAAAAATGCTTTTCGAACCAGATGTCGACATGGCCTAATGCTTTAGAATCTTGCACAGAAGAGCAGTGAACCTCAAAGCACTATCGATCTTCGGTGCCTAGTAGTGCTACCAATATTCCAATGTATTATTGTGTTGCATGTTTTCGCAGATGTCTGCATAAAAGTAACGGCTCAAGTAAAAGCTGACAGGGAAAGTAGACCCATCTATCTAGTGCTCTCTCTCTCTCTCTGGCTGTGCGGGCATGTGCCAGGGGTGTGAATTCCAGAAGGCGTAGGCAGAGATTATCTGGCTGCCTGGTGGCTTCCTCATGTAGTTGCAGAAACCTCACATCAGAATCCAAGGAAGGCACTCGTCTGGTGACAGACTTTGTTAGATGGGTATTTCATGATAGATTAAAAACCTGGATGACATGGTAACATAAACCCCATGCTTAGTGGCCCCACTGCTGCATTCTTTCTAATATCTCCATATTTATTTGTAAATGAATGCCATACTTCATCCCATTTTGCTTGAGACAGATTCTAAAAAAGGCTTCTAAATACTGACATAAGTTTTATGGAGAAAAGAAAAAAAAGAGAGGGGGAAACATTTATATATATTATATATTTTAATTTTTATCATTCATTTTTTGTTATACTTAATACGTAATACTTTAGATACTGGATGGGGTTCCCATCTAGAAGGGCCAGAAGGCGAGGGTTTACAAAAAGCTGATGTAAGGAACTGTTCTGCACATACAAGGCTTCCACCCGACAGCGACTACCACATAGTGTGGTTCTCTTAATGACCCTTGGACTGCACAATGTACAGAGCATTATCGCTGTCTAGCCACTGAGCCAAGGCACGGGGAGCAGCATTTTAATGCTCAGTGCTGGGGCAACCAGTTGTCAAGGCACAGACGGATCCCTAGATGGATGGCTGCCACCAACCAGAGCTGTTAAAGTGTGAAAGAGCGATATGCCTTAGCGATGTACCTCTGAGCCTTGTGTCAACACCTCTGTGTATTTACACTCCAGTGGTGTGATTCATTGAAACTTTGGGCTGATAGTCCTTTTTGATTCTTTCTTTCTTTCTTTCTTTCTTTTGATTAATTTGTGCAATACTGCGTGACATTTAAGGATCAACATGGAAAATAAAAGCTGTAACATTGTAAATTAAGAATCAACAAACCTCTCCTATATGACAATACTCCCTCTAGTGGACATCTACTGTATGTGTGCCTTTGCCTGATCCTTCTCTTATAAATTATACAAGCTCACAGTTTAGTTTAGTGAGTGCAAATTAGTTGTACTAGTCCTACATCCATTGTGTAATATATGGTCCGGGAATTATGCATAGATCACATTGATTGGGAGGGAATTGTTGATGTTGGAAAGTTGGGATGAACCTGGGCACAAAATTAATGTTACCCGATCTGAATGGAATTGTAACAACTGCCATGGGTCGTTACAATTAATATGAATACCTGAAGGACACGCAGTTTGACATGCACCAAAAAAAGTAGCCTATGCTCAGTCACACAGCTGCGCAGATCAAAGGCTGGGCCAATTTGCATGCAAATGGTGCAGTTTTTAGTTGATACAGCGCTCTGTCACAACCACGTTGTGTTGATAGCGAGCATTCCCACTCCAAACTTGGCCACTTACACATACACCACACAGGCGCACACGGAGAAATGCGAGCACACAGCCACCCTGGAGGTCTTTCTTTGTTGGTGTTCGAGTGAGCAGGTGAAACTTGCAAATAAGTTTGGAGAGGAGTGGGTGGCGTGGTCCACTCCGCCTAGTTAATATCCAGGCAGTGTAGATTGGAGTGGTGGTAGAAATAAGTCGCAGGCGACTGTAGTAGCGTAACAGTGAGAACAGAGAGGTGACACGTCATCTGCGCGGTGATGAGCTTTTAAAATCTAATGAATTAAGATGATTGGCATAATGTTTGGTGTGTGTACGTAGTGCACATTGGTGCTGGTTGACAGGGCTGTGCAACGTAAGGTTAATTTAGGCTGTCCGATGCACTGTGGCGTTTGGAGATAGCGCAGGAATGGTGCAGTGCATTGCACAGCAAACAGACAGTTTCCAGGCAGACAGTTGCCAGCAGGCCCAGTACTGTACATATCTGACTACATTTTGCTTTATTTATTTATTTTGTTGTAAATGAATGCTCCGGTTTGTACTTCATAAGCCAGTATAAGCGTTTGCCTGCAAAAGTAGTTGAAATGGCTATACGATTTATAAGATTTAAATCTAAATCTATATTTAGATTTATAAGATTTAAATCTAAAGAAAAAAAAAAAACGGTAATAGATTACAAGTACCAAAGAGTTAAATAACTATAAATATATAAATGTATATAATAATTATATTTACACTGAATGCTTTGGGACACTGACAAGTAATCGTTTGAACAGACAAGGTTTCTGACAGTTACTGCATACTGTATAAACCTATCACAACAATTGTAGATTAATCTCATTAAAGTGCTAAGAATCAGAACATTTAGTATGAGTGATGCGGAGCGTACTCTGTATAAAATAAACTCCAAGGCTGGACAAAGCCAGGCCTTGGAATGCTTGAACCACTCAAAAAACATGCAGTAAACAGACTATAGTGCTTTTGAATATGTCTTTATTCACCGATTGAGTAATATTACCAGGCAGTAGCAGTGTTACATAGAAATAGAATGCATTCTATAAAGTAATAGTACCAGTGGTGTTGGTAATAGTACAGTCTACAGTATATCATAATGGTACCAGTAGCAGTGTTACATAGAATAGACCAGAACACCACTCCATGTGCTGAACTTGGATGTGGTATTTTCGTCAAACGGGCCGTTCCCAGAATGAGGTACCCTCATGTACACCGTGTCACCCTGCTCCATCTCTACGATAATTCCATTAGAAATGGTTTCCATCTTTCCATGGTTATTGTATCCCCGGCTATAGATGATGCGCTCACCATTTTTAATCATTTCAATGTAGAAATCCTTCTGTGTCATCCAGAGAGCTGCAGTATAGGTGAAGTGATATGCCGCTTTAACAGGAGATGTGAAGATGCCTACAAACAAACAAACAAACACACAAACAAACAAACAAACAAACACACATTGAACCAAAGAACAGCATCAGTGGGATTGTGACATAAAAAATAAATAAATTAATAATTTTAGATATTCTGAGCTTTCACCTAAAAACTGAACTTTTATCATGGTCTGGGTTTTCCTGGCTCGAACAAGTCCTCTTTCCATTGCACCTTAAATGGCTTCCAAAACCAAGAGAAAACTTAAGGTACAGAAAATCACTGAATGTTCAAAGTTCATGTTGGGGTGTAACTGGATCCATAAAACCCCTTTTTGTAACCCTACCCTTCTGGATGCGAACCACACAGTATTCCAGTATTAAAAAATTACACCCCCCCCCACACACACCTTTTCCCAGAAGAAAAAAAAAAAAAAATAGAAAAAAAAAGAGCTTGTGATCCAATGGAAAACTTTCTCATTTCCTGAATAGTAACTGTTTTTGGATGTACTTATTAGCTGTTTCCATCTGACAGTGATTTGTGCCAGTAGCGGTGAGAGCTAATTATTCATTGAATATACTGTATATATAAAGTTAATTATCATGGCTTAATTGTGTCCTACCTGTAGATGGATCGTATGCGTTGCCGATGTTAGTGATGACATTCTTATAGACCAGAGGAGTGGCAGAATTAACATATCCAATATCTCCACCCAAACCAGCAGAGAAGGCCACCTGTGGCTGGTCTGTCAACACAGGAATATTAGAAAATATTTCAAAGCATTAATGTTACTACCAGGAACATGCCCCATATGCTTTTTTCTTTTTAAGAAAAATATTTTTTTTATGATAAACATTACTTACTCCACAGTTCCTGCACTTTGTTGTCAGTGTCAGTGATCCTGGTCTCTACGGTGGACAGCTGAACACGCTGGGCTGAAATTAACCACATTAATATTAATTCACTAACCATAACATACCTTAACATAATTACAGTAATGCTGATCACATTATTTTATATTGTGATTAAGACCACATGGAGATAAATGATATAGATATTAACTCATTCATTTTTTAGCCGTCGGGACAATATGCTTCTGCCTTCTGCATTGAGTTGCGCCAATGGTGATACTTTTGCAAAATGGTCAATATCAGATATCCAATTAAAATAAATAATATCAAATTAAGCCATTTTTGGAACACCTGTCCTCTCCTGCCTGCATCCATGAGACATCATTGAGTTCTAATTACCTTCACTTTCTTTTTTCAAGTCCTCCACATTGTTTTCAGTGGTACCCAGTCTGGCTTGTAGGACCTGGACTTGGTCTTCAGTGGTACCCAGTCTGGTTTGTAGGACCTGGACTTGGTCTTCAGTGGTACCCAGTCTGGTTTGTAGGACCTGGACTTGGTCTTCAGTGGTACCCAGTCTGGCTTGTAGGACCTGGACTTGGTCTTCAGTGGTACCCAGTCTGGCTTGTAGGACCTGGACTTGGTCTTCAGTGGTACCCAGTCTGGTTTGTAGGACCTGGACTTGGTCTTCAGTGGCATTCAACCTGCTCTGTAGGTCCTGGACTTCGGTTTCACTGCTGCTCAGTCTGGCCTGAAGTTCTTTCAGAAAATTACAGCAAAATGATGTTTTTTTTAAACAGACAGTAAATTAAATTATTATATTTATTATTCTATTATTATTTGTTCTCTCACACTTCCCACTATAATGTTCTACTGAACATTGTTGTGTTCTCATCACCTTCACTTTCTTTCTTCAAGACCTCCACGTTCTTCTCACTGCTGCTCAGTCTGGTCTGTAGGACCTGGACCTGATCTTCAGTGGTGTTGACCCTGGTCTGTAGGACCTGGACTTGGTCTTCAGAGATAGCCAGTCTGGTGTGTAGGTCCTGGACTTCGGTTTCACTGCTGCTCAGTCTGGCCTGAAGTTCTTTCAGCACTTTTTCACTGGCACTCACTTTGGCAACCATTTCTGAAGAGAAGAAAATTACAGTGAAACGATTAAATACTGTATTTAAACACACAGTTTGTACTTTCACAACTTCTTCAAGCTCAATTTAATTTCTTAAAGCACAAATAACATGGATTGTGAAAATAGTTTTTAATACTTTGTGTAGTATTGCTATTTCTTTTGAAGGCAATTTAGCTGCAGTACCAAAATGTCCTAAGGTGGTGGGGGTGCTGATATGCAGATTACTATAATACTGATAAAACCAGGCTTGTTTAAATTCCATGTCAGCTTGGAAAATCTAGAATTTTCGTCATTGTAAACAAAGTGGAAATTTGGAACTGAAGGAGAGAAGGAACTATACAAAGCAGGGTGCATGACGACAAAATCAAATTAGCTGTTCCTGAGAGCAATTTACATTAAATCTCCTATAAAATATGAATGCTCGATTTTTCAAACTTGGGTATTTGTGGGTATAGAAAACACACATGGGAGCACCAAAAACACACAAAAAAAATGAAAAAGTTGAATATCATGTTATTTTGCCTTTAAACATCCTCCTGACCTGCATTTTCCTTGGCCATTCGGTCCATCTCGTGCTTGGTGATAATCCTGGACCTACCATATACACCTGCTCGCAATTTTGTGTGAGGGGATTTTCTCACTTGAACTGAGTCAAGGGGTCCCTAGAGATGAGAAATCACCGAGGTGCTTGTCCGCCATAGTGCCACGAAGGGGCAATGGCCGAATCAAATATGGCCGCCATCGGATATGATGAAAATCCAACTTTTGTGTATATACACATGCAATACCTCTATTCTGACTAATTGGGGGGTGGGGAATCCATTTCTGATATTGTTATGACCATTTTGGCTGATTTTGACCTTGAAAGGTCATGGTCAAGGCCATTTTGCTATTCCGAAGACCATAACTAGCCATTGTTAGGTGAAAAAATGGGTTGCAATGGGTCTATTTCTACTAATTCTGACATTTATTAATTAATTGAATTAATATTCAATTAATTAATAAATTAATAAGTGTTTAATATTCATTCATATTAAACACTTGTTTTTTAGTAGGCCTACATGTGCATAAGACATATAACAATTATAATCATCCCCTTTAAAATGTATTTAATTGGGTGTTAAATCAAATCAAATTGAAGGAATAAAAGTGATGCAAAATCAAACAGCAACTTCATTCAAAGTGAACTCAACAGAAGGCTCTGGCTGTGGCCCAAGTGAACCATTTTATTTCCATGGCCAGAGTGTTCATAGACAACCAAATCAGGTATAAATGGCAATATGGTGTGACGAAGGCATGTTTGCTCCAGCAGTAGATATTCATCTGCTCAAGACAGAACATTCAAGAATCTCTTCCTTTGCATGGGCCCTTTCCACTGGACATGTGTTCTGCTCAGATGCCAAGGAAAACTGCTTAGAGTTTCTGGTCCTGGTGATGCAATGGTTGAGTGTGCCATGTTTGGACCTGGTCTGATAGAGTTGGTGTTAAACGGCAGCCATTATGTCCGGGCTCTCACTGGGATGCCGATGGTAGAGGATGTGATCAGGTCGCTCCAGTGGAATATGTTCTGGCAGAGCTGCATATCCAGTGCTAGCACAGGTACAGGCATTGCACACTGTGCTGGCTGCAAATCAACATTGCTCAGAGCAGTTTGAGGCCCCGATAGGATAAGTAGAGACATTGAATCAGGGTTTTGAGAAGGAATGTACAGTAAGGCTGTCAGAGCTCTGCAATATCTTTGGAGGTTGGCCGTATTTGGTGGCTGTAATAAAAATGCTGTGGTATACTATGGTGATACTATGGTGATCTATGATGATCTTTGCATAAACTACCTGTGTCATGGCTCATAGTATCTTGTGCGAATCAAGGTGCTAGAGTTTACACATCCTGAGTTCTACTGGCACTTCTCAATCGGTCAGAGGGTTGTTCAGGTCAATGCTAGTTCAGTACTGTAGGAGGTAACCTGAAGGTCGAGCAGAGCATTCAGTGAGTGATGAAGGGTCCTGAAGGTCACTATGTAGTAGGAGCCACACACACAATGCAAAAGCAGATGCAGAGTTTGAGCTCTTGTTTCATGAGATTCATGAAAATGTCCTCAACCTCCTCACCAACAACTACCCCCAAAAATCCATCTCGAGCATGCACTGAGCACCACTTGTCACCTTACATTCAAAGTGGTGAAGCTGTTTGACTCTGTGCTAGAGCACCAGATTCCATACTCATTGACTGTCAATCTGCTCACAAAGCAGGTTGTATACAGAGAATTCTGCGCCTGCTCAACTGTCTAAAAATGGGGAGTGCCTGTAGTACCCATACAGACAGGAGAGGCTAGACTGAGACTAAGAAAATTAGCTGAATCATACCAAAGAGGAAGCCTCACTTCAAAGAGCAACCACAGAAGGCACCAACCACCATTTTTGAAGAAGCAGTTTTACCCAAAGACATGGCAGAAGCATATAGGAGCTATGGACATTACTAAGGAGCAGGGCATAAACATCCAGCAAATACTTTCTCAAGACGTGCTCTCAACATCTTTGATGGTCAAAAATGTTCAAAGAGATTGAGCCTGGACTTGATCTCACCCAATGGAGTCTGCATCTAGTCATCTACTCTTGCCACTCATATTGTGTTAGACTTCATGTCGAAAATGCGGCAGATGCCACTGGGACGGTTCTCAACGGTCAACACCTCATCAGTGCTTCATCCTCCTTCTGCCAAGAGTCAGAATTCATTCACCTCATACTTGATTCGTACATTGAGAGGTCTCAAAATGAAGGGGAGCCCCTGCAACGTACAGACTCAACAGCAAGCATTGGCATGAACAACAACACACCCATTCCGCAGCAACTTCAAGTTCTGGGTGTCTGAGAACAAGCAAAATATCTATCTGTTAGTTTGGGATATGGTGAACCTCATTGTCGTCCATGACAATGAGGTTCTCCTAGCAAAGGTGGCTGGTGGCAAGGACATCCATGACCTCTTGAACTGGATTGAGGAAGCTGACACGAGGCTAGTGGTGCATGTGGAGTGGGCTATTTGTGTTAAACAGTGTAAGAGAGTTGTGATAGTTTTCAATGATACACCTGTGCATTACTTCTACATTGCATCCCGTACTTCCAAGCACTGGGGATGAAGGAAGTCTGGCAGCAGTATGGCACTGGTGAAAAGCTACACATACTACCACTGCACCAAGCAGTCTTTTATCTTGGAACAACCCTAGCCAAGACCGTGATCAAGGCACATATCTTGACTGGACAGGGCCGCTGGATGATGTGGGAGGGAGTCGAGAAGAAGAAGCTGACAGGGAGCGAAGTCTGGGGCTTGGAATCCAACAGGCTGAGTTTCATCGTTCAAGCAACGTTGTGCTGCCATCTCCCATAAACTGCAACTATGGTTGGGAAGGACCCAGCATGTCTAGCCGATAAGCTAGAGGATTTCCATCAACGCCCTACCCACCAGCAGCCAGGGCATGCGCCATCACCCACCAACGTTCCTCCGGGAGGGGGGATCCTACCATCTAGTCCAGGGGTGGGCAATTATTTTTCCCAAGGGGCCACATGAGATACATAAAATATTGTGGAGGGCCAAGACTAGAGGCTGAACTAAAGTCTGTGTAGTATTAATTTAATTTCAAGATGAAAGTAAGAGTAAGACCAAACTTTTTGATACCGGGGCCCTCAATTTATTCAGTATTTGAGCCACAGAGGACCAACATTTGATGACATTTTTCGCCCCACAGACCCAAAACTAAAGATTTCTTTTGTTTTTGTTCAGGATACCAGGCTGGATTTGGGAAACAAAACAGACAAACAAAAAAAAATGACCATTCTTTTATATTATCTGATTGTGTAGATTTTAGGTAATTCAGATGATGAATATTTTAACTCTTGAGAGTGTAAACATGAAACCAAATGGACCCGCAAGGGTCCATTTGGTTTCATGTTTACATTCGCAAAGAGTTACATCTGGTTAACCAACTCTCCATATTTAACTGTACATCTCTCAAGGACCAGCCAAAGGGCCGCATTTGGCCCCGGGCCGCATAATGCCCAGGTATGATCTAGTCTTTTAATTGATCTGGGAGATCACTGCATGAGCAATTTGAGAGAAAATACTTGATTTTGTTTTATATTATTTGTATATCACTTTGTCACTTATTATCATTTATTTATTATTTAATCATTTCAGAACCCATATAGCAATGTACAGTATATGTATATTTGCTATATGTGTTGTGTATATCTTTTGCTCTAAATAATAACGTAATTGAGTAAAAATGATAATAGGGGATAAATGTGTTACTTTTAAATTATAGTTAAATATCAATATAAAAGATATCACACAGGAATCATTGCCAAAATTATATGGATTAGACCTATTGCACCAGTTGTTAATCTCATGGCCAAATCATGTCTTTGGAACAGCAAAATGGCCTTGACCATGGCCTTTCAAGGTCAAAATCAACCAAAATTGTCATAACAATGTCAGAAATGGATTCCCCACCCCCAATTAGTCAGAATAGAGGTATTGCATGTGTATATACACAAAAGTTGGATTTTCATCATATCCGATGGCGGCCATATTTGATTCGGCCATTGCGCCATTCGTGGCACTATGGCGGACAAGCACCTCGGTGATTTTTCATCTCTAGGGACCCCTTGACTCAGTTCAAGTGAGAAAATCCCCTCACACAAAATTGCGAGCAGGCGTATATGGTAGGTCCAGGATTATGATGCCCAGCTCCACCCGGAGATCACTCACGGAGTTCCTCTGCTCTTTGATCTCTTCGTCCACGGTGTTCAGGCTCTCCCTGGCCTCTGTTCTCACCTCCACCACGGAGGTTCCTAGGCTGTACACCATGCCCCTCTGCTTCTCCACCTCTCCCTCCATCTGGCTCAGGCTCTCTCTGGTCTCGGCTCTCATGTCCACCACGGTGGTTCCCAGGTTGACCACCATGCCTCTCAGTCTCTCCAGCTCGGTCCAGAGGTCAGGTTGTAGGAGGGCAGGTGGTTCTACGTGGTGTCCTCCCACCTCTCCCTGAGCTCCAGCCCCAGAGAGAGACAACAGCAGAACAAGCCAAGCTCCAACAGCCTTCATTCTGGAACCGAGTTGACTGAAGATACTGTATGGGTCACTGGTCTTTTATACTCTTCCCTCCTCGTAGACTAGCATTGGATATCCCCCTGGCCTGTATCCATCTGTATCCAACAAGCTGTACAGTAAATAAAGTCAAGGACAGGCTGAGAAAAGGACATGTGTTTTGTGATTAGACGCAATGCAAGGACGTCCTGGAAAAAAGTGTCTGTGAAGATGTTTTAATTAATCAGCTGGTGTTTTTTTGCAGTGATGTGAGAGCACTGAGTTTAGAGTGTGTGATATTCAGGGAATGGGAAATACATCAGTTTTGTTCTTATAAAACACAAATGTTTTCTGTTCCTCCACATTTTACCAGTATAAAAGTGCACGCACGCGTACGCACACGCACACACACACGCACACGCGCACACGCACACGCGCACACGCACACGCACACACACACACACACACACACACACACACACACACACACACACACACACACACACACACAGCTGAGCAGGACTGCTCAGCTCTAGGGATGAAGTGTTCAGTAACAGGGGAAAATATTTCATTGAAAAGTGAAATACTTACTATACCTTTTTAATTTCTTAAACTGAAAGTAAAAGTTGAAAATTCAACCCTTTGTTTTTCGGTGTCTTGTCTCACCAGTGGGATCGACATGGCGGCGGTGCTCTGCAAGCTGGGCTTCAGCGAGGCGTTCGTGCAGTCCAAGATGGCGGCGGGGACCAGCACGTTCGTATTGGCCTACGCCGTTCACAAGCTCTTCGCGCCGGCGCGCATCAGCATCACTCTGGTCTCCGTGCCTCTCATTGTCCGCTACTTAAGAAAGACTGGCCTTTTCAAGCCTCCTACACCCTGAAATGAATGTCCTCCAACCTGCCTTTCTAAGCTACACAGTGCAGACAAGCTGACTGCCAATGTGGTCATATTTGACGCTAAATATTTGACACTTGGGTAGATGTTTGGGTTGTGTATTTGTACGAACTTGTTGATAAAACAATATTGGCGACGTATCTTCAATATGTGCTTTGTAGGTTAGAAATTGATCATCCAAATTGATTTACATTGCACTGTTAAAGTTATATCCAGTGATTTCACTTTATTTAAATATAACCTTTTTTGGGGGTGCTGACCAGGTTCTTCCCTATTCCCAGTGAGCACCTTGGGTCAATAAATAAGTAAATAAAAATAGTTTAGTTTTGGTGGGGGCCTGGCAGGTGAGAAAGCCTTCATCCAATCAGGATGAGAGAGTCCTTCAAATTATGATCCTGAATGAGCTTATAGAGTAGTGGTATTTGTGGAAGTTGCTGTAGTATATTTATAGTCTCACGATTGCATCTTTTAAACCTTTACAATGACTGCGAGCACAAAAGCATAAAGAAAATGTATACATTTTCAGGAGCAGCGTGCCGCTATTGGCTGAAAAATGGCAACGGTGGAGTTCCAAATCACTGAATGCTCTTTAAACAAATCAGTCTTTTAGCACATACAGTAAATGATCAATTTCCAATGAGAAAGGAGCCAGCATGGAAGATATATTTCCAATATTTTGAGTTTTGTTGTAGCAAGGAACTACAGTACACAACCCTAGAGTGTGTATGTGTGTGTGTGTGTGGTGTGTGCATGCGTGTGTAATTGTATGTAAAGTATATAAGAAAATGTCTGCCTGATCTTATCTCGGGTGTCACCTCCTTTGTCAATTCAGGTAAAACTTCAACATCTACATCAGTGCCCAGGGGGGGTCAACTTCTAAATCTATGCTGTCGAGTGGAAACATTGCATGTCCAAAACCTTAATTTTTATCCCATAAAAAGTGAAAATATCTCATCTACAAGCTCACAGCTCGTCTCATTGCGATGCGCTCTGAGATTATGGATGATCGCCTATTTTCACTAATTTTCTGCAACACTCTTTTGTGTGTCACTCAGGAAGTAGGACGATTTTTGAAGAAAGGAGAAAAAACAGAACGCAACAATTCAATATATGGAGATGGCAGGTTTTTGTCTGACAACAGCTCTTTACTGTAGATGCATGCCAGGGTTAGGGCCTTATATAAGCAGGACAGTTATTTTTGCTTATCTCATGTTCCTTCAGGGTGAATAAATGAACAATCCTGCACGTGGATTCAACAAACCCAGTTCACACCAACGTACTTGCTAAGGCACACTGACCCATCGTTCTAGTGCAGACTGTCTATTAAGTGTTTTAAACAGGAAAGTTTTGATCAGAACGTAGTGATCGTTTATTCAATTTGAAGGAATGCTATAACAAATATAACTTAAAAAGTGCTTGCCTTAACCATAAAGGGGTGGGGGGGTGTCAGAAAGTTAGTGTTAGGATATTAACTAAAATGCTTAACACCATGACTGTACTGGTGTGCAGTCAACTGCAATGACGAAATAATGACTTGCTCCAAGTCTATGAATGGATTAAACTAATTACAGCATCCTTTCCCAACTTGTAGGCCAGCACGATATTGCAAGTGACTCAAAACAGAATTTAGACATTTGGCACATAGACACTGCCCAAACTAGTGCAAATTACAGATCTACAAGCTTACTTATTAAGCGCTATTTCATTATTTCTGAAATAATTTTGAAATATGTTGGAATGAAAAGATGAAAAGTTGTGATTTTATTTTAAAAGGGAATATTTACTCGTAACCCATACTAATGGGGTACACAAACTAAGCATGGGTCCAATTGCAACCCACTCTTTGTAAACCAGTTCTGTAGTGTAGCAGGTCCATCAGCACAACATATACACAGCATAGACCTCACATCTTCCTGACTGACCAATCACATGAGTGGCCTTTATGTTTTCAAATGGCCATGATTGATAAAAGTTTTGGAATGAAGTTGAATATTTTGGCTCAGACATAGAACTTTACCTAGTTCTTGGCATGCATCTACCTTGGAATAGCAAGGGCCCCCCCCCCCAACATTTCTGCTGTGGCAGTAATTCTCCATACAGTGTCCTTTTTGTATGTTTGTTTACCTTTTATGAATCTACGAGCAACAAAATGCCAACGAATGCCATGTAACCCAACTTCTGTATAAACTGAAAACTAGTCCCTGGACAGTGCGCATTACAAAAAGTGTAAACAAAGTCTTAAAGAATGGTCTTTCAATGTTTAGTTACAATCCGAGGATCCATCTGGGACTCATAGTCGTTGTCCCAAGCTCCCTGCGAAGGGAGAGTTGGTTTGTTGCTGATGGCACAATCAGCTTCTCTATCTCCCACTGTGGGTCCCCGTGGGGATGTGTAGGGGGGAAAAAGCTGATTTCTCTTCCGCTGTCTTGTTAGCTGAGTTGGCCATGTTTTGCTGTTTTGTGAATCAGCAGAATAATTCAGTTTTCTTTTTTATCCCACACGGCTTTCCCTGTTAGCATCATCTGGCCATCTCTTCGTTTCCCCTGCCTCCCTCCTTTCTTCTCCTGACTCCCTTCCATCTTCTCTGAACCCGTTTCACCTTCTCCCTCATTTTCTACTATTGCCTTTCGTTCTTTGCCTCTCTTGCCCTCTCTTATTTACCCACAGCGCTATCCTCTTTCCTCTCTCATATAGGGTGGGGATGTGATCCGGAGCAATTACAATACTGTTTCAATACTTATTTTGTTTTTGTTTTTCCAAGGACCATAACTGTCTCAGAGATTCAGTCCTGCAGTAAGAAGTCCATTTGGAACCAATCATAATTGTTGAAGGGATCCATTAAGATTGTTAATAGAGGATTGTTAAGGACCCAGAATTGGTGAAATCCTGAAGGATCACAACTCTGGCCAAGCAATCACTCATTCGTCATTGTATGTAAATATTAAGCTTTAGATAAGTGCTACACGTTGGCGTTCTCTCTACAATGTTGTACTTAGGTTGAATCGTTTTAGAACTTGGTGTTCAGTTACTATTAAATTGATAAATTGTGTTTTAATTCTTGGCGTATTCTTGTGATCACATTAATATCATTTTAAAAAATGTGAATCTGCGACAGACCTCAAAACATGTCTTGATTGGTTGGTTGATTGATCAAAATAGGAAAAATCGGTAACAAGTCAAACATGCTTATGTCAAACCATGGAAGCCATGGAATCACTGAAAACAATGCAGGATGCCTCCCCCAGTTCCGGAGATTTCTCCTAATGCAAATTGAATTCATGGAATGCAGGAAATGCAGGAAATATTCTGTATTTTAAAATGTTTTTGTTTAATGGAAATGACGAACAAAATGACTGCTTCCATTCTCAGCTTTCGGACGATGTAGTTCCAGACTAGATATTTTTGGAGATATTGGTCTGGACATCTCTTTCAGGTTGGTGGAGTGGGTATACTGTAGTGTACTCCACAAGCCACTAGAGTCAGACTGGTACACAAATCCAACAAATGGTTTCCTAAGCGGCCACTGTCTGATCTCGCAAACGCACAATGTTCACACTGGTGCTACATGCTGCTAGACTGTTGCTGACTTGGACAGGGAGAGAGAGATTGATACTAAGTAGATTTTCTCCTGATTTGGCTCTCTGAATTAAGACATTGTGCCTTCTGGCAATCGCCAATTGGCTCCAATATTTAGTTCAGAGACCATGAGGATAAATAATGGACCAAAATTTGGTTCACATTCACTCCTTGCTTTGTGCATAACAGTGTATGGGTCCCAGAAGATGGCATACCCATTTCCGATTCCATTTCAGTGGTCCATAGCGTAACCCGAAGACCAAAATATGCTCACCCCTATTCTTTTCTGTGGGCTGCTCACCGCAAGATTAGAAATAGGTTGAAAGCTAGACTAAAGATAGTTTTACTAATGCTAAGACTAGGACTCTTTTGGGCAACATTTTACTGAGATCATGTTTAGGAATAAGGTTAGTTTTACGCATATCCCTGAGGTTATATTTTGGAATACAGTTATGAGGTTGCCAGACTTTCCCAAGGGCAAACTTGGTATTCCTTCATTTGATCATTCCTCTAGTCGAGCACCATCAACTCAGTCAACGTTGCACACACAAGGCACAGATTTCTGGATGGACCCTTATGCTTGATTATATTATTTATTATCCATTTACTATTATCTAATTCATCAACCTTTTTTACAAGGTCAGTTCATATAACTTTGGTCTGGGTATGGCTTAAGTGAGAGCATAATGACCTCTGGATGTCTTACTGTAGCCTATAGCTCACAACGCAGGACAGTGACGCAAGCTTGTGTGAAAAATGGAAGCAGAGCCGAGCTTCACTACTTTCTATCCATCAGCGGTAAAGAAAAACAGGAAGTGAGCTCACCTCTGAGCTGAAAACACAAGCGGACACGAGCATGCATTCTTTAACCTAATGATAGAACCCGCTATCCACACGTCCGTTTTCATGAATGGTAAATAATGGTAAATGGTGCATTTATATAGCGCCTTTTATCCAATTCGCTTTACATAGATTGTGCATCACATTCACCCATTCAAACACACATTTGTACACTGATGGCAGCGGAAACCATGCAAGGCACAACCAGCTCATCAGGAGCAATTATGGGTTAAGTGCCTTGCTCAGGGACACATCGACACTAACTCTGGGGGAGCCTGGGTTTGCACCGGCAACCTTGCGGTTAACATCCAGTTACTCTACCCCTGAGCCACATGAATGTAGGTTGTCTATCCCACATTTAAGTGTGGATAGCGGGTTCCGTCATCAGGTAAAGAATGCATGTGACTAGAGCCCCTACAGACCATGCTTCTGCACAGTCCGTGGTTGTTTCGGCCGAGCTGTGTCGCCACGTCCTGCTTTTTTCAATGGGTGTCAATGACACTTTGGCTTGTTCCGCTTTGTATTTTCGGCAACTGCAGGCTTTTCCTGCAAGCAGGCCACTGTCGAGAATGCAGACCGGAGCAAGTCGGAATAGCCCATTGAAACCCATTCAAAAATGCAGGATGTGACGTCACAGTTTGGTCGTAACCAGGTGCACAAGCCACATAGAGGCACCCATAGTCACCTGATCAGTGATCAGGTGGGCATTCTGACCCTTCATATGTTATCAGTCTTGGGCATATTTATTTTAAATAAACCTTTAACATGACTTCACTTAGGTAATCCTTCTGTCTTTCAGAGTATCGTTTCCATACAATCTTCATGGTGGAAAAGAGATGACCAAGTCGAGACAGAAAAGGCTGAACTGCCTTCCCTTGGATTCACTTCCCCGTTTAGACCACAGAGGGGAGCTCCTGAACCACAAATCCCAGGCAGCTCGTTTAGTTCCTCCCTGGTTAACATGTTTCATAAATGTATTTGTAAAATCCTCCTGTCCTCATTATACACACACACACCAGTGTGGCTTTGCGGGGGGAGCTTGATTAATCAGCCTGCCAAAAAAGGAAAAAAAGAAAAGAAGGAGCTCGTGAAATAAGCCAAATGCTCATAATGAGCATGTCAATTGGTTAGTAAGACAAGATCTCTGAAATCAACGGAAAAACACGCATTCTTGTGCATAGATGTTTTGTTAATCTCGCCACACATGTCAGCTGTTGACAAGCTGAAGGATCACACGACTCCTCAATCTCTTGCAGTGCGTTAACAACACCCTCTGTGCTGTTTAGCGTGCACAGCATTTAAGCTCTTACTTTGCTGCAGCAGGTGTCGTACCACGTCCTACACTCCTTTCCTTCCTTCTCTCCCTCACTTCCTCCCTTCTCCTCTACCCCCCCACACTAGAAGGATTGATTGGGCCGCCTGGTGCTGTAAGCAGCCTCAGCTGGCGCGAGGGTCCCCCAGGAGCTAGTGGGGCTCTACTGGCCGCGTCGGAGAGGAGGAGGAGGAGGATCCGCCTCGGACGGACGAGGCTCGATCGCCTCGCTCGAGTCGCACTCCTTCCCTGGGCATGCAGGGTGAATAATTCAGCCGGTGGAGCCAGACGAGGTGATCTGCGGAGGTGGGGGAATGCACCTGTTATCAACCTATGACTGTGGGCACACTGGCAGCCCTAGTCGGTGACACGCACAGAAATCTCCCCCTCACACACACACACACACACACACACACACACACACACACACACACACACACACACAACACACACACATGCACACGGTGGTGGAGGAGGAAGCAGAAGAAGAAGCCTGCCTGGGCCTCATTAGCCGTGATGAGGACAGGGAGCTGCCATCGCCTCTCCATCCCCTGTATGTCCCCCATGGCTAGGAACAAATTGGTGACAGCGCTCCCAGCCACTCTGTCGGGGCTACCCGAGACGCACTCTCTTCTTGCTCTGTCACCAGGTTCCCCTCCTTCCTTCCTTCCTTCCTTCCCTTCCTTTCGCGTGGCGGTATAAGGACTTGTATGTTGTCGGCTCGAGCTCAATTTATACTCTGTATAAAGCGTGGTCCAAACCCATAGACGCAACCCACGCTTTGAGTGTGCTGCGTCTCTTGGTCTGGCCTTCTATTGTCAACCTATAATTTACTTGGTGCCGAGATGTATTATCCATTCAGAGTCGGAGTTGGGAGTTGGTCTATGGACGGGTGCAGCTGATTGGCCAGGAACCACAGGAGCTCCTCCCACAGCTTCAAATAACAAACATGGAGGCCACTGCAGTGAAACACGATGCGTAACAATCTGGCAGTTAAATCGACCTACTGACCAATTTGTTTCCTTAAAAACAGCATTGGGTTTTATAAAAATCACCGTCATCCGACATTTTTTCTGTTACGTGCTAGTAACACTTGTTGGCTGCATTTGTTTGGTTAGCAAATGGGCTTGCCCAATAATATGTGATTGACAACAACCTCTGGTTTGGTTGGTATGAACCAAAGCCCTTCCCCTGGAAATCGCTCGGACAGGGGACAATGTCAGACTCAAGCTTCAGGAAGCTGAGTTCAAGTCTGATGCTGCACCCGCTTCTACTGTTATCAAGCGATAATTCCCAGTAGGCTGCTTATCAGCACCATCTTATCGAGGAGGTATGTTGTCTGGGAGGGGGCTAGGGTTTTGCATCTCGGAACAATGAGAGTCTGCAGAGCATGGCCATTCTGAGACGGACAATCAGTCCATGTCTGTGCCATTTGCTCGGAAATAACAGATTTTACGCTAGCAACGCTGCTGCACTGGGTTCTAAAGTTAGGCCTTTCTATCTATCTATCGACTGCTATATGTCTAATATGTCTAATGTCTCTCTGACCTGATTTATACAGCCAGCCAAATCCAGCCTGAATCAGATCTGAGACACAGAATCTGGTGAGTTAAAATGAGTCATGTGACCTGTTAGACCAATCAGATTTCTATTTTGAAGTGACACAGATCTGATTCAGGCTAGATCTGGCTGCCAGTGTAAAACCGACCTCTGTCACTCTCCCTCTCCCTCTCACAACTACAGACCGGCAGGAGAGAGCAGCCAACTACTTGACGGCTTTTATGTTTCGTTTTGTTTTGTTTTTTTGCTGGGGACGAACAGGAGAGCTCATGAAGGCACGTTCTGGGAGGACCGACCGATTGACTCTGTTGACCTCCTCCTCCTTCGTCAGGGAGGGAAGAGACTCCGCCCGGAGCCGTGCCAACCGAGGGTTCAAGTCCCACTGCCACATGTTGCAGACGTAGACCTCATGCCGCACCACAATAAGGTCATTAACAGTCCCTCTGTGTTTTTTTTTACTCTGACGGAGCGTCAGGCGTTCTTCTCCTGTCACATTGTTTCTGGTGCAGCAGCAGCAGCAGCACACCAGAGCGGCGTACAGGTCCTGTGAGCATATCTAATATAGCGCCTTGTGCTGCTGATGCATGCTGTGATGCACACGTTTACACCAAGCTGGGTCATGCTGCACACACGCACACGCACACGCACACACACACACACACACACACACACACACACACACACACACACACACACACACACACACATGCACGCGCGCGCACACACACTTAATTCTGTTCATCTCTCTGCCACTTCTTGTCTTTTTCTTGTGCCTCCCTTTTATTACTTTACGCCCAGCTTAATGTTTGCGCTTTCATCACAATAGTTTTTTTCTTTTGGCACTCGACTACTATTCTTTTGCCACACACACATGCATGCACACACACACACACACACACACACACACACACACACACACACACACACACACACACACACACACACACACACACACACACACACATGCACTCCTCATCTCTTTGTTCTTTTTCTCTTATATGCTTAAGCCTCTCCTCTACTACCTCTCCGATAAGGCTCTCTCACTTGCCATCTTTTGCCTCTCTCTTTCTATTACTCTCTTTCTCTCTCTCGCTCACTCTTAAGGTCCTGGCAGACTCCTGCGTGTGTTTTTCGAATTTTCCTGCATTTTTTCCCACCTCCTTTCCAAAAAAATAATAAAAAAATGCAGCCGTCTGCCAGGGCCTTACCTCTCCCTCGCTCGTGTATACTCTCTCCTCATCTCTCACCTTCTCCCTCTCTCTGTCACTCTCTTTCTGTAACACTCTCTCTGTCTCTCTCTCTCTCTGTCTCTCTCTCTCTCTCACCCTCCCCATCTGAGTTAAGTTTAACAGATGCACCTGATGGCAGCATCATCCTGGAGCACCTGTCAGCTGTCTGCCTTCATCATGGCTCCTCCGCTGCCACCAGGGCCAACGGGGAAGTAGCGCTGCCGACAGTCGCTACTATCAACAGCTGCATCTTATTATTTTAAACAGGGCTGCCAGTCAATTTCCACAGAGAAAGCGTTTATTTAATTTTTTAATTTTCTTTCCCTTTTTTTTAAAACTTCCCACTCACGTGGCACCTCCTCCTCCTCCTCCTCCACCTGTCGTTCCATCCTGGTTCTCCTGGATGGCAACGTGTTGAATTCGGGCAATTATATTTTGGCAGAGAGAGGGAGGTGGAGAGATGGGGAGGTGGGGAGAGAGGGGGAGTTTGTCTACCCGGCGACAGCCAGGAGGAGGAGGAGGAGGAGGAGGAGGAGGAGAAGGGGATGGAAGGCGGCAGGCATAAGTTGTCGAATTGTTTTTGACAGTTGAGGATTATGTTTTTAACTGTCTGTGACTGTAATGCGACGAAATGGTTTTCAGTCACACACGTCTACGCGCGGCAAGCCGGGGTCATTCAGCTCAGTGTCCTCGGGTTCATCTTATAGGCTACTTAAAAAAAAGAAAGATTTATGTTTGGCCTGCATGCTGTTATGCTTCATTTCATGAACAGAAGAGACAGGAAAGACTTGAGAGTGAGAGAGTGAGGGTGCAGATTAGAACCCAGATCAGCTGTGGGAAGGGCCTAATAATATAACCTTTGTTTCTTAAATTATATACCCGTAGGGGCCTCTAACAAGACCTGAGATATTTGGGTTCCATTTTCATCTCAAAGACCCCCATTGTCCATTGCCCTTTCGTATCATTGCGAACCTAGTAAGATTAATTTTAGAGTTAAGAATAGTTCAGCTATTGAGGTGTCACTGAGGTTAGTTTTAGGGTTAAGGTTAGGATTAAGCACCTATTTGGCTATAATGTTAATGTTAGGTTTAGGTAGCTTCACTGTCGTTAAGGTGGTCTCTGAGACCCCAGTCTAGACTGTAAAATCTATAATCTATAGTTAATCCTAGGAGCGTACAAATGTTACCAAATGGACGTGTAAGCCGTGGGTGTGTTGGTTCCATGAAATCCCTCAGATCTGAACTGAATTTTCAACAACTGTTTGCAATTTCCGGGTTTAGCTCTAGCAGCAGCTGTGCCAGGGGCGGATATAACATTTCCCAATTGGGGGGCCAGGAGAAAATGGTAAGGGGGCGGCTTCATCGCCATACCATTTTCAGTTACAGGACTTCAATAATAACATCAGTTGTTGAAGTTGCAACTATGCAGCATTGCAGCATGCATAAAGCCAAAGGTCTGACTCAGAGAGTTTTCTGTTTTCAGTGTTGAGAGCTCTTTAATTTGAAATATCGTGGGTTGTTTTGCATGCCATTATGTTTGGGGGGGGGGGGGGGGGGGGGGGGGCAGTCTGGGCATTTAGGGGGGCATTGCCCCCCCATGCCCATGCCTAGATCCGCCCTGAGCTGTGCAGGTAGAAATTAAGCAGTTCTGTTATTTTAAGCTCTTGACACCGTTGTTCAACAGAACCCCATGGAGGCCCATATTTCAGGGCAACATACATCAAAAGCAGCTGATTTACAAGCTCACAATGCATTGCATTGGCAAAGAGATTTGGCGGAAACAAAAGAGTGGGGAAAAAAGTGCCCAAAGTACAGTTGTAACTTAGGCACAGCCTGTCTCTAAGACTACAGGAGTTTATAAACAGCAAAAGATCATCCATCTCACGTACATTTCACACCTCAGTAAGAAGGACAGTGCCCCACTCCAGGTGCTAATTAATACTGTCACTGACTGCCAATTTTAACAACCAAATCATTCTGTGTCTGCTAATGATTACACCTGTAAATTCTGTCTATATTTCTCATTTTTCCAGCATTCAAATTTCTTGTCGGATAATGTTTTCAGCCATTGTAGAACTATTTTATTTGTTTATGTATATGTCTGGAAGAATGTCCATATACATTTTCCACCATTCTGCTATAAGATTTGTGACACTCTTCTTTTGCAATAAAGACATTTATTAAAATATAACAAGAGAAATGGAGGGAAGTAATTCCCTCCCTAGTCTATTGTCAGCCAGGGGAAATTATTTCATTTCATTAAATTAATGAATAATTTTACAATGATTATGGAACAGAGACCTCCACTTTTTTCCCCTTTTATTTGACACAAATTAATGAGATATCGTTGCTGTCGAGTGGAACCCTTGTACCGTAATTTGTGTGCAAAACATTTAGTGAAAATAATCTGCTCTACAAGCTCACAATGCCTTCCATTGTGAGCTTTTAGATTGTCCCTTTGTGCAAGAAATAGTGAGGCATATTTTAAGAAAACCCATTCAAAAAAACATGGAGATATGAGGTATCTGCCCCATAATCTTTGCAAAAATCTTTGCAAGTACCTGTCTGTGCTATTACTCAATGCTTATGTGCGATTTCAGGTAGATTGAGCAACACATGAGAAAAATGAATGAAGACACACAGAAGGTCTGTAATTTTCCTCAATGTTATAGTAGGATTTAATTATAGATTGCTACATTTATAAAGATTATTAAGAGATTATTCTTAGAAAGTATATTTTTCCATGATCACCTTCACCCTAAGACCTCCAGATGGATACTGGACATCCATAGAACTTTTCTATCCATAGAACTAATTTTATACTGTAGGTGCTATAACTAACTAACTAACTAACTAACTAACTAACTAACTAACTAACTAACTAACTAACTAACTAACTAACTTACTAACTAACTAACTAACTAACTAACTAACTAACTAACTAACTAACTTTCTTTATTTCTTTCTCACAGGTCATTTGTGACACCCCTGGTGAAGGTATGACTTGCAATTTCCTGAATGCAACGCTATGTTATCCATATCCACAAGGTATACAATTAGGCTTCTTAAATCTTGTTTGAGTGTAGTAATGATAATCCAATATGTCTTATAACGATTCAACATAATATCCCCGGTGAGCAATTACAGCTGACTGGACTTTGAAGAGCACCTCTAAAGGTTGTTTCAAACAGGAAGGGACTGGCACGTCTTGGTGATTCATTCTCAATGAGAGGCGGGCGATTGTTTTGAGGCGGGCGATTGTTTTGAACGCGCAGATAGGGTGCACTGCCTCTGTTTTCACATCCTGCTTTTTTGAATGGGTGTCAATGACACTTCTGGCCTGTTCCTGCTTTCATTTTCGGCCGTGAGCAGCTTGCAGGAAAAGCCTCCTGTTGCCTGAAAATACCGAAAACAGGAACAGTACACAAGTAAAGGCCCTGATACACCTAGCAATGTTTTGATCAACATCAACGAGCAACGTCAATTATCAACGTTGACTTTTCACCTTTCTATAGAAAATGATCAACTCCTGGTTGTTCAGAAAAGTCAGATCATTAGCGCCCCCTACTGAGAAAGGATCGTGTGATCCTTTCTCCCAGACTTCCACAGATAAACATTTCTGAAAACAACATGGCTGCTGCTGCCTCACTGCCATGGACGAAAACAAGGGTTTTATAACTTTTTATTCTGCTAAAATGAACATTTTGAGTTGGGTGGCAATTGGTTGAAAATGATTCAATGCAAACTAAGGCTTCTTTTTTTCTGAGAGTGTACAAACTCTCAGAACTCTCAGATACACCTAGCAATGTTTTGATCAACATCAACAAGCAACGTCAATTATCAACGTTGACTTTTCACCTTTCACCTGACCTCTCCCACCCACGTGGGTGGGAGAGGTCAGGTGAAACTGTCACAGACCTCATGTGCAGACATGGAAGGAACCACAATCGTTAAAATCCCAAAAAAAAAGTTCCAAACACTAGCCAGGGTATGATTGGAATGAAATCATGACAGACGTAAAAACAAACACTGTCCAACGCCATTACGGAGCCACTGGACGCTGAAGGAAGTCTGCTTGCCTGTGCACTGGTTCCCTTCATCTAGAATAGAGCCAATAAATCCTCCTTAAATGACCCCCCCCACACCCCCAGCCCTCCTTAAATCATAGCCCTTCTTAAACGATTCTTCCTGGAACGATTCCCATAGCGCTGACTTGTCCGTACGGCGGAGGGCGCTCATGGATCAAACCATTAACAGGAAAACGAGGGCAGAGGCTAGCTAGCTCAGGGCTTAGCTCCGAGCCTGGCCGCCGGGCACCCAAATAATCAGCCATGACCCCACCCCAGCCCACCCACACACCCCAAGCCCAACCCCAACCCCCGGCCCCACTCTTCTTCTTCCTTCCTTCCCCCTGCAAGCTCACTGGAAACCGAACAGACAGACAATTTCTTTCAATTAGCACAAATGGGCCAGCCCAATAAATTTCAGTTTGCGCCTTCAGACGTGAGGGCCCTGTTGCATGTCCCGTGGAAAATGAAGACTAATGGAGCTCTGCTGGAGCTGCTGAGTGCTTGGGTTTTGTACCACTATACGCTTTATACTGCTCCCCCCCAAACACACACACACACACACACACACACACACACACACACACACACACACACACACACACACAAGGCCCAGAGCCAACAACACCCCCCCCACGTGCACATACACACCAGAGGCGGATCTAGGCATGGGCATGGGGGGGCAGTGCCCCCCTAAATACCCAGTCTGCCCCTCCAAACACGATGCCATGCAAAACAAACCAAGACATTTCCAATTAAAGTGCTTATATTTAAAATGATTTGAAACACTACTACTGCTACCAACTAACTACAATTTTGGCACCACTAAACCAACAGCATTTCATCATTGAAAACAGAAAACTCTCTGAGTCAGACCTTTAGCTTTATGCATGCGTGTCTGTTGCAACTTCAACAACAACTGATGTTATTATTGATGCTTTACTTGACTAATAAAAGTCATGTAACCGAAAATGGTATGGGTGTGGCTTCATCGCGATGAAGCCGCCCCCATACCATTTTCTTTTGCCCCTCCAACATATCCTCTTGGCCCCCCCAAATGGGACATGTTACATCCGCCCCTGATACACACCCTACCTCTTTCTCTCTTCCTATCCTCCCCCCCTCCTTCCCTTAGCTAAGTGCAGCCGCGTTGCTGAGCGTTGCACAAAACAAATGTTTAATACATTTATTCACAAGTTAGATTAATTTTCTGTTTTAAGCATTATTCCTGTGTCGTTGTTACGCGGGGCTATTCATCACCGCGAGGGCGACAGCCGGTAGGTAACGGCGCACGCATCGTTCAAGCAGCTCAGCGACAGCTCTAGAGACGGTCTATCGAATGAGAGTCTCTCCCTCACACACACACACACACACACACACACACACACACACACACACACACACACACACACACACACACACACACACACACACACACACACACACACACACACACACACTCTTTTGTGTGCACACGCACACTCTCACACACACATGCACACGCAAACTCGACTACACAGTTGCTGCCAGTGTTCGAACTGTATATCCAATATTAAAATCGTGTTAATGGAGGGCCGGGGCGGGGGTGGACACTGGACAGACCCCTGGCGTCACGCCTCTGTGTTGCCATGACACAACCATAACCATATTATTAGTTCCCATGAGGCCACGCCTAAATATGGATGGTGTTGTCTATAATCTCAATGTGTCATGGCCTCAGCAGTCTGATCCTTATATTATGGAGAACTCCATATGTATTTAAATACAAAAATCATGACACTCTTTAACACCACAATGCAAAACGTCCACTGTTACCCACAACTAACAATGCATTCTGACATGCAAGCTTGAAGATCTGCTATTTTCAGCAATGAACAAAATATCACAATCCATTTTACTGGAAAACCTTCCAGTAATAGGAAAACCTTCCAATTCTCCCCCTCTATTGTGCATTATTCTTAAACACTATAACATTAAGTAACACCATCACCACTAGCTCAAACTTTCTAGGGGGTCTTGAAATGGATTTTCAGTAATGGAACAATTACATTTTTGATGTGTAGATCTTGTTGAGCCACTCATTTTGAAAGTATAGCTCTCACGTCAAAAAAGTGTTTGCACCCCTGATCTACGGTATCTACGATACTGAATAGTATAGTGTTGGTTCATGAAGAATAAAACCTGTCAATAATATTTCAAAGAGACATTCATGAGTTAAATATTTGCATGGCATCTTTGGGGAGCTCATCTAAACCCCGGGGAGCGTACAAAATGTTACACTTTCAGATTTAAATACACTATAGTTTTCTGTTAAAAGAAAGAGCAAAATATGCAAATGGCCCCCGGTCTCTAGCTGTCTCCCAAAAAATCGGACATAAACACCAGTGCCAATAACAATAATAATAACACAGATGAATAATTCAAGAGAATCCGGGAGTCACTCGGAAGGCGCCCTGGGGCCGCTCACAGTGCCTTTGTCATGCACTAGAGTGGATCCATGCTAGGAGATCACTCGGACGTTCCCAACACTAGATGAGGCGCCCTAGGAAGGACCCCAGAAATATGTAGTGGTTGTTCTAGGAAGAAGCAAAGATTTGCTTCCCACAGATTTGCACACATTTGCAGAACTACAAGCTGGTGGCGCGACTTGTGGATCTGCTATAACAGCTATTCATCTAAACTACAAGTGAGCGAGGAGCCAAAGCACATTGATTTTGCAATATAGAACTCAATCAAAGAGAATTATGGATGGCCCTAACCGCTGCGATTTGCCCTGTGTGCTGCTCATTAAACTTAACGTCTATATGGGTAACACGACGCAACCCTCCTCCAAGGCGGAAGGAAGAGAGCTACCCGGTTGACTGTTGTTTATGTAAATAACACTGTAATGAAGAATATAAAGCAACGTGATCACTGTTAGGCTTACTTAACCACTTAAAGCAGTGGGTTTTCAACCCTCTTCGTATCAAGGTACTGTTATTTAATGGGCTTTTGCCACGCACACACGCACACACACACACGCGCGCGCACGCACACGCACGCACGCACGCACGCACGCACGCACGCACGCACGCACGCACACACACACACACACACACACACAATTATATACTGTATAGGCCTCTCAGACCCAAAACATAATACAATATATTGACTCTCTGCAGTAATAGACCTTTCAGTGAGCCCCGCCCCCAAGCCGCTATATGGTCCAATCGCAGCCAAGGATAACGTGTGATAGACAAACCTCTCCACCAATAGCTTTTCTATGTGATAAAACATTGTTTTAAAAAAATGAATTGTCTCCTTCAAATAAAGTGTCCTGGGAGCTACCATACGGTGTGCGAACCATTTTTCGTTCTTTTGTACATTTGACTTTTTTCTTAGTTCAGCACCTGTAAATTTTATTAGAGTTGTGCGTACTCTACTTTTGTTTCAGTTAAAAAAATAAATGGCACACACATATTATTTTTTTCCACTGCATACGGCAGGCCTTGTTGACAAATTTGGAAGAGATTTTGAAGGTCTGGTTCAAAAAATGAGCCAGTGTTTAATATTATACTTACATAGGAATATTTACATAGGAATGAGTGAGCGGTGTGGAAAGTGTCCTTCCCTTGGGTGGACACTGGGGAGAGGGCGGGGGTTACTGCAAGGTCTATTGATAGAAAACAAGTTATTTTCCGGAAGAACTGTTCTCTTTTTTATATTAAAAAATAGCACATCTACAAGCTTACAGTGTGCAAGGCAAGCTTATGTCTGTGGGAGCTAAAGAGACAGTGCGTGCGTTCTTTTGTGTGTGTGCCTGAGTGTGTGCACGTCTGCGAGTGTGTGTGTGTGTGTGTGTGTGTGTGTGGGTAGGGGGGGACTATTATTGCAGTCCGCGCAGATAAACTATGCATCAAAGTTTAACGTTTATTGAAAAGCCATTTTTATGTGGGCTTTGAGGGCATGGAAATGAGAGGCCTATGTTCAAACACATCAATACAACAGTGCAGTGCAGGCAGGCAGCCAGGGGTGGATCTAGGCATGGGCATGGGGGGCAATGCCCCCTAAATACCCAGTCTGCCCCCCCCAAACACGATGCCATGCAAAACAACCCAAGATATTTCAAATCAAAGTGCTTATATTTCAAATGATTTGAAACACTCTACTGCTACTAACTAACTACAGCTGTGTCACCACTAAACCAACAGCATTTCATCATTGAAAACAGAAAACTCTCTGAGTCAGACCTTTAGCTTTATGCATGCTGCGTGTCTGTTGCAACTTCAACAACATGTTATTTTTGATGCTTTACTTGACTAATAAAAGTCCTGTAATCGAAAATGGTATGGGTGCGACTTCATCGCCCGTGGCGCAAAACGACACGGGCGATGAAGCCGCCCCCATACCATTTTCTCTTGCCCCTCCCAACATGTTATCTTGCCGCCCCCCAAATGGGACATCCATTGTTACATCCACCCCTGGCAGGCAGGCAGCCCCCCACACATTCCCAATCAGATCTCATGGCTCCCTGCAGGCCTTCTACGCCAGACACAAATGGTATGACTGCCTCCCTGACAAACACACAGTCACTCAGGAGGGGGAGAGAGAGAGAGAGAGAGAGCAGCCCCCTTGATCACCCTCCACCACCTCCCCTCCCCTTTAATAAGCCCACTAAAAAAGAGCAGGTAATCCTTAGTAATGATTTCATTACATGGCCCCCTCGTCACACCTGGAGATAATTCCATTATGATTGTGGCAATAAAGTGTGCTTTTCATCACCAGGACGCAGACAGAAGGAAAGAAAAGCTATTATTTCTCTCGTATTCAGATATGACGTCGCCGGTCGCCCCGTAGAGCAGCTTTTTGCGATATTAGGCTGTTATGTTAGAATTATTAGGCCTGCTCGCAGGCAGCATCCATCCTCCTCCTCCTTCCACGCAAAACACAGCCCTTGTGGTGGTGGTGGAGGAGCTGACATAAGCTCCCCCTGATCTTTTTCTTTTTGTTAAGAAGTGCTTTTTTAGATTTCTGCTGCATTAGTAGCGTTAAGTAATTAGCGGTGCTAAGAATCACACGTACTGTGGTGTGGCACTTGTTAGAGCCCAGATAATAAACAGCAAAGTGGAAGTGTTGTTTGTGCTGTGAGGAGGAGGAGGAAGAAGAAGAAGAAGAGAGAATGGACTCTTGGCATTACTTTTACGTCCTTAACTGCCTTCTTGTTCTTATCGTGTGCTGCCCCTTTTGGCAAAATAATTTAGAATAGGCCTATGTTAATTAATGATGAAAATGTTTAGGACGTATTTCTGGGGTCTTCATGTGGGTAATATGTGGTTTTAGATATTTTATATTATAATGGATATTTTAGAATGTCAAATAGATTGTGTGTTTCCCTGTCAATCATTAAGTGTCATTGCAATCCAGTTCTGACTTCAACTCCAGCTCTCAATGTTTACGGCCATAATGTATTGGATTGCATTTAATGGATTGCATTTTTATAGCGCTTTTCCGAGTGCTCAAAGCGCTTCACAATGGTCCATTCATTCATACATTGGGAAGTAGAGCGGCGAACAGTCGACGCCAGCATCCCCACTTCCCACATTCACACACCAATGGTGGCCAGCTCACACCGATCAACTCATTGGAGGCAACTTGGGGTTCAGTGTCTTGCAGCCACAGCTGCCACATGACTCCCATACATGCTTACTGTCACTACTGTATGTCAACAGTGTACTTCTTCCCTATATTGGGGTGCAGCTTCTATCTGTACAGCAAATCCTATCCTGTATGACACCTCTGTGAGGGCTAGACTATATGAACTGTCTCGGAAGAGGATTAAGTTGGTTTGCGCTAGGCAGACTCCCTGAGTGTGTGTTCTGGACACAACCTCTTGTAATAAAATGGACATTAACTCAACTCAACAGAATCATTCCACGCTTTAATGCAGAGGGTTCTCAACAGGTGGTCCCTGAGAGGATTCCAGGTGGTCCCCAGGCTAAATGTTGGAAAGTTGGTTAACCAGATGTAACTCTTTGAGAGCGTTCAAATATCCATCACGTGAATTAGGCCGTCTACACAACTAGAGAATGTAGCAGATTAATAGTCATTTTTGATCTGTAGGCCTATATGTTTGACTGTTTTGACTTTTTCCAAAAATCCAGCCTGGAATTGTGAACAAAAGCAAAAGGAATCTTTAGTTTTGGGGTCTCTGGGGCTAAAATGACATCAAATGGGGGTTTGTGGCTCAAATTCTGAATAAATAGTGGGACCTGGTATGAAAAAGGTTGAAAAGCATGACTGCATTAACCTATTTCTTTACATTCTTGTGTTTTAAGAAATCCATTACAATATTTTAGCAGTGAGCCGTTCATTTCATTAGTCGCTCAGTGGTGTTTTGAAGCACCTGGAATAGAAGAACGGTCTACTTCCGCATTTGGACCAAGGTATATGATGGATGTAAGCAGGTAGTGACACCAACGTCATTTTCGCTCTCATGCAATTCCAGGCGGCCGTTTCGTAGCACCATGGGAACGAAAATACACCCAGAAGTTTGGTGGAATGCACCATTGGGGTCAAATGAGAGCTCAGTGATCAGCTCATGAACAAATAACACTTCTCTATAATCGCTTCTGGAAAATAACAGGAGACTGATGTGTTGTTGTTCTGATGTGTTCAATTTACAATTTAGGCATTTGGCAGACGCTCTTAATCCAGAGCAATTTACATCAAGCAAAAACATTGCAATACTGACTGTACAGATACAGACTCTTCCCTATTTTATCTAAAACCTATAGCTATGGGCTTGTATGCACTGCAAGTGCTATGGGCTGAGATGGAGTCTGAAGAGGTGTGTTTTCAGACTGCAACGGATAGGGAGTGAGTCTCTGGTTCTGATTCCGATGGGAAGTGCATTCCATAGTTTTGGCCGGGGTCAGAACGGAGAAGAGTTTGGGGCGAGTGGAGCGTTGGCCAGGCCTTTTTGTATGTTGTACACTGTGTGATTTTATAGATGCATCTAAAAGCTCCCATGTGTCATGGTGCAACACCGTCATGTGACCATGACAATGGCTGGTATTCTCGATCGCTGTGGTGTAGCAGGTATGGTGTAAGTCTTCTCATTGGCTCCAGGGCAGCAAATCAGGTGTGGGGCCATGCTCATTGGCTGCATGGCAGCAAATCAAGTCTGGCCTTCTGTGTACAGGCCAAAAGCCTATACCACCAGGCCTGGGCCTACCAAATAATTATCCATAATAATTAAAACCAGTCATCAAGAGCTTCAACTCATGATGAACAATGCCGGGGAGTACAGTAACATTTTTAATTGGGGGGTCAGGTGATTTCTGGACCTTTTGACTTGCAGGTTTTAATTATTCTGGGTAATTATTTGGTAAGCTCAGGCCCAGGCCTGGTGGTATAGGCTTTCGGCCTACACACAAGGCCCGAGACCTGATTTGCTGCCATGCAGCCAATGAGAAGACTTACACCATACCTGGCTACACCATAGCGATCGAGAATACCAGCCATTTTCTTCTAAAGAGCTTCCTTGACATGGACAACACCAGTTGGTGTTTGGTTCCTCGTGATAAATGCAGGGACCTGCCTGCAGTTCCAGCCACCTCTCCACCATGAGGAGCACATCACCAAAGCATTATGGAAAGTTAAAACCACATACACACATAAAGACGTCCAGCGATATCATATACACACTTGTACATTGCAAATGGGGTTACGTTACTCACTTTGCATGGATGTAGGCCTACACCTGGCTGTAATTATGCACATTTTGAATTCAGGCAATACAAAACATGCTTTATTATTATTATTATGTATTTATAACTTTGAGAGATATTTTTCTCTTACTGAACAGGGCCTTTTTGTTAGTGACACACATTCAGCTGACTCTTTTATATTCCTGAAATAATATTTTTCCCCGTATATTTTCTTCTTGCCTGCAGGGAAAGACTGGATAAACTTAAACCTAGAGAACATTTGGTCCAACCCACAGAGAGAGAAAGACAGGCAGACTGACAGACAGACATACTATAAGGGGGAGAGGGAGAGGGAGAGAGGGAGAGAGAGAGAAAGAGAGAGAGAGAGATTCTTTCAAAGTGTTTCCAGAACACACCCTTCAACTCTGCCACAGTTCTGTCATCTGCCGGTGTCAAGGTGCAGTACCGGGGTCTCAAAAGAAGTTCTATTATTGCAACAAAGATCCAGGCGCACCAAAGGAAAAGTGACACTGGGAGAAATGGTGAGGATATTGTGCATTTTCGCAGCGGCATGTGTGCGCAGTCGCGTGTGAGTCTCTCTCTCTCTCCTGTTTTTTTTGCATTCATGCCCAGAGTTCTTTTGAAAAATGCATCAAAGCCACGGCAGAGCCCGTGGGACAAGGTGCGGGCATACAAAGGCATGACCGCTGCCCACACCTCTGTGCCGAGGATGAAATACAAGCCGCAGTATCACTTCTAGTAGAAACAAGCTCATGAGTAGGTGATGCAACCTGGATTCATGCTGTGTGTGTGTGTGTGTGTATATGAGTGTCTGTGTGTGTGTGCCAGGGCTGCAAACATTGGATTATGATAATCCAGGATTTGTTTTAACAGAACGGATGTAATTCACTGTGTTCTGTTGAATTTTCAGAGTTTGATACTTTTTTAAATATAAATCCTGGGCTCTACAGTCTACACACCCTCTGCCAACCTGGGGAGGCAGCAGACTTGCCTCATGCTTCCTTCAATGCACAAGGAGTCCAAGCTGCCTTCTTTTCACCTGACAGGGAGAGTTTACCTGGTTGGATGTAGTGCGTGGAAGGAACACATTATTCCAACCAAGTCCCGTCCCCTCCATCATCTGCCCCGGCTGGCCAGGTGACGGCAGTTTAGAGCCCAACGTTACTGAATGTTTTATGATGGTAGGCCTATACATACCCTTGGACAGGGGGAGAACATGCAAACTCCTTTCACCAACCCCGCCTCGGGTATGGGCACTGATGACACAGAGGAGGAGACACCGCCAGTACCCACAGCGGAGTCCCTAGCGGAGACCTTCTAGATGTGAAACAACAACACTAAGCATTGTGCCACAGTGTGGCAGTGGCTCAGGGGTAGAGTCACCGGATGGTGATCCCGGGCTCCCGCGGAGTTAGTGTCGAAGTCTCCTTGAGCAAGACACTGAACCCCTAATTGCTCCTGATGTGCTAGTAGGTACCTTGCATGGTTTCCATTGCCATCAGTGTATGAATGTGTGTGTGAATGAGTGAATGTGATGCACAATCTATGTAAAGTGCCTTGGATAAAGGCGCTATATAAATGCACCATTTACCCCTGATGATACTTTTTGATCCATTTACCAAGCTTGTTTTTACTAGCATTGGATCTTACTTTGGTTCATCTTAGAAATATAGTGTTTTCACATTTCATAAATGTATAATGTGGGGTCAATTTGGAATAGATCTTATAAGTAAAAGTTAGACACAGACAAATGTCCGAGATCATATCTAACAGGATTAGCTTGACTTCATAATAATAAAACAATAAAAAAATATTTTTTGATTCAATTCATTTGATTTAATTATTGTTCAACTAAATAGAAGGTTGTTGTTGTTGTGACATTCGGACGGTTATTTAGTTGACATTTTAGTGATATTCAGCCATTTTGTATTAATAAGTGACTGTTTTCATAGTAAAGGACTATGGCATTCGACAATACATGATCATAATGAACATAAAAAAGCTTTATTGATTTTACTTTTAATGCATACACATACTAGATATATCCAATGGACATCACAAGTCCACAATTTGATATTGACCCCTATGATTATTAACTTTACCTTATTTTTCAGAATTATTTTTACTGATTATTATTATCCTCATTTCCTACTCCATGTGTGCTTCTGTCTGTCAGAGGAGGTTTATGGTAGGCCTTAGGCCCTAGTAGGGCTGGCTAAATCCGGCCCTGCAATGGAGGCTCCTCAAAATAGATTTTTATTGGTCTAATGGGGACTCTTACATAGACTTTTATTGAGAGCACTGGACTCTAGCCCAGAACTTGAATGAAATCCCCTTTATTTTGATGTTGATGTTTTGTAGTATAACATAGACATTACAAAGACTTAGTTAATTGTACTTGACATGTTACACACATGCCTTAAAATAGCTCTTTTCTGCACCACCCTCATTGAAAAGAATGTATTCAGTTTGGGGATCTCGCCCCTCCTGCTATTCAGACTGCGTGTGGGAGCTGATCATTTCTGACCCCTCAATGTTGCAACTCTGGCTGTGCTATGGCTCTGGAACTGAACATGTTCAAGTGGGAGGGGCTTAGGCTTTAAAAGGAAGTGTGTGCACACACAGCATGGTTTGTTTGTGCTGCCATGCTGTTCAAGGTATGTTTGTACACCTGAAATGTTTGTTTGAGAATCAGACGGTTGTATCCACCTTTAACTGTGTTTTTAGACTTTTTGTGGTTTTATAGGACCGTTGGTTGTTTATTGCAGTGGTTTTCAACCAGTTTGATACCAGAGTCCATTATTTATTCAGCATTTAAGCTACAGACTATTACCTTTAGCTTCTCAGTTCTATAACAATTCTATAACAATAACAACTCTTACACATTCTCTAATTGTGTATGTGGACTTTATTCAAATGTAGTAAATCTTTTAAATGTGACCAAATGTAGTATTTGGTTACATTTTATGTGCCATCTAGAGTTAAAGTGAAAATCTTTCACACATTTTGACCTGACACTAGATTCTATAAACTACAAAAATGGTGGCATGCTATGGACTACTGCTTTTAATAACTAAAGCTACTGCTTTTAATGACTAAGGCTAATGCTTAAGTAGCTAAACCTAATGGTAAAATACACATTTAGCAGTGTTGCGCATTCCAGGAATGTCTGATCTTTACATGCCATACCTTGTTGTAAATGTGACTAATCAATGATTGAAGCGATATCAGTCACAATACCAATTAGTGTTATTGCAGAGAAGATAATTCCCACGTTTGGGTTTCTGAACTTATGTGGGCCAGTTTATATAATGTAGATTTTGAAGACTTGATTTTCAATTTTTAAACATTTAATGTATTCTACAAGACTGTTTTTCAACCAGTGCTCCGGGTACCACCAGTGGTCCTTGAGAGGGTTCCACCTGGTCCCCAGCTAAGTTGGTTAACCAGATGAAAAGTTGGTTAGCCAGATGTAACTCTTAGTGTAAAAATGAAACCAATGGACTCTTGAGAGTGTAAAAATGAAAGCAAATGAGCCCTCAATCATGTTTACACTTTCAACTTATTATATTCACCATTTAAATTAGCACCACTTAATTAAGAAGTCTACACAACTGGAGAATGTAGGCGAATGATCATTTCGATCTGTTTGCGAAACTCTATCCTTGAATTGTGGACAAAACCAAAAAGTCTTACGTTTTGGGTCCATGGGTTGAAACTGTCAAATGGTGCTCTGTGGCTCAAATGCTGAAAAATGGTGGGCCCTGTGATCAAAAACATTAAAACCACTGTTCTAAAAGATATAACCTCTCTTACCGGAGTGTAATATTGTTGTTGTGTGTGTGTGTGTGTGTGTGTTTTTTTTTTTTTTTTTTTTTTTTTTTTTTGGTATGTGTCTTACAGGTTCATGTGACCTTGGATGGTGCCATCAGGAGGCAGATGGTGTAATGGAGTGTCTACTCGGCTGAGCTGAAACCTTATGGTGCCAACCAGGGGTGGACTGGGAGCTCAAAACGTACCGGGCAATTTTGTCTCAGAGCGGCCTCAGAGCGGCCCTCTGAATCTTTGTGGGGGCTCCGGGGCCTGAGCCCCCATGAGAATTTAAGACATAAGGGGCTCTGGGGCTCGGGCTAACTAAAATTAGTTAGTTAGTTTTAGTTAACTATAAAAACCCTGCAATAGGCAGTCTCATTTGAAGAGGACAGAGGGCCGCCAGCACTGATTCGTGGGCCGGTTTGGTGCAGATTTTTTTTTTTTAATTAAAACACGACATTAACGGCCCCCGGGGGGGGTCGGCCCACCGGGAAAATGCCCTGTATGCCAGACTGTCAGTCCACCCCTGGTGCCAACAAACGTTCTGTCTGAGATGCGACGCAGAACTGTTTCATACCGGCTGTCTTCAACCTGAGTGGCAGAAGGCCCTCATATGGTACGTACGCTACCTGCAATACATGTGACTGTAGTAGAAACCTATAGGGCTGTGTCACCATTATGACATGTTAAGATGATTTTGTCAAACAAATGACTGCAATTATAGGGACTTAACTTTTACAAGCTCATAGCGTGCCACTTGGTGGTGCTCTATGAGCTTGTAGGCCGCAGTGGTCCTCCAAACATGTCCGTAAACCTGCCATGGACCTGACAGGACTTTTTGGGGAATATCATGGAGTTCTGTCATTTTGTGGCGGTCTCTGGGGCCATGCAGTAAAAGTAGCCTAAATTAATCCACACACACCTCATGGAACTACCTTTTGGGTGCAAGTTGCTTAATTTACTGTTAATGTTTTGTTGTCAGGGCAGTTGAAATGTCAATCAATGTGATTGATTTTTGAACCTGTAAATTACAACAGAACAAACTATGGCACTGGTGTCGGACTTTTGGTTTACCGGAACAGGGTTCGACTCCCTGCAGTGCCCTGCTCAATGTGTTGTATGGCAGGTTCTTTGGCTCATTTTGTTAGACGATAACCCCCAGATTCTTCACTGTTTGTACTCGCTACAGTTACCAAGTCTATTTGATAAAGGACTGCAGCGTATTATGTTGGCTATATGGTAATAATATGTACTATGCATAATACTTTTTCAGAAAACGTCCAAGTATGTCCTTATTTCACTTTATTGAGTGGTGCCTAACCGCTCTATTCCATAGCGATGTGTCTGTCTTGAACACTGCCATGCCATGCCGTCCAGTGTTTGCCACTCATGACATTATCTCAAATCGATGAAAAAAAGCCAAAAACGGTCACCTTGATGGTGCAATTCAGCATTTGAGCCCTCAGTGTGCAAGCTGTTTCTTTACTATTCTAATTATCTAAATAAATCGACCAGTACATTCGGGATTCATGTGCTATCATTTTGCCAAGAGATCTGTTGTATAGTCTAGCCTCTGATATTTGATAGAAATAACAATGGATCCCCCTGGTACATTGGTAGAGAGATTGAAGTTTATAGGCGACTGGCAAAAATCAAACCACTTGTTGAAACCACTACCAAGTACCAAGGTCACCGTCCACTGATGGGAGGTTCTGGAAAGCTTCAGAGTGGCGAACATTTCTTTTCTTGGCTCTGCCTGTACTGAAAGGCCTACTTGGTGCCAAATTTTGGAAACATTTGTTAATACTGGTGTTTGGCATATATACCTTTGCAGGATGACAAAAACTTTAAAAGTGTCACAATGGGGGCCTTATGGGCTACGTCAGCCTTTTCTTTCAAATCCAATATGGGCACTCTAATGAAGTATTTTTATGTAACAATAGGTCTCCTCACAAATAGTTTAAATAATAGAGCATTTATGTTGTGGAGGGAATTGCCAGATAAGGCCAAACGCACCATCAACCCAAAACGTGAAAGTTCAATCTCTTGTTGAATAACTTGGCTTCATATAGACTTGCCGTCGCAAATTTATGTAGGAATTTAAGCGACTGCTTCTGGTCTTACAAACGTTTTTTTGTATTGATGTTTATGTTATGGATCACAGTCAAAACTATGACAGACTAATACAAAGATACTAAGACTAAGATGCTGTATATTGAAAGATGGTACATTTTGTTTAATGACTTGGTGTTTTTCATGTGCCAAACTCTGTCTTTAAGTTGAGGTACTTGCTAAATCTGATACACATACTGTACAGGTTACTTCCATGCATGAGGTTAGAAATACTGGGACTGTTAATGTTACCTGGCCTGACATGATACAAATGTAATGTGATGTTAATGTGAAACAGAAATTGATTATTTAATCATTTAATGTTTCATTCATTATTTAAGTGAACTGTTTTGTTATGTACATATGATACCATACATACACTGGGACCTCCCTCCAGAAATGTTTTACTTAGTAGGCTAGATGAAATTGCCTCTCTTTGTGTATGTGTGTGTGCGTGCACACACTAACTGGAAATATATCTAAACCGTTTTTCTTTCTCCCAGTTGGAGGGAGGGAGGGAGAGAGAGGTGTTATTACTACCTCTTGGAGAACATGGAAACAGATTGTGTTGATGTTTCATGCTTCCATTCACACATGGCTTTCAGTGGGAATGCCTTCTGCTTTAAGAACAGAGCACCGTTTCCACCTTCTGCTCTGACAAATCATGAATACCAATTTGACCAAACGTGTAAAACCCAGTGGAAGTTCACTCACTGTTGAAATTGAAAATGAGATCAATTGCAAACGGATAATTCCCCACGGAACACACACACTATAACTCTTGCTTATCCTCTAGTGTCCTGAACGCGTTCTGGTGTTTTATCTGTTGAAAAATAGCAGATCAACAAGCTCGTGTCGTGCCACCGAGTGGCGCGACACGAGCTTGTTGTTCTGCTATTTTTGAAAAATTGTGAAAATGTGCTGCAAATCTCTGAATACATTATTTTGGAAGCAAACATTTTATCTCAATTTTTCGCTTCTGGGGAACCCCGAGAACAACATGTTTTCAGATGGGGGGTCTGCAGCCAAATATGGATAATTCTGGTGGTCCTTGGCTAGAAATATGTTAGCATCACTGACACAGGAGCACAGATTTTTCAGAAAAACTACAATCTAGTGTCTGAAACTATAGAATCTAGTGTCAAAAACTCGATTCTAGCATCAGAAAGTAGATTCTAGTGTCAAAAAGGAGATCCTAGCATCAGAAACTATATCATTTAGTGTCAATAACTAGAATCTAGTGTCGGAAATTACTGTAGTGAACGAAACTCGAATCGAGGGTCAGGACTCAATGGGTTATACAAGTCCAGAAATGTGTGTTCCATTCAGTGGAGTTCATTCTAACAAGTAAAACTATCAAGTGCTCCAGTTATTGAACACTATAGGAGCCAGTCGATAGCACTAGCAGTGCCTAACATCATCTGCCATGAGAATATATTGAATCCAATGAGTTATGGTCAGGCTGACAACACAGTTCATATTTTAGACTGGTGATTCTCAACCCTTGGGCCCAAGATCCATATTTCCATTTTTGCAGATGTACGTTGGTTCCCTGTAGTTCAATCCACACACACTGTCCTGCAAATCCTGCACATCCAGAGCAATTAGGGGTTCAGCACCCTAATTTCTCTGGATGTTCAGGATTTGTTCCCCGTGTGAATTTTCACCACCACCGGAGAGTGGGTGAATCCCAGCAAACACGATCAGGACCAGGACGAATTAGTGGCGTCTTGATTGTGGCCAGATCAAGGCAATGTCTTTCGATAAGTTTGCACCATAGAAAGATTATGAGCTACTTTCTGTCAAGAAATTGCTCTCCAAAGTTTGGAAACACTCGTTATCGGTTAAGGAACCTCCTGCCACATTCTGCATTAGCGCATTGTGTGCAAATTCAAAACGGGTGGTACATATGGGCTGTTGAGTGTGGAAGTCAACACGCACTTACACTCTCTAGCACAAAAACATCTGTAAGGAATTAGCTTACTGGTATAATAGGTATAAAAAAGTGATTAGCTCATGATAAGTCGTTTTTTTTAATGAAACAAACTTATTGCAGATCGAAATCGATCAGCACAGTGCAAACTTGTGTGTTGTGCACCAATAGGCCATGGCCTACTTGTGCACGAGCGGAGCGGGCTAATACTCTTACAAACGTCATCATTACATCATCACCTAAACCGGCCAATCACAGTACCCCGAGGGACCACAGAACACCGCACACCGCGCACTGATCACCTTACTTGCGCCCGCACTGCTCATGCAAGTAAAAAGGATAATTCAAGCTTTCTGATGGACTTCATTTTGGATGAATGTGCTGTCTATGGGAAGTTGCCACTCTAGTGTAGATGAGGGGAGTGTGTCCTGGTGGGTAAATCATGCATGTGCATGGTGCCTACTCTTCTCTCTACTGCCTATGGGCGTATTGATCTGACTGACTCAGCGCTGCAGGGTATGGCACTCCCTCGGGCAGCCAAACTTTTATGCGAAGTTTCAATGGTGCCATGTGCGGAAAAATAAAATAAAATAGGGAGGCCATCTTGAGCAGTGCGGTGACATTAGCTACAGTGGTGTGTGGCGTAAAACCCCTGGCAGGATGTTGACATGTGTTATCGCATATCTCCAACAGCAACAGCAACAGATTTGCTGGAGCTGTCTATATTCATGACCCAGCAAACATTGTGTGTGCCTGGGGACCAGCGTGTGTGTGCCAGCCACTTCCTGGTCTATCATGGACCGAAATCACAGGGAGTAGAAATCAGTAACACGGCCATCCATTATTTGTAGGTTATCCAGGTGGGATCACGGACAGGGTCAGTGCTCTGTTTGTCAGAAAGGACTGGCTAGCTTTAAATCAGCCTTCTGTATTCCTAGTGCATGATGGCCAAACCATGTCACAGCGCAACCCTGTCTAATGGCAGCACTCTACCAGCCACGTGTGCATGCATACACGCACACAGTTGGCCCAACTGCAATAGCCCCCGGAGTGGCCAACATTGGAAGGGGGGGGGGGGGGATCACACTTGCGTGAAAGGGAGACACAACCATCTATGAACAGTAAAATCATTTTTCGGGGATTTCGGCCCTCCTGACTTCATCACGGTCAAAACTGCAGTATGCAGCCTGACAATGTGTCACTGGTTCGACTCCCAATCCAGTATATGCAGCCAAACACTTCATGGTTGGATTGGAAGGCTGCAATGCTTCCTGTCGGCAGACTCCCATTCACTGTGCATGTATTGATTGTGAATTTCTAGGAATAAAGTTCAGTTCTTTAAACCACACTTTTCTTCGATTCCGATTTTTTCAAAAATCCCCCAAAGCGATGAAAAACGGCATACTATAGTACAGGGGTAGGCAACCTTTTCAGGATGAAGTGCTGTGTATTTATTTTAATGACAATCAGACATTATGTCCAATTATGACAGCACAAAATTACACATTTCCTTCTGATTTTGATTATCAGTACACACAACAACCTTTATGTGTCCTCTTCTTTGGAAATATGTTCTTTCAGGATGTAGGATTATTACTGTATACTCAATTATTATTATTACCACTGGTTCAACAGTCAGAGTTGAATGAATGTAAGTTTGAATGAATGTAGAATTATGTGCAATATGTAATTTGCATACAGATGTAAGTGGACTTAAATTAACTGTACATATTTTTATATATTTGAATTAAAAAAGCATCTCTCACACTTGTGCCGGTGATCACCCTCTGCCAATGGTGGCGACCGTGCCTAATAGTGATGCGCGGGCCGGCTTTTTTTCACAACCCGCCCCAGTCTGCCCCGCCAATTGTGCCAGCCCGTCCGCAGCAGCCCGCCCCGCAAAATTTTAATCAACGGCCCGCCCCAGCCTGCAGCCCGCAATTAAAAAAAATGATAGGCTATAATGATTAGCGCATGTTCTTATGAGTACCCCAAGCTTTAAAATACCATAGCAGCTTTATAAATGGCATTGTCATGGGCTGAATCAACAAGCATGTTGTTCAGAATGGTTCATTAATGACAGCAAAATTGACGGTCTTTTTGGCTCGAAATAAAAATATAATGTCAAAATAAATGTCTTTCTAAGACACATGGAAAATAAATAAAAGGCGGCTGTCGGTGACTGAATATATAACAAATTAAACAAATTAAACTCTCGTTATCAACAATTAAGACCTGTCGGTCATTTAAACTTTTTATGCAGCGATTATTTCGCATCGATTCTTTAACAATGAACCCAAGGCTATTTAAATTAGAACATACAGCGATAACAGACGCCTTGCCATTTCTTAAATCAAAACAACCAGATCGGCACGCACTGCCACAGCACGCAGACAGCCGCGAATCATACGGCTTAATACTCTACTTAATACTGTGCGTCCAAGCCAGTCTCCTTTGCGACGGCCGGCTGAAAAAGAATGGAATCAAGGGTTCCAGGGTTTAATCTATTTCTACGCGCTTCAAGCACACAGCCAGCTGAGCTGAATGCGCGCTCACTAGATGTGCTTGATGCTGGAATGCACAACACGCCTCTAGCAAGCAGGGAGAGGAGCGGGAATGTGAAGCGGTCATCCTTCCAGAATTTCAGGATGGCGTTATCCTGGCACTGTTCCACGGTGAAGTGAGACTCTAGGTAGCGCTGTACTTCGTCTGCCTCGATCAGGTCTGGTGTTTCCTCCCACTCCATGAACATTCTCCGTCTTTTCAATGCAAGCTCTGGTAGTAAAAACAACTGCCCGTCATCACTTTATACCTGTCATCACAATTTAACTTTAACCTAGATTGCATTAATAGGTTATAAGGCTCATATTTTCGTCTATTTCAAAGGTTTTCAATAGGTGGTCCGAGGACCACCAGTACTAGTCCCTGAGAGGATTCAAATGGACCCTCACGGGTCCATTTGGTTTCATTTTACTCTCTAAAGAGTCTATACAATTAGAAAATGTAGAATTGTTATTTTGACCAATGTTTTGCCAGTTATCTCTCAATTCAAGCCTATTAATAAATGTATTTTAAAAATCGTGCTTGAACCCAAATGAATTTGTTTAAATTAAGGCTGACTGGTGTAGCTGACTGGTGTTACATTCCTCCGAGTCCAGAACATCAGAGTCCACAGGAGTGACAACATGTCCAAATCGCTGCCAAACCTCACTTTTCCCACCGATGTTTCTTTTAATCTTTGCTTCTCCAGAATGCAATTTAGCCGCAATCTCTGCTCTGTTCTTTGCATCTGCCATCTGCATTTGCATCTCACAGTAGAGGCCACCACAACAATTCCTTTTTTCCACCTGTCATGTCACTTCGCGCCCATAGAGTAAGCGGAGCTACGTATGCTACGGATCGAATGGATCATACCAATTGGAAGGGAGGCATAGGGCTACTGTCTAAATCGTAGCATTAGAAAATAACCTTCAAGATTATATAAACTGTTATATTGTTAACAATGAAGACAAAACGAGAGCATGTGATTTCTTTGTTTTATTTTTTGCATGTGCAGTGGGGTCAGCCCGCCCCGCCCGCGGGGTGATGATTACTTAAAAATCATGAACCCGTCCGCCCGCCCCCCGCGGGGGTCCGCGGGACCCGCCGGGTTCGGGCCGGCCCGCGCATCACTAGTGCCTAAGGTTGCCTACCCCTGCTATAGTACAGTATATCGTCCGAGACCATGTACTATAGCCTATGGTTTTTCTTCGATTTCGACGTTTTTTCAAAAATCCCCGAAAACGATGAAAAACGCCATACTATAGCATGGCGTCCGAGACCATGTACTATAGCCTATGGTTTTTCTTCGATTTCGACGTTTTTTCAAAAATCCCCGAAAACGATGAAAAACGCCCAAGACCATGTACTATAGCCTTTGGTTCATCTTCGATTTCGACGTTTTTTTCAAAAATCCACGAAAACGATGAAAAACGCCATACTATAGCATGGTGTCCGAGACCATGTACTGCAGCCTATGGTTTTTCTTCGCTTTCGACGTTTTTTCAAAAATCCCCGAAAACGATGAAAAACGCCCAAGACCATGTACTATAGCCTTTGGTTCATCTTCGATTTCGACGTTTTTTCAAAAATCCCCAAAAACGATGAAAAACGCCATACTATAGCATGGCGTCCGAGACCATGTACTATAGCCCATGGTTTTTCTTCGATTTTGACGTTTTTTTCAAAAATCTCCGAAATCGATGAAAAACGCGATACTATAGCATGGCGTCCGAGACCATGTACTAAAGCCTATGATTTTTCTTAGATTTCGACGTTTTTTTTAAAAAAATCCCCGAAAACGATGAAAAACGCCATACTATAGCATGGCGTCCGAGACCATGTATTGTAGCCTATGGTTTTTCTTCGATTTCGACGTTTTTTTTTTTTTTTTTAAATCCCCGAAAACGATGAAAAACGCCATACTATAGCATGGCGTCCGAGACCATGTATTTTAGCCTATGGTTTTTCTTCGATTTCGACGTTTTTTCAAAATTCTCCGAAATCGATGAAAAACGCCATACTATAGCATGGCATCCAGGACCATTTACCTGTACTATAGCCTATGGTTTTTCTTTGATTTTGAAGTTTTTTCAAAAATCTCTGAAATCGATGAAAAACGCCATACTATAGCATGGCGTCCGAGACCATGTACTATAGCCTATGGTTTTTCTTCGATTTCGAAGTTTTTCAAAATTCCTCGAAAACGATGAAAACACCATACTATAGCATGGCGTCCAGGACCATGTACTATAGCCTATGTTTTTTTTTCGATTTCGACGTTTTTTCAAAAATCTCCAAAATCGATGAAAAACGCCATACTATAGCATGGCGTCCGAGACCATGTACTATAGCCTATGGTTTTTCTTCGATTTCGACATTTTTTCAAAAACGCTAAAAACGACGAAAAACGCCATACTATAGCATGGCGTCCGAAACCGTGTACTATAGCCCATGGTTTTTCTTCGATTTCGACATTTTTTCAAAACGCTCAAAAACGCTCCGAGACCGTGTACTATAGCCCATGGTTTTTCTTCGATTTCGACATTTTTTCAAAATACTCAAAAACGACAAAAAACGCCATACTATAGCATGGCGTCCGAGACCGTCTACTACAGCCCATGGTTTTCCTTCGATTTCGACATTTTTTCAAAACGCTCAAAAACGCTCCGAGACCGTGTACTATAGCCCATGGTTTTTCTTCGATTTCGACATTTTTTCAAAACGCTCAAAAACGCTCCGAGACCGTGTACTATAGCCCATGGTTTTTCTTCGATTTCGACATTTCTTCAAAACGCTCAAAAACGCTCCGAGACCGTGTACTATAGCCCATGGTTTTTCTTCGATTTCGACATTTTTTCAAAAACGCTAAAAACGACGAAAAACGCCATACTATAGCATGGCGTCCGAGACCGTCTACTATAGCCCATGGTTTTTCTTCGATTCCGACATTTTTTCAAAACGCTCAAAAACGCTCCGAGACCGTGTACTATAGCCCATGGTTTTTCTTCGATTTCGACATTTTTTCAAAAACGCTAAAAACTAACGAAAAAACGCCATACTATAGCATGGCGTCCGAGACGGTGTACTATAGCCCATGGTTTTTCTTCGATTTTGACATTTTTTCAAAACGCTCAAAAACACTCAGAGAGCGTGTACTATAGCCCATGGTTTTTCTTCGATTTCGACATTTTTTCAAAAATGCTCAAAAACGACAAAAAACGCCATACTATAGCATGGCGTCCGAGACCGTGTACTATAGCCCGTGTTTTTTTTTCAATTTCTACATTTTTTCAAAACGCTCAAAAACGCTCCGAGACCGTGTACTATAGCCCATGGTTTTTCTTCGATTTCGACATTTTTTCAAAAACGCTCAAAAACGACAAAAAACGCCATACTATAGCATGGCGTCCGAGACCGTGTACTATAGCCCATGGTTTTTCTTCAATTTCGACATTTTTTCAAAACGCTCAAAAACGCTCCGAGACCGTGTACGATAGCCCATGGTTTTTCTTCGATTTCGTCATTTTTTCAAAAATGCTCAAAAACGACAAAAAACGCCATACTATAGCATGGCGTCCGAGACCGTGTACTATAGCCCATTTTTTTCCTTCAATTTCCACATTTTTTCAAAACGCTCAAAAACGCTCAGAGACCGTGTACTATAGCCCATGGTTTTTCTTCGATTTCGACATTTTTTTTCAAAAACGACGAAAAACTCCATACTATAGCATGGCGTCCGAGACCGTGTACTATTGCCCATGGTTTTTCTTCGATTTTGACATTTTTTCAAAACGCTCAAAAACACTCCGAGAGCGTGTACTATAGCCCATGGTTTTTCTTCGATTTCGTCATTTTTTCAAAAATGCTCAAAAACGACAAAAAACGCCATACTATAGCATGGCGTCCGAGACCGTGTACAGCCCATGGTTTTTCTTCGATTTCGACATTTTTTCAAAACGCTCAAAAACGCTCCGAGACCGTGTACTATAGCCCATGGTTTTTCTTCGATTTCGACATTTTTTCAAAAATGCTCAAAAACGACAAAAAACGCCATACTATAGCATGGCGTCCGAGACCGTGTACTATTGCCCATGGTTTTTCTTCGATTTTGACATTTTTTCAAAACGCTCAAAAACACTCCGAGAGCGTGTACTATAGCCCATGGTTTTTCTTCGATTTCGTCATTTTTTCAAAAATGCTCAAAAACGACAAAAACGCCATACTATAGCATGGCGTCCGAGACCGTGTACTATAGCCCATGGTTTTTCTTCGATTTCGACATTTTTTCAAAATGCTCAAAAACGCTCCGAGACCGTGTACTATAGCCCATGGTTTTTCTTCGATTTCGACATTTTTTCAAAAATGCTCAAAAACGACAAAAACGCCATACTATAGCATGGCGTCCGAGACCGTGTACTATAGCCCATGGTTTTTCTTCGATTTCGACATTTTTTCAAAAATGCTCAAAAATGACAAAAAACGCCATACTATAGCATGGCGTCCGAGACCGTGTACTATAGCCCATGGTTTTTCTTCGATTTCGACATTTTTTCAAAACGCTCAAAAACGCTCCGAGACCGTGTACTATAGCCCATGGTTTTTCTTCGATTTCGACATTTTTTCAAAATGCTCAAAAACGACAAAAAACGCCATACTATAGCATGGCGTCCGAGACCGTGTACTATAGCCCATGGTTTTTCTTCGATTTCGACATTTTTTCAAAACGCTCAAAAACGCTCCAAGACCGTGTACTATAGCCCATGGTTTTTCTTCGATTTCGACATTTTTTCAAAAATGCTCAAAAACGACAAAAAACGCCATACTATAGCATGGCGTCCGAGACCGTGTACTATAGCCCATGGTTTTTCTTCGATTTCGACATTTTTTCAAAAATGCTCAAAAACGAAAAAAAAAAAAAAAACGCCATACTATAGCATGGCGTCCGAGGCCGTGTACTATTGCCCATGGTTTTTCTTCGATTTTGACATTTTTTCAAAACGCTCAAAAACACTCCGAGAGCGTGTACTATAGCCCATGGTTTTTCTTCGATTTCGTCATTTTTTCAAAAATGCTCAAAAACGACAAAAACGCCATACTATAGCATGGCGTCCGAGACCGTGTACTATAGCCCATGGTTTTTCTTCGATTTCGACATTTTTTCAAAAATGCTCAAAAACGACAAAAAACGCCATACTATAGCATGGCGTCCGAGACCGTGTACTATTGCCCATGGTTTTTCTTCGATTTTGACATTTTTTCAAAACGCTCAAAAACACTCCGAGAGCGTGTACTATAGCCCATGGTTTTTCTTCGATTTCGTCATTTTTTCAAAATGCTCAAAACGACAAAAAACGCCATACTATAGCATGGCGTCCGAGACGGTGTACTATAGCCCTTGGTTTTTCTCCGATTTCGACATTTTTTCAAAATGCTAAAAAACGCTCCGAGACCCTGTACTATAGCCCATGGTTTTTCTTCGATTTCGACATTTTTTCAAAACGCTCAAAAACGCTCCGAGACCGTGTACGATAGCCCATGGTTTTTCTTCGATTTCGTCATTTTTTCAAAAATGCTCAAAAACGACAAAAAACGCCATACTATAGCATGGCGTGCGAGACCGTGTGTTATACCCATTTTTTTTCCTTCAATTTCCACATTTTTTCAAAACGCTCAAAAACGCTCAGAGACCGTGTACTATAGCCCATGTTTTTTCTTCGATTTCGACATTTTTTCAAAAACGCTCAAAAACGACGAAAAAACTCCATACTATAGCATGGCGTCCGAGACCGTGTACTATAGCCCATGGTTTTTCTTCGATTTCCACATTTTTTCAAAACGCTCAAAAACGCTCCGAGACCGTGTACTATAGCCCATGGTTTTTCTTCAATTTCCACATTTTTTCAAAATGCTAAAAAACGCTCCGAGACCGTGTACTATAGCCCATGGTTTTTCTTCGATTTCGACATTTTTTCAAAAATGCTAAAAAACGACAAAAAACGCCATACTATAGCATGGCGTCCGAGACCGTGTACTATAGCCCATGGTTTTTCTTCGATTTCGACATTTTTTCAAAATGCTCAAAAACGACAAAAAACGCCATACTATAGCATGGCGTCCGAGACCGTGTACTATAGCCCATGGTTTTTCTTCGATTTCGACATTTTTTCAAAACGCTCAAAAACGCTCCAAGACCGTGTACTATAGCCCATGGTTCTTCTTCGATTTCGACATTTTTTCAAAAATGCTCAAAAACGACAAAAAACGCCATACTATAGCATGG
>CM076971.1:5640257-5676629 GCA_039105355.1 Benthosema pterotum | reverse complement strand
TCAGTAAACACCATTAAGCCTGTCATCTGGTTAGAAACGCATTTATACACCATGTGTGTGTGTGTTTTGTCTGCGTGCAAACATGCATTGGCTACTCTGCTCTGTGGGCGTAATCAAGTGCCCTTATCTGAGTGTCCATAGCAAGTAGTTATTATCTAGGCCGTGCCTATTGTGTGAGCCTGCTAGGAGACACACTGTACAGAGTTTCAACAGGACAGTAAATACACCGGGGACATAGTGGCATGTAAACAGGAAGGGACAGGTAGGCGTAGAAACAAAAGCATTGTTTTTCTCTCTCTTTTTTTTTTTTTTGAGCGGTGCCAGACTGCTCCAATGAACAGCTATGTGTGTCCCTATGTACAGCATGTATGTATGTCTCTATTATGTATCCATTCATGTCTGTTTGAGTGCGGACACCTGCAATACCGCTGGGCAAATTCTCTATGTTTGTACCTATGTGTCTGTTTTGCCAGTAGCCCAGCACACAAACACACGTGCGCCTCACTCACACATTTTGTTTGAAACAGTTCCTTTTTTCACATCAAGGAACCCCAGATTGACGTGTAATTGTTCACACTCATACAGGTACATCTGAAAATGTTTTGTGCCGTCAAATGTTTTCCAAATAGTTAAATTTATTCAATGTGGTTATAAAGTACAGATGCACTACCTCACAATATGTTGCTGTGAGCTTGTAGATCCGCTATTTTCATTTGTGCTTGATTTCATACACCTGGTCATTTGTTTCTCTTGCAAATGTGACAACAAATCACGAGTTAACTGGAAGAAAGCTGTGGATAGGCTATGTGATGTATACTGAACATGCAGAACAGCTACTTACGCCTGTTCTCCACGACGGTGTTATACGCAACCGAAACTTATCCCTGAATTTTCAACTCAGCTCCATGATTACCCTTTCTGTGTTACGATGGAGTAAGACAGCGCACACACAACATTCGCACACAAAAAATACCGGCCCAAATATGCAACACATATTTGTGCCGGTAAATAGGCGTTTAGCGTCAGGAAAACAGGAGACTCAAGCTCGTAGTTGAATACAACTGGGACAAGTAGTGAAGGGCCAAAACAATGAGGTGGAACAATATACATAGTAAGGAAGTTGATAGCTAATTTGGGACAGTGTCAATGATACAGTTGGGATGCTGGTTTGCACTCGAGTCACCTCAAAGTCGTTGCCACACAGTAAAATATCCGGCGTTAACTTAACCGCCGGAGTTGCTTTAGCTCTGTGAGAGTTCAAATAACAGAGCAGGGGCGGATATAACACTTCCCAATTGGGGGGGGGGGCAGAGAAGATGACATGGGGGCGGCTTCATCGCCCGATGAAGCTGCATACGTCATGGCCAGGGGATGTACTTGTACATCAAGCTGCCTCACGCTACAGAAACAGGAGATAGGCTCCTGACCTATATGGGCCTCAATGGCTCAGCCGGGCCTCCTGACATCATGGCCTGGCAAGGCTACTTACTTACTTAATAACATCAGTTATTATTGAAGTTGCAACAGACACGCAGCGTGCATAAAGCTAAAGGTCTGACTCAGAGAGTTTTCTGTTTTCAATGATGAAATGCTGTTGGTTTAGTGGTGCCACAAATCCAGCGAAGCGTTAGTTCATTGAGGCACGGAGGGCAGAAGGTTTATTTAATTCCCCTTATTTTCATCAGTAATTCATTCTGTTCCTTTAAATCTGCAGTCTCTCCATGTCAACTCCCCTCACTCTCATTGGCGTCACCATGTCAACTCCCCTCACTGTCATTGGCTGTCAGCTAGTCAGTCACACCCACATTCAATCATGTGCCCTATATAAGCAGTCTATTCTTTCTCCCTCTCTCTCTGTCTCTTCCTGCTAAGCTGACTCTGTCCTGTTGATCAGATATGTGTTCAAATTTGCATCGGTTGGTCTGTGCTCTTCATGCTAATCCTTCACCACATTTGTAACTCACCAGTAGCCTTGGATTGGTTTCTGAGTTGTCTTTCTGATGAGTAGTTGTTGGTTGGGAGTCTGGCTGCCTAAATCCACAATGTATCCTGGTTTTCTTGTCATCTTACTACTCATCATGGATTGTTTTGCGTCCCAGCTCATCAATCAGTGATTCCTGTTTCTCTTCAAGGACCTACTATGCCAGGTGATGCCCTTGTTCTAAATATGTGATTGATTTGTCATTGTCTGATCAATAACTGGTTAGATACTATTAGCATCTTCAGGCTAATTGTTTGTTTGCCATGTGGGAAATCCAGGAAGTCTCTCACATGCATCTTGGGTACTGTAGTCTATGCAACCCAACTAGCTGCATTAGGAGGACTGAAGTTTTATTTTACTTGCCATGGGATTACAGACAAAGGTAGCTTAATGTTTGTTGTTGGTGGGATGGTATAAGTTCTTTGGTATAGGTTCTTTCATGGGAAATGAAATTAACATGTATGCAAGCCCAGGTCCCAGTCTTTGATTGGTCAGAAGCAAGTAGCATATACTATAAGTGTTTCTGGGGATCTGTAATGTCACACTCAGTCAGGGCAAATCTTTTGTTCTAGTGGTGTTCCTAAGTTCCTATTATGGTAAGATGATAGGAAGCTCCCTTCTGTACAGGCAGCCGGTCCTCCATATTCATGCGTTTGACTAGGAGTTTTGAGATTCATGTTGTGTTGCAACTTGCACCATGCTATTGAGTATAAAGTACTGACTGCCATTGGCCGCATGGTGTTGTTTGAGTAGCATAGCAAATGCTAACTGTCTGCTCAGGGCCACATGGTGGTTTAGTAGCCGGATGCTAACTCTGTTGGCTATTGGCCACATTTGTAAATAACTTTTACTTTATAAATATAATCTCATATAATTCAGACCATCCTTGAATTTATTTCTAGGCAACTGTTTTCTTATGTCACTGGTCCAGTTGTTTAAGCTCTACTTGTCATTCAGATGGGAAAATGAGCATATTTCAAGTATACATATCCAGTCTATGATATGGATATATGGCTGATGTCTCCAATGCTCAGTCAGAGCTGAAGTTTACCCTATGTGGACCAATCATTAGGATGATTGTCCCTGTGGTCGATGCGTATCATTCCTCTCTGGGGATGCCTATGCCCACCATTTCAATTTGTGTGGCATAGGGACATTTTATGCATATTATATGGTCCCATTCTCCCCATCCCAACTTTCCATTGAATTAGTAATTCTTGTGGCTTCTGGATGGTACTGCAGTTTGTACTTATAGGGCACTAGTCTCAACCCTAATGTCTATAGCCATGTTGCTAAGGTGACATTTATTGTGGAGTTGTTGCTCATTGAATCTGTTTCAGAAGAAGGCGTTGTCCTAATTTGACTCGTAATTATACTGCAGATCAAGTTTTTCCATGATGATCAGTACGTCATATTTGTGTTTTACTATACTGTAGGCTGGTTGTTCCGGGGGCTAAGCTTCATTTCGTCGTGATCATAAGACCTGAATCATGTTTATACATTCCGGGGGGGTTGGTTAAAGTATAGCCGTTTCCATGGTGACTTTAACCTAGAAGACTCTGAATCTAGAAGTTAACTATCCAGTCAGGGCATTCTGGGAGGAGATCACATAGTCTAGTTTTGGGGGTCAAAAGCTGTGAGTTGTGGTGTTGCTTCAGTGGGGTGGGTTTTTATGGCGCAGTGGATGGCATTAAGCATTGCTGTGGTGTTCAGTGTCTTGGCTCAGTGGGAGGAAGCGGATTCCTAGGTGCCAAATCGACTTGTATTTTATCTTCAGATTGGCATTTTGAAGATCTCACTGCTCGAACTCTTACTGCTTCTGTTTCTGTTTCATGATCGAGATCCCACCCTCTATGGTGATCCAGCGCGGTTGTCCTTCTGCCCATCACGGTTGCTGCAAGTTCTTCTCGTAGCCCTCCATGGATTCAGCGTGGATTTCCTGCCTATCGTGGTTACTGCAAGGTCCTTTTGCATTGCCGCCAGACTTCGTCTGATCCCGGTCCCGCATCATTGCTGACCAAGACCATGCTCAAGCGCACCTTGGTGGTTCACCTGGATCTACTTCTGAGGCCAGAGGCAGGTTATCCATTATCCAACTGTTTCTGCATCAACTCAATCTGGTCAAGTCTACAGAGTCAGGGTGTGCCACTGATTGGAACTGTACAATCACATAAGTGATGACTTATCACTTTAACCTTGCATTAATAGCTCAACAACTCATTCCCTCGAGCTCAGTGTCCTCTCCTGCACTCATACTTTTACACCTAAATGCCATTGTTTGATTGTATAAGGGTCCGGGTGGCTCATTCGATCGAACCTTATTTTGCCCAAATGTCGTTACCAGTCACCCTCTTTCACAGTGCAACTGAGATTACACCACATTCGTTCACATACACATCTTGAGTAGTCTTAAGCGGTTACTAATTGTCCACAGGGCTTTGTAGATCACATTGTCATATTCCAGGTGTCAAGGCTGCTTGCATGCCGCATCGGTGGTTGTTCTGAGCATTCTTTTGGTATATCGTATTCTTTTAAGATCTGATGCCATTCCCATCTCTCCTATGTCCCATGTCCAGCACGACGGTGTGTCTCTCTGGTGGAAGGGAGCTCTACATAACGAGCCATGTCAAGTTTTGGTCTGCTGCCAGGTGATGAGCCCAGTCCTCACTTGGATCGGTGCAGCAATTTCAGTGGGGTCCCGTGTCCAAGGATCTACACTGAAGCCGTGTTGGACACCTGCTGCTGGAGTTGTATCCGCTAAATGCGGATGTGTGTCTTCAGATAAAGCTTGTGTGTTTATGTTAACTATTCTTGTATTCAGTAGTGGTTGCACCTCATCAGCGATGTGCATTATGATTTGTGGTGGTATATTTCATTCTCAGACGATTTGGTGTACCATGGTGGTTCGACTCTTGGTTTACTAGACTCCTGGTTAGTTCACCCTTGGAGGGGGGGGACTGTCGTTCATTTGCCCCGGTCAAAAGCTCATGATGGTATGGCGGTTAGTTCGGTCCCACTAAATAGGTTATTCCTTCTATGGTGCAGGGGAGGGAATTACACATGGCTAGCTCAATCAGTTAGTATATTTCGTTCATATCAGGATCTGACTTCTCCGGTTCCAGTAGCTCCTTAACTTCCTTATGATCGAAATTCATTCACATAGTTATTTCACATTTTATAGTATATTTCCGTTGCATCAGCCCTCTTAATTGCTTCCAGTCCATCTAATTGGTACTACGGCATAGATTCGGTATTGGATGTGAGGGCCAGGTTGCATTAATGGCATGTTTCGGAAATGCTCACATAAGATAAATCCATGTAGAATATTTCATTTAAATCAAGGTTACGTGGGCCGTGCCTTCCTCATCACCCAGTCCCAGAGGTATTTTCCATAATGAGGGTCGCATTTTGCGCGCGCTTAATGCGGGGATTTAAATGGAATTGCATCATGCGGTGCATTCAACTGACTAACACTCCAATCTCATATAGTCGCACCCGTTGCATGGCTCCAGGTGGCTCACTGCCGTGAGCGTGTGTTGGGGGGGTTGTTGTTGATATCAGAGCTGTGCCTTGGTGTGCAGATAATCGGAGATATCAAATGCGATATCAGACCTATGACTCAGTGCATAGATCGTCTGATATCGCATGAGCGGAGCCATGCCGCCATACAATCATGCAAGAGCTTTGCAACAATGGTCTATGGTCATCTGATTCTTGCCGGAGCGCGGGTCGGTGGGGTTTGGTTTGGCGTGCCCTGTCACATCTAGTTGGTATGGCGGCTAGTTCAGCTTCTCACTAAATAGGATATATCCTTCTATGTCAGGTCACTACCTGGAACCAGTGACTTGCATGTAGAAGGATTTACACATAATTAGTACACTAGTATAGTATATTTCTTTTTCATGGTGTGGTCAGCGGCCATCTATGATTGAAATTCACATAATTAAATATCAATTTATAGGATATTTCTGTTGCATGCCACGTGTTCATCTATTCGTCGCTGCCGTGCAGAATATTGGCAATGGATGAGAAGGTCCCGGTTGCTCCAAGTGGTTTGTAATGGAAATTCACATAGTTAATTTCATGTAGGATATTTCATTTAAATCGAGGTTACGTGGTCGTGCCTTCCCCGTCTTATTATGGGGTTCGTGGATTTAAATGAAATTGCACCATGCCGCCGCGGTGCTTTCACTGACTATCATTCCATTCCCATATAGCTAAGTTAGTTGTGGCTCCGATGTTGGCTCACTGCCGTGAGCGTGTGTTGGGGGGGTTGTTGATATCTCAAGCTGTGTCTTGATGCACAGATAATCGGAGATATCAAATGTGATATCAGACCTATGACTAAGTTCATAGATCGTCTGATATCACATGAGCAAGAGCCATGCCGCCATACAAACATGCAAAAGCTTTGCAATAAATGGTCTATGGTCAATCTTATTCTGAGCCGAAGTGTGTCAATGAAATCCAGCGAAGCGTTAGTTCATTGAGGCACGGAGGGCAGAAGGTTTATTTAATTCCCCTTATTTTCAATCAGTAATTCATTCTGTTCCTTTAAATCTGCAGTCTCTCCATGTCAACTCCCCTCACTCTCATTGGCTGTCACCATGTCAACTCCCCTCACTGTCATTGGCGTCACCATGTCAACTCCCCTCACTGTCATTGGCTGTCAGCTAGTCAGTCACACCCACATTCAATCATGTGCCCTATATAAGCAGTCTATTCTTTCTCCCTCTCTCTCTGTCTCTTCCTGCTAAGCTGACTCTGTCCTGTTGATCAGATATGTGTTCAAATTTCCTCCACCTCCCGGCCTCCTCCCTGTGGCACCAGTTCCGAGTACATGAGTCTCTGATTAATCATGATTTAAGGGTTGTAACTATTGTGGTATCTAGTTCTGTTATGGTATCCATGTTTACTGTGGACTATGATATTTTCTGTATCCATGTAGTTCATGCATTTTGGATAAATGTTGTAATGTCTCATGTCAGTCTGCACTGGATACGATGCTCACGTGTTAATGTCTTGTATTTTACTGTACCTTGGCTCTGCTCAGGGGGGTTGTTGATATCTCAAGCTGTGTCTTGATGCACAGATAATCGGAGATATCAAATGTGATATCAGACCTATGACTAAGTTCATAGATTGTCTGATATCACATGAGCAAGAGCCATGCCGCCATACAAACATGCAAAAGCTTTGCAATAAATGGTCTATGGTCAATCTTATTCTGAGCCGAAGTGTGTCAATGAACTGTAGTTAGTCAGTAGCAGCAGTAGTGTTTCAATTCATTTTAATTATAAGCACTTTAATTTGAAATTTGGGTTGTGTTGCATGCCATCATGTTTGGTGGGGCAGTTTGGGCATTTAGGGGGGCATTGCCCCCCCATGCCCATGCCTAGATCCGCCCCTGTAACACAGTGGATTTCTCTGTGTGCTCTCCCTGACCATAGCCCTGAAGTGAATGACCCCGTTATGCAACGTGGGATATGACAGATGAAGCATTGCAGCTGCAAGTGCAGCGGTAAGCACACAATGTGCCAATGTGGCCTTGTCAACACTGTGCGCGTAAAGTGTGTGTAGCCAATCACGTTGTGTGTGTGTTTAATCATCACCGGGAGTCTATTTATCGCCTCTGTTTTTCCCCCTCTACACCAAATCCCCTTTGGCGAAAATATGCAAAATGATTTATACGCTTAGTTTGTTGTGTGTTCATGGTGCCACAATATTTGTTTGCCTATATTCTATTATCACCTATTTTGAGGTACCCAGGAATGCGGATGCTCGGGTTCATATGGTTAATTTATCATTATTTGTTTCATAAGTGGAATAAAACGAAAGGATATAAGAGAGATAAATCCAGACAAGGTACACAAGATGATAAGATAAATCAAACAACCAGCATTATCACATCATGCAGCGGGTGTTTGATAACGACGTTACACTATTTAACTGGTGGACTTGTGGCAGACTCACCCTGACCAATACAATGTTAGGAGGAGCGACACTTGTATGAAGATACGAAAAGGTTCTGACAGCGTGCTATAGGACACTGCAGTGCTTTGGATCGCACTGCGTCCAACTCAAAGTGGCTGCCCTTGTCCTCGCTGTGTGTGTGCTGCCGTCATGAGAGCTGATTGGTGTGTGTGTGTGTGTGTGTGTGTGTGTGTGTGTGCGTGCGTGCGTGTGTGTGGACTAGCATGTGGTGGAGGAGACCCTGGCTAGCGTCCCTGTCCCAGAGCTGTGTGCCAGCCCAGCTATAGAGTATGAGTCAAGCCATTGTGGTCAGTGTGGGTGGCTTCCCTCCCTGTCTCAACCCAGTGACTACTCCCTGATCCATCTCCTCTCGAATTCCCTTTTTTCTTTTTCTCTCCTTCCTTCCTTCCACATGAATCACCAAAGTGGAGAGATGATGAAGGCTGGGTACAGTACACGGCCTGGGAATTCCGCGCGGTCTCCCTTTCCTCGATTTCCTCGGACGACGACGAAGCCTTTGATTGAGAACACACTGCTGTCGATATGTCATGCTATGCCCTTTCATACAGCAAATACTACACCGTTGTGGGGTTAAGATGACATAGTTCTTGTTTGCCCAGCCTGTGTGTGTCACATGAGAGAAAAGACGCATTACGTCACCTGGACGCACGTTGGCCCGTGCAAAACGTTCCAGCACACATACAAAAGGGGGCTGGCCGGCCGGTTGGTCGGTCGGCAGCAGGGAGTGGTGCGTGTGCTCGCTTTTATTGGGCTGTTGTAGAATAAGATAAGATAAGATAAAGATAAACCCTTTTTTATTGAAGCCTGGAGGGAAATTCAGGTGTCATACTGTAGCAGCAACAGCAGCTGACCCTAACCCTGACAATGAGCCAGGTATGGGTACTATGAGTCAAGAACCAAACCAAGATAATTAAGAATAGCCCTTGATATCTGCAATGTATCTCTGAATAGATAAATGAGTGAACCGTCATACCGGTATGTACAGTCTATCAATGACCGTATAGTAATGACTATACGTTTTTGCACAGACACGGCTATCGCCAATGAATATAAACGTCAGTCAGCAATGATTATTCAGTTGGATATAGGCTATGTGCGCTTTATTAACATTCTATCTGTGCATAGATTTACAGTATACAGCCTAACAACAAATAAATGAAAATCTATATGAATTAGTGCCGATGAGGAATATAGGAATGGATTATGTGCACAGTCAGCATGCAAAGTGAATATAATGTTATGTCAACCCGAGTTCCTGAACATACAATATATGTAATGCCACAAATATGGTGTAATAATATACCGTCCCTCGACGGTTAGGCGCTATATCCTTTACAGACATCTGTCAATGTTTGGCAAGAGTCCATGTAGGAGTCATTAGTCAAAAGTCAGCAACAATACAGTGCAGGTCTCAGAGTTCAGGCGAGGTGGTGAAGTCAGTGGAGGAGGTATAGGTGCAGGCCTGCACGTCTGTTTCTCACATGGCTGTGATCTGTGTCATGTACCAGCAATGATACCAAACACATAATGTACACCGATGTATTTTGCACTGTCACCTTCTCTTCCTCTGTTGCTTAATAGCTGCTGAGGTAGTGGTTGTGTGTGTGCATATGTGTGTGTACTCTACCTTTCTATGTATCTTGTTGGTAAGTAACAGGAAGGCTCGTCCCAAATAATACTCTGCCCTGAGTATAGTATAGAGTCACGCCGTCGCAAACTCACTTCATGGTACAATGGCGACTCTTCTACATGGACTTATTGATCTTTATTTTAGATCGTTTTTTAAATAATATAGCATAAGCATCAGGCAACAGCCCAGCTTTAACGTTTATAATTCCTTTTATTTTTGATAATTTAAACCATAAACACCAACAGCCCTGCTTTAATGATTATAACTCCCTTTATTAGCAGGCCTACAGCCTAAGCCTTACAGAGACTTTAGTTGTCAGTGTGCAATACTGGCACAGAGCTATTTATGCTGCACACAGTAAATAGCTCTTATTTGCGCTGCCCTCGTTGAAAACAACGCATTTCCAACTCATTCTCAAGGCTCCCCTTGAGAGCAACATTTTTTCAATTCTTTATTCAGACTGAAGTCCGCCTCTCCACCACAGCAGTCTCTGGGATGGGCGTTATCAAAGTGGCAGTCTTCGCATTGATTGGTTCATACAAACCCATAAGAATATTGGAAAGGCAGAAGACGATGTTGTCATTAATGAGGCAATGGTTTTTCCAGGTTTTTCAGGAAACACAAAAAACTTTTTTTTTGTGTTTCCTGAAAAACCTGGAAAAAATGACTTATGCGATTATTTTAAGAAGGTGGCGATATTAAAATAATTCAATATACAGTATATTGCTTTTTTCATGGAGCCCTAGGCCCGACCCGGCCCTACTGATCTGCATACATTTTAGGCCCGAGCCAGACCCTAAAATGTCGGTTCGGTAGGGCCTGGTCGGGTTCGGGCAGAGAATTCTAGTGTCAGTCCAGTCCCTGGTTACCTGTTACTCTGAGCAACTGCATGGGGACCGACAAAACACTTGTAGTGTCATCCTGTCCAGGGCCTGGTTCTCCTCAACGCTGAGTGCCAAGTCCCAAGTGCGTGCGGGCATGACGCTCCCATGGAGTGCTGTTGTTCATGTTGTGCTTGACACTAGATGGATTACCCATCACACTTTATGGTGTGCGCACACACACACACACACACACACATGCACACACACACACACACACACACACACACACACACACACACACACACACACACATGCACACACACACACACACACACACACACACACACACACACACATGCACGCATGGAAGCATGCATTCACAACAGGGCCGGATTTAGCCAGCCCTACTAGGGTGGGCTGGAATTATGGCAGGGTGGGCAACTCCAAAGTTTTTCCTATGAAGCAGTGTTTTTCAATCTTTTTAACACCAGGGCCCACTATTTATTCGACATTTGAGCCACGGACCACCATTTGAGGACATTTTAGCCCCACAGACCCCCAAAACTAGAGATTTATTTTGCTTTTGTCCACAATACCAGGCTGGATTTGGTAGTGTACACTTGGGCTGATTCAGATGATAAATATTTTAACTCTTGAGAGTGTAAACATGAAGCCAAATGGACCTGCAAGGGTCCATTTGGTTTCATTTTTACGCTCTCAAAGAGTTAAATCTGGTTAACCAACTTTCCACCATTTAGCAGGGGACCACCTGGAATTCTCTCAAAGTCCACTGGTTGAAAATCACTGATATTACCTTTCATTGGGTGGGCAGGATGCACGTTTGGGTAGGCTCTGCCCACCCCTGCCCCTCTCTAGATCCACCTGCACGCAATCACCCATGCATGCATACGTGACTTTTTCCATTTTCCAGGACCCATGTCGGCTTCCTAATGACGCAACATCCCGGAGCAAGGGGATAAAGGGGAAGTAAAGCTGTTGTGGTCTCTGTTGGCTGGGTGCTTCCTCCGCTGATAGAGGGACAAGTGGAGATAGCCCTGAAAGGAGCTGTTAGGACACGGGGGAGGGATAGCTGGGTGACTTGGATCCCCTTCAATGACTCGCAATCTTATCTCGCCGTGGAGTTTGGTATGCAATGCGTCGTCCCGCTAGTTAGCGGCTCGGCGGGGTTCAGGGAGAATGTTTTCTTGGAGCGCCCCGTGCTCTCCCCTTCCAGAACGCTGTTCTGTATAAAGCCTTATTTGCAAAACTACAGCTTAACTGATACACAGCTCAGAAAACATTGAAACAAACACATAGAAAAGGAAGCCAATGAAAACAGTCAAATGTATTCGTTACACATTTTTCCTCCTCACTCCACACGTGTGTTACCCATCCTTACAGGAGAATTCCACAGCAAAACCACATTGGGCATCCATCTACCTTGATTCCTGTGACATGATACATAATGCCCTTGATTTTTGTAATAGATGCCCCATTTTTCGACATTTCACCCTGAGGTCCCCCTCTCTTCAATGCAGTTTGCATTGCCACAGGTTGTCTTTTCAAACATCACATCAAACCACACTTCAAGATTGGGACACTACACTACATAAAAAAAAAAAAAACTCAGGTGGCACCCGTGCGACAGGAGTTTCAACTTGAGTGATTGGAGACGAAAGGGAGGGGACGAGAGGAGGAGGAGAAATAGATTACCTATAGGGGACATGTAAAAGTTGTGCCAGAGTGACATAAAACATGTGCATGAGTATCAGTATAGTATTCAAAAAAAATGATGTCTGGAAAAACAAAGTTTGGATATTAAAAGCCCTGCATTAGAATGAAGAAGCAACCTGCACCAATGTACAGTAAACTGATGAAAGGGACGGGGACCAACCTCATCTATGACAAAAATCAAGTAATGTCACAGCGATCAAGGTAAATTGATGCCAAATATGTTTTGGTGTGACCTTCTCCTTTAAACCACTACAAAGCCCACTAGTTGTTAGGCCCCCACCCTTCTCCCCTCTGTACTACCGGTATATAGTGTTGCAACACAACACGCTGTGAGCTTGTACATCTGCTATTTTCCCCCCAAACAATGTACTAGGAACAATAGGCTTCATGTGGTCATTGTGAAAGATTTCCTGTGGGTTTGTTTGTGTGCTGTTGTTTGCAGCATGTTTTTTTGCAAAGAGCTGGTGGTGGGAGGGAGTGCTGTTTAATGAGAGTGACCTTGATCAGCCTGTCCGGGTGGAAATGTTGCACAAACTGCCTTCCAGTGGCGGAGACGCTGTGGGGGCTAGAGAGCTCCAGCCCCATGAGGATTTCACAAGGGCTGGGGCTCGGGCTTTTCACACGTTTGAGACGCGAGTTTCGGGGTCGGCGAAGTGGCCGAGGGGCTGGGGCTGGGGCTTTTCACACGTTTGAGACGTGAGTTTTGGGGTCGGCGAAGTGGCCGATGGTTGGCTGGGCGCAACAGGGCCATCAGAATTTCAAATGCTAATCAGGTGGCTTTGTTTACCAACAAGGTATAGTGTAGTAGGCCTATAGGTGTTGTTTGTTCACCAATACAATCAAGAAAACCTTTATGTATTACGTAAGTAACATTCAAAGAAGCGAGGGGTGTGTGTGTGTGTGTGTGTGTGTGTGTGTGTGTGTGTGTGTGTGTGTGTGTGTGTGTGTGTGTGTGTGTGTGTGTGTGGGTGTAGAGCAGTGGTTTTCAACTAGTGGTCCGGGGAAGACTTGGATCCTTGAGAGGAGGCTTCCAGGTGGTCCCCAGTTAAATGATGAACCCTTACGGGTCCATTTGGTTTCATTTTACACTCTCAAGAGTTAGATTATATGTAAACTTCTGAATTTCCAATAATCATTAGAAAATGTTATACTAACCAACTTTTTGCCAGTTTCTCTCCTAAATTGTGGAGACAAACTTGGAAATCCTTAATTTAGAGACTAAACTAAACTCAAAAGGTTGAAAACCACTGAACTTCACCCATAACGGTCAACAAACGTTTTTTGCTGTAGCCCAAAAAATTGCTTCAAAATGGCCTCCTCCTTGCGAATCTGGTCAATTTCAACAACCAGACGGTCAATTTCAACAAACAGACGGTTTGCTGTAGCCAAAAAGATTGCACATTATCACTTCAAAATGGCCTCCTTGCGAATCTGGTCAATTTCAACACACACTGTCTGTTTAACATCTAATCTGTATCAACACTTGGAGACAGCCTGTCTGTCCACCCATCCCTTTCTCACTCAGTGCGTCCCTTCCCGTCCCGTCTTTACGACGCAGAGCGCAAGTTATAAGCCAGTCCGTGGGAAAGGACCCCTCTATCTGTGTGTTGGGTGAATGTAAACACTGAATGGTCTTCTCCTGGGCCTCCGGGGTTAGCCCTGCCTGTGGATAAGAGCTGCAGGTGATAGTCACAAAATGACCTGGGAAACAGGTGGGCCTCGAATTATCGCTGCAGACAGGGTGGCTTTGTTATCACAGTTAAGGAAACATGATGGGTAATCGGATGTTTGGCTATTGTCCCTGATGAATGAAGGCTTGTGGCGTCTCAGACACATGCAAACACCCACATGCATCCACGTGGTTTAAGATGAAGCACTGCATTTAGCCCACTGTACATTCATTGTTGCTGACCTGCTATGTCATAATGATATGGCAGCGTTTATGATAAACAGGCAGACATAATTATCTGATGATGGCAGTAATTTGGGACTTTTGAGAAAGACGCTTTTGGTGTCTTCATATTGAATCCGCAAAACACTGCCTTGTTGTTGATAAGTGAACTTTCTCTGCTGAGAATGCCTTTTCTGATGCCTTTTCTCAGAAGGTGTTTAAACCTCTCAGTGTTTTGAAATTTTGTTGGGAGTTGTGGAGCTTTAGTAAGGATACATAGGTCTTGGTGATATGCACAAAATAAGAAATAGCCAATCTACAAGCTCACAATCCAGAAATTAACCCACTTATGCTTATGCTGCATACAATGCATACAGTACGCATTGTTTCGTATATTCAAAATTCCAGACACTATCTATTACAATTACAATATCAATATTATATAAATATATTGCCCAGACCTAGTTGTGTATACTCAAGCAATATTACACAATAGGGTTAGGGTTTACCATCAATAACACATGGCTACAATGCTGTAGGAATTCGAAAGGCATTAGTGGCGGTAAAACAAAGTCTAAAATTGCAATTAAACAACAGCTTTAAAACTATGATATTCAATTAAAAAGCATATTTCTTAATTAAATCACAAATGTCCCAAGAAACCCGCTAGCCTAACCAGTCAGCTGCACACTGGGAGAACAGAGAGCAGAGCAGCTGATTTCTATGTTTTGATTAGGTGTTCCGCCGTGCTAGTTTGAAGCACAGCTGTAGCTGGCTGTTTTAACCAACCAGATGGCTTGAAATAACCTGTTGTATGCAACTTCTACTGCCACTGTTAGTCAAGTCAGAAATAGTGTGACAAGGAACACCCCAGCACACCAGGTCACGATAGATAAGATGGAGAGCACTTAAATGCAGGCCTAATGTATGTCATGGTGTGTCTTAAACCACCTCAACATGATCCCCTTGTTTTAAAGCCAATCCTACAACAAAGGCAGCCTGAGGTCAGAGAGACACGTCGCTGTGGGTGTGAGGTCTCTTTGAAGCCTTCCAAATGAGTCTCTTTTCCAAACGTAATGCGTAATCATCTGTAAGCGCTCTGATGTTTTCTTTCTCAAAGCCCCTTTCCCCCCACCCTGGAGAAAAGAACTATAATCATTCTCGTATTTACTTGAATCCCTCAAGTAAATAGTAGAATGATTATAGTCCTCTTTTAGACTTCGTATTAGGGACGTTTTAGAAGACGTTACCAACTGTCGTGTTGTGCCGTGCCAGCCTGTGCCACTGTTTTGAGTTTGTATGTGGGAAGGACTGTGTACATTGTGAGCATGCAGTATGTGCATAAACTGTAATTTGTGTGCGCGGATGCGCGGTGCACGCACACTTATTTTGGCACGAGTTCTTGTGAGTTTATGTGTCTGTGTATACAGTAAAGTCTGCTCTTGTACTTGACGCGTAAGTAACAAGGCCGTTTGTGCCTTGTGAAGTGGCGGGACACCTCCCTCCCACACGCCCACACCTTGAGGCTCCAGAGGCCCAGGCACTGCTTGGCCCCGGGGCGGCTCCCCGGCTGATCCACTTCCTGCCAGGGACCACAAGGCTGTGGCGAGGAGGACAACGTCTCAGTTTCTTTTCTTTAAAAAAAAAACACACACACATAGGGAAATCTTTAGCGTTAACGTCTCGGTCCCTTTGACACGAATGTTTTCACTGTGCAGGAGTGTAAAGAAAACAAAGCATAAAAGTTAAAATCTTTTTAAATGTACAACTGTCACGACTTCAATCCCAGATCGTGAACAGCAAGCATGGGTGTCCCGGTAAATACAGAGCCCGCCAGCCACCGTTCCAGTGAGTTGTGTATACTTCATGTCCCTGAAAGTCCACAGAGCCCTTCAGGCCAAGGTATGGTTTGTGTACAAGACAATGGAGTGAGTCAGTTCACACTTTGGTATAGCCTTTTACTAAACAAGCGCTGACAGTGACAGAGCTCAGCCTTTGAACGTTGCTTGTTATTCCATTTTAAAATAAGGATCCTTAGCAACAATAACCCATTATTATTCGTCGTCGGTGCTTAGAATAAACGACCGGTTGGAACATAATTACAGTCCCCATTTAAACTCTCGACTCCCAATGTTCTTTTCCATAGAGCGCTAAATTTACTGAACTGCCTGAATTGCAGGTCACAGAATTATGGGTCAGCTGCTTTTTTGTCTCGGTATAATAGCATAGTTAGTAATAGTCATGTTGGCATGATCTCATCTTATGTTATGTTATGCAAGTCACTCTATGTAAATTTGTGCTGTGCTGTGCTGTTGTGTTACTGTATGTTGTGTTGTGTAATACAATGTAAAGAACAAGTCCGTGCTAAGCACCTAGTCGTACAACATAATTTCCAGTGGGCAGCTTTGTCTTTGGTTTACCTTGTCCTTTGTTATAACTATTTTAATTGGTTGTATATTATAATTAGATCCACGCTAGTGGGCTTCATTAATTCAAAAAACGTGGCACGCAGAATGTGCTGATCAGACAGCAGTGGTTGGGTTATTCATCTGTATAGCCTTAAGGCTCTTCTTAAGAGTCCTCCTTACCCCCTTAAGATTGGGTTCAAGACGAGACTGTACATTTCCACCCACGCATGACTCCCTCCCCGGAGCACCTTATTTTGTCCCGAACAAATGCGTCTACACAGCCCTGACCCGCTTGTGGGAGATGGAAAAATGAGAGTGCCTATCTCATCTGTATTCTTGGTAGAAAACCCGCAGGCCCCTGCACTCGTTAAGGAGCAGCCAGCCCAACCCAGCTAGCGCGCGAGCGGTGAGCCATGGCGGCTCTGATGTCAGGAATTAATGTGGTGGCTGCCCAGCCATCGGATCAGGTAGCCTGACAGGGGCTACATGAGAGGTCCCTAATTCCTACCGGGGAAACAGAACAATAGAAGCCCTGACGGAGCACATACTCTGCCCCTGGATGAGCCAGGCTCTGTCATCAGGAATGGCGACACATGCACGCACACTTCTACACACCGACAGTCACACACACACACACACACACACAGACCAAGGCACACACACACGTGTACACAAGCGCAGACACACGCACACCGGAAGCCTGGCCTCACTGATTCTATCTCAACTGTGGGCCTTTGACTGTATTCCTCATTAAGCGTGTGTTCTCATCTCCGCTCCACTGTACCTAGAGAGCGGTGCTTTCTTAACCTTTTGGATATTGACCTAACTTCAGCCCATAGAGTAGACAAGCCCCCACTTTGAAGGTAAAATGCTCTTCATCCTCCTTTGGACAGACGCAGCATCTGAAATGTGCATCACGGAGATCCGGAGGCCCCGGGTCCCAGTCCCAGCATGCGTCTGTGTTTGCAATACCTCCCTTGAGGGAAGCCCCGTTGCAGGAAACCTGGGAATAGTGGACCCACACGGCAACCTCTCACTACTTTAGATTAATAGATTGCTACGTTTTCAAAGAGGGCCTTAAACTCATCCTCTGAAGACTGCCATCGGAAACGCACGCACAAGTCTGGGATACTCGTTGGCCGAGTGCCACGAACTCAAAACTGCTTTAACTGTTGAAATAATATACTGCACAGTACCAACTTTTGTGGTCAAATATAATGTCTGTGACTTTTGTATGCGGTTTCAAAGGTTTGCCGTCACATTGTTGGACTGGTCAGTGTACTCCTGTTGTTGCGCTTAATAGGATTCAATACGGAAAATGTCACGGACAAAAAAACGCACTTAGGTTTCAAAAGATAGCCAGGTGTAAAATAACAGATTATATTGTCGGCAGAGAGATTATTAGACCGTTGGGACAAAAGAAAGCCAGAAGGAGTAGTATATGGGATCACTAAACATCTGTGTCAGTTATTGCTTTTGAATTCCTTTGTGCTGAGTTGGTCTTCAGGGAGTCTGTCCAACACAAGAATCTCAATCAGACCACAGCTGTTTGTCTCACTGCCTCTCTCCAAACGTCAGACACAAGGGTGTGTGTGTGTGTGTGTGTGTGTGTGTGTGCGCGTGCGCGTGTACGTGCACTCGTATGTGTATGTGTGTCCATACGTGCGCACGTGTGTGAGCGTGTGCGTGGGATGGGAGAGAGAGAGAGTGACTGCCATTGTTAATTAAAAGTGCCCTAAAATCTCTTTTTATGGCCAGTTATCCGTTTCGTCACCGTGGAAATGTTTCCATGTTTCTCTTTTCATGTGCTGTTAATAGTTGCGAAACCAGTAATATTTGAGTCACTTTAATCACAAACAATCTTCCTCACTGAGTGTCCTGCTGACAGTCATTGGCTGCGTGGGCCAACAACACCCTCGGACTGAGCGTAATGTGATGTGAGTGAGTCCTGGAGACTAAACACGCCCTGCCTGCCACCATCGTGAAGTGCTGCTGGCGTGCTACACACCCATTACTAACATCGGCCCGTGTGAACATCTCAAGTGACAATGTCCTGAGTGATGCAACACGGGGACTTGGTTGTCACTGCTGTTTTCATTTAAGCACAGAGTTGCCATTACCAGTGGTGGACGAAGTACTCAACCCCCAGTGCTTTAGTAACAATACTCATGGTCAAATATATTACTCAACTGCACGTGAAGGTTGTGAATATTGCCTGAATCAACCTTGTTTGTATATGTTTATGTCCTGAAAGTTGTTCACTGTAAACAATGAGGAGGATACTCATATCGATTTCTAATCACTGGAACATTTTGTGTGCACATTTTCATTGTGGCAAGGTTATTGCACAACTCAAACCTCTAATCCGTGAAGTGCTTTTCATAGATTCAGAGATGCAGTGCAAATGATAAAAGTACTGTCCATTTCCTGAACGCATGTGAATGCTGTATTGAAATTACGGTATTTTCCAAACAACAACAAGTCATTGTCAAAAGTGCCAACAGAAACGTGTTCCGTGGCGCACCGTGAGAGCCGGCGTGAGCATCTAATCTGATCTTGTATGACATCGTTCAGAGTGACGCAACAACAGGGACTTGCCCTCGCTGCTTTCAATTTACAGCATGATTGACTGTGAGTAGCCTACCTCATGAAGTACCTAGAATTATCCCTCCTTTTTCACGAGTAATTTTTTACCGTTCCACTTCCCAGAAATCCTTTTGTACCTTTAGAGGAAGTGATTAATAACAGTGAGCCGGCATGAATTCAGGACTCCTCCTCGCAGCATCTATGGTTAACATCTACAAAGTGTTGTAATACGGTTATATATTTACATTGAGGCGAGAGATGACAGCCTGTTGCCTGGGGATTTGTGTTTTGTTTCCAGGGCAGAAGCCAAGACTGTGTGGGTCTGCCAGACAGAACCACTGTGCAGCCAAAGTGCATGGAGATGTGTCAGCTAAAGCCTTTGGCTCTGGCTCCCACAGCTGGACTGGTTGGACAGACAGGCTTCTGGGGACATGTTTAAATGACAAGCGTGTTCTTTCTATTGTTGAATCTGCTTTTGTCCATTGTTGTTGCTGTTTTTTTATGGCATTAACCCTGTCCCTATTTTGGGTGTGTCATCATAGGCAAAAACGGTCAGAAGAAAGAGCAGATCTCCAAGCTCATACAGTACACTAGCTCAAGGGTTTTCAGCCTTTTTCATACGAGGGCCCACTGTTTATTCTGCGCTCAAGCCACGCACCTGATGTTGTTGAGTTTAGTCTTTCGGACCCAAAACGAAGGATCTTCAATTTGTGTCCACAATCTAAGAGGGATAAAACGTTAAGTAATTCAGATGTTTAAATATAATTGAACTTTTCAGAGCATAAAATGAAACCAAATGGACACGTAGGGGTCCATTTGGTTTCATTTTACGATCTCAAGAGTTACAGCTCTATAGGGTCCATTTGGTTACCAACTGTCCATCGTTTAGCCAGGGACCATCTGTGATCCTCTCAGGGACCACTGGTGGAAAACCACTGCACTAGCTTGTAGATACGAGTAGTTACAGTGTGGATAGTTTGAGCCTCATATTCCCATAACAGCTACTATAAAAATGTCTGTTTGTTATTCAATCAATAACATAATCTAATCTCATGATTTGTGCCTTCATTTCCCCTTTTTTCCCCCAGTGACGTCAGCTTTTACTAAATGATAATTCCCACCCTTTTTTTTTTTTACATTTTAATCTCTATAGGTGAACTTTGTCCAGATCCTGGATAGTATGAATGCACCTTAATTACCTCAACAGCCAGAGAAGGTCATCAACCTGCTGACCTCCGTAGTGAATGAATCATTTACGCTGACTGTGTGTGGAGTCTTGCCCTCCTGCTTGTAGCGTAACCAAAAACCACACCCTTCCTGTTAGCAATGCACCCATACTAATCAGCTGATCGAACGTAGTGTCATTCAATAAGTATAGCCTTGCCTTGGAAGCAGCATGAGCCACAAAAGGGGAATTCCTCCAGGCACTGTTCGCAAGCAGGCAGGCAGAAGCGAAAGCTTGTGTTGTGAGAAGGTGTGATTTCTTGGGATGCTTGATGCGGTGGAGATGAAGACCGGTGTGTGAGTCATCGTCATTTTTTTTTGTCTTTTATCATCCCAGGGAATCTAATTACATTTTCTTCTTCCTGACCTACATTTCTTTTTTCCTCCCCTCATGTACTGTATGTCGATAGGATTTGTTTTATGTATGTGCCATCAGATCTCACATCTCCCTCTGAATGTTCCTCCACTTCTCGTCCTCTATGACTAACTTTATAAGGAACTTCCTGCAGCAGATGATGATGTCACAGGTGGAAGGGAGGCTCCGCTTTGGAGAGGGAGACGAGTGGGAGGAGAGACCGCTCTGAGGGCAGGACTTTTGAACTGTCTCACTGCACTGCATGGGAAAAAAGAAAATCATGTTTCTGCTCTGCACACTATGGTACAGTATATCAGTAGTTTTCAACCTTTTTCATGCTAGGGCCCACCATTTATTCAGCATTTTAGCCACGGACCACCAGTTTTTTCAGACCCAAAAGCAAGAATTTTCAAGTTTTTGTCTACAATTTACAAGAGATAACTGGCAAAAGATTCGGTCAAAATAACAATTCTTCTACATTTTATAATTGTGTAGATTCTTGAGAATTTAGTAATTCAGATGTTTAAATATAATTTAACTCCTGAGAGTTAGATAAAATGAAATCAAACGGACCCGTCAATGGTTTCATTTTAATGCTTTCAAGAGTTAGAGATCTGTAAGGGTCCATTTGGTTACCAACTGACCATCAATTAGCTGCATTAGCTGCAACTGGAACCTTCTCAGGTACCACTGGTGGTCCCCAGACCACCTGTTGAAAACCCTACAGTATATGATTCTCAGCATGGCGGGGTGATATGACATCAAAACACTATCTGGAGTATTGGAAACTTGTGACTCGATTATGATAAAGCAACAGATAGGGTTTATAAAAAAGTGAAAATAGCAGATCTATTCTGATACCCATGTCTCTGTGCGTACTTGTGTAGCCTACACACACGCGCGCACGCACACACACACACACACACACACACACACACACACACACACACACACACACACACACACACACACACACACACACACACACACACACACACACCTTGCAGCGCCTGACAAAATACCCTCTTCCTCCTGCTGCATGGCCACAACTGGCCTACAGGAATCTCAAAAATGTGCTTGAAATTATACAGGGGGATTAGAGAGAGCCTGGTCTATGCGAGGGCCTGATATGTCATGATAAGCCTGTTAGGTTTGGGGGCCACAGCGAGCCATGCATGCATGGAGATTTACCAACCCAAGCACAAGAACACTCTGTTCCTGCACAACTCACACCTCTGCTTTCTGCCACTATTGATTCAGCACTCATGTTGTTTGTATCCATTGTGCTGCTATGTTTGGTTAGCCTGGTTAGGATAAGTGACACGGCTAATGCAACACCAGTCACATCTGAAGTAGGTTAAGTGAATGCGAAAATGTACTGTATAAGCCATGGTAAAATGTCACCATTTGTAACTCAGAGGTGTACAACTATATCCATAATGGGTTAGATGTGTACACTCACCTGTGTGCTGTATATCATAGCTTAATAATACAACATGTTGATGTTGTAATTCACATGCTGTGCTAGCTTTATAATTTAATAATAATTCTATTTTTCTCTTTGTATTGCACATACCGGTATAGCTCTCAAACTGGACTGAATTCAGGTGAATAGAACAAGTCTAGCTGCAGAAAATGTCCAGTGATCTGATAAAAAGAGCTTCAAGGCAATGTGCTGTTATTCAGGTACCGTACCAGCACCTATATTGTGCAGATAAGAATGTTTTGGCTGTTGTAGATTGTAGTGGGACACGTTAGCTTGTAGATCTGCTATTTTCTCTATTTCGGGATAAACCTTTGAATTACAGGCTCACAGCAATGAATTGATATTAAAAAGAACTTTGTTTGAATGTTTCAATGCTAGTGTTGTTTGAAAAGCAGGTACCTTTACAGGTTCTTTTGTATCTTCAGGATTAGGATTTGAGGAACTTTCTCTTGTTGAGTATCATTTGTCCAGTTTGTACTTTTGGGGTTGAGTACTTTGTCCAGACATCCACCAGGTATTGTCTCCTCTCTGCCTTCATGAGTTTTTAATTCCAGTTCTGACTCTTCTTCTTTGGAAGACACTACAGTATTACTAACGGAGTGGAATCTATGACTTCAATTTTCACGTCATTGTGCACTTAGTATCCTGCATCCGTTTGATGTGACTTTGATTCTTTGGGGCCTTTAAACGACTTCACAGTCCAGCGCCAAGGATGAAGCATGGTGACGCTGCAATGAGTTTTTAAAATTCCTTCCACAGTATTCATAACTGAACATATGATCCTTAATGTGTTGGTAACAACCCTTCATTGTATGAAGTAATAATAAATAATAAAAGTATATTAACATACTGTACATACTAAAATACATTTTCAGATTATCTTTGTTTTAACTCAGGGGTTTTCAACCGGTGGTCTGTGGACCACCAGTGGTCCCTGAGAGGATTCCAGGTGGTCCGCAGGCTAACTGATGGAAAGCCGGCTAACCAGGTGTAACTCTTTGTGAGCGTAAAGATTTAATATATTCACCAATAGAATTAGCCCAAGTCTACACAACTAGAGAATGTAGAAGATTAATGGTCATCTGTATGTTTGACTGTTTTTGTTTCCTCCAAAATCCGTGGCTCAAATTATGAATAAATACTGGTCCCTGGGATCAAAAATGTTGAAAACGACTGCACAGTACTGTGTGTACTGTACTCATCATGACAGTTACATAGCATAGACAGCATCACTTTGTTCACAGCTGCTCTGTCCCCTCAGGTTAAAATGAGAGATATATGAGGCAGTCGCACTGTGCACTTTGATCGTACCGAGTTGAGTAAACCACGATTTAACACTTGAACCCAGCATGCCTACTCTTGCCAAAAAATAGCAGATCTGCAGGCTCAAAATGTGCTGTATTGCGACACTTTTTGAGCTTGTAGATTGACTATTCTGGGGTTTGCTATAGGCTACAAGGAAAAGAGTCATGGGACTCTCCAGCTAAATCAGTGCTTTTCAACCTTTTTGATTCCAGGGCTCAATATTTATTCAGTATTTGAACCACGGACCACCATTTGACGACATTTTGGCCCCACAGACCTCATATTACTAAATATTTCTTTTGCTTTTGTCCACAATACCAGGCTGGATTTTGGAAACAAAACAGGCAAACACAGATCAAAATGACCATTAATCTTCTACATTCTATAGTTGTGTAGACCTGGGCTAATTTAGATGATGAATATTTTAACTCTTGAGAGTGTAAAATGAGCAGGTCCATTTGTAGATTGACTAGCTTGTAGATTGACTAATTTTGGCAGAGAGATTTGATATAGGCTATAGGCTAAAGGGTCATGGGAGTCTCCAGCTAAATGATTAGATACAGTCACTGACAGTGCATGGGAACTAAAAAATCATGGACCCTCTGTGTCTGTAACTCAATCTGACTCTGAGAATGCACAAATAGCTCCAAACTGTACAGTGTTAATTTAACTCAAGGCCATGGGCCAAATCAAAGGCCAGGGGCCTGTGAATGAATTTATGTGGCCCTGGATGATAACTAGTCCTAATTACTACTAGAAATGACCCTCTGGTATATTGCACACACCATGTCCATGATAAGACATGAATGAAAGCAGTGCTTGATGAGGTCCATACAACACGAAGGCGTGCATTTTCATCTTTGCGTGTATCTTCTTTTTGAAGTAAAAATTACTCTCTTGCTGTTGCCTGAGATGTGCCAAGACCCGGGTCATTGCTGTGCCATGACCCGTTCCTGTGTTGTGGAACCCAAGCCCCCATCTTGTAGGCCTACCATTTCTTTCTATTTTGGCCCGGCACTGTATACTTGAGTTTGCTATCCCTGTTCTAGACTTTAATAGTAAATTGGATCTGAGTGAGTTGGATTGCTACTTTGACAGTAGCCTCGACACCCAGGCTTTCATTTTCGTCCGCCTTGCGCAAAAACGGAAAGCCTGGACTAACGCGCGTTGGAAAGTGGCCTTGAGGGGCGTGTCAACCTTCCCGGGTGGGCGTCGCTCTAAATGATGTGACGTAGAACAGCAGTGGACGGGCGCGGGAGGGGCCGGAGATGACGACACGTTAGTGAGATCAAATCAGAGCGCAGCACTTCCGCCGTGTGGATCCCACGACACCCCGCCCCCCAAGGCCAAAATCATTGAGGGCTAGACCAGGCTACTTTGACAGTAAATCTCTGCACTTTACACTAAAAAGAACAGATCTGATCTGCAAGTCTGATCTTCAAATTTGGGTAATTGTTCCGTTGGTGACTTGGTGGTGGACTAGTTCAACATAGAGCAGTGGTTTTCAACCAGCGGTCCTTGAGAGTGTTCCAGGTGGTCCCTCAGCTAAGTTGAACCAGATGAAAAGTTGTTTAACCAGATGTAGGCCTAACTCTTTGAGAGTGTAAAAATGGAACCAAATGGACGCTTGCGGGTTCATTTGGTTTCATATTTACACTTCCAAGAGTTCAAATATTCATCATCTAAATTAGGCCACTTAATTAAGAAGTAGGCCTACACAATTAGAGAATGAAGAAGAATGTTAATTTTGATCTGTATGTTTGCCTTTTTTTTTTCTTCTTCCTGAAAATCCTGCCTGGAATTGTGGACAAAAGCAAAATCGTTTTGGGGCCTGTTTGGCTAAAATGTCATCAAATGGTGGTCCGTGGCTCAAATCCTGAGTAAAATGTGGGCCCTTACTGGAGTAAATGGTTGAAAACCACTGGACTAGTTCAGCATAGAGTTCACAATCACGTGTGAAAGGAAGCAGAGCTGCTGCCGCTTTAAGAGTGTGTGTGTGTGTGTGTGTGTGTGTGTGTGTGTGTGTGTGTGTGTGTGTGTGTGTGTGTGTGTGTGTGTGTGTGTGTGTGTGTGTGTGTGTGTGTGTGTGTGTGTGTGTGTGTGTGTGTGTGTGTGTGTGGGCGGAGCTCTGTGTAGTGTGTGGTGGAGCTTAAAAGATCATCGCTCACAACAATACTGGAGTATTTCAAAGTGTCACATTGGTAGCTAGTCCAGGATCGCGTTGTTACTGTAGATCCACTTTAAACGTGACACTACAGTAACCTACCTGCTGCTTGGTGCACCAACAACAAAAAACACCACCACCACCAACCAAAGGATTTCTCGATTATGTGAAAAACTCAGCAGAGAAAACAAAGGGAGCTATATTTACCGCAAAAGAGGATTCTTATGAATGATTGGAGGGAAAACTCCCGAGAGAACCGCGAAGTTGTTTAGGTGAGTTCCTAAAACACTTATAAATGTATGTAGGTCTATGTATGTATGTATGTATGTATGTGTTGATGTTGTAAGTTCACATGCTGTGCTAGTCTATAACGACCTGCTTGTTTTATTATTATGCTGAGGGCAGCACTTGTGCGTTCAGTTCAGAGACTGATGCAAGTTCACTCCATAGACTAGACTACTACAGGGGTTTTCAATCTTTTTGATGTCAGGAGCCCACCATTTATTCAGCATTTGAGTCACGGACCACCATACGACGACATTTTTAGCCCCACGGAACCCCAAACTAAAGATTTCTTTTGCTTCTGTCTGGCCATGACCATTCATCCTCTTGTAGTCGTGTAGATTTGGACTAATTCGCATGGTGAATACTTTAAACTCTTGAGAGTGTAAAAATGAAACCAAATGGACCCGCCAGGGTCCATTTGGTTTCATTTTTACGTTCTCAAGAGTTCTGGTTAAACAACTTAGCTGGGGACCACCTGGAACCCTCTTAAGGACCACTGGTGGTCCCCGGACCACCTGTTGAAGACCCCTGCCATAGACTAGCCTACTACAATACTCGTGGCGTGATGATAACCTGGTGATAAGCTGGTGATAGTTGTATTCTATGCTTCGTGTTCCCGATCAGTGAATAGCAGTTATAATATTTTATATAGCACACCATTTAATGCAGTGGGTTTTCAACCAGTGGTCCCTGAGAGGAGTCCAGGTGGTCCCCAGTTAAATGGTGGGGACTGTTGCTGCTAACCACATGGACCCTTATAGATCTGAAACTAACCCTATCTGCCTGGCTGCTGTCAGATTCAACTGTGGAATTAGTTTGCTAAAGTAGCTACAGTACAGTCGCATATAGGCGCTATACCTTTGCATGCCTTGCCTACTACAACATCATGCCATATTTTATTTTCGCTTATTAATACGCACATCCATCTATTCATCCATTCTATTTCGCCATGTGGGTTTTCAACCAGTGGCCCGGGGTGACCACCAGTGGTCCTTGACGAAGTTCGAGGTGGTCCCCAGAGAGTTGATAACCAAATGGACCCCACAGTCTATATACACACACACACACACACATACATCGAGCAGTATATCTTTAACTCTTGAGATAGTCAAATCAAACAGATCCATTCGTTTATCTTATAGATCCATTATTTGGTGATCATTTTTTTCGCTCCCCCGAAGTTAAAGTCTTGCTAAACATCTGCATTGCTTCATTTACAAGAAGTCTACACAATAAAGAACGTATACGAATTGTTATTTTGGTCAACCTTTATGCCAAAAGCATGGAATTGTTGTCAAAATCTTAAAATCCAATCCAATTTAATCTTGGGTCTGGGTTATAGATATAGGGCTTAGTAGTGGTCACTGGCCAGTGGTGGTCAAATGGCGATCCTTGAAAACGAGGAAAGAAAAGTGGGGTTGAAAAGCCAGCGTATTTCACCATTTCCGAGACATGTCAAATAAATATCAGACTGTCGTATGTTATGGCGGTGTGAGTCACCTGCTGCTGCCTCGCTGGAAGGCTTTTTAACCATTATTATCTCAATCCGGTAAAGTGAGGGGGTGTGTGCACTGCGCTGCCTTCAGCACTGCAGGCTGTTTGCTTGCAGCACAGGTAGAGCGGGTATGGTTGCCCCGGTAACCACTGGCAGGGTGTAATGAGTGGGGTGTGAACTAGGAGCTCCTTCGTGTCGTGTGTGTGTGTGTAACTAACTCAGTGATTTTCAACCCTTTATGACCGTGGTTTTCAACCCTTTTGATACCAGGGATCACTATTTATTCAGTAGTTGAGCCACCAGGCTGGATTTGGGGAAACAAACCTGTCCAACATACAGATTAAAATGACCATTAATCCTCTACAATCTACATTCTCTAGTTGTGTGGACTTGGGCTAATTCAGATGAATTGTTGATGTTTACACTCTCAAGAGTTACATCTGGTTAGCCATCTGTCCATCATTTGGCTGGGGACCACCTGGAACCTCTCAAGGACGACTGGTGATCCCCATACCATTTGGTTGAAAACCACTGCTTTATGATAACAGGCAGGGCCCATCAGCATCTGAGCCATGTGGACCACCATTTGATGACAAATAGCTTATAACCACTAAAGAGTTCAAAGAATAAAAGGTCTAATAAGGGTCCATTTGGTCACCAACTCACGAAAACGTCAGTGTACCTTCTCTACTGGGGGGGGGGGTCTCTGGCCTGAGAACTCCATCCACGGTTGAGGGGGACGCCCCCAACGATATTACTTTATGGACTTTAACAACTCTCCGACTTTAACATGGACATATGGATGTATACATGGACTGGCCTATAGTTGATATCGAAAAAAGAAAATCTTCGGGGTTCGAAAAGCTAATTTGGACATTGGTGGTAAAAAAAAAAAAATCAGAAAGTAGTCTGCAGATCTATTTATTCATTACTCTTGTTTTGTTGTAGTAATCGATTTGATGTTCATGTTAACAATATTCATGTTCTATGGATGAACACAAACATCTCTTGCTAAATCCTGTGTAATGACAGTATGACATCATGTCCCTCCTAAATAAAAATAAATGGAATAACAGACAAATGGAAAAAATTAGTTACATACCTCCAGACCACCAAAAACTACAACATGGCGCTGACTCACACAACGGTGGTCACCTATTCACCCCCCCCAAAAAAACTGGACTATAATGTAACAACATCTAGTATATGATATTATTTCCATCCATGTCCACTGGGAGAGGATTCATCCACCGCAGGATTATCTGACCATCTCTAAAACGACCAGTTACCCCCGCGTACTCATTTAGGGTTAATGATCTCCATGGCTACACATCATTTGTTTAATCCTGTTGCCTGTAAATGCTGCCATGGTTAACTGCCAGGATGAACTGCCTTTGCACCTGTTGCTAGAGGAAGTGCAAGCCCCTGGGGGTTCATTATCAGGGATCAGGTTGCTTCCCATCCCCACCGAACCAAATCAGCAGCCCGGGCAAAGAGATTGGATGCCTTGTTGGGCAATTTGGCTAAGGCCCGATGATGTCCCGAGCTTGCTGTTGTTTCAGAGCTGTGATTTATTAATATATATACAGTATAGATATATATATTTTTTTTTAGCCAGCTGTCTAGTCTTCGGTTGCGCGTCCCTGGGAGACTGTGGGTGGGGGTAATGCTCTTCTCAGTCATCACAACCACATTATTACGAATACGGCGTGTCTTTTTGAGTGCACACAGACCTCATCTGTGGGTCCCAACAGGGATAGTCCACAGTCATCAAGCGTATGGGTGCACCTGCTTTCCTCCCTTTTCGAACAATGGGATTAATCGTGTTGAAAATATTGCTTGTGTGAATTGTGTGTGTGTTGCAATATGCTGCATGGCTGGTATCACGATTACAATGTGTATTGTGTTTCGTAATAATGAACGATGCTCGCTTGCTGAATTATTCAGATCTCTTATTGTTTGCTGATTTCCTTCTGCACTCCCTGGAACTTTAGAGTGTGTCATTCCAAATGTATTCCACCTCACATCGCAACAAAAAAAAGTTTCATAACTAATTCATGAGGCGGGCAGTCAAAAATGCTATTTGTAAAGCCGCCGGCGTATTACTTACTTTTCCTCCCCGGTGAACATTTGTATGAATTGTTGACTCGGCTCTGACACGGATTTGACATCACAGAAACATCCAGGTCATCTGACATGTAGAGTGGTTGCAACACTATCCTACCCATGCCATCCTGTTGAACCCTAGTGAAAGACAGGGAGCTCTGCAGGGGTAAGCTACATTAGTAGTCTAATAACACTTACGGCAGGCCTCGCGGTTGTAAAATAAAATGATACATGTGTGGTCGTACCTATTGTGTTTAGTAGATAAGTTTCGAATGTTATTGTTAATAGAGAAATGTGTATGTTTGTAACTTAGTGACTCAAGACTTGCAGAGACCTTGAACAGCAGATGATTGACGGCATACAGAAACATTTATTATGATCACCTGAAATGTATTTGATGAAGAGATTGCCCCAAGCAAAATAAAAACTACCTTTTTTCCTGTCCCAATTCCTACTTGTAGCATCTTGACCAGATTATGTTCTTTTAGCAGGAAATCTTTTTTTCAGTTGTCTAGCTCGACACATTTTGTCTGTCAAATCCTGGCCAGAGAATTCTGTGTGACGCATTGTGCTCTGTGAGAGTGTCTGCAGGGCTTGTTGGGGCACAAGTGTCCTAAACTCCCGTCAAACTGAGCGCTTGGCATTCTTTACTCTCAGAGGAACCAGCGGCGAATGTTGCTTCACGCTCTCTCTGAAAAGTAGTACTACAGGCAGCAAAGAAAGACCCATCGTGACTCGCTCTTTAATTAGAGTACAGTAGAACCGGCGTCATCGTGCAGGGGCTTTGTTTTGCTTTCAATGTCTTCTTGGAGAATCTTAAAGGTGTTCCTGTCTTATTGTACAAACAGAAAAACGGGGAAATCACTGGCATCATAAGATCATACTTTGATCTCTGCAAGACTCGCATTTTCATTCAAATGTCGTTCAATGTCATGCCATGTGTGTTTCTTGGCTGTTTTTTCAGGTACACTAGAAAGCAACAGAGGACGGTGTCTGAGCATTTCCTGGCTTTGATGCCGAGATCATGCTTGATGCCCCCGACCAGCTTCTGCATTCAAACGTCTCTCGCTGTCACTCACGTCGTACTGTATGTTTCTTGGCTGTTTCTCCAGGTACGCCAGTAGAAACGGAGGCCGGTGTCTGAGTATTTCCTGGCTTTGATGCGACCCCGATTGTGCCTGGAGCATGTGCACAGCGGGCCTGACTGCCCAGGAAATCTGTTTACCCGCAGAAAGCCCCTTCCTGCGGGGCAGCTACTGTCACAGCATGGCTGGATCCAAGCCCTCATGGAGCTATCCTCACGACGTGAATAAGTACGTAACTTACAAGCAGCGAAAAGACGTCTGATTTGCCCGATTTGTACTTTGTTGTAACCCTGTAGTCGTGTGCTGAAAATGGTCCAATCTACAAAGTCGACGCTCCACATAGCGATGTATTGTGAGCTGTAGATGGAGCTATTTTTGGCTATTTGAGTATAACCATTTTGTCGTACAATGGGGTGCATTCATTTCAATTAAGATCATCCTTTCATAGTAATGCAGCTCAAACATGAGATGTACAGTGAAACTAATATTGATGTTCTCTCTCTCTCTCTCTCTCTCTCTCTTTTCCTTTAGTTTGTACTACTCAGCTCATATGGACTACAGCTCTCGTGTACAACATGTGCCACCTACATCGCCATTAACTTATGAAAGTAAGTGTTGCAAGCATCCACAGTAGAGAGCATGGTCCTTCTGCTACTATCATGGTTGAAACTGACATCTAGAATTATCCCTCCGCACCAACAACTACATTCACCTATTGAGTGGTTTTCCAGCTATTGGCAGAAAGACAAAGAGTTCTGAACTGTACTTCGAGGTAACACACAGTGAGGGGCTAATTATTTATGTTTCTATTGTCTTTTTTTGTTTGTTGTTGACCTCCAAACAGGCTGTGTGTGGTAGTATTCACAGTTAACATTGAACTCTAAATAGTTGACTGGAGCCCCACAGGAGTCTGTACCGGTACTTTAGATCACTCCTTTGTTTCTGCCCTTACCAAAACTCCACTCTGCAAATATCTCTGCAAGGTTGCTATTTTCACAGAATATGTGCCCAGAAGACTGATCCTATAGTTTTCAAATGATGCCGCTAACGAAGATTTAGTTCATATAACATCTGTATCTCTAACATCTTCATGTAATTCTCCTCTTGACAGGACAGAAACAGAAACATAGCCCCAGCTTGCAGAGTCTACCCCCTAAGAAATCCCGGCCCACCCACCTCTCCTTCTCGTGCGCAGAACCGTCGACGCCGAGTCCCGTCGACGACGACCAGGTGGTCCCCTCGTTCCAGAGGCTGTCCGTGCACGAGCACAGCAGTCCGCCGCAGACGCCGGGTCGCTGCTCCAAGCCCCTGCCCCCGCTCCCCGTACGGACAACGGACCTCTCGCCCGAGCAGGCCATGGACAACGAGGTGGAATTCTTCACCAGCTCCGACGACAGTCGCTGCTTGGTGCCCGAAAGCTGTTCCAAGCCGTCGTCCGTGTTTCGCTACGGAGCCCCTAGCCGGCGGAGCTTCAGAGGCTGCGGGCAGATCAATTATGCCTATTTCGAGGGTCCAACTCCGCAGAAAAGGCCTCCACCACCGCAGCAGCAGCCGCCACCCCCGCCACAACAGCCCCTACCACCTCCTCCTCCTCCACAGCAGGTGGTGCACGAACCCCTTGAACACCGCCCGCCGGAGCCGCTGGAGAGATCTGTTGCAGCGTGTCAGAGACAGCAGGCTCAGAGAAAGTTAAGACGTTCCCACTCCGGCCCCGCCGGTTCCTTCAACAAGCCCACGTCGCTACGCCTGTCGTGCCATCACCGGCGCGCCGACAATTCCGAGGTGCCCCCGCCCATCCCTCCGCGGTCCGCCGTCGGTAGACTAACGGGTGCCGACTACCGGCGCTGGTCGGCAGAGGTTTCGTCAGGGGCTTACAGCGATGAGGACAAACCCCCTAAGGTGCCGCCCAGGGAGCCCTTGTCTAGAGGCGGCTCACGCACTCCGAGTCCCAAGAGCCTCCCACGTATGTCAACGGGATAATGCCACCCACCCAAAGCTTTGCCCCCGACCCGAAGTACGTAAGCGGCCGAAGCTTGCAGAGACAAAACAGTGAGGGGTCCCCGTGTATCCTTCCTGTTATGGAGAACGGCAGGAAAGCTAGCAATACTCATTACTTTCTGTTGCCTCAGCGGCCTTCTTACCTGGACACACCTGAAGTTGAGAAGTTATTGCGGACCATGAACACGAACAGTCCCACGGGCCATGGTGCAGGGCCATCGGACTCGGACTGGAAGGCACCTGTGGATTTAGTTTGAAAAAGACATGAACTCGCTTCTCTTGACGGGAGAGAGGACTCTACTTTACCCAAGAAACAACCACTGGTCAAAAATAACGAGATGAAACTGGACACATGAAAGGCCCCTCAAACTGCTGCTTTTTACTGAATATCTGTTTTATACCCCTTTCCGTATTCTGAAAACACAGGGAATGCGCGCACCGTATGCAGTTACTGGAAATGTTGGAATGGCTGTCGCTACAGAAATGAGATAAGAAGTGGTGTCCCTGATCATAGATTGTGGGTCAAATTTGACATTGTAGAGTGATTATTTTTTTATGGTGTTTGATATATTGTACTGTTTTGCTGATATTGAGGTGCAGTCTGAAGGTTCAAGATGGACTTTGTTCTCAGTGTTTCTGTTGTGTGTGTGTGTGTGTGTGTGTGTGTGTGTGTGTGTGTGTGTGTGTGTGTGTGTGTGTGTGTGTGTGTGTGTGTGTGTGCGCCTTGGTGCGAGTGTGTGTGTGTGTGTGTGTCAGTCACTTGTATCTCAGATGGGACGAATGGTCAGTGAAGCAGCCATGTATCAGTTAACCACTTGAACCCTAGCATCCCTATTCTAAACATGATAGGAAAAATGACAGCTCTACACAACGTCTTGTGAGCTTGTGGGCTATTTCCAGCAAGATATTTAGTGAAAAGGAGCAGGTCAAGGATCGAGACCTGGATGGTCCCAAATATATGGGGTTTAAGTAGTGAAATATGAAGTCAAAGTGGTGCAAATCCCCTACTCTAGCTACCTGTATTATAGCGTATGCATGCCATGTATTCTGAAACTATATGGATGCATGTTGAATTGATCTAGTTCACCACACTGATGAAGTTTATCTTTCTCTAGCCCACGTACAGCTATGTCTGTGTTGTTTTTGCATTTCCTAATGTACACATGGCATGTACATTTTGTTCTAGTGAGAGATGGATTACTGGTAGCTATGTATGATTCCAGTGAAATGTCTAGTGCAGCTTATTGGAAATTGACTATTGTTAAGTGTGCGTGTTGTGTATGTATGCGTGTGTTTACCGTATGTGAGCGCTGGCTGTTGTGAGCGACAGTAGTAAAAGTACACACCTGGTGATACTGTATGGAATGACTTTCTACTACAGTATTAGTAGAAGAATAGAATACCTAACAATATTTGTTACTGTGCTCTGCCTGTTTGCAGCACCTGCTTTTAAAAATACATCCTTCTAAAGTGCACACTTATATATTTCTTTCTTTCTTTCAATGTCCAGGTCTGTTTTGTTGCACAGAAAATGGCCTGTTGAACATTATGTGAATGTATGATGCTGTTCTTACTGAACTATGTCAAACTGTTGGAGCTCATTTTTGGCCAAGCTGTGGAGTCGCAGCTTGGAAACTAATTTGCCTCAAATACTACCTCCCTTGATATTAGAATTAATATTTAATCTACCCACCATTTTAGCTAGTTCCCAGTGTCACATTTGTAATTCCAGCTACTCATTAATTAATAGCCCCGATTGGATAGTTGACAATTATATTGTAATGCCCAGCATGTGCATTTCACATATGGACTTTATTTCGTTGGGTTTTAGATTAAAAATCACTTCTAACTTTGGACAATCTATAAATAGATATGGTGGAGATGAGGTGTTGGACGTATTGCATAGACTGTGCAGGGTTTACCTGCATAACACACAGACTTTCCTGTTCTGCTCAAGCATTCCTGCCTTACATGATTGCAGTGGGTGTGGTCCGAGAGACTTTGGCTGCTGGCAGCCAATAAATGTATGAATTTTATTATCGTGGATGATTCAAGAAACGTGGGGATTATGATAGTAAATGTAGCACATTCATTGAAGTAACCCTAGGCAAAGAAACATTGTGTCCAATTATGGAAAACAAATTGTGCTGTGGTCAAACAAGTACACTCACTTTTTGAAGTACACTTTTTCCCCCCCTCACCCTTCCTGGTCACAAACCTTGCAACGACGATGTTGTTTGGACTTGGCAGTAATGTCTGAAATATTGTTTACATTGTACACTGATGTTATTTAATCTTAACCTGTCACATGTCTTATTAGGAATGAAAATAGGAGAAAAAGAAAAACATCAAAATGAAGACTTAGCTTATCAAGAATTAAGTGAGATTCTCTGTTGTGTTGAAGATATGCACTGAGAGTACAGTATGCTGTGTACAGTATTTAACAATTCCATTTGTTATGAATAGTTGATCAATCTATATTCTTTTAACAAGGAAACAAAATAAAATGGCTTATTTATGAATGTGTTTATACAATTCTTGTATGTCTTTAGTATATATTTTGCTGTGTTTTGGCTACATGCGTCCTTATTCTGTGGAACATAAATGGTGCATTTATATAGCACCTTTGTCCAAGGCGGTACATAGCTTATGCATGACATTCAATCATTGGAAACCATTCATCAAAAGCAATTATTAGGGGGGTTCAGTGTCTTGCTCAAGGACACTTCGACACAAACTCTGGAGGAGCCTGGGTCGAACCAGTAACGGTTACCAGCCGGTGACTCTACCCCTGAGCCACTGCTGCCCCCATATGTTATAGTCTAGAGCGAAGTGAGGCCTTCTATTTGCTCCCTAGGATGAGGATGCTGGGCTTCAACATTGCTCTGATTCATCTATTTGACTATGTCTTCCAGTACTTTACACCCTATTGCTCACTACAACAATTCATCCACAGTCAGATAGAGCAGAGTCACTTCAAAGACATTGATGGCTATAGATTACGTTCCTTCCTCTTCCTGGTTGCTGTATCCAAGGTCTCTTATTTTGTGAGGGCATGTACAAAGATCTGAACTACTTGAACTCATACTTGGCATGTCATAATGGGGGTAACGATTGTGAGCTCCAGGCTATTTTTGATGAATACATCTGTTATAGAGCAGTGGTTTTCAAACAGTGGTCCCGGGGACCACAAGTGGTCTTGAGAGGGTTTCAGGTGGTCCCCAGCTGAAGGATGGAAAGTTGATTAACCAAATGTAACTCTTTGAGACTCTCAAGAGTTAAAATATCCATCATGTGGCCTTTAGACAAGTCTACATGACTAGAGAATGTAAAGATTAATGGTCATTTTGATCTGTGTGTTTGACTGTTTTGTTTCCAAAATCCAGCCTGCTGTTGTGGACAAAAGCAAAAGAAATCTTTAGTGTTTGGTCTGTTGGGCTAAAATGTCCTCAAATGGTGTCTATTTTCCTCCTCCATAGTGAATTGAATACATATGTACTGTGTGAGCACTGATATTAACTGTGTGCTGTGTCTCAGTTAAACAAAAGGCAACTGTGATCTATCTAGGCCACCTGCAAACCCTTTCACCTGGGCCGCTCTTGGCTGGGCTGCTAGGCGACAGCATGGGTGGTGGCTATGGCAACTGGGACAAGGGCTATACCCATTTAAACTGCAGTCTCGTCAGGGACGCATTAGATCAACTGTTGACTGAATGAGCACATCAGTAGCCTACTGAGAAATCATAATCTGATTTGAGGCCTACAGTATATACTGTATACAGTATTCATAAATAGGGCTGCAGGACCCGACCTGAGGAGCTA
>CM076971.1:5597552-5629757 GCA_039105355.1 Benthosema pterotum | reverse complement strand
CAAGGCTCAAACATACTCCAGAGTGAAGTGATCTAGGTGAAGACTTTTCACCGCGGTATAGTTCTTTAAGGCATGGGGTGCGTTGATGTGAATACAGACCACTGCTGCTGAAAAACTGCAATACCACCTTCGGCCACTATGTCCATTTCGCCTCAAAGGTTTCCTCCAAATGCCTGATCTAGTGTTTATATATACCTATGGGTACCATTGACATATATACAATAGACTGAACACCCTGAGGAAATCTTGAGGCGAAATGGACATAGTGGCCAAAGTTGAGAATGCCGTTTGATAGCATGGGGCCAGTAACATGCATTAGGCTCCGCCCCCTCCATAGCTCTCCGCTCTGACGCACGCACGCGCGCCGATCGTGCATGAGGTCGTCCGCGTTCATGTTCTCGGCCCCATTTCCCCCCTTTTTCCCAGAATGCATTCTGTTTTTTACCCCGGAAATAGGAGTGAAATCGCCTCATGCGCTGAGTGAGCAACTCAATGCAAGTGGTTGAGAGGGGAGCTCGGGTGTTCTCTCTATTTAATATATACTCTAAGATGGGTACATCTCAAAGTGACAACCATGTTTGGCTGCTGGAAGTCTTCTGGAAAAGCTGGTTCAACTTTTGACCAGGGTGAGGCGCTAATGCTGCCTCTCCAGCTACAACTTCTGACAAAAACATGGAACTGGCTTTACATTCCGGGCTAAAAGTTTATCAGCTGTAGCTCATTAGGAATACCTTTATTTTTTGGTAAACAATACTGTAAAAAGTGTTTTTCACAAATTGCTTGTGGACCAGGGCCAGATCTAGAGGGGGGCAGGGGTGGGCCGGGCTCACCCAAACGTGCATCCTGCCCACCCAATGAAATATAATATCAGTGGTTTTCAAACAGTGGTCCTTGAGGGAGTTCCAGGTGGTCCCCAGGCTAAATGGTGGAAAGTTGGTTAACCAGATGTAACTCTTTGAGAGCGTAAAAAATGGGTCCATTTGGTTTCATTTTTACACTCTCAAGAGTTAAAACATTCATGAGCTGAATTAGTCCAAGTCTACACAACTAGAGAATGTAGAAGATCAATGGCCATTTTGATCTGTATGTTTGACTGTTTTATTTCCCCTAATCCAGCTTGGAATTGTGGACAAAAACAAAATAGATCCTTAGTTTTGGCTCTGTGGGACTAAAATGTCATCAAATGGTGGTCAGTGGCTCAAATGCCGAATAAATAGTGGGCCCTGGTGTCAAAAAGGTTGAAAACCACTGCTTCATATAAAAACTTTGGAGTTGCCCATGCCCCTGCCATTCTTCCAGCCCACCCTAGTGGGGCTGGCTAAATCCGGCCCTGTTGTGGACAGACTTGCTGAACCGATGCAGGGATACCTGGGTAGCTCTTCTCCTCTCGGAGAGAACAGTGGAGGGTGCGGTTTCAAATGGGGCTAATGTCCCATGCAGTCTGGATCTGGATTCACAACACGTGGCTTCCCTTTTTCCCGTGGATGCTCCCCTACAGCACATATCGTCCATCTCTGTCCGCATTGCTCATCACCAGGGACAAACTTTTATTATGTAGACACGATTCTGTGTAATGCTTTCGACATTGTGTCTGTCTGTCCAGTGTCTTCCTCCAAGTGTATGTTTGTCTTTATCAATGCCAGGCAGTGTGTCCACAAATTCCATGCAGTATAGGCCCGGATGTAACATTTCCTAATTGAGGGCAGGGGTGTAGTGGAGGGGGGCCACTTCTCACATCTTGATGACATCATCAAGATGTGTTTCACCATGTTAATGAGTTTCCTTTTTTCTGAGAGTGTACAAATGGAACCAAATGGACCCGCTAGGGTCCATTTGGTTCACATTTGTACACTCTCAGGAAAAAAAACAAAAAAAACGGGGGGAATTCCCCTTTCAGAGGCGTCCCCCCACTTCTAAAAGTACCACTACAACACTGATTGTGGGGCAGGCGAAATTTTCTGTTACAGGACTTATATTAGGCATGTAAGCATCAATAATGACATCAGTTGTTGTCGAAGTTGCAACAGGCACGCAACATGCATAAAGCTAAAGGTCTGACTCAGAGAGTTTTCTGTTTTTTGAATAATGAAATGGTGTTGGTTTAGTGGTGCCACATTAGTAGTTAGTAGCAGTAGTAGTAGTGTTTCAAATCATTTTAATTGTATATACTTTATTTGAAATATCTTTGAAATTTGGGTTGTTTACATGCCATCATGTTTGGTGGGGCAGTCAGCGCATTTGGGGGGAGGGGGCATTGCCCGCCCCTTGCCATGCATGCCTAGATCCGTCCCTGCCACATAGTTGCATATTTGCTAGGAACCAAGTGTCTCATATAGCTCACCGTTCTTGTTGCCACCATCAAATAACAGTCAGAACCAGTGCCAATTTGGCAATACTTTCTCTGGGCAAATAACCTATTTCAGCGTTAGCCATTATCACAGCGAAATAAGTGGATGGTGGTCAACAACGCGCCCTGGCTAAACACCACCGATGGAGTTTTATGCGCATGCTCCCTCAGATACCAAAGTAGTGTAGGGTAGTGTGCCTGTCTAGTGTGCATGCAGGCACGTCATGATGTCAACATGCCTGTGTATAATTAAGTGTAATATACTCCACCGAGAGACAGAGAGAGAGGGAGAGAAAGAGAGAGCCACAGACTGCCTGCAGTCAAGTACGCATAGAGATCTCACACATTCAACATTTAACACTGTCAGAAAGACAGTCAAGTAGACAAATAGTCAGACAGGCGGTAAGGCAGACAGATAGACACAGTGAAGAATGCAGACAGACAACAGAATGTCAGAAAGCTGCAGTTATTTTTTGCAGAAATACTTCAGCAAACCCACAGGCAGGCATGCAGGCAAAATAAGCAGCCAGACTTCAGTTAATTAGTCAGTAAGTCAGGCAGGCAGGCAGGCAGGCAGGCAGGCATGCAGGCAGCAGGCAGACATCAGCACAGCTACACACACACACACACACAACACACACAACACACACACCACACACACACACACACACACACACACACACACACACACACACACACACACACCACACCACACACACACACAAACACACACACAACACACACACACACACACACACACAGATAAGCAATCACTGCATTCCAGATCAGGTCATATTAAAAGGTGGCACAATCAAGAAGGCAACAGCTGGGACTGGCCAACAGGGAGAAATGTGAGGCCACACTGCCCCAATATATCCACGCAACATTAATATTTCAAAATTGTTTTTCTGAGAAGTCAGTCGTTTTATGTAACAGATTTTTTTAAAGGGGAATTCAATAGTTTAGTTTAAACGTACTGTAGTTGCTTTGGTCTTTGGATTTATTCTGTATAGCCTGTATGTTTAATTGGCCAATTGACAAGTGGCTTCAGAAAAGCCTAGTCACATACAGTATGACAGGGCCGGGTCTAGGTATGTGCATGGGGGGGGGCAATGCCCCCCCTATATGCCCTGACTTTCCCCACCAAACATGATGGCATGCAAACGACCCACATTTCAAATTTATTTCGAATGATTTGAAACACTAGTACTGCTACTAACTAACTATAATTGTGGCAGCACTAAACCAACAGCATTTCATCATTGAAAACAAAAAACTCTCTGAGTCAGACCTTTAGCTTTATGCATGCTGCGTGCCCGTTGCAACTTCAACAACAACCAATTTTATTATTGATGCTTACTTGCCTAATAAAAGTCCCATAACCGAAAATGGTATCGGTGCGTATGGTGGTGGCGAGGAAGCAGCAACCATATGATGTTTGCCCCCCCCCCCCCCCCCAATGGGAAATTTTACATCCGGTCCTGTGGTCACATATGATATTGACCCAGTGAAATAGAGGTTAATGTCTGGTATAGTGTATAGTGTAGAGTTAGAATTGGCATAAAATATATTAGAGACCCACATTTTTTGAACGTATTCATTTGCATTTTAAAATGTGATAATATAGTATCTGCACCTCAAAGAGTACATGGACGTTAGTTCTCTAGAACGGGCGAGTAATTCTGTTCTAATTAAAAATGCCCGGACCAGAGTAATTCTGTCTCTCTCACACACACACCAGGGGCGGATGTAACATTTCCCAATTGGGGGGCAGGAGAAAATGGTAAGGGGGCGGCTTCATCACCCGTGTCGCCACGGGGGATGAAGTCGCACCCATGCCATTTTCGGTTACAGGACTTATATCAGTCAAGTAAAACATTAATAATAACATCAGTTGTTGTTGACGTTGCAACAGACACGCAGCATGGATAAAGCTAAAGGTCTGACTCAGAGAGTTTTCTGTTTTCAATGATGAAATGCTGTTGGTTGCCACAGCTGTAGTTAGTTAGTAGCAGTAGTAGTGTTTCACATCATTTTAACTTGAAATATCTTTGCTTTTGTTTGCTTTGCATGCCATCATGTTTGATGGGGCAGTCTGGGCATTTAGGAGGGCATTGCTCCCCCCCCCCCCCCCCATGCCTATGCCTAGATCCGCCTGACACACACACACACACGCACGCACGCGCACACGCACACACGCACACACACACACACACTGACACAGACACTGCCACAGACTATATGTTGTATCAGTTCACTGCTCGCCATGACAATGAAACATCTGCTCTGACTTAGCCTGAGGAGGGATCTGAATAAATAAGAGAAAGTTCTCTGAACTTCCTCTTATTATTATTCTTGACGTGATGTGGCCAGCCATATTTTGGAGAGAATTAACCACACCAAGTTCACGTGAAAGTTATAGGCCAGGACATATGAATCTTGTCTATAGTTTTAGTAGCCTCGACACCCAGGCATTTTTTTTTTTCATTTTCGTCCGTGTTGCGCGAAAACGGAAAGCCTGGACTAATTTGTTACCCACTGTGGCCTAGGGGTGGGCGTCGTCCAGATGATGTGACATAGCACAGCAGTGGAGGGGCGGGGGAGGGGCCGGGGATGACGACACGTTGGTGATATCAAATGAGATCTGCTCATCTGCCGTCCAAAAACTGACGGCACCCCGCCCCCCCAGGCCAAAATCATTTCAGGTTATGCCAGGCTAATAGTTTAGCAGAAAAGGCTTGCGACACAAATTAGTTAAATAAATGAGTTAAGTGAGTTAAATAAATAAAGACGACTTCGGCTGTGTGACAAAAGCAGGGGTTTTCAACAGTTGGTCCAGGGACCACCAGTGGTCCCTTAGAGGTGGTCCCCAGCTAAATGATGGACAGTTGGTAACCAAATGGACCCTTATATATCTGTAACTTATGCAGCTTCATTTTACGCTCTCAAGAGTTAAATTATATTTAAACATCTGAATTGCTTAATTCTCGAGAATTTACACATTTAGAAAATGTAGGAGAATTGTTATTTTAACCAATGTTTTGCCAGTTCTGGTATGAAAAGGTTGAAAACCACTGGTTTTGCAGAAAAAGCTTACGCCACAAATGTCTATAGTGCCCCCCTTCAGTAAGTGAAATAAATAAATAAAGACGACTTCGGCTGCGCGACTAAAGCCCTGCTGCGGGGCGGGGGGACGGCGTGTGCGCATTTACGCACAGAGAGAGAGAGAGAGAGAGAGAGAGAGAGAGAGAGGGGGGGGGGGAGAGGGAGAGAGAGAGAGAGAGAGAGGGGGGGGGAGAGGGGGAGAGGGAGAGAGAGAGAGAGAGAGAGAGACAGAGAGAGAGAGAGAGAGAGGAGGGGGGGGAGGGAGAGAGAGACCACCCTGAACAAAGGAGAGAGGAGAGAGAGAGAGAGAGAGAGAGAGAGAGAGAGGGGGGGAGAGGGGGAGAGAGGGAGAGAGAGAGAGAGAGTGGAGAGAGAGAGAGGAGAGAGGGGGAGGGAGTGGGGAGGGAGAGGAGGAGAGAGAGAGAGAGAGAGAGAGAGAGAGAGAGAGAGAGAGAGAGAGAGAGAGAGAGAGAGAGAGAGAGAGAGAGAGAGAGAGAGAGAGAGAGAGAGAGAGAGAGAGAGAGAGAGAGAGAGAGAGAGAGAGAGGAGAGAGGAGAGAGAGAGAGAGAGAGACGTAACGTATACTAAGGGGGGGTTTGGCAAAAGAGAAGCGCAAGCAGAAAGCAACTCCAAAACTGCCCAGCATCTTTCTAAAGCATCATCATCGACCGCTCGTGCACAACGAAGATGCACCACTGCTGCTGGTGATCTTCACCTTTATTACCTCCACCTGGCGAAGGCGCGTGCATGTGCATGCCGAGTCTGCAACAACAACAACAACACGTAGCACATCATCACGGCCAACAACTTCAATGAGCGGACACAACAGCATGGATGTGCCACATGAGGAGGACCGATCACTACACTCGAAAGTTTGTCGTCTCCAAACACTGTGACGTTGTCTGAAGAAGAAGAAGAAGAACCAGAACGTATTTACAACTTTTTTTGTGCGTGTTTTTTCCCCCCAATCTTTTTACGCGTCGTCGTGCGTCGGACTGTTTGGATTCCTTTGGATTCCACCGCGGCGCGTCTGTTCTGTCTTTATATGTTCAGTCAAGGAGACTCGTAGTTTTTTTTTTGTTCAGGGTGGTCCCTTGTCAGGAAGGAAGGTGAAATGAAGCTATTCGGTTGGACCGTAGCTATCCTCTGCCAGTGGATTCTACGTAAGGTATGGAAGTTTATTATTATTATTTTAAAATTTAATTGTAATTTTATTTTTTGTGCTTTGTGGTATGCCCCATTCATAAAAAGTAGGATATAGCCTACCCTAATATGGTGTATAATGACGAATGAGAATGACAGTATAATCTGCAATTGCCAATTAAAGGTCAACTCCACCCATTTTCAACACTTTAATAACCTATGTCATTAATATACCTTAGGTGTTGTGTGGTCATGATAAAAAAAAGTTCCCCCAATTCTGTATTTCCTAAAAATGGAGGTCTGAAAAACATTAACATGGTGAAATACATCTGATGACATCATCAAGATGTATTTCACCATGTTAATGATTTTTCTTTTAGACCCCTTTTTCCTGAAAAAAATGTGAACCAAATGGACCTGCTAGGGTGCATTAGGTTCACAGTACCCTCTCAGGAAAAAAATGTAAATGGGTGGAATTCCTCCTTGAGAGGAGGAAAAGTTATGCTTTTTATTCATAACATAAAATGCAGAGCCTATGTTTTAATTACCATGATTAATATATGGGCTGCTATATTTTGTGAGCGTTTTACAGTGTCATAAAATACGTGCAATATCCAGTATAGCCTAATGCAATGCATGTGTTCGTCAGAACTGAGAACTTCACTTGGTTCGAAGTTATGTGAGTAAGGAACTGCTGGACTGTAGTATGAGCTGCGAACGTGTCGTATCAACAAACCAACATGGTATAATTTATGTATTTTTCTTTAACTTGGGAGTTTTTTTTCCCCGTCTGATATATTATATATAATTATTTCTCCCAACTGCGCAGAGGGATGTGTGCGGCTGAGCAGTTCCTCTTACCCCCGTTTAAATAACCCCCTTTTATCTATTTATCTATTTATCTATGTGCGCTCTGCTCGCAGCAACTTCCTCTAATTTTTCTTCAGAAGTTAAACACGCCCGTGGCTTGTTTTATTATCTCAGTAACATCGCTTAGCAAAGAGTTTGCAGCCTAGTTTGGGTGCACTGAATCTCCTCTCTCTCTCTCTCTCTCTCTCTCTCTCTCTCTCTCTCTCTCTCTCTCTCTCTCTCTCTCTCTCTCTCTCTCTCTCTCTCTCTCTCTCTCTCTCTCTCACACACACACATACACATACACACGCACGCACACACTTCAGAATTCCCTAATTGTTGTGTAGGCAAAGATTGTGCATGTGTACTGTAGTGTAGCGGCTACACTGTAGCCTATGCAGTCAAACACATTTTGTGTTTGTGCTGCTGCCATAAGCCCGTGTGTGTGTGTGTGTGTGTGTGTGTGTGTGTGTGTGTGTTCGTGTGTGTGTGTTCGTTGTACTGTGTGCATGCGTTTTAACAATGAACACTGCACTAAACAAAATGTAGGATGCTCGCTGTATAGTCTAACGAGTAATGTTTGCTCCAATATGGATAGGAAGCAGTGCACTACACATTTAATGTCGCTATTAAAGCCAGGTTGGGCCACTCAGTGGTTTTATGGTGTACTCAGAATGACTTGACATTTAGCTGTCCACACAGTACTGCTACCTATTGTTCATTTGACCCAAACACCCCCAAGAGGAGGAGGAGGAGGAGGAGGAGGAGGAGGGGGAGGAGGAGGAGGAGGTGTGGGTGTCGCCTCGCCCTGCAAATCAGATGAATGAAAATTCACTAATAACTTCTCACTGTCAACCATCTTGTTAATATCAAGCTATAGTGTTAAGACTAGCTACCAGGCCTCTAAGCCTGCCTACATGTCAGCCAAAACCGAGGAGGGTTAACTTCCACACCTATCCATCTCCTGGATTTAACTCAGAAAGATAGTTTAAGTCTGAGAGTTCACATGCGTTTGTAAATGCTCAAATAGAGAAATAAATTTAAAGGACTTTACGGACCCCAGGAAATTACACTATGGTTCTGCTGCTTATATGAAGTGCTGTAGTTTTGTCGGAAAGACATGCTTTTACATGTCAGCAGCAATTTAGTTAGTAATTGTCACACCTTCCTTCCATCCTTTGCGTTTTACACGAGTGCAGAGCTGCATTATCTATCCTATATCCACTAGCAGCTACGTTTTCCCGGAACCAAAACTGGTGAAAGTAGAAGATCTCACAAAACGTTGCTTCGCCATACCACGCCGTGTGCTCGTAAATCAGCTATTTCCATTGATTCATTCATTGATTTCTTTGTGAAATGGCTGGGGGGAGGAAAGACATACTGTAATTTGTATTTAATTCATGAAAACCTTTGCATTTTTTACGTTTTGATAAATAATAATAATAAAAAGAACAAAACAAAATGTGCTGTAGGTCCGAGAGAAAAAAAGGTGCCACAAAAAAGAGTGCTGTAGCATCTTTAAACCACACTCCCAGGTCGGTCGACCACAGCTTTTCCTCCTTTCCAACTCTGACTCCACCTTTTTGTCTGTTTTCTCTTCTCGGTGTCGTCATCCACTATTATGTGGTTTCATTATCACATTATCTCTCCTCTTTGTCTCTCGTTTCAGCGGGTCAACGTACTGTAGCTCGTATTGGTAAACAAAGCTGTATAAAAAACAAATCCTGACACCAAGCATCAAGCATCACAGAGGGTTTGTACAGCAGTGACAGCAGCGCAGACTCTTTATGTGCTATTTTTACATATCTTTAAACAACGCGCTGCTGCTGCTGAAGTGTAAAATCAAGTCTTCTCTGACAGAACAACATCACACGGTTTAAGCACCAAAGCCAAAGTGTGTAGAAGAAGTCATTTCATTGTTTTTTGTTGGTTTGATTGTTATTATATGATTGTTATTATTAGTATTCATTTTTTGCATTGGTTTAAATTTGATTATTATTTGGGCATCATGGGTACAACCAGCTCCAAGGCTCATGTGCTGTATGTATGGTATGGAGAAGTGAGGGTGAGGGGCTAGGGCTAGGGCTAGGCCATGCATGCATTCTGGATGGACAGGCTACTGTTCCAGTGCCAGGGAACAATGCCATGAGAAAATTCTGTTTGTATATGCACATGTATTTGGGATCAGTAAACATGCCAGCTGCCTAAAACTTCAAGTTCAAGGTGGAGAATGTGTTCTTTTGCCTGCGTTTACAAGCCTTATAGGTGCATCAGCTAAATGATAGAAAGTTGATAAACCAGATGTAGCTCTTTGAGAGTGTGAAAATGAAACAGAATTGACCCTTTGCGGTCCATTTGGTTTCATGTTTACACTCCCATTAGTTAGTCATCTGAATTAGCCCAAGTCTACACCGCTAGAGAATGCAGAAGATTAATGGTCATTTTTGTCTGTATGTTTGACTGTTTTGTTTCCAAAATCCAGTCTGGAATTGTGGACTAAAAGCAAAAAAAAAAAATCTTTAGTTTTGTGGGTCTGTGGAGCTAAAATGTCATCAAATGGTGGTCCATGGCTCAAATGCTGGATAAATGCTGAGTGGGCCCTGGTATCAAAAAGGTTGAAAACCACTGGTTTTCAACAGATTGGCTACCAAGTATGCTTATTGCCTGGTGGCCTGGCTGGTGGTGGTGGTGTGGCCAGTGGTACTCTCTCCATACACAGCATGTGATGGCTGTGATTAGGGTTGTGATAAAAAAAAAAATGACGAAAAAAAGGGGGGGAGGGAGGAAATAGCACCCCGTTGCTGCTGGCAGATTGGGGTTAGGCTCTATTGTGGCAGGTAATAACCGCTACGTTTCTTTTGAAGATTGAATGCAAATCATTTCACCGCCGGTGAAAGTGGAGCCACTCGTCAGCCGCATGGGACTGGAACTCTAGTTCAAGTATTGGGGTTGGGCTGGCATTGGATTATATATCAGCCACACTGCTTAACCCATTGTGTGTCCTGAGCGCGTTTTTGGTGTTTTAGCTATTGAAAAATAGCAGATCAACTAGCTGGTCTAGCCCTCAATGATTTTGGCCTTGGGGGCGGGGGTGTCGTGGGATCCACACGGCGGAAGTGCTGCGCTCTGATTTGATCTCACTAACGTGTCGTCATCTCCGGTCCCTCCCACGCCCGTCCACTGCTGTTCTACGTCACATCATTTAGAGCGACGCCCACCCCGGAAGATTGACACGCCCCTCAAGGCCACTTTCCAACGCGCGTTAGTCCAGGCTTTCCGTTTTCGCGCAAGGCGGACGAAAATGAAAGCCTGGGTGTCGAGGCTACAGATCAACAAGCTCATGTCGCGCCACCAAGTGGCGCGACATGAGCTTGTTGTTCTGCTATTTTTGAAAAAATGTGAAAATGTGCTGCAAATCTCTGAATATGTTATTTTGGAAGCAAACATTTTTAACTCAAATTTTTGCATCTGGGGGATCCCTAGGACAACATGTTTTTAGATGGGGGTCCGCAGCCAAATATGGATAATTCTGGTGGTCCTTGGCTTGGCCTTGGACACAGGAACACAGATTTTTCAGAAAAACTAGAATCTAGTGTCAAAAACTATAGAATCTAGTGTCAAAAACTCGATTCTATAGCGTCAGAAGCTATATTCTAGTGTCAAAAGTAGATCCTATCATCAGAAACTATAATTTAGTGTCAATAACTAGAATCTAGTGTCGGAAACTACTGTAGAATCTAGCGTCAAAAACTAGAATGTTGCTGCAGCTATAATCTGGTGTCAGGAACTACTGTATAATCTGGTGTCAGAAACTCGAATCGAGGGTCAGGACACAATGGGTTAAGCCTTTCTGTACTGTCTGTATGTGTTTTGGTGTTCTAAGCATTATGTTACACTTTAGCTATTGAAAACATAGCAGACCTACAAGCTCATAGCGCGCCACCGAGTGACGCGTTATGAGCTTGTAGTTCTGCTATTTAAAAAAAAGAATCGTGAAAATGTGATGCAAATCTGTGAATACATTATTTCAGAAGCGAACATTTTAACTCGAGTCTTTGCTTCTGGTGGATCCCTAGAACAACATGTTTTCAGATGGAGGTGCACAGGCAAATAATAGATAATTCTTGTGGTCCTTGGCATGAAATATGTTGAGCATCACTGAAAACTAGAACCCATTGTCAGACACTAGAATCTAGTGTCAAAAACTAGAATCTATCGTCAGAAACTAGAATCTGGCATCAGAAAGTAGAATCTAGCGTCATAAAATAGATTCTGGCATCTGAAACTAGAATATGGTGTTGGAAAGTAGAATCTAGCGTCAGAAACTAGAATCTAGTCAGAACAAAACAGGTTAATAGTGTTCCATCTGAACGCATATTCCTGTATATTGTTTTCTCCCATTGTCTTTTTCTTTTTTTTCTAAGACATGGTATTGTGTAAGGCAAATCACTGAGAAAATGCTTTAGGGGGTTATACAAGTTGCAGGAATCATAAATGTAAAAAGTGTAACATATAAAAAGGGAACAGGTGATGTAACATTGAAAAGGAAGGTTGAGAAGCTGTGGAGGGTATATGACCTGCTTCACGTCATATACCCTCATACTAGCACAGTACAAACCTACAGTACCATAAGTACACATTATCATACTGGAGGCGTGTGCCAAAGTGACGAGGAAGGGAACCTATGACGTTAATCGCTTCAGAATGACCAATTTCTGCATGATATATTTGATAGATTTCTTTTTTGCGCAAAAAGCATGAAGGGGGGATGGAGTCTCATCGTTGTGCGAAAACAACAAATCAAGCCAATTTTGATTTGATGCACAAGTGCAAATCAGCTGTGTGTGTGCGTAGTGATGCTATGCACATGAACGAAAGATGTGTGTGTGTGTCTTTTTTTTTACACTCCCTGTAGAAACAATAGCATTAGCCAACATCACAACCTGGCAAAATCCTCTTATCTCTGCCATGAAACAACTAGCAATATACCCCGGGGATATTACAAGGACTGAGTCACTTTAATTTCATTATATCTAAAGGCCCCATTTTTTATTTTATTTATTTATTATTTTATTTGCACTTTTATTTGTACAAGTTTTACGTTTCAATCAATACAGCGAATATGTGCGGCCTTCTCCTGCTGACTGTCACAATAGCGTGAGGGAACAGGACATCTATGTATTGTACACGGGAGGGAGGGAGGGATGGAGGGAGTCTGTCTAACACACGTGTTTGCGTCATGCTTCATGCGTTGTTGTGCCAGAGCGAATCACATGTTCTTCACAGTTCATTGTGGATATAACCTGAGCCATCACAATGGCATGAGGATCGCATGTTTTCTATCTTTTTTTTCTCTTCTCCGCACTGACGGTGCCAAGTGCTCTTCTTCCCAGCTCCCCTGGCTGTCAACGTGCCTGTCTGTCAGTCTGTCAGCGTTGTCAGCTTGTCAGCCGATCATCCAGCCAGTCATTCTATGCTCTGCAGGCTTGTTCGAAAAACCCCAACCTATACTCTTGTCGCAAAAACACTGTCACGCGCCGAATATAATATAGACATCATGATAATGCAGCTCACAACACGTGAGAGCTTGTCCATCGGCCCTGTTTTCACTCACACGATGGCGAATCAGGCAGAACTGTCACACGGCCCAGTTTCCTCAAACCAGGAAGCAGCCACAATTCAAGTCTGTAATCTGTGCAAATTATATTCTCTGTTCAACAAACCGATTAGATGTGTAATCTGTTGAATCATGATGACAGAAGCAATCATATTACTGCTATCTATTGCCTCTGAAAATGTTCCCAGAGATCAAAGCGTTCTTTGACTCGGGTGGGGGGGAAAAAAGGGAACATTTTCATACAGTAATGTTAATGGATTTATAAAAAAAAATGGCGTGCTGCAAGGTTAAACAAAGATTATTTTTTATTTAATTTGTTTTCCTCATTCTCCCTCTCCCTTTTGACGGCCCGGTGCCCCATTTTGTGACAAATCCGTTACTTTGAAAATGAGTCATTGCTTGGTTAGTGGCACTGAATAGGCTATTTACATCAGCAGGCCTCCTGTACAGGCCAGCCAAAGTTCATTTTAAAAGCATGAAGCTGTCATATATGTATGTAAAAAATGTAAATTAACTATGTAAACAAATGTAAAACAGCTCCGGAGACGTATGTTGGTGTTGCATGACTCAGGGAAATTCGATGAGGATCTCAGGATTACTCTCATTAACATAATTGGAAATGGAATTGAGAGCTTTTTTTTTTCCTTTTCTGTCTTTGCATTTGAGTGACATCATCACCTATACAGAAACAGTACCTATAGGTATGTTCTATTCATAATCATAATAGCTCCCCACACCCCTCGATCTTTTTTTTTTTTCTCTATTCTTTTCTTTTTTCTGTCAAGATCAGCGATAATGCTATTGAAAGGGGCATATACTGTACCAGCACAGAGAGTGAAAGCTAAATTGTCCAAATCAGTCTCAGTTTGACTGACAGGTTGGCTATGCATGACGTTCCAAGGAAAGGGCAGAAAAATGATTACTGAAATGATGGTTTTGGTTTGCGTGAGTGTTGCGTGCCGAAAATAGTTGATCTGCAAGCTCACAGCTGGGTTGTGATCATGGACTGGGAGGAACTGGATCCGCCATTGAGGAACCAATTCCAGAAACCTGTTCGTTCACACTGAGCTAGAAGTGGGTCCATTTGGAACCCCTTCGTGTTACCCAAAGGGGCCCTTGACCTGTCATAGCCTCTCTAATGTATGAGTTTAGAAGATTATGTGGCAGCCAAGTCTATGTTTCTTTGTTTAGAGCACTCGACATCAATCGTTTGTCAGCCAAGACTATGGACCTTGCAGATATTGCAAGCTTTTTAGACTGTAAAGCTTGCAAGGAACTGTCAGTGGATCAGAATTCTGAACAAGCGCAGAACAAGCGCAGAGTGATGTTGACTAGGTTTTAATATTGTAATTATGCATCCGTTTTTGAACCCGTAACAGTGCAGTGACTCATACAAAAGGCACATTTACCATTAAATGGAGACCAATGATTGGGCCATTGGATGGTCAAGAATGTTATTTCAGTATATTTAGCTGTATGACTGCTGAGCTAATAACCTGAAATTCAAAGGCCCAGCACACATACCAAAACGCCTTCTGATTTCTTTTGTGCTGTTTCCAACATTTCAGGCCTGTTAAGAGTCATTTCCCAACAATGCCCTCTAATCACTAACTGATTGCGGTTTGAGTTCAGGTAGAGCTATAGAGAGAAGAATAATCATTGTAAAGAGACGGTAATACTCAAGGACCCCTGGAGGCCTCATTTGTCACACACCAACTTCACCCTGTTGGGCATAATTCAAAATGGTGGAAGATCTAAAGACCAGTGTTCAAAGGCATAAGTTATAGACTACATGTTCAAAGTATGTTGCATGTACCTTAAAGCTCTATTTTGTTAGGATTATTTGTGATTTGGGGCACAGGGCCGAATCTAGGCATGGGCATAGGGGGCAATGTCCCCTTGCCAAATTTGCATAATGTCATGCAAATTTCAAATATATTTCAAACACAAAGTGTCATTTTTGTTTTTAGCAGTGCTAGTCCCTCTTATGCCCGTCTTTGTGTGTCTGAGTGCTCCACGGAATGTGTTGCTTTGACTGGCTGAGCACAGGATGTGATGATGCACCCCTCACTTCACAAAAGTGTGAGTTTTTTTTACAACGTTAATTCTAAGAAAAGAAGCCTTTGAGGTCTTAATGCCAATGGGTCTTAATGCTTCCACCTTGAGTGGAAATATTAATGTTCTGTACAAGTGTCCTTGACGGGGGAAAAAAATGAAGCGGAGATAATAAATCTACCGAAATAATACAATCTCTAATGGAGGATTTAGTTCACATAATGAAATAAAATGGCGATTGCATTCACTGTGGGGCAGGCAGCCTGTCACAGCCCAGGTTTTGGGACAGCATTAGCTTTATTGTAGCAAGGAAAGTGGTAAAATGTGACATTAGTGGTTGTTACTTGCGTGCAGTGGCGTTTCTAAGAAATTTGGAGCTCTAGGCACGATTTTCCCACCAGGGAAAATCTCCTGTAAAATGGCACTCTCCCTCATGGTGGCCCCTCTCCCCTCATGGCACCCTAGGCAACTGCCTAGTCTGCCTAATGGCAAAAAAACGCCCCTGCTTGCGTGAGCGGAGCGGGTGCAAGTTAAGCGATGGGTGCGCGGTGCATGGTCGGAGGTCGTCGTCCCTCGGGGCACTTCGATTGGCCGGTTTGGGTGATGACATAATTTGGACCTCAATAGAGCTGCGCAGTGACGTCACCGCCCCTGTTCCGGAAGTCTTTTCCCCATTCATTTTTCTCATAGACTTTTCGAAAATAATTTATATCAAGACGATTACGCCGCGGCCAAAGCCAACTCAGGTCGTGACAAATCATGACAACAAACACAATATCGTCATATAATATATAATTGGGAAGAAGTAGAAAACGGCATGATACAAGACTTTTTGTTTCGTTTTTCATCTTAGAAATTATTTTATTGTCCCAAAAGTTTGTGTGTGTCATCATGATTCGTTACGACTCGAGTTGGCTTTGTCCGCGGCGTAATCGTCTTGATATAAATTATTTTCGAAAAGTCTATGAGAAAAATGAATTTGGAAAAGACTTCCGGAACAGGGGCGGTGACGTCACTGCGCAGCTCTATTACATCTTCACCCATGGACAGGGTCGGACTGGCCATAGGGAGTACCGGGAGCTCTCCCAGTGGGCCGCAGTGCCCATCGGGGGCCACTAAGGGACGCTAAAAAAAAATAATAATACAGGCCTGTATTGTAACTGTATCAGTCAGTGACGAATAAACCCTGTTCTATCTCTGATCCTTTTGCCACCATCATTCTAGTGAGAGCAGCAAAGGGCTGTGTTGTTTACTATCATCTGGGCATTTATGTTGTTGTGTTAAAAATGGTGGTATTATGTTTTGTGTGTGTGTGTGCTGAGAGAGCAGGATTTGCTTGTGGTGAGCCAGTCTGGGCCAAATTCATGCAAAATGGGCCAGTCTGGGCCAAATTCACACATAAAATGACGGTTAGTGATTTATCGTAGAGCTCTGGGGTCTGAACGGCGGAGCGGGGTTGGGAAGGAGCTTGTCTTATCCGCCGGCTACTACTAGTAGGGCGGGGCGAAGGAAGTTTTACTGAGGTTATGGTTAGGGTTAGGTTAGGTTTAGGCATAGGTTTACTGAGGTTAAGTTTAGGGTTAGGATTAGGTTTAGGCATAGCCTAGTTTTATTGGGGTTGTGTTTAGGGTTAGGTTGGGGTTAGAGTTAGACGATGCTTTATGCGGTTACTAACCCTAAACATAACCTCAGTAAAACTATGCTTCGCCCCGCCCTACTAGTAGTAGCCGGCGGATAAAACAAGCGCTCCTTCCCAACCCCGCTCCGCCGTTCAGACCCCAGAGCTCTACGATAAATCACTAACCGTGCTGAGAGAGCAGGATTTGCTTGTGGTGAGCCAGTCTGGGCCAAATTCATGCAAAATGGGCCAGTCTGGGCCAAATTCACACATAAAATGACCAGGACGAATTTTTGTCCCAGCCCATGGCTTCCCCATCTTAAGGCCCCGCTCACGCTAGCACCCTTTCGTTGGTTCAAAGTACCTTCTTCAGTTCCCATTAATCAGGCATAACGATAAATAGCCCCTTTTCATTATACATTGGCCTATATATGATCTGGTCACCACTGAGGGGTGTCCCCTCGATGGCCTGGTGGAGACCTGTGTCAATGAAGTGGCTACTGTATCTAGTAGAATGTTGCTGCAGCTATAACTCCTATGTATAATCTGGTGTCAGAGTTTGGGTTAATCAGGCATAACAAATAGACATTTAGTTGATCTGGCCTGGTTGCCATGAAGGGCACTGATCTAGTTTCAGATGAATATTTTAACTCTTGAGAGTGTAAACGGGTCCATTTAGTTTCATTTTTACACTCAAGAGTTACATCTACTTTCCATCATTTAGCCTGGGGACCCGCTGGAACCCTCTCAAGGGCCACTGGTGGTCCCCGGACCACTGGTTGAAAACCACTGCTTTCTATAGTATGGAGGAGTATCCAAAAAAAAAAAACAATATTTGAATGAAGTTAAAACACTTGCTATACCTTTAATACTAGATAGAGAAACCATGGTGAGGTTCAGTACCATGGACAGTTCCCCCACACCAGAGGAAAGAGGCTGTCGCTCTGCTTTTGAATTTCCACTGTGATTTTTGTCTGTAGACCAGGGGTTCAAGGACCACCTGTGGTCCCTGAGAGGTCCCCACTAAATGATGGTTTGTAACACTCCGAAATCCTGCCTGTAATTGTGGACAAAAGTGAAAAAATCATTAGTTTCGGTGTCTGTGGGGCTAAAATGTCATCAAATGTGGTCCGTGGCTCAAATTCTGGTATGAATTTTGAAAACCACTGATGTAACCACAGTCACATCTGAATGTGCTGATGTGAACGATGGATCCACTACTGATACAGTGAAAAGTGTGTGTGTGTGTGTGTGTGTGTGTGTGTGTGTGTCCTGTGTGTGTGTGTGTGTGTGTGTGTGTGTGTGTGTGTGTGTGTGTGTGTGTGTGTGTGTGTGTGTGTGTGTGTGTGTGTGTGTGTGTGTGTGTGTGTGTGTGTGTGTGTGTGTGTGTGTGTGTGTGTGTGTGTGTGTGTGTGCGCCTGTGCGTGAATCAGCTGCCAGAAGCTTAGAGCTACAGATAACAGTAATGAGCATGCAGTTTGATGGGAGGTACGGAGACCATAGCAATTAGCAAGTCAGCAACAACGGTGTCTTACACACACGCTCAATATGCATTTGTCTCTTTTGTGAAGAAACACACTTATTCATTAGGTACACACACTAAGCCACTGATTTATAGTTTGTTTTTCTGAGAAAATAGCGCATTGTCTATTTTATGGCATGATGTTGGCGCCCCTCACTCCACGCAGTGATTTTATTTTTACGCCTACTTGTGCACAATGCACAACTTTATACTCTACCGAGTGTAAAACGCATATTGCATATTGTGTTTTTTTGCTTGATGTGACATAGAATAAGGATACTAAGCTTCACCTTCAACTTATGGCCAAGGTTCCTTTGTAATCCATATATATTTCAAAGCATATAAGGGAAAAAAGACGGCGTGCCTCCTGGATATAATACGATCTATTGGTGTCAGGCCTTTCCCGTTTAAAGATGAAGCTGTTTCTTTCTTCGGGATGCTTCTAAAGTAAGAGCCTGGCTGACACCGACCTCGGGTCCCGGCCCCTGGAGGGAGACGGATGGAGGCAGAGGGAATGAGGACTATAGGTGAGGAGAGGTGGGTTTCCTGGGGGGAATGAGCAGCGGTTTAGTTGGACTGCAGGTAGCCGCCGCAAGGAGAGGAGGAGGACACAATGGAAGCCATGAGAGTAGAGAGAGGGAGTGGGGGTGTCCGTCCATCCGCCCGTCCGTCCGTCCGTCCGTCCCTCGTCCATCCGTCCACCATGCCTAAGATGATGTCTCTGACATAGAATCTAGTTAGCAAAGTCTAAACAGCACTTTTCCCAACGATCTCCCACAGATGCTTTTCAAAGGCAAGACGGTGCAACACAGCAGATGTGCCTGTTTTTTTTTAACCGTTTCTCTACTGTAACACGTTCTGGTGTTATGCTTTAGCTATTAAAAAAAATATCAGATCTACAAGCTCATAGCGCGCCACCGAGTGGCGCGCTATGAGCTTGTAGGTCTGCTATTTTTGAAAAATCGTGAAAATGTGGCACAAATCTTTGAATATATTATTTCAGAAGCAAACATTTTCACTCAAGTCTTTGCTCCTGGGGGATCCCTAGAACAACTTGTTTACAGATGGGGATGTACAGCCAAATATAGATAACTCTGGTAGTCCTTGGCATGAAATATGTTGAGCATCACTGACGGGAACATTGATCTTTTTCCGAAAAACTAGCATCTAGTGTAGTGTCAGAAACTAGAATCTAGTGTCAGAAACTACAACTTAGAATCTAGCGCTAGAAACTAGTGCCTGGAACTATAGGGCCTTGCATCTGAAGCATGAATCCAACGCCTGAAATTAGTCAGGACAAAATCTATTAAAGACGAGAGCAGATCTAGTTGACAGGCAGCAGGCAGAAAGACAGTCCTACACGGAACGACATTGTATAGCTTCAACATACACTTAAAACACTTAAAACACTGCATGCTCAGTACTCTTCTCAGTCAGTCAGTCAGTCAGTAGAGTTCTTGGTAAAGAAAAAACAATAAATAATCCTCAACCGACAAGCAGTAAACCAATCCATCGCTGTGTAAACAGGGTTACGCAGTCACGCGATTCAGGAGTCAGCAGTACTAGACTGTGTATTGACAAATTGACCACTGAATTGATCAGGCCTTTGGAAAAAGTTTGCAGGTTCACAGAAAATGTGTTCTTTACACCATGTTGGAAACGAGAGAGAGAGAGAGAGAGAGAGAGAGAGAGATCACTGGGCTCCATATCACCCCAATAAGACGCGGGTGTGTCTCTGCCAGGATGATCTGGACCGGAGGGTCCATGGACAGCTGCTGCCAGGGACCCCCCAGGAGAGCAGAGCAGCAGCACACGGCCCAGCCAGGGCCAGGCCGGTCCAGCCGCCTCTCCCCTCTCTCTCTCTCTCTCTCTCTCTCTCCTCTCTCCTTCTCTCACTGTCAAACTGCCAGCCTGTCTGCTGGAGGAGGAGGGGGCAGGGGGGGCGGGCGGACGGGCGGGAGAGGGAGAAGCAGTAGTAGAAGGAAGGAGTCATTTTTTACACATGGTGGTGGGGGTGAGCGGAGGGAGGTGAATGCTGAAGCGTTGTTGTTTTTTTTTTCTTTTTTAACGCCATCCATTGTGATTTTCCATTCTGTCTGTCTCTTTCCATCTGTCGGTCTCTCATTGAGAGAATCAAGCAGAGCATCTCGGCGTGTGAGAGGTTTTTTTCTTTCTTTTTTCCTTTCTTTCTTTCTTTCTTTTTCTTCTCACATGCAGTCATACACACAGTCATGCTGTGTGCTGCAGCTCACATTTGCTTTTCTTTTCCTTTAACCATGTTCACAACTATCTGACTCACTCACTCTCCAGGTCTCTCTCAAGGTTTTTTTTTTTCTTGTTATACGTATTTTTTTTCTTTTTTTGCTCAACCCCTTGAACCGTCGCTGCATCAAAGTGCCATGATAAAGAAAATGATTGGAAGACAGCGAAGGAAAGCAAATGGCATTGTGTGTATAGTAGTTCTTCTCCCCCTCCCTCCCTCCCTTCCATCCCCCTGTTTCCTCCAGTGAGACGCAGCAGTGAGGAGTGAGAATGCAGGTTGTTGAGGTCAAGAGACCCACACACCTGATCTGTGCGAGCCGAGCTCACAAACCAACACACGCACACACACACCAACACACACACACACACACACGCACACACGCACGCACGCACACACGCACGCACACACACACACACACACACCACACACACACGCACACGCTCTCGCCAGCGCATCCATGCACACATGCCAGGTGCAGAGGAATCCAGGAGGGGCTAAAACAAACCTCACACAAAAAAACAGAAAAGAAAAATAAACAAAACGAACAAACACAGACCAAACTGCAAGTTTTGCATAACAGCCACAACTGTTTTTCGTAACAGTCACGACGGTTTGCAAAATGGTCGAGGATTAAAGTTAGGTTTAGGCATAGGCTTTGCTGAAGTCATGTTTAGGGTTAGTTGTTATAGGGTTAGGTTTAGTAGGGAAAACGTCCGACTGCAAAATGGTTGCGACTGTTTATGGAAAACCTTCACAACTCGAGGATTTCTTTCGCTGGCCCTCGAGGAATGTGTTTATGAACCCACGCATGCACACAACCATTCACACAGACAGCATATTCTATTCTAATCTATTGCACATATATACCTGCCTCAATAAAGGTTTGGGCACTATAGTGGTATGTATATAACTATATAGATATATATGACCACGTTGTATGACTCACTGCTATATTCCCCATGGAACGGCGCCCAGCAAAATTGTTCCCTCAGTTAAGTTGGGAGGGAGCAGCAAAAAAAAAAGAGCCACACAAAAATGTCTAAGTAATCAACAATGTCTGAAAAGGAATCAATTTGGAAAATATTACAGGCAGTGCGCAGCGCCATACCCTCATCATGGTACTGTCAGACACGTGGAATGCATGCTGGGTGGAAATGAATTGGCTGAGGGAATAATAATACCCCATACACACACACACACGCACACACCAGGGCGGATCTAGGCATGGGTGTGTGTGTGTGGGGGGGGGGGGGGGGGGCAATGCCCCCCTAAACACGATGCCATGCAAAACAACCCAAGATATTTCAAATTAAAGTGCTTATATTTAAAATGATTTGAAACACTACTACTGCTACTAACTGCAATTTTGGCACCACTAAACCAACAGCATTTCATCATTGAAAACAGAAAACTCTCTGAGTCAGACCTTTAGCTTTATGCATGCTGCGTGTCAGTTGCAACTTCAACTGATGTTATTATTGATGCTTTACTTGGTGCTGTAACTGAAAAAGTCCTGTAACTGAAAATGGTATGGGTGCGACTTCATCGACCGTGGCGTGAAGCGACACGGGCGATGAAGCCGCCCCCATACCATTTCTCTTGCCCCTCCAACATGTTCTCTTGCCCCCCCAAACGGGGCATGTTACATCCGCCCCTGGCACACACACACACACCACACACACACACACACACACACACACACACACACACACACACACACACAACACACACACACACACACACGCAAACAACCAGTAGTGGCTAATGGAGAAATGCACATGTTTCGGCGGTTTCCCCCGGTGTTGTCACGAGCGAGGCGAGGGGTTGGGGTTGGGGTTGGTGCTAGACAAAGAGCTTATTTATTACGCCACAATTACCAGTGAGCTATTACTGACCCCGATGGCTGCTTCATGGGAGAAAATGAACACTTTGCTGCAACCGATAAGGGGGGACATTATAGCCGGGTTTGTCATGGCCCTGTAACGCACTCTGCCAGGAGGACAGGCATCCATCACACCCCCTCCCCTCCTCACCCACCCCACCCCACCCCACCCTCTCTCCCTCTCTCTCTCCCCCCTTCCGAGGGAGAAGGAGTGTGGAGGAGAGAGAGAGAGAGAGAGAGTGAGGGCTCCCTGTGCGTGTTCATCATTCTCTCTCATCTATAATGTCGGCTCCGGCTCAGACAAGGGGGCCAAAGTGTGTTTGAGCGAACTGATGTGTTTTTTTTTGCCCCCGACGCGACTGTGAGGTGTGATTAAGTTGCCATATACGTTCGCCGGACGTGCAATAAAACAGCAAATATGAATGCATCACCTGCGAGTCAACACACATGATCCAGCACAGCTGTAGCGAAAACCCCCCTTCCCATCCCCTCCGACTCCCATAACCGCTTTAGCTTGATTCATATACGGCGTCGGGCCGGGCAAAAATGGCCGATTTACGAGCTCGTAATGCGTCACGATGTGACGCGTTATACGAGCTGTTTTCCGGGATATTTATTTGAGAAAACGGGGACACACCACGCAGGCTAGAAAGTGGCTAATGTCCTAATTATATTCAATTAGGGCTTGCTGGTTTTCCCCGAGTCTCTCTGCTCTCTGGAACGTTGTTGTTGTTTGCCGATGATGTTGTTGTTGTGTCCTCTTTTGCATGTCTTCATAAATAAAGCAAGCGAAGGGACACGCGCTGGTCAGCCCTACTTTATAGATCGCTGCTGCTGCTCTACTTTGATGGTCCCCTGTCATATCTCTGGGATGTGATGAGTGCTAAATAAATACACGTGTGTCCCCCATCGCTGTAGCCTCTCAAACCCTGTCTCACTGTACCCTCGTCTGCCTGTCTGCCTGTCTGTCTGTCTGTCTGTCTGATGTAAAGTATTTCAGCTCAGTCTCTGTCTGTTTTGAAGATAAGTGAGATGTGAGATCAGCTGATGGGTTCTATAGAACTATTTCAGTTCTTTCCTAAAGAGACATTTCACCATTTTTGCAAAAAAAAAAAAAAAAAAGTTTTAGAAAATGTACAGCACTTTCCTGGTGATCTTTATGGATGTAATGTGTGATTTTATATCTTTTTAGATGTTAGCAGTGAGTCCAGCGTCTTGTCTCATTAAGACAAAGCCTCCCCCAAGGCACGAGTGTAGTGTAGAGGCCTGCATCGGGAACGGGATCCCGCGGGACCCGACGCAAATCTTTGCGGCGCGGGCGGCATGAAAATGCCCGCGGGCGGAGAGGGCGGTCAAAATAAAATAAGCGGGACCCGCAAAATCCCGCTTACTCCCGCAAAGCCTCACCTGACCCAACATGAGCGCTTGGGCACACACACACACACACACACACACACACACACACACACACACACACACACACACACACACATACACCTCAATAACTAACCTGCAAGGCTTCAGCACAACTTGTGTAGGCATGCAGACAGTCAAGTCGAAGTTGTATCGATATGTCGTTATATGGCGTGGGGGGGGGGGGGGGGGGGGGGTCCGTCGTGGTGGTTCCCCGTGGGGGGGGGGGGGGGGGGGGGGGGTCCGTCGTGGTGGTTCCCCGTGGGGGGGGCGGGGATCAAATGGTGCCGCTATGATGCCGGCACGATTTTTTCTAACAGCGGCCACATCAGAATACGATCCAAGACCATTTACATGTAGCCGCCGCCTCCTCCTCCTCCTCCTCCTCCATACACCACCACCACCACCACCATATCGCGCTGACTTTCTTTTCTGATCCCTTCAGTAAATTAATGAGAATGACGTAGACAGAAGCATGCGTCCCGTGCGTAATGCGAAACGAGGAAGAAGACCGTCACTGTAACATGGGGAGGTGGTGGCTGATGCAGTTCTGTATTTCTCTGACACCGTTTGCTGTTCGATCTGATCCGTGTACGTAATGATCAGTGGAACGCCGCGCCCTCAGAGCGCGCTGCGCATGTTGCAAAGGAAACTTCAAAGGAGAAATCTGTCCGTGAGTGACAGTAACCAATATTACAGTTGAATTATATACACATGCGTCGCACACATAGAGAAAGAAAAAAGGGAAAAAACAAAGGCAAATGTTTAATTCCTCCTACTCCTTTCCCTCGGAGGAAGGGGGGAAAAACAACTTATCAACTTGTAGAGCCTCGGTAGCCTGTATGTCGCGTCTCTGTTTATACTCGTTATAGCGGCGGGGGGGGGGGGGGGGGGGGGCTGTTCCTCCCCCATGGTGCTGATATAATGCTGTAGTGACAACGCCGCCTTTCTTTCTCTTTTAACTTGCGGCCCTGCAGCTTCATTCCGTGTTTTTTTTCTTTCTTTTTTTTTTAATCTCAGTTGAGATTTTGCGGTATTATCGGGACTAAGTAATACATTCGCGGGATGTGGCGGGACTAAAAGTGGCTTCTTTTTTTGTTGCGGGAGGGAGCGGCGGACAGCCGATTGCCGCGGGCGGTCAAAATAAAAATCATCGCGGGAGCGGGCGGTAATGGACAGAAATCCAGCGGGAGCGGGCGGGAGCGGGATCGAATAATCAGTCCCGTGCAAGGCACGAGTGTAGTGCACCAAAGAACTGTGGGAATTGTATTCCAGGAAGTAGTGTAGTCATCAACATATATTTTTGTGAAAACGGTGAAATATCCCTTTAACTATTAGAACACTGGTACTTCCATGGAAACCAGCAGAGGGCAATTATTTAGTTTGGGTTCCAAAATAATCTCACATCAGCAGGCTTTTCCACCAAGGAGGAAAGCCTGGCCTGGTTCAAATTTGTGGTCATGAAACTAGAAACCTCAAGGTAGAATAATAGTGATTCCACTTTGACTGTTTCCTGCCTGTCGACTACAATGTGATGTATTTTACCATATCCGCTGCACAGGGGCGACATAGGGTTCATCAGCCATGGGTGCCGATATCAAAAGGGCCCTCTCAGCGCGCTCACACATGCGCGTGCAGAGGTGTTTGTCAGATAATTTGGATCGTTTGGGAAGGCTCTCTTTTACGGCCTATATTCTCGTCCTATCCCACCTTGACTAATAAAAATCAACAAGCAACATTACATTATAAGGTTGAATACTAATAGCCAGAAAATTATAACAAGAGTCTACCAATCAGCCAACCATGCTATGGATAAGCAGGTGAAGATGAATGGATGTATTTAGATAAATGTGTTTTGATAGATGAATAAAGACATCCCACCCTAGAAAAAACTAAAATATATTAACATTTAGGGCTATGCCACACATGATAAGTGATTAACATATCCTACCATAGATTATATGGTTGCAGTGGCTGTTTTTTAATCAGTAGAGTCAGTAGGATTGTTATTTGGTTACAGTTCCTGTCACCTATGTTTTAAAGCTAAATTAAAATATATGATAAACACATAAGATAAGCAAGCATATTAAGCTCTTTGTGATTTTATATTGAGGACTTATAAATAGCTCTTGATTATATTAAGATTATATTTTATAAATATAATTGATTATATATAGGCCTAGAGTAAAATAGATTATACTGTGCAAACAGACTGAGATCATGTAATTAGCTCCATATACACAGCTGTGTCGTATTCCATATTATAAGAACGGGGAATCCCCGATATGCACGGCACGGGGCACAGAGACAGTGCATGGAGAAATGCGAAAATTTCCCCTCTCCTTTTGTGTGATAAATGCATACTATAAACGCATGACCTATATAGCAACTGAAAATATACTTGGATATACTTGGACCACACTTGGAATTATTGAAATCGGGTGAGAATGGCCTGAGAGTTTTTAGATTGGAATCTCAAAAAAAAATCTGGCGGACTTTCAAAAGGTAAGCACAGAGTCGAGCAGCAGCGACAACTCCATTCTCTTTAAGTGGCCAGCTAGTCCAAGGGCGGCCATTCTACATGGACTTCTATTGAGGATCAGGACAATAAATAGGGACCAACATGCTGCACAAACAGCTCTCGAGCGCTTATAGTTTCTGACGCCTCAATGTCGCAGCTTTGACACTAGCCATCTTTGTACGTCTGACTGTAAGGTTGCTGTTTTTTAGATGAAAGTAAAGTGACATTAGCTCATCTCCCGTATGCTGCTCGCGTGGGCCCCACGCGACAAGATATATTTTAATAAAAGGAGAAGGAAAAAAGTCTGTTTGGGCCTCGGGGCCCCCCTAGAGTGGCGATGGGGCCCATGGGTGCCACGCACCCACGCACCCATTATAAATGACGCTAGTGCCGCTGCAGACCCGTTCATACCCCCCACCCCCCGATACCCCGATAAGGTGAATGCAATGGTGTACTGTACACCCAGTCTGCTTGCAAATCAACTTTCAGGGGTTCTGAACCAATTCAAAACCCCGGTGCAAAAGTGGCCTTCCTGTGGCCGTAGTGCCCTGCCATTCCACTTGCTGGGAGAAAGTGGGGTGTGTGTGTGTGTGTGTGTGTGTGTGTGTGTGTGTGTGTGTGTTGTGTGTGTGTGTGTGTGTGTGTGTGTGTGTGTGTGTGTGTGTGTGTGTGTGTGTGTGTGTGTGTGTGTGTGTGTGTGTGTGTGTGTGTGGGTGGGTGGGTGGGTGGGTGGGTGGGTGGGTGGGTGGGTGGGTGGGTGGGTGGGTGTGGGTGTGTGTGTGTGTGTGTGGGGGGGTGTGTGTGTGTGTGTGTGTGTGTGTGCATGCATGTATGTTTACTGGTGCATGACCGGAGCGTGTGAAAGGCACACAGGACTAAATTGCTTCACACACACACACACACACACACATTCATCGCACGCATCCCTATACAGTATGTTGTCTGTGTTTGCCCGTGTATATCCACATAACAACAGCATAGCCTTGCGCAGCTTACTGAACATGCTACACACGCATGCGACTGCATGCGTTGCGTGTATGTATGCCAGCCACACGTCGCCCCTCGTTATTAGACAGCCTTGGGTTTTTTATGTTTTTCTTTTTTTTTTCCGCAACGTCCGTGATTAATAGTGACACACCTGGGGCAGATATATAGAGCGGGATTTTGTGCATGTAATGAAATATTAAAGTGTAATCCCAGAGACACCAAATATCATAACTCACAGCGCAGACGACGGGGAGGGGGAGGGGGGAGGTGGGGAGGAGGGAGGGGGCTCAGGGTCAGCGCGGCACGAGGACCCTGCCGCCGATGGGAGGAGGAGGGATTCGTTTTTATCATTTTTTAATGTCTCTGGCGTGGCTTGTAGTAACACATTAATTCAGACATGCATTGAATTTATTGGACGCGTGACTCAGAGTGAGTGTTGGGGTGGAAGGGGGGGTGGGGGGGTGCACAGGAATGGGAAGGGGAGGGGGATGAAAGACCACTGGAATGATAACCTCTTCGGTAAAGCCCTGTGGACCGACTGGGCATTGTACTCCACCAGGCTCACACAAGAGCCTCAACTATGTCAGTCATTTTTGGGCGCTATATATAGCCCCTCTCCAGTGCTTGTTTTTTTAGATTATGGCATATGGCAACCAAGACTCTTTTTATTGCACTAAATGGTGACGTATAATCTTCAGATGGCCCTTTATGAATACATCTACTGTATTTTCTGCACTATAAGGCGCACTGAATGATATGGCGCAGAGAATAGAAGCTGCAATCATAGAAGCTACTGCAGTTAAATGATGAATATACTGTATAAGATGCTTTGGACTATAAGGCGCATTTAGAGTTGCTGGAAAGAAGTTGCTGCTAAAGGAAAGAAGCAGTACAACTGTTGCCAATGTAGAAAAAGCTTCGCAAGGAACAAGAGATGACTTTATCGGTATCAGAATGTGCCCTTATTTGAGGTCATATCGGTTCTACCAATTAGTGTACGTAGGAAGAGAGTAGCAATATGCTTTGATCTCACGCGTCACTCTCTCCTATTATTCTACAGCAAACATGCCAGTCTAACCAATCCGACACAGGGGTAAGGAGTTAACACTATGGCAGGTAAATCAAATGTTGGGGCATGTGGAGTTTGCTTTAGAGTTGCTTAAACTAACCGTCTTTTGGGGGAACGTGTTCATCACTTAAGGCCCCAGACCTTTAGCACAGAGAGAAGACTTCACAATACCTGGGACCAGTTTGTGACATTCTAGTTTCTACCATAATGACACACAAACTGCATAGTGTGTTGTGGCTATGCTTTGGCCAGTGCTGGACCACAAAAAAAATGAAACTGTCCTGTTTCTTAATGTTTTTCAACCACCCTTGGGATTGTGGGTGAGAGGCTGGGACAGGGGATTGAGTTTTATTTTATTTCTTCAAGTACCACTCACAAGTATGAGTGACCACTGGGTCACTAATACTTGAGAGTGGTCTAACCCATTCCGCGTATGTACACTACACATCTACACTTGATGACTGAAGGCTGTACTCTAGTATAAATCTATTTTTATTTTTCTAAGAACATGGTTATAAAACTTTAATAAAAAAGATTTTGAAAAGAAAGAGTCGCCACAACTGCAAGTGCACATATGAGTGAGGAGTCTTCTATTACCACGACACGAGATGTACAGCTAGATAGTTATATAACCACGGCTAATACGGAAATTGTGGTATCAGGGTTGAATCGGGAACAACATACTTAGAAGAAGGACATTGAAGTGGCACTGAAGAATTCGTAGAAGAAAGAGCAGACAGAATGGAAAAGGCAAACAAATACAAAACAACCAACAATTTAATGGACAAGAAAATCTTGTTTCAGGAAAAAAAAATATTTAGACTGCTATAAGATTTCATCATGTGGCGGCCAAGTCTATGGAACAGGCAGCGAGTGCTAGTAGGATTCATGCTGTTAAGACATGCAATAAAGGATTGGTGTCCTGTTTAGGTTTTCAGGATTGTCAGCCCTGGTACATGAGAAACAGAAGATGAAAGCAAGACAATCTTCTCCCACTGAGCCATTATACGAATTCTTTTCCTGCGGACTGTCTGTCCATGCAAAGCATTTATTTTTTTCCATATAGTGTTCAAGGGCCTGAGCTTAATGGACAAGAGTGGTTGTGAGAATTCAACAGAGGACAGGGAGGAGCTCTCTCTCTCCCTCTTTCAGAAAAAGGGGTGATAGAGAGAGAGAAAGACACTGTCTATTTTTCTCCCTTGCACTCTTTCATCTTACACCTAACACCCACTGCACCTGTCTCTCGCCACCCCTCACAATTGAGCCTCTAACCCCCTTCCCCAACACACACGCACGCACACATTTGCCTGGTCGCTCCCTTCTGTGCTTTTGTCCGCATCCTCTCTTTCTTCCCCTAGATCAGTGGTTTTCAACCTTTTTCATACGAGGGACCACCAATTTATTCAGAATTTGAGCCACGGACCACCAGTTGACGACATTTTAGCCCCAAAGATCCCACAACTAAAGATTTCTTTTGCTTTTGTCTACAATTCCAGGCTGGATTTCAGAGAAAAACAAACAGACAAACATACAGATCAAAATGACCATTAATCTTCTACATTCTCATTTGGTTGTGTAGACTTGGAATAATTCTCATGATGAACATTAAACTCTTGAGAGCAAGGGTCTCATTAATCTTCTACATTCTCATTTGGTTTCATGTTTACGCTCTCAAAGAGTTACCTCTGGTTAACCAGGTTTCCATCATTTAGGACCACCTGGAATCCTCTCAGGGACCACTGGTGGTCCCCGGACAACCTGTTGAAAACCCCTGCTCTAGATGATGTTGGTCATGCTTACCAGTCATGTTAGCAGTGTCAAGATTCCAATGTGCAGAGAACTCTGTGGCCAGTACCTAGCTTGTACTCTGATGCTCGGACTGTCCCTCTTCGTGTGGGACAGTCCCTCATTTTTCAAGAGTTTTGCAAGTCCCACAAAGGCAGACCCTGTCCCACATTGTGACAGACAGACAGTCAGTGTTTAAATCCCTTAAATAGTTGTCTTTCTGTTGTCTCTTCTTGTTATAGATGTGTTTTTAATTCTCTTAAAATTACCCAAGAAGTATTTCCACTCTCACCCCAGAGAGGCCACAGTACTACTTGTACTGTCGTATCTATTAAAAATAGCTGATCTACAAGCTCAAAACATGTCACACTGCGACACGTTTTGAGCTTGTAGATCAAATCCAGTGCAAGCGATAGTTCATGGAGACACGGAGGGCAGAAGGTTTATTTCATTATTCTCAGTCAGTAATTCATTCTGTTTCTTTAAAATGTGATGATCATAATTTAAGGATTGTACCATATTCTAGTATCTAGTTCTGTTATGGGTATCTGTGATCATTATGTACCGGTATTCTATGGTCTGTGATATGGTCAGTATCTATGTGGTGCATGTATTTGGAATGAATTTTACCGTAACTATGTTGTGATGCCTTATGTTAGGCTCAGCTATGTTAAGGTCTGGCTTCCAGAATTGCATCATGGGAGCCAAGTCTATGGACTTTAGCCCCATACAAAAATCTGGCTTTTGTAAATACGTCATATGGCATCAAGTTCTACAGACTATGTTTGTTTCTCACCACACACAAGTGTGATTTTTTTTTTTAAACTTTCTTCCAGGCACTTCTTCTGGCTCTCATGCTCTCTCTGAATTTTGCTTTGCTTCAAGGTGCGAGTCGAGGTCTTGCAGCAGAATTAAATAAACTCTCAGGTGTTGTTGTTTTTCGGTTCATTAGCTCGGCTATGGAAGGAGGATGGGTGTTCCTGTGAAGGAGGGTAACGCGGGGGTTATGCAAAAAAAACACGTCTTTTAATCAGGTCCAAGTGTGTCTCGCTGGCTGGGGAGGGGGATACCAAGCTCAGCACGTGACGCGTGGGAGAGGAGGTGAAGTCGAGGGGCGTGTGCGTGTGGGCAGAGCCATGTCTTGTGTCTTAAACGCCCTCCTGCTGTTAGATTTCATTATGCCCGTCATGCGGTGCTTAACTGTCAGAACGTGTTAAAGCCAACTTGGCGTGAATGTTAGAATTCCACACTTTTTTAATGTTGTTAAATTAATGTTCAGAACAGAACAACGTTGAGTGGGCTGAGGAAATCTTTGTGGGAGCTGTCAGTGTAGTACACGCCATTAATTTCGGAGAAATCGTGTCCAAAAAAAAAAATATGCGCGAGGTCTGCAGTTTAATTAGTGGTAGAAATGCAAGAAGAGATTCTGTGACAGAGGAGTATCTAAAATATTACCAGCTAGAATTGAGTGTCAGAAAAAAGAATCTTGTGCCAAAAACAAAATCTAGTGTCAGAAACTAGAATCTAGTGCCAAAAAACAGAATCTAGTGTCGGAAACTACAATCTAGTGTCAAAAACTACAATCTAGTGTCAGAAAATAGAATGTTGTGTCAGAAGCTAGAATCTAGTCTACTAACTTGGCGTGAATGTTAGAATTCCACACTTTTTTTAATGTTGTTAAATTAATGTTCAGAACAACGTTGAGTGGGCTGAGGAAATGTTTGTGGGAGCTGTCAGTGTTGTACACGCCATTAATTTCGGAGAAATCGTGTCCAAAAAAAATATGCGCGAGGTCTGTGGTTTAATTAGTGGTAGAAATGCAAGAAATAGTTCTGTGACAGAAGTGTTGGCATGTCTGTCTGTGTAACTTTAATATGTTTGCATTTGATTTCAATGTAGTTTATATATTGTGTGCACATTCAGGAGGGGGACATCAAAATCTGTTCAGTGAATCACACCCGTGTGTGAAGTGAGGGGCGCTCATATCATCATACATCATCACACCCGGCTAATTCCCTTTTGGCCTCCC
>CM076971.1:5535052-5592552 GCA_039105355.1 Benthosema pterotum | reverse complement strand
CTCAACTGGTGGTCCGTGGCTCAAATGCTGAATAAATGGTGGGCCCTGGTATCAAAAAGGTTGAAACCCCCTGTTGTACATCATCAGTAAACATAATCTCATTCTGAGTGATCGGAATGTGTGTCCTGTGTCCTATGCAATGTTAGTGTTTACACAAACACTCAGTGGGAATATTGTTTTGCATAGGACAAGGTCTGCGCAAATCCACCCAAAGACATGCACACCAAAAGCTAGACATACCAGTAGGAGGGGATATCGCCCCTCAAAAATAGAAATACAATATAAATGGTTGGTTGGATGTATGTATGGATGGATGATTAGTTCCATCTTGATAAGAATTGATTTCCATCTGCGATAACGTATATGGTCTTTATTGAGGTGGTAACCCAGCCTTCCTGTCATTTACTGTACCGTGTCTGATGTGTCCCAGATTAGATTTGGTTGCCAAATGGTGTAGTTAATGGTCTCATTTTTGTCCTTTATTCAGACATCAGTCCGACATCCCCTTTTTCCATTACCTTCATCAGCGCTGTAGAGATTACATCTCGTTGTCCCATGGTTAAGTTAATAATTTCGAGATTGGAATGAATGTCATGTCATCACAGATAAAGAGATTTCACCTGGACCTGTTCACCTGCTATTCCTCTCTCTCTCTCTCTCTCTCTCTCTCTCTCTCTCTCTCTCTCTCTCTCTCTCTCTCTCTCTCTCTGTCTCTCTGTCTCTGTCTCTCTCTCTCTCTCTCTCTCTCTGTCTCTCTCTCTCTCTCTCTCTCTCTCTCTCTCTCTCTGTCTCTCTCTCTCTCTCTCTCTCTCTCTCTCTCTCTCTCTCTCTCTCGTTCTCTCTCTCTCTCTCTCTCTCTCTCTCTCTCTCTCTCTCTCGTTCTCGCTCGCTCTCTCTCTCTCTCTCTCTCTCTCTCTCTCTCTCTCTCTCTCTCTCTCTCTCTCTCTCTCTCTCTCTCTCTCTCTCTCTGTCTTGTTTCAGAATAGCAACATTACATTTTGCTGTACGTATTGCTCTGGGAGTTATTGTAAACATTGTTATACTCTCACAGTATAGGTAAACAGCAGAACACAAACATGTGGTACTCAGCCAATTGTTAGAGAGATTCTGCATTGCAATTTTCATATTCCCACTATCTATATTTGAGTCAGTGGAGCATACATTTGTGGACATTCCTGTGTAGACAAAAAATGACCCCCTGACACCATAGACCAGGGGTGCCCACACTTTTTTGACTTGAGAGCTACTTTCAAAATGACCGGCTCAACAAGATCTACACATAAAAAAAAATCCATTTCAAGGCCCCCAAGGAACTTTGAAATAGTGGTGATGGTGTTACTTACTGTTATAGTTTTTAAGAATAATGCACTTATAATGAAAAATCGAGGGGAGAATTGGAAGGTTTTCTTGTGTATGCTACTAGTAACGTTTGAAAACGTTTGGGTTTTCAAATGGGGTTTGACTTGACAGTTTGTGGCATTGAATTTAGGCTCTTGCACCCAAAACTAAGAACATTCCCGTTTTTGTCCACAATCGGGAAAGAGAACTGGCAAGACATTGGTCAAAATAACAATTATTCTCCATTTTCTAATTGTGTGGACTCTTGTAAATGATGTCATTCAGATGTTTAAATATAATTTAACTCTTGAGAGCGGTAAAATGAAACCAAATGGACCCATAAGGGTCCATTTGGTTTCATTTTAACGCTCTCAAGAGTTAAATTATTTTAGGGGGCTGTCATGTGATCTACCTGCATGGCCTGTGTGATCGACTGGTAGATCACGATCTACCTTTTGGGCAGCCCTGCCATAGACAGATCTAGAAATCATGGGCCCCTGGGCCACTGCAAGCCAAAGGGCCCCTCTACACCGGAGCATTTTTCTTCCCATCACCTGCATATGATCTGAACACATGCATATCAATTATAACATATAGGCCTGCAATATTCATCTGCATTTCAGCACGATTTACAGCAAGGGATTGCTTAAAAATAATAAACAGACAAAATACTGTACCTAAGCCAAATAAATGCGAACTGTTTCAACACTTGCAGCAATGTACTGTTTGGGAATTTTGGCGTTATTTTATTGACACAAAATGCATAAGCCCATTGCTAATAACAGTGACGACAAGGGCACCACTGTTATTCACTGTCACCCCTGTTTTGGGGGTCCCCTGAGCTTCAGCCTCTTTGTGGTCATGAAGGGCACTTAAGCTCATGGGCCCCCGCTAGTTCAAGGACCCCTGGGCTGGGCCCAACCATAGAGTTGGATAGAGACGTATTCTGATTTTCCCTTCCACCCACTTGCATTAACTTGCTCACCCAGCGCATGAAGCAAACTTCCGGGTTGGAGCAGCAGCGTTGATGCATTGCGGTGGGCCGCTAGAACGCGCAGCACATGAACGCGACCGTGCGTGTGGGCCATTGAGTTATGGGAAAGCTCCCTGGAGGGGGCGGAGCCTAATGCGCGTTCTCGCGGCCCATAGTTTGCTCTAAACTGCATTCTCAACTTTGGCCACTATGTCTTTTTTGCTTCACTGTTTCCTCCAGATGTGGTCTCTGTATTTTATAACTCTATGGGCCCAACGTTCCTGTTGGATAACCCTCCCCTGCCCTGACACTGATCGGAGTCAGATCCAGCCTTTTCTATGCAGTGCAGTGCATGTTGTGTTACAGGTGCACGATGGGATTTCTTTTTTTTTGTAAGCACGAAAACTTCTAGTGATGTGCAATCCTGGAGGAATTAAGCTGCCGCAGCCATACAGTGCCTCAGCATTACAGGAAGCTTGATACAAGATACATCCATGATAAATGACTTCTAAAATTGTGCTGTGTATTCCCTACAAACGATGAGCTGTTATATCACACAGGCCCTGTGTGAATTGGGAAAGGGGAAAAAAATCTATTTGAGCTGCCATGCTGCATGCTGTGTGAACCCTATGAATGTAGTATGAATGACTCAGCTCAAGTTTTCTCATAACAGCGAGGGAGCAGGTAAAGTTATAGGGCTCTGACTGTGGAAGACTTGGTTAAGCCTGTCCCAGACCCACTAATTGGCACGCATTTTAGGTCCGATCCGGCTCGAAAACGTTGGGTCGGGTAGGGTCAAGTTTCAGCGCAGGATTTGACTCGGCTACCATTTTCACTGGCTGACACCTTTGTGCAAGGAAGTACTAAAGTGGTCACAATTTTACTTGATTAAAGGGCCATAGCAGTCGAATTCTCACTTCTCCCTGTAGACATTGCCCTTATCTTCAAGTGTTGTACAATCATGTGTCATCATGTTCAAACAGTGTGAAAAAATACAATTCCAGATATGAGGATATAGAATGGATAATTCATGTCACGTATTTGATGTATGTATTTAATCTATTTTATCTAAAAATGTACTTACAATTCAATTCAAGTTAGTGTAATATGTCTGGAATACATTACTGCATCTCAAATGTGATGTTGAAGTGGACTATATAAGTGCTTTTTGATGTTGACAAAACATTCTCTAACATTTATTGAATTATTAAGGTATTTGTAAGGTTTGTGGCATGAAAGTATTTGGCTGCTGTTGACAATGGACATAATTTAGTAACATTGGCCCTTTTAAGATAATATCTGAAAATAAGGATCACAAGAAAAACACAAATGAAAGCATAAGTATGAACAGTGTTGTAGTGGGACTTTTTAGTAGTGGGGGGAGGGACGCCTCTTAAAGGGGAATTCCACCAATTTTCAGGAAAAGAAACTCATTAACATGGTGAAACACATCTTGATGATGTCATCAAGATGTATTTCACCATGCTAATGATTTTTTCAGACCTCCATTTCTAGGAAAAACAGAATGGGGGGAACTTTTTTTTTTTTTTTTTTTTTTTTTTTTTTTTACCATGCCCACAAAACTTATCTAAGGTATATTAATGACATAGTAAAATATAGAAAATGGGTGGAATTCCCCTTTAAGACACGTGCATTTGCATGCGCATTTGCATGTTGCACCTGTGCAACACACAGACAGGCTATTAAAACAAGTATAGCATATTGAGAAAGATTGTTTACAATGCCTAATTGTATATCCATAAAAGTAAATGACAAGACGAAAAGCATACGGTAGGTCTACTTTTGCCCCCAAAATATTTTAGATGTGAGAAGTGGGGGGACGCCGCCTCCCCACGCCCCCCCTCCACTACACCCCTGAGTAAGAATCTACATGAACTAGAACCATTCTATTGGCATGGCATAGCTAAGTGAGTGCATTTAACAAGTGCTTGTGGGATAACTGTCCCCTTGAGACCCAGCCAGGCACTGCATAATGAAGTTCAATGATCTTTAAAGCTTCTTCTGTCTCAGAAGGGAAGGGATGGGGGAGAGACAGAGACAGAGAGAGTCAGGAGATGCATATACATGACTGAAGAATGAAACTTATGTCTTCAAGCTCACAAATGTCATAATCAAATGTCTTAAGTTATTACTAGGGATGTCCCGATGCCACTTTTTCATTTCCGATCCCGATACCACCAGGGAAGAATGTATAAACTAACATACAAAAGAAAAAATACCTTTATATGAAGTCACCAACTGGGAATGACGATCCTCTCTCAAATGTGCACTTGTGAAACTCCAAAGCAAACTCCACACTGCCATGTTGTCAACCCCTTACCCCTGTGTCTGATCACTGGTTAGGATTTTTTGCCAATATGTGACCCGATAATGACAAATAAGAGCCAACGGACACTTTTCCGATACCCATACAGTATTTGCCGATACCGATGTGATAAAAAAGGGACAAAAAGAGACGGGACATCACTACTTATTACAATTCCTTTTACTTCAGAGCAACTTACTTTAGCAAGAGCAAAACATGGCAATACATCATATACTGGATACAGTATACAGTATGTAAAAAATAGTTATCATGAATCATAGGTAAGCTAAGAACATAACAATGGAATATCTTATTGCAAACGCAGTGAGCCAGGGAGGAATGTCTTTCTGTCTGTGTGTGCGTGGTGCGTCACCATAATATTTGGGAATGACTCGGATTATAATATGACCCCCATTTTTCAAGACTCATTTATGGAAAAATCTAGTCCCTTATTTCCCTTTTTAGGATACAAAACAAACAAGCTACATTTTATTCACAACTTACTGTATGTACATCTACTGCACATAAGTTGTGCCTTTGCTCATGCCTAAGGTTGTCGGGGCTGCCTGGGGCATTGGGTTTATTATTATATATTTATTAAATTCTATTGTGATGACTCTACCTCACAGCCTGTGTGCACAGGAGGAGCAGAGGTTGTTTTTTTTTTTTTTTTTTTTTTTGGACTTGAGGAAATAAATGTAATGCAAAAGGTAGGATGAGGACATTAATGCACCTGTTTGGCTCCCAGCATGGTTCAGCCACAGTGCGCCGTGAATGAATAACACCTTTACCTAGCAGAGAGAGTTAGTGAGAGAGAGAGAGAGAGAGCCCTAAAGTCCAAACGCTGATTGCCAGAACTTAAGTGTAATGAACGCATTTTCCATTGAACTTAGCTTCAGAGCTCATAACAGAGCAGATCTGTATATATCCTATTTCCTGGATTCAGTTTCCCTGATGCGACAGATTCTAGCGGAGAGAGGGGCCAGGATGGAGCGCTCGGAGCTTCAGAGAGGGATTCCATCATGGATTCATGAGGGCCACTGTCGGGGAGGATGGAGTGAGAGAAGGAGGTGGAGGGAAATGGAATGAGGGAAGTATAACGTTGTAAAAAAACATAACAAAACCCAGTCCCTACCTTAAAATTAAAGACATCACGCAATGAAATACGGGAGAGTGCTGTGTCGAGCCGCCAACTGAATATTAGGGCTGCAACTAACGATTGCTTTCATAATTGATTCATCGGATGATTATTTACGTGATTAATCGATTCATCGGATTATGGCACATATTTAGCTATCACCTTAAAATTTGAACCAAATGGCCCCTAGCGGCTTCATTTGGTTCCATTTGTACACTCTCAGAAAAAAAAATGTCCTAAAAGAGAAATGGAAACGCAACTTGAGATGTCATCAAGTTGTGTTTCACCATGTTAATGATTTCTTTCAGACCTCCATTTCTAGGAAACAGAACAGGGGAGCTTTTTAGAACATCCCTAAGGTACTGTACATTAATTAATTACAGTAAAATGTTTAAAATGGGGGGAATTTATTACACTTAACCCTGAAAAAAAACTATGGTTAAGTGGGAAAACGGGTAAAAACTTCAGTGGTTAGCTGACGAAGCGATTAATCAATTACTAAAGTAGATGACAACTCTATTGAATAATTCGATTCGATAATTCGATTCGATTACGATTCATCGACTAATCGTTGCAGCCCTGCTGAATATAAAAAAGACAAGGTAGGCCTATGAAAAACATAATGGCGCCGACATGCAAGCCACAAACGGTATGCTAAGCTATACTATACTGTATGCGCGGTATAGGGGTACCTGGCACCCCACAACACACGCCTGCTGGTGATTATCCCACAAAGAATGTCCTGGCTACACATCTAACACTCTGTCCAATGAAACGGCTCCGTTGCTCACCTAGGCAACAGGAGACAGGAACGGATGGCAGGGCGGGGGGAGAAGAGAACATCTCCCATGTTTAACCCACCACGTTCTGATCAGTTTCTAGTTTCTGATGCTAGATTGTAGTTCAGAGCGCAAGATTCTACTTTCTGATGCTAGATTCTAGTTCCTCATGCTAGATTCTAGTCCCGCACGGTAGATTCTAGTTCCTCCCAGTAGATGGTAGTTTCTGAAGTTAGATTCCAGTTTCTGACACTAGATTCTAGTTCCCGACACTAGATTCTAGTCCATGACACTAAATTCTAGTTTGTGACACTAATTTCTAGTTCCTGGCGCAAGGTTCTAGTTTTTCTGGAAAAAATCTCTTTCTGTGTCAGTGATGCTTAACATATTTCATAGGAAGGACCCCCATCTAAAAACATGTTGTTCTAGGGATCCCCCAGAAGCAAAGATTTGAGTTAAAAATGTTTGCTTCCGAAATAAAGTATTCAAAGATTTGCACCACATTTTCACATTTTTTAAAAAATAGCAGAACTACAAGCTCATATCGCGCCACTCGGTGGCGCGATATGAGCTGGTAGATCTGCTATTTTTCAACAGATAAAACACCAAAACGCGTTCAAGTACAGAAAGGGTTAATAAGATTTGGTGTTATTTTTCTCTGCCTGTAATGCCTTTATCATTGCAGATTGGCTTAGTGGTGAAAGCTATTGATTTGAAGTCAGGAGCTTGCAACCATGAAGGCTTCACGCGCGCGAGAGGAGCAGAGATGGAGGCTGTTAGCGCTAGGTCATTTGTACACTTTGGTTTGGCTTTCTTCTGACGTTTTTTTGTTTTGTTTTTGTTTTTCAACCCATTACGGACTGAGGCCGATTTACTAAATGAGTACTTCTCAAATTTTTTTGTGCAGACCCCCACCCCCATCTAAAAATGCTTTGTGCCAGGAACCCCTATATGAAAATGTTTGTTTTTTTGCCAGGGAACCGCCCAGAAGAGAAGATTTGTGTTAAAAAAAAATAATAATAATAATACATGAAAAATCTAATCAAAATCATCAGAACTAATAGCAGCTTGTACAGTATATCTGCTATTTTTGAGAACTCCATCAACATTACCTTTTTAAATAACAAAGTTTTGTGTATGTACACCCTATAGACCTGCGCAGTGACGTCACCGCGTTGTAATAGTCTTTTATATAAAGGCGATTACAACGCGGACAAAGCCAACTCGGGTCGTGACAAATCATGATGACACACACAATCTTTTGGGACGATCAAATAATTTCTGAAGTTGAAAAACGAAACAAAAAGTGTTGTATCCTGCCGTTTTCTACTTCTTGCTAATTAGATATTATATGATGATATTGTGTGTGTCATCATGATTATTCTTATATTCGGGACAATACAGTAACTAAAATGTAAACAAACAACACGTGCTTTTAAGGTGTTAAACCTGTGTTTTTCTGTTCTCTACTCTACTCAAAGTCTCTTAACAAACGGGACATATTTAATTGTTCTGTGAACATAGCATAGCCATTGCACCATCTCATGCCATCAGTTGTTACCATGGAGAGAGACTGTTGATGTGTACTGTATCAGCGAGAGACAGACACAATGAGGTGTGTGTGTGTGTGTGTGTGTGTGTGTGTGTGTGTGTGTGTGTGTGTGTGTGTGTGTGTGTGTGTGTGTGTGTGTGTGTGTGTGTGTGTGTGTGTGTGTGTGTGTGTGTGTGTGTGTGTGTGTGTGTGTGTGTGTGTGTGTGTGTGTGTGTGTGTGTGTGTGTGTGTTTTCATGTCCATGCGTACATGCACACGTTTGCCGTACCTGCATGTAACAACTAGACCAGTCTATGATTTCAACTAAGAGTCACTTGTGGTGAGAATAAGAATAAGGACTATGTAGGAAGGCTGTGTGTGTGTGTGCGTGTGTGCGTGTGTGCGTGCGTGCGTGCGTGCGTGCGTGCGTGCGCTGCAACAACTAGACCTTGATTTCAACTAAGAGTCACTTGTAGTGAGAATAGGACTAAGGAAGGGTCTCTCTGTGTGTGTGTGTGTGTGTGTGTGTGTGTGTGTGTGTGTGTGTGTGTGTGTGCGCGCGTGTGCATGCAGAGAGAGAGAGGGATGTGGTCCAGGAGAGATGTATGGAGATGATGAGTGAGTGATTGTTTGTGTTGGGACCTAGTTCCTATTCTTAGCTGTGCAATGGTGGGAGGGGGGAGAGGGGGGGGGGGGGGCATTGGAGGAGTAATGATGGTACCTGACCTTCCACACAGTCCTCAAGGTCAACTATACTGCTGCATTGTGGGTAAGGTGTCCTGGGCCACCCAAGGAGTATTGAAAAAAGGAGTTGTCGCGCAGGCACCCACGGGGGAGTCCACATTGGTTCTTGGGAGGAAACAGACATGCGCAGTACAGATCAGGAAGTTTGACGCTCACAGACTATGGTATGGCACAAGTCGCCCAGCAGATGGCGTGAAAGCTCCCCTACTTGCTGAAAGGAGGAGCGTTTGTTTCATTTCACTCTTCTCCCAGCAGTATAGTGCTCAGACAGTGCTGCTCACATGCATCTACTACAGTAGGCTATATTTGCATGCGGTTTTCAACCAGTGGTCCTGGCTTTAGAGGGTATCAGTTATGGAGCTTCAACTCTTGAGTGAATCAAAATGTTAATGTACAGAATGAATGAAATGAAATGAGATTAAATTAAATGAAAAATGTATTATCAGCTTGGAGATTTACAGTACAATTCAAGTACAACTACAGCAAAAGTGGACAGCACCAGTTAAGCACCACACTTGTTTACAACAGGGGCCACCCTGTTCATTTCATTTCAAGAGATTTAGACTTCCAAATATTCACTTCTGTAAAGCCAGAAGCAGTGAATCATAGTGTTTGTAAAAGGGAAAAGAAAAATCTACAAGGAGGGGAAGAGGGTGGTGATTATACAGTATAAAATATGAATTACCTAAGATACTGCATCATATGAAATGTGCAGTATGTCAGATGAATGGGCTACTGTCAGCAAACAGTGTTGCTGATGAATAATGGCCATAATTGGCTATTTTACTCCCAAAAGGTGCTTATAGCCCATAGCCCATTCACGGGCCAATATAAAGCCTAAGACTGCCTGTCTGCCTGTCTGCCTGTCTGTCTGTCTGTCTGTCTGTCTGTCTGTCTGTCTGTCTGTCTGTCTGTCTGTCCATCCATCTTTGTAAGATATCAATGAAAACGGCTGTTGAAATAGTGAAATATATTCATTCCCCACATCAAAACATGGCAATAGTTTGATTATGTCAATTCACCTAATCAATGAATGCACTGGTTCTGACTTTGCTAAAGGCCTATATAATGGCCCCTGCAATCAAGTAAAACAGGCAAATAATGAATATTAAATCAAGCAGGAATTGGCCAGAGCCAGATTAACCATGGGTTGGTTGCCGGGCCTGGTTGCCCAGGGCCCGGCAACCCGGGCCCCGGGCTGGTTGCTCCAGGTGATCCAATGGGTGTCAAGCAAGCCCCACATAAAGCCTACTGTGGCACAAAGCCCATTTCTCCACAAACATGCCAAATACATGTATTTTTCCGATTTGTAGAGGAAAGAAAGAAAAAAGAAGCCTGTTTAGTTTCCCTAAGTCTGTTCAAATCAGACAACTATGGGTGGATGAGGTAAGGAGGGCAAAGCGGTCACCAAACTGGCAGCCGACGCCCTGGTCCAAAGTTTGTGAGGTAGGCTCAACCTTAATGCTCTATTCACAAACACTATTACTTTATCATGCTGTTTGATGGGTCTTTAGTAGAGCTGTCACTCAATTGAAATATTTAATCATGATTAATTGCATGATTGCCCATAGTTAATCTTTGATTAATCACAACTTAATCACATGTGTTATCAGTTCTAAATATACCTTAAATGAGTGGTTGTCAAGATATTTCATATCAAGGTCCATTATTCATTCTGTATTTGAGCCACAGACAATTTGATGACATTTATTTAGACTTCCAGACCGAAATTAAAGAATTTGTCCACAATACCAAGCTGTATTGACCTTGGTATCATTAAGAGCAAACATGCAAATCATAGAATATTTCTGCATTCTCTAATTGTCTAGACTTATTTTAAATCAAGCAATGCAGATGTTTACCAATTTTCAATAGATGTTTGACAGCATTCACCTGCATTTGGCGAAATTGAACCAAATGGATCCACTTGGCTTTTGTTTTTACTGCGAGTTAATCACACATTTTTTTTAAAAAAAAGATCGAGTTAATTCATGGCTGAGTTAACTCAAGATTAATGCTGATTAATGCCTCAGTATTTAGACAAATCTGTTTCTTTATTAAGGATCACTTCACACCACAGGACATTATCGGCCGTAGACTCAGGAGAGCAGCTGTCCCAAACCATGTAGTGGAACAAAGTTGTAAGTCTGAGCCATCTACCTTTTAATTGTCACACCATCACTATCACATTTAACAAACTCTTATCATCACCAGCTACTTCAGCAGCAGGGATGGATTTGCCCCTTGCAGCAGATCAAAGATTCGAACACGACAACAACAGTAAGTAGGAACTCATTTTGAACCCTTTACTTGTCTGATACCTTCTCGTTGTGTGCATCATCTTCATATCAAAGTATACCCTGTGTGAAGTAAAACTAATTTTATGTATTCGTCCACTATGTATTTGTTCACTATGTTAATTTGTCTCTTGCACCAGCAGCAACTGCAGAAATACAACTGCCACCAGAATGTCCAACATCTGGTTTTCTAGACCATGATTACTGTTGTACGTATAAACTCTTTAAGTGTCTCCATCACCACAGCTATATATGAACACTTCAATATGAACAAGTTGGCTTAGCTCCATTTTTGTGACTGAATTGCATTTATTTCGATCTGTATGCAAACATCTACAAATTTAGAACAGTATAGCCTATTCTAAATACCGATTATATAATTCCAAAGGTTTGGTGCAGTCACCACAGGCGGGAGGAATGCAACCAGCATCACTTCCACCATCACTAGACTGCACTGTAGCACGGATGGATGTACCTTTGGCGGCAGAAAGACCAGACCACCCCCCCAGTAAGTAGGAATTCTTACTACAAGAAGTATGCACTTTTAATTTCTATGCATCTTCTTAATTTCAAAGTGTACCCTGTTGGAAGTTAAACTCATGTTATGCATTCCTCCACTATTCCTCCACTATGTTAATTTGCCTCTTGCCATCACCACCAGCAGCAACAGTGGAAATACAACAACCACTGGAATGTCCAACATCTAGTGTTGTAGACCATGGTTACTGCCGTACGTATAAACTCTTTACATGTCACCATCACCACCACTTATGTATGAACTCTTCAATATCAACAATTTGGCTAGATATTCATTTGATGTGACAGAATCGTGTTTATTTTAATCTGTATGAAAACTACAAATTTAGAACAATATACCTGAATATCTGAAATAATTCCTTAGGTTCCGTTCAACCACCAACCATGGCAGCAGCAGCATCAACCATGACCATTGGTAAGAACCACTTACAATATGTCATGTCATAAAACATTCAATCTAGCAAATAATTGTCCAATGATCATCTTACACAACTTGCCCTCCAATAGATGCTGTACTGGCTGAAAAGGATCTCCAGATTAAACGATTAACCTGTGAGCTAGAGAAAAGGTTGGTACATTAAAACTTCATTCTCATATAGGCAATCATTAAAAGAATCACAGAACCTGTTTTCTCTGTCAGAATCATGGAACCTGTTTTCTCTCTTTCAGAACAAAATGCTGTCACAGCTGTTCAATGAAGATCAGGTCGAATTCCTTGAAAGAAGGAAAGAAGTAATCTTATACATGCATGTTTGCAAATGCAGGTACACATGCAGACAAATTCATACATCTCATATCCTTGCTCAACAGGCTTGTTCCCACCTGGCTTTCTGCAAACCACAAGTGGTCTGCAAAGACAGTTTCAAATTGTCTGGCTCTTAGGTTGGCTGTTGGATGTGATGGATATGAATTCCTGCGAAAGGGTATTTCTTGAATTTTCCTATATTGTCCCTATACTGTGAGTAATGCATTAAATATGATTGTAGTTCTAAATGATGTCTTCATCTTCTCAAGAAATGAATTACCCAGTTCCATCGTATAGGACCATCGCCAGAAGACTGGAAGGACTTCAGTATGCCCCTGGTATACAGTTTGATATGCTAGATCTGGTGGCAGACAAATTGAAGTCTCTTCCCAGTCATGCACAAATGGTCGTTTTGAAAGTATGTCCCGTCCCAAAAACTACTAATAATTTCATTGTTATCAACTATCACAACTTAACCCTTACTTTCTGATCAATGATTCTAGATGGATGAGATGTCTATTGCTAGTGGTCTGCAATATGACCCTGCAACAAAATCTGTGTTGGGAACAGTGACCATGCCCCCAACTCCAGACAAAATGGCAAAGAAAATGCTGACCTGTATGTTGGGCTGTCTCACTGTCCATTATAAACAGACCATAGCATACCATTTTACCGGTTCCTCTGTGACTGGCACAGATTTGTGGGATTTTGTACTGTCAGTTATCATGGCTTGTGGGGAACGCAGAATCAGGGTGGTTGCTGTGGTAAGAATAAACCTATTTTTCCCACATATTCAACATATATTTCTGCTGAATGCCTTGAATGTAGATCTCCTTTAATTTGCACAATGTTTGTCCACTTTTAATTTAGTGCACTGATATGGACGCCAGCAATCAGGCTATGTGACGGGCTGCAGGTCTCAATGGTGGGGACGTCATGGATACATCTTTTATCCATCACCCATTTTACACTGGCAGCTATCTGTTTTTCTCTCCGGATACACCACACCTCATAAAGGCCATGAAGACTGCACTGTGCAATCATTGCTTCCAATTACCAGCCAGTATTGTCCAGAAAAACTTCTTGCCAAGCAACATGGTGAGCCTCAGATATATAATTTATTCCAAGTATAGTAGGTGTTGTCAGTATGGATCTCCACACATTTGCTTGTTCTGTTTTTGCTGTCCACAGGTCACCCTAAGGCCTATCGAAAAGGTCATTAACATCCAGGAGGGGAGCCCTGAAAAGCTGGTACCTGGACTTGCATCAAGCGCAATCTCCCAACAAAAATAGCTTTGAGAAAATGAAGGTAGGCCTATGGATTTTTGGGGTCAAGCATAAGATGTGGTGTCTGTATACAACACAGCCATGACTACAGTTGGTGCTTTTGTTATTTCCTCCAGTTCTTGTGATTATTTGGAACTGTACCATGTTGATATGGATCCTATTAGAAGTTAAAGGTTATATAACTGTTCCAACAGGTCGCCCCAGCTTGCAAGGTGTATTCAAAATCAATGTCCTCCGCCATTCGCCTATTGATTTCAGCAAAAGTGCTACCCCCCGAGGATGAGACAACAGCGTGGTTCCTTGAACTGGTGAACGATTGGTTTGACCTCATGACTTCACGCCGTTTTTGTAATGGTATGCCAAACAAAGTGACAAGTACAACCGTAAATGGCATTATAGCACTACCTTAAGTAGGATTAATATGATATGTTGTATGGTCAGTCAGTATTGGAATATAATTCCCTAATACCCCAACTCTTTCACCCCACTCACAGCATTGTCATTGCCAGATACAAGCATGGGACGTGCCAAACTGGAGCGTCTACAGGAGTTCCTTATCACCTGGACTCAGACACGGTTCCTATCTGTAAAGTAGGGTACCGTCGGCTTATGGAAACCCAGCCACACTGGGGTGCGCATGGCAACCTGTACAATGTTGGTGATGGCAGGCTCCCTACTTTTCCCCTCTGTGATGGTGGAACATCTACCATCTGTTCCACCATCCTTCATACCACCAAACCCCAACTGGGTGGCACACATGATGGACACAGGTTCCCTGAACTTGTCCTTCTTCTTAACTGGGCGTGTGTCAACTGATGCAAATGAGAACCTGCACGCACAGCTAAGATGTAACAACAACATGCATCCCCAGGCCAAGCAGTGTCGTACAAGGTTGAGACTGATTTCACTCGCCCAGTTTGAGAAGCCTGGCTCCGATGACGGTGCGTCACTGGTTGAATACAGTGACCACCTGAGGAGCAAAGAGGAAGGACTCAGGGAACCTGTGGAAATCGAAGAAATGAGTGATGACCCGGTACCTCCACTACCACTGGTTACATCCCAGACGTTGTATTATTTGACAGGTTGGGCTGTATTTAAGACCTTGAGACGGTCCTCTTGTCAGACCTGCAAGGACTTCTGTCTGTCCAATAATTCAATCTCCACAGACCACAGCTATGCTACTACTCACTGTGATGACCCATCTTTGCTGACCTTAATTCACAGCAATGGTGGTCTGAAACATCCCAGCAAATGCATGCATGAATACCATCTTACACTTTATGAGTTAATGCAGAAGTCTTTGCCAGCCTTATTACAATCTGATGACCCCATCGGTCAAGTGATGACCACTCTCGACAGAGACACCGAATGGCTCCCTGCTTGCCACAGGATCTCTAAGAGAGTGGTTAAAAGGTTAGCAATGCTAAGACTACATATGCTGGTCAGAGAGGCATCAGCTGGGCCTGTGTCTGTACAGCATGACAGCAGGTCTGCCAAAAGGGCCACCTCAGTAAACTGAGAGATAGTATGGCCACTGGGTATTGTAACCTTGGTTAAATGCGTGTATGGGGAATGGATGTGTGCAGGGTTATTCTTGAGTATCTCCCTAGCGATGCCCACCACCGCAACTAGGGAAACTCCCCCCTGTCAGGTGAAAGGAAGGCAGATTGGACAGCTCATGCATTTAAGCATGAGGCCAGTCCGTTGCCTCCTCCCCAGGTTGGCGCAGGGTGTGTAGAGCTCAGGATCACACTGGCACTGGGTGAAAAATGTTTTACAAAATCGTGGGATTAAAAAAAAGCGATGCCCACCAGCCCCAACATACAGGGACCTGCCACTAGTGTGCCTGGTTGTGTCTAAACCCCTCACTTTTTTTTCTTACCATTTAGTCAATGTTATTTGACCTTTCCAAGTGTTTCATATTATGGCTATTTGGGATTAAAAGTGTTTTTTGCTTTCCCTTACCATTTGTCACTGGTACTCGACCTTTCCAGTGTCTCCTGTAATGGCCAGCACTATTTTGGTTTAAAGGTTTGTTGCATGCCTTCAATAGAAAGGTAGAAATGTGCCATGTCTTGGGTTATCTTACTTTTATTTATCTGTTTGGAAAGGTGTCTGAATTTATCAAATAAATACTGGGTGTACCACAAGTCATTTTTCTGTACTTTGTCCTACTGTATGCAATATACATTTTGTATGGCCTCCTAAAGGTTGCTCCTAACATCCATGTAGAAAAGTGTAGTAGGCTAGCTCAAGCTTATAAAAGTGAATATTAGGCTTTGTGCACTCAAACATTCCATAGGGAAAATTTTATATATGCAAACTCTTGAAAAAAAAAAGTGGCACCTTTCATACAATGCTCATATAAGACAATAAAGTTGATATAAGATAGTATTTTCTTTGTAAAGTGCAACATATATGTAATTTATAAGAATTATAGGCTATAGCCTATGACATTCAAAACAGATATGATCCATAGTGCTTTTGTAAAGTGAAATGTATATCATTTTGTAATTTATTTATTTTGTAAGAATTATAACATTCAAAAAAGATAAGATCCATAGTATTTTTCTGTAAAGTGGCTTGTATGAAAGGTGCCACCTACTTTCAAGAGTTCACATCACATTTATATAAAACTTTCCATATGGAATTTATAGGGTTGTGTGTTCTACAATATAAGTAAATGTATTCATCAGGCATAGATATATTTGAATAGTGTGTATCTTTCATGGTTGGCATACTGAACATAATTTATATTTTATATAGGCCTAATCACCCCCACCCCACCTTGTAGATTTGTACTGTAAATCTCAAAGCTGATAATACATTTTTCATTTAATTTAATCTCATTTCATTTCATTCATTCTGTACATTAACGTTTTGATTCACTCAAGAGTTGAAGCTCCATAACTGATACCCTCTAAAGCCAGGACCACTGGTTGAAAACCGCTTGCAAATATAGCCTACTGTAGTAGATGCATGTGAGCAGCACTGTCTGAGCACTATACTGCTGGGAGAAGAGTGAAATGAAACAAACGCTCCTCCTTTCAGCAAGTAGGGGAGCTTTCACGCCATCTGCTGGGCGACTTGTGCCATACCATAGTCTGTGAGCGTCAAACTTCCTGATCTGTACTGCGCATGTCTGTTTCCTCCCAAGAACCAATGTGGACTCCCCCGTGGGTGCCTGCGCGACAACTCCTTTTTTCAATACTCCTTGGGGCCACCTGGGAGATCTGCCAGATTGAATTTGATGGTGTTGCTGCTGCTGTTGTTGTTGTTGTCCGTGACTTTGCCCCAGAATTCATTCTTCTTGAGTAGTATAGCGGAAGAAAACAGCAATTTGTTCTGGGGGGTGAGGCATGTTGCAAGCACAGCTTTCCATGGCATCTTCAGCTGTAATGTATTCATAATAATGGCAAAAAAAGGATCACTTCAGCACTGGGACACCTGAGGTAGAACTAGAACTATACTTGGGATGATGAAACCATAGACATGTTGTACGTTCAAGTTGCTGAAGTTGACAAACACACATGTTGTGTCATTTGAGCTGAACATCCCTACTGAATATCATGAAATAATATGTTGAACATGTTGTGTTGTGGCCTGAGAGCCCAGTCTGTCTCTTTTCTCTCTCTCGTCGTCTCGTAAGTTTAGAGATCTCTAGTGTGTGTGTGTGTGTGTGTGTGTGTGTGTGTTTTTCTGAGGGTACCTACTCTATGGGGGACATGGGGAGAACCCGCAAACTCCACACAGAAGGGCACTTTTGCCAACACCAACTGATGATGATGTAGAGGAGAGGAGGGGACAGCGCGGGACACCGACTGCAATTGGTGTCTTTGATAATGATAACGCACAAGCCTGACACAGTGTGTCAGAGGCTTCACATTTCAAATGCCTTCCTTTTCCTCTGATTGACTGGTAAATGTAATTGAAGGAATTAACGATCACACTGAACAGAGAGATAGAGAGAGGGAGAGAGATTGATGTGCGAGATTGATGTCTGTCTTCTCTGATCAGTGATCAGCACCGTACTGTATAATGAGGATCACACAGTCTTCCATTATATCCACTTCACAATCCCCCAAAACATTGTCATTAGATGATTTAGACAGGTGGACGGAGGAGGCTGGTATAAGCTCACAAAGTCCTGAAACACATTGTGTTGTGAACGTGTAGCTTGGCCACATTCCCTCAAAACAACCCAAGATATTTCAAATTAAAGTGCTTATAATTAAAATGATTTGAAACAGTAGCACTGTACTGCTACTAACTAACTACAATTCTGTCACCACTAAACCAACAGCATTTCATCACTGAAAACAGAAACCTCTCTGAGTCAGACCTTTAGCTTTATGCATGCTGCGTGGCTGTTGCAACTTCAACAACGACTGATGATGTTATTGATGCTTACTTGCCTAATAAAGGTCCGAAAATGGTATGCGGGTGGCTTCATCGCCTGCCGCGCAAAGCGACAAGGGCGTTGAAGCCGCCCCCCAATTGGAAAATGTTATATCCGCCCCTGCTGGTAAAACTAAGTAGACCTACACAGTTTTTTTTTTAATCGTTGAATGCTGAATTTGTTGGCAAACCAGTTCCCTTGTGTGAACCGTGAACGTCAAATGACCTGGCACTGATTTGTCTGAGAATAGAATCTTGCACCCTCTCACCATCATCAGCATTCTCTGCTGAAGCCAAACTGGAAGACGTTCTTTAATTCTCCACAAACAGAATAAGAATCAGCAGCTCAGCTAAGTTAGTACTGGCTATAGAAGAGGTGAGAAGAGAGAGGGGGGGAGTCAGGCTGCCTTCGCTCTAGCTTGGATCATTAATTAGCCTTCTAATTAGCAGGAATGCCACAGTTGGAATGTGACGGCTGCGTGGGGACGTCGGTGTGTGTGTGCGTGTGTGTGTGTGCACGGGGTGGGTGCGGCGTCAGGGGCGGATCTAGGCATGGGCATGGGGGGGGGGGCTAAATTACCTGACTGCCCCACCAAACATGATGGCATGCAAACAACCCAAATTTCAAATGTATTTCTCAACACTACTACTGCTAGGAACTAACTACAGTTGTGTCGCCATGAAACCAACAGCATTTCACCATTGAAAACAGAAAACTCTGAGTCAGACCTTTAGCTTTATGCATGCTGCGTGTCTGTTGCAACTTCAACAACAACTGATGTTGTTATTGATGCTTTACTTAAAAAGTCCTGTAACTGAAAATGGTATGGGTGCGGCTTCATCGCCCGTGTCGCTTCGCGCCACGGGCCACGAAGCCATACCATTTCTTCCAACATGTCCTCTTGCCCCCCCACCAAATGGGACATGTTACATCCGCCCCTGGTGGGTGCGGCGTGCGCGTGCATCTGTATGTGTGTGTGTGTTTGTGTTTCTGTCTGTCCTGTGACTGTGACCTGCCCTGGCTCCCAGTCTCCCAGCTTGTTAGAAATGACAGATAGATTCTCCAGCACTCACCCAACCCACCACCCCAACCCATCCATCTGCTGCTGGAAGCACGCCAAATCTTTACGACCATTTGCCGAGTGTGTGTGTGCGTGTGTGCGTGTGTACCCGTGCGTGCGTGTGTGTGCGTGCGCAATATGTGAGCAATTATGTGTGTTTAAATTCATAGCTGTTGGCAATGCCTGGAGCAGCCGAGAGCCCCATAAGCCTGAAAGAAAACGCTCACACTTTTTAGTAGCTGTTGTGGTGATTTGCACAGTTCTTCGGAGTTATAAAATCAGAGTTATAAAGATCAAATCCCGGTTTTAAAAGTCCAGTATAGGTTATACAGTATTCAAGGAATTTGCTTTGATATGAGGTGGAAGCTTCACACACAGCTCTGCCCGTAAAGTGCTCTGCATTAGTGTGAGAACTATTGTACATGTACTGTATGATTTCACACATATTTAATACCTTATACCAGTGGTGCTGGTAGTGCAGTGCAGCCTTATAGATCTGTAACTCTTGAAATCGTAAAATGATACTGGTATCATTTTACAATCTCAAATGATACCAAATCTCAAATAATAGCAAATAGACCCTCACAGGTCCATTTTGTATCATTATACGCTTTCAAGGGTTAAATTTAACTTGAAATCCTTCATTTTCAAGAATCTACACAATTAAAAGATGTTGTGCCAGTTTATGCCATGTTTTGCCAGTTTATCTCTCCTAAATTGTGGGCACAGACTTGCAAACCTTAGTCTTGGGTCCGAGAGACTAAGCTCAACATCACATGGTTCATGGTCCATGGCTAAAGGGCAGAATAAGTGGGCCCTGGTATGAAAAAAGTCGAAAACCAATGCTTTATACGAAGCCGTGGCTGACTGATGTGAAAGAATGCCTAGATGCTTTGTGAAACTGGTTATAAGCGTACAATAAACAAGCAGGACTTTACATATTGCAATATCTTCTGCAAAGACGGGTTTGCCGCGGCGTCAGAGCTTCTGATTCCCTAGAACCAGTGTGAGGAATGCAATATGAACTCATTTCTTGTCACATTGTTCTCCTCAGAAAACAGATTTAATTGTTTTCATAACAGACAGACGACAGAGGAAAAAACCTGTTTGTTCCAGTACCGCGCAGGGCTTAAAGTTCCGGGTATGGATTTCAGTCCTGAGGATTTCTTAGGGGTCATTTAATGGCATCAGTTCAAATGAGCACAAAAATCATTTTCAGTCTTGTGCTTTAAGCCCTGACTGTGTGTCTCTGCTGTATTTATGCTGCTCTGCCTGCCACAGCAGAGAGAGGTGGAGTTAGTTGTTTTTTTTACAGAAAGTGTGAGGATACAATGGAGTTCACAGGTATATCTTCAGAAGCAGGTATATCTCTAACGTTGAGGAAGACAGTCTTTGTCGAAACGCGCTCGTTGTAGTCTGCACAACGAGGTAAATAAAAATACACAGAAAGGACATTCATTGAGTGCTGGCGTTTTTCTCTTTTTAACTCTGCATTTTTGAGCCTTGCACCTCGAAGGATTTTATTAGTATGGAGTGTTGCGGGTTGTCTGCTTCGGCAGCCCTTTCTGTTCTTTCACATCTTCAGAAGCGCCTTTTAATACTTTTCATCGGTTCAATAGTTTTGAGGGCGGTCCAGTTGTGTAAACACAGACGTCGTAAAACACAAACATTGATGGCAAAAGTGTGGATGCAATGCAAATGATAAATGTTTAGCGTCCTTCACTTCATACAGGTGTGATTGTTTTGTCTTAATTACACACAGACATTAAGTGTGTTCACTGTTCTTTACGAAAAAGCAGTGAAATGTGTCACATATTCGGTCTACATGCCGAACACAAGGGTAGGCAGAACACGACAATTAATTAATTCCATTCTTTAGTATTATCATTTGATCCGAGTGTATCGTTTGACGATCGTTGTGTTGTTATAGTTCATTTGGGACAGAATGGGCGTGACCATTTTGAAAAACTGCACCTGCACCCATTCTATCCCATGCATTCGAAAGGCATTTTCTCAGAGTCAACCGCTGCATATTGCATGTACTGTACATCGGTAAATACAACGGGACTGAACGGCACTTCCAGGAATCTTGACCCGGATGTTCTAATCTTTCACAGACGGTTAGAGGGAGGGAGGGTTAAGAAACCATACAGACACACAGTGGAGTCACCATACATCTGGTTCCGGAGATCTGGCACTTCAAAATAAGGGTTTTGACTGAAAGCCGTGGCCAGTTCCGTGGCATAGAAACAGAACATGATGACACTGTCGTGTCCGGCATGCTTTGGGTTATGTTACTGCATATACAGAATGACACATTTACTAAACTAGACCCCTATGTGCCCGTTGTGCATTGTCTACCGGCCTGCTTCAAAACGATGGTACTTGGGAACATCATAATACCCCTTGTCAACTTGTCATAGCACCTGTTTTAACGATCTGTGTCCCTTTTGTGCCCACATAATACTGTAATATGGAGATCCCTCTCTGTATCCTGTCTGCCTGCCTCTGTCTGAAAAGTAAACTGGTTAAGTAATTGGCAGGTGTGGGGTTGCCATGGCAATCAGTTGGCTAAAGCAGAGGCTGGAAATTGCACAGGTGAGGGGACTGTGTCTGGTTAGGCTCACTGGTAGAGCCTGGCCATAGCCTATAGGCACAGACTTGAGGCCGGGTGCTGCACTCCTGGCGGGGGTGTGAAAGGTGTGTGTTAAATTTTGAAGTCGGTGGGCCAAGCGGTTCTGAGTTAAGTTCATTACAACCATAGATGCATGCGAGCGCGCGCGCGCACACACACACGCACACGCACGCACGCACGCACACACACACACACACACACACACACACACACACACACACACACACACACACACACACACACACACACACACACACACACACACACACACACACAGAGGCAGAGACAGAGACACGGCACATTTATAGTTACTGTATAGGTATATCTACAGTATAACTAAGTAATTGCCCTATGCTCATAGGCAGGCGGATATGTTGATCTGCCCTCCCATTCCAAAGTGCCAGTGGATGCATGTTGCTAATTAATCAATGAAAGCATAACTCATTATTGGGGGAGAAGCTGTTCTACAGTCAATTAACTTGTGTAACTCGTGTTGGGGAGGTAAAGTGATCATTTTGGCTGACAAAACTGTCATTCTTCTACAGAATAAGGTAGAACTGTAACTCATGGAGATAGAGCATCGTCTCAACCACGTTTATCACCATAACACCCAAACAAGCACAGGTTGTCACCATTAACGTCCTAACACAGGGCATATGTAGGTGGAATGATTCTTTCTATAGCTAGAATAGAAGTGTGCACTCACGTTTTGCCCTGAAAGTGTCTCAATCGAGTTCTACACGGGTCACTACATATACATTCAAAATGTGTACATAAACATTCTGATTTCAAATCTTGTTGCACCCGTAATTAGCATTGCAGCTTGCCACGTTGTTTAATAGAAAGCATTTTTATTCAAGCTCCCCGGAATACTTTTCCGGGTTGGGGTAAGTTAGGTCACAGTTGCACACCGGGAGCACATCCCCCTATTAGTTTGTATTGGCAGTGCAGTCAGCGTGCATATATCGAACACACCCAATGGTCAGAGTGCCACAATTTGATTTTATTTTTTATTTAACAATGCAGCATGCAGCAATGCAACCCAGTCTCATGAGGTTTAGGCGAATATGCACAGATATGCCAATCCGTCCATACTCGCCTAGAATAGGCAAAATTCTGTGCACATTCCCTTACAATAAATCCATGCATAGTCAGCCTACAATAAATCCGTGCATATTATACTTATACTCCACTGAAAATGAATCCATGCATAGTCAGCCGCGTCCGAGTTGCGATGTGTTAGGGACAGAATAGTAAATATTATAAAACCCAAACTGCCCCACCCCCAAATAGCCACTTCCGTGTTTGTGAAAACCACGCCCAAGTACATATTTTACGGATTTTTTGCTTTAACTAGTAGTGTATGCAGGCAATTTGTAGGTGGCATTCCGTGCATAGTGTAATACTATCTGTGAGACCGGGCTGAGCAATGCTAATTTCAGCTGCAGCAAGAGTCTAACACCCGTCAAAACACGTGTGAGTACTTTATATCTGAAATTGGATTGTTTATTTACACGTTTGAATGTAAATGTAGCAACCCGCATAGAACTCGATTAAGACACTGCATGACGCTTGGGAAGTACGAGCATCATGACTCATGAGGCATGGCTAATTATGTAATAATTCAATGACGTGTGAATGACGCTGCCATTCCTTAAATTTGTTCAAGTTCTTGCCCCTACCCGCCCACCACTGAAATCACCGGCAGTAAGCATATGTGCCCAGTCTGACTGCTTTCATCACTCCCTCCATAACAATCCGTCAGTTATTCACTCCCCGGTTCTGTCTCATTTGGAATAATACGGCTGCGTAATCTTGTCGTCTGCTACGAGATCAGATTTGAAAAGGTTACAGGTTGCTGTTGCTCAGAATAGAGCGGCTCGTCTGCCTCGTCTGGCAAAGTGGCTCATCTGCGGACATCCGTCATATGGCTGGTGGTTGAACAAAAGAGTCCTCGTATGCTACTGAATAGAACATTATTAGCAGCGATAACCCGCACAGCTTGTCTCACAAGTTACAGCACATACAGTACAGTAAAGGCCTATTCAGAGTTTGATTTTCGGTGGCCACCGCGACCACCGTTGCCTACAATATGACGTCATACCACCACAACCACCGCACTTTCCAGCCCTCCTCTCGGATTTTACTAACCACCGCACCGCAGCGGTGTTCACTGGGAACGCCCACCAAACGGAGCCACCAGGCATTGTAGTTTGGTCCAGAATTCAATAATAGAGACAATAACAAATAGAATAGGAAATAAACATAAAAGCAGCAGACATTATTATAATTGAGGCAGGTAGGAAGTATAGAGCGAAACAGTGGGGGGAATCATAGGGGGAATAAACAACGCGAGGAGACGTGAGGACAACGGGGGGGGGGGGGGGGGGGTGGTGCTGGTAGTGGACTATGGAATAGTGGTGGTCGCGGTGCTTTGAGCGGTGCTCGCGGTGACCACCGAAATTCTGAACCCTGAATGAGCCTTAAGCCTTCCTAACATGGTTGGGAGCAACTTCTGCTAACTTTCCTGCTATTGATACACTTCAAATAGATTTATGACCGCTATCATTGCCAAAGATCTACAGCAATCTTTGATTAGTAGCGTTATTGTTTGTTATGATCCTCCTGATGCTTGCGGCCACGAGCAGTGCTAGCCTCCTCTTGCCAGCTGAGGGATCTGAATAAGAGACGGACCGGAAGTAACATCCTGTTTTCTTACAACTAAAGCTGTGGGCGTGGCTTCAGTTCAGCTGGATCTCCATCCATCACCACCCACCAGGCAAACCAGGCATACTTAATGAACTGGTAGGGTGGAATCGTAAGAATGACAGTTTAAAAAAAACAATGTCTTACTTTTCATGTAATATTAATACATGATTATGTTTTAGGGTAGAAAAAAATCATGGCACTTCATCTTTAAAAATCCTTGCAGGGTAACACTACGGCAACAAGAACATTTCACAAGAACAGCTTTTCTTGCAGATGTGGCAGACAATGAGCTCTTCACACTTTCCTGATCTTTGACTGAGAGTTCTCTGATTTTTTTTCGCACATTCTGAACTAATTGTGCCGATTTGTCCCATGATTTTAAAGTTAGGCTATAGCTCTGATGGCTAGCGTTAAAGACTGCTCCTGAATCCACACATGAAATGCAGCAGCCACCCAATGCTGCAAAAAATACTAGTCAGATTAATCACAGCTTCAAAATTAATTTAATCATGATTAATCACCATTCGAAATATGTCCAAAATATGCCATGTTTTCCACTACTCCAACTACTAAGGCACACGTAACTCGGTAATGGCTGTGTTGTAATAGTATTTTTGTATGTCTGATTGTGCGGGCATGTGTGTACACTTGTTTTTAATTAATGTCCTGTAACGTTATGTCATTTTTAAAAAATGTTTGTGAGGGTATTGTCTGTTTATTTTACACGGCTTGGTTGAATGCTTGATTCTGTTTGGTCAATCGCAGGGGCGGATGTAACCTTTCCCAATGTGGGGGGGGGGGGGGGTAAAAATGGTATGGGTATACCATTTTCGGTTACAGGACTTTTATTGGACAACTAAGCATCAATAATAACATCAGTTGTTATTGAACGCAGAATGCATAAAGCTAAAGGTCTGACTCAGAGAGTTTTCTGTTTTCATTGATGAAATACTGTTGGTTTAGTGGTGACACAACTGTAGTTAGTTATTATTAGCAGTAGTAGTGTTTCACATCATTTTAAATATACGCACTTTAATTTGAATTATCTTTGAAATGTGGGTTTGTTAATTTGCATGCTATCATGTTCGGTAGGTGGGGCAGTCAGGGCATTTAGGGGGGCATTGCCCCCCATGCCTGCCCATGCCTGGATCCGCCCCTGGTCAATCGCCAAATTCAGTTCTGTGTTATTTCTGGATATAACAGACCGGTGTCTAATCAAAGCCTCGGAGCACCTGCTGCGCCCCGCTTGATTTAGAGCTGTTTCAAACATGACAGCATGTAAACACCCTCACACATGCACAAACACACAATGTCACCACGGCTAAATAAACATTGCTTTCAAAAATGATTTTTCGAAAAGCTTTGAGCTAGAAATAGACGTTACAATACGCCGATAATGGATTCTATTTGATCAACTCACTTTGTTTTTTTTTCCCAAAGTGTTCTGCAGCTGGGCAGGCAGGCACTGCTCGGCTTGTCAGACACTTATGGAATACATTTGTTACCGAAAGCAAGGAAACACCTCTCGTTTTGTTGTGTGTCTGGGTCAATTTTATCAATGTATGTAGTTAGTAGCCTTTATGTTAGGGCTATGGCTGAGACAATGACCACTCAGCCAAACTTTGGCTGGTATTCCCGAACATCTTTTGTCAGGTATGGCGTAGCCAGGTATGGCGTAACAGTACGTTTTAACGGTGGGTGATGGACAAAAACCGTCGCCCGATATCAGCGATGCCGACGGTCATTACCGTAAATTCGCGCTTAGAATGGCATGCAAAATGAGTACCGTAAACGACGGCGCTGTGGTGCACTGAAAAAAAGTATGATGGAGGAGGAAGTGGGACGGAACTAGGAACCAAACTGCGCTGTATGGTTTTGGGTCGAGGGCAAAAAAGCAGCACTTGGCTCTGATTGGTTATCCCCGGCCAAACGTCGGCCGTTTCGGCCGAAAAGCTCACCAAAATTTTTATCTTTCCGGGCGACATCGCCCGCCCACGTCGCCCGTTCTGCTGCTGTCGCCCGAATCAGCGGCGCCCATAGAGAAATAATGGATGTCGGGCGACGGTGCTTTAATCATCACCTGCCTCCCCTGCCGTAGAGTAGGTTTTGGCCATCAAGAGCTAGGGGAGTACAGTAACATTTTTAATTGGGGGGTCAGGTGATTTCTGGACTTTTTGATTTGCAGGATTTGATTATAGGTAAAAAATAATGGGTAATAATAATGGTAAAGCGGAGGCCAAGTTCTGGTGGTACAGGCTTTTGGCCTACGAGGAGGCCCCAAGCGTGATTTGCTGCCATGCAGCCAATAAGAAGACTTACACCTTACCAGGCTACGACATACCTGACAAAAGCTGTTCGGGAATACGAGCCATTATCCTTTACGTATCTATGCATAGCATGCATGTGTTTTTTGTGTGAGTGTGGGTATTTAAAGCGTGTTTACCAAAGCTAAGTGTTAACACAGACGAATCGAACAGCTGTCCATTCCGGCTAATCGTCTACAGCCCTGGGGCCAGAGCAGTAATTGAACCGGAGATGTAGTTGTACTATTAGTCACAAAGTCTGGGTCTCTCTGGGGCTCTTTATTGCTGTGCTGCATCAAAACAAGCCATAGAGCACAGTACAGTACAGTACAGTACACAGGGGCGGATTGGCACATATTTTCCCACCGGGACAATTTTGCCTTTGCCAGGCCACCCTGGGGGGTGGGGGCAGCTGTTTAACCAGATGTAACTCTTTGAGAGCGTAAAAATGAAACCAAATGGACCCTTGCGGGTCCATTTGGTTTCATTTTTACGCCCTCAAGAGTTAAAATATTCATCATGTGAATTAGCCCAGCTTAGTCTACACAACTAGAGAATGTAGAAGATTAATGGTCATTTTGATCTGTATGTTCCAGGCGAGCATCTAGCACATTCTAGTGCATTTTGGAAGTGCCACTAGTGCATTTTGGATCTTGTCCAGGCCACTAGGTGGCGCAGGCCACCGGGAAAACTCCCTGTACTCCAGATGGCCAATCCGCCCCTGACAGTACAGCACATATCAGAGCGGCTTTGTGTTCCAAGCGCAGCCATCACACAGGGCTGCCCACTAATACTCCACACAACAGTCAACCTCTACAACTGTTCTCCCACCCAGGGGACGGATTGTTACAAAAGGAACACATAATGGTCTGGGAAGAGGCAGGATTGAGAGGCGGCGGCGGCGCCATGGCTCCGATGTCTAGTACACGCGGTTCAGACGCGTGGAAAAAACAGCCTTTGAGGAATTAAAGAACTGTTGCACGACAGGATAGCATCCTGTTTTCTCCCTCGTTCACAGCCGCACGTGTATCTTGTTCATGCTTGTTTGTGTCTATTTTAGTGTATGTGTTTTCGAGTGCAGTGAATGCAGGTTCTTCTGTGTGTGTGTGTGTGTGTGTGTGTGTGTGTGTGTGTGTGTGTGTGTGTGTGTGTGTGTGTGTGTGTGTGTGTGTGTGTGTGTGTGTGTGTGTGTGTGTGTGTGTGTGTGTGTGTGTGTGCGCTTGCAAGGTGAGATGACCTGTGTGGAAACAAAGCCCAGACGACATACAACAATCCCATCTGTCAGAGAGAGAGGGAGAGACGAAGACAGCTCAATGAACATACACTCTAAATTCTAACTCGTTGACTTTATTTAGAAAAACTTAGGAAACTCATTGCCTCAGAAAAACTACGTAAACTCTAACCTGGAAATCAGGAGTGAAAGTAACTTGTTCATTCTGAGTAAGCAGTACGAGTATCTTAATAATTCTGAATAAGCAGTATTTGATTATTTTGAATCTGCACTACACAACCCATTTATTCTGAGTAAGCAGAATGTGGTAATTTCAAATGTTCACTACAACCTGTTTATTCTGAGTAAGCAGAATGTGGTAATTTCAAATGTTCACACGACACAACCCGTTTATTCTGAGTAAGCAGAATGTGGTAATTTCAAATGTTCACACTACACAACCTGTTTACTCTGAGTAAGTACTACATGGAAATTTCAAAAGTTCACACTACACAACCTGTTTACTCTGAGTAAGTACTACATGGTTATTTCTAATGAGCACACTACACAACCTGTTTATTCTGATTAAACAGTACTAGATCAATTTAGTACTATAACATTTAGTTATTCTCAGTGTGCAATACTTCATTTTATTTAGCAAAATCTCTTAATTATAATAAATGTCTTGATCTGATAACATACATGCATTCATGTGATTTCAAAACACAATTTATTTGTCATGCATGTGCAAAACAACAACAATACAATAATGCATTGACAAACATTTCAACTGTACTTACTGTACGAGATAGTAATGTTTACAGTCAGATGTTTACTCTACAAGATTGTAATGTTAACAGACAGATGTTTACTGTACAATATAGTAATGTTACCAGACAGATTAAACTACAGACAAAAAAAGGTTCAGTGTCGTACTGCAAAACAACTAAGTGCACACTTGTAAATTAAAAAAACAACAACAACAAAATAAAGTCACATTGAGGTGCAATATTCTTTTTTCCCATTACCAGCTGATACGTAAACAGAAAATAATGTTCAGTAAAACAATGGCCTCCGCTATGAGATTGTAGGTCTAATATTTTCTGAAAAATTGTGAAAATGTGGCTCAAATCTTTGAATATAATATTTCGGAAGCAAACATTTTTTAACTCAAACCTTTGCTTCTGGTGCATTCCTAGAACATGTTTTCTGATAACTATAATCCAGTGTCAGAAAATGGAATCAGAAACTAGAATCTAACACCAGGAACTGGAATCTAGTGTCAGAAACTACATTCTAGTGCCAGAGAGAAGAATCCAGTGCCAGAAACTAGAATCTAGCACCAGGAACTAGAATCTAGTCTCAAAATAGAATCTAGAACCAGAAACTAGAATCTAGCAGCTGAAAGTAGAATCTATGATCCGAAACTAGAATCTAGTCAGGACAAATTGGGTTAGGCTTGGGTTTTTTCAGACTTTGGATTTTTGCTCAAGGCAAGTATCGCACATCATGACTACCTGCTGCTCCAGTACAGTACTAGTAGCGACGGGCTCTAGCTGGACAGTGGCTCCAGTCAGCACACCAACCATAACTTCAGCCAGGTCCTCCGCTGTATCCTGTAGCCTGCAAAGAAACACAAGTGAACCATAATGTTATGTTTGTTTCCATTTTTGATGAATGTTTTCCCCAGAATAAGGATGCTAAGGTTCAATATAAAGTTAAAATTTTCAGTACTGAATAGAAACTGATGGACAATTATCAGTAATATGCTATACCTCAGGTGCAAAGATTTTTTCATAGCGTAATATGATATGAGTCCAAGAATTAACAGTGTAATTCCGGGGTGCCGTGAATGAAAAGAGTATTTACAGGCGTGCCTTGAGTGAAACAAAGTTTGAAAACCCCTGCACTACAGACACAGAGTGAACCAGTAAAGTTAGGTAAATACCTGTGTTGATGCAGGCCCATGGCTCCAGTCAGGAGATGGATGAGGTTGTGGTGTAGCAGCTCTGTTTTCAAAGGATGTGTCCTTTATTCCTGCAGAGAGAGATGCCATCCATATTATTATTAACAGTATTATTTTAGCTCATCTGCAAGCTCACGCCGCCTTGCAAAGGAATTGAACGGATCTGTGGACTTGTACATCTGCAATTTTGGGCAAATGTCCCACTGTCGCCAATAGTACTTTATTGAGTTCTATTTTAATCTATACCAACTCACATTCGCCAAAGTGTAAAATCAGTCATTATGTCCTTTAAATCCACTGTACATAGTCAACAAAACAACATGATATTCAAAATTTGCTGTCAAAATCAACACTAACTACAGATTGTGTAGTCTCACCTATGCCATGAACCAGGGGACGTAGCCGTAGATGGGAGGGAAGGCCTCGCAGGTGGACTCATGCCGATGTAACGACGCCCTGTATGGTCACAAGAGGGTTGGTCTCGTTGGGAGGGGGGGTGTGGCACAAGTTGTAGTGCACGCCGGATATGCATCATCTGGTGGTGATGGATGGAGAGGGAGGGAGACAAATGAAGGGATTCATTAATCTAAACAAATGGTCTGCTTTTACGGATTAGGTTCTGCCAGACAGTAGGGTACTAGAGAGCTGCGCAGTCCCGCCCATGGCAATGCTCACAGCCATCATTTTTCCAAAACGATTTATATAAAAACTAAGACAATTATGCCACTGACAAAGCTAAATGAGGTTGTCACAAATCGTGATAAGAAAAACAATGTTTTGGGCCAATCAAATAATTTGAAAGAAGAAAAACTTAAGTGTTGTAGCCTGATGTTTTTATCGTCTTGCTAATTTTTTCAAAATAGTGTTTGTGTTGTCAAGATTTGTCACAACCCGAGTTGGCTTTGTCTGCAGCATAATCATCTTATACAAGTCATTTTTGAAAAGTCTGGAAATTACTAGATTTAAAAAATATTTTAAACAAACCGCATGTAGTATGCCAATATACGGTAATATATTATATACAGTAACACATCTGTAGTACTTCAAGGTGGTCTTCCTATGGTACAATGACGTTTTTACCTGGTGTAGGACACCAACTGATTGACAGTGTCAGTAAAGTTATTTGAAGCAGATCTGGGATTCCACCATCATATTATACACCATATTATATAGTTTGCTGCATGTTTTACAATATGTCTGATGCAATGAAAGTTAAGTGTGTGGATTGTCCGTTTTAAGTGAAGAGTCAAAGTGCTTACCCATTACTCTGCAGTCTGCCCAGGAACATGGATTTTTAGGAAAGTCAAGTTGGAATCCTCCACGATGGTACAGTAATATGTTGAAAAGGAAAAAAAGGAATAGTTAATATAGCCAATATACAGTACCTACATTACATAGATATTTTAACTATTCAAAAATGTCAAAAATAGCAGATTTACAAGCACTCAAGCGTCAACGTGACACGTTGTGAGCTTGTGGAGCTTGTGAGCGTAAACACAAAACCAAATGGACCCACAAGCAGGGGTTGACACTAAGGTCTCCGAGGCACTTGCCCATCGGGCAAGTGCAAGTCAGGTTCTACTTGCCCTCAGGAATGGTCACTTGCCCCCCAAAAATATATTGTAAATTTTGCATTTAAGTTTACTTCCTACTTGGGTGCTTTAAACCAGGGGTTTTCAACACGTGGTCCCTGAGAGGGTTCCAGGTGGTCCCCAGCTAAGTTGATTAACCAGATGTAACTCTTGAGAACGTAAAAATGAAACCAAATGGACCCTTGCGGGTCCATTTGGTTTCATTTTTACACTTTCAAGAGTTAAAATTCATCATCTTAACTAGCCCAGGTCGCAATGACTGCCTTCAAGACAAATTTATCTTGTGTTGTGTTATTGCGCACTAAGTCACACACTTGCCCGATCGGGCAACCAGGTAGCAGTCTTCACTTGCCCCACCATTTTTTTACTTGCCCCAGGCAAGCGGGCAAGTGTTAGTGTCAACCCCTGCACAAGGGTCCATTTGGTTTCATTGTTACACTCTCAAGAGTTAAATATGGTTAACCACCTTCCCACATTTAGCTGGGGACCACCTGGGACCCTCTCAAGGACCACTGGTGGTCCCTGGACCACTGGTTGAAGAACACTGCTCTACACCAAGTGTCTTTACCAAAACATACCAATTGATAAGGTCTATCAAATCAGCTTTCCCCTCTCTTTTTTCTCCCTCCACATGAAATGAGGAGAAAAAAAGGGGAAAACACCCCTGCATTCCTTCTACTGTAGCAGACACATATATACCTGAACTACAAACTAAACGTTTTTTATTGTTTAAGCACCCTTACCCTTCAGTGAATCTGTTAAAGTTGTTGAATTATACCAAAACAACTAGCTCAAATGCTTTAAAAAATGCACACTTTTAGGACTCAAACGTGACAGAAAGCAAGCAGATAATACTCACTGCATGAAATTCAACACAAATCAGATAAGTTAAGGAAGAATGAAATGTGTACTCACCAAAATAGACGGTTAAAACAATCCTAACAAACAGTTTGCCTCCATTCCTCTGTCTCTCTGTGCTGAGCTTTCTCTTCCTGTAACTGAAATGCAGTGACGTCCAGTTTGAATAGAAGCCCCGCCCAGGACATGTCTGCGCATGCGTGGCTGTTAGACAAACCCTATTTTTCTGGATTAATACAACTAGTTCGACCCCAATGTACAAGTAACACACTTTTACTGGGTTTTAATGTTTGGAACTTATTTTTTCTAAATAAACCCAACTCAGACATATTATGTTAGTCATCTTTTTGGACCAAACGTACTATTAATGTAGTTCACATGATTAATGCCAACATTCTGATAAAAACTGAATAAGGTTAACTCTGTAATTTTGATTGAGCAGCATCAATCAGCATGTCAACTTTTAGAGACGAAGAGAGTTCAATGTACTCTACACACAGAGAAAAAGAGCCGTCAATGAACATGTTTACTATATGGAAGGATGGATGTTTGGATGTTAGGAGGGCAGACAGTTCATGCGACCGACATACAGCCTACGCCTTACCCCTTATGAGAAAACTAAATTGTTACCAAGAAATTTCTTCAGCAATGTGTTTCGGCAGAGTGTTTAATAACGTTGACATTAAAGTTTTGTGTGGGAAGCCTTATAAAAACATGTCAAAGTCAGGGTATAAGTCAATAACCTACAAAAGCAAAATGTGCAAAGGTTCGAACAGTTGAATTCAACAGTTGAATTTCAACATTTTAGTACATATTAGAGACCATTAGAGACTTAGTAACGATAAATATCGGATAAAATGGCCGAATTATTTTTTTTAAACAATTTCGAAGAAGGCAGACAGAGAGACAGGCATACAGACAGACAGTAAGGCAGGTAAACAGGCTGGCTGACAGACAGACAGACAGACAGACAGACAGACAGACAGACAGACAGACAGACAGACAGACAGACAGACAGACAGACAGACAGACAGACAGACAGACAGACAGATCCCGGGCGTGAGCAGCAACCAGTGGATATAGGAGGGCACCAATAACTGCAGTGGACACAATCGTCTGTGAAGAGACAACACTGTGTTTCTCATTTCGGTTCATATCTAGTTTGATATTGGGACCCACGGAGTGAGACCAAGTGCAATGATGGAAGACCATGCTATTTGTAAGAGAGAATGGGAGAGAGACACTGAGCAGTGAGAGAGAGAGAGGGAGGAGGAGGAGGTAGGGAGAGCAAGAGAATGAGTAAGCTGCTCTACGGACAAGTTCTGGATGAGTAAAGGCACTGACAGCTACTCTCCCCCTCTCTGTCTCATGCACACACGCACGCACGCACACACACACACACACACACACACACACACACACACACACACACACACACACACACACACACACACACACACACACACACACACACACACACACACCATTACCGTTCCTCTGTACTTCTCTGCTCCACAGAGAGTTTTGTACAACGTATAAAGTATACACTACACAGCGTTGTAAACTAGGCAAGTACATCTTGTTTAATGTCATTTTGAGAAACCTTGACGTTACTGCATGTTGACTTTGTACTTCTCCACTATAAATACAGTTAACTTAGTTAATAGTTGTTACTTTGCAGGTCTTTTTGCAGGGTTTCAGGACAAAAACATCTTTAAAACACTAATACCTCCTGTTTTTTTCTTCTTCAGCATTCAATAACAAATTGTCCTGTTGTCCCCTCAACAATTAGAATAATAATAGCTATGTCCAGTGGTTGCAGATGTTTATCATGTATGTATCATGAAATACCTGTAGTTCAAATATCCAATTGAGAAGTTCAACATGTGTGTTTGGTACTTGAAGTACGTTTAGATGACAATACCACTTTAATTCAACTACAATTTCGTTTATAATTGTACTTGTGCACTACTTAAGTCTATATTTGGTTTGTGCAGAGCTTTGGACTATAGTGATTGGGTTGCATTCCTTTTGGCCACCATCTAATCTTCCAGTTAGCAGCCTGTCTGGTTCGGTCGGGTCGGGTCCGGTTGGGTCCAGTCCGGTCGGGTCCGGTCCGGTCGGGTTCGGTCCTGTGACTGTCCAGACCAGAGGAGACCAGAATGAGAGCAGGGCCGTTGGTCAGCATTCTGCCTCTCTGTGTCCAGATGGTGGATGTGAAAGATCCCAGTTAGGGGTCCCAGCGCTGCGTCCTTGAAGCCTGGGTGATTTATACGCCAGCAAAGGCATCCAAAAGGCAGGCAGGGGGAAGAAAACTTATACTGTGTGCGTGTGTGCGTGCGTGCGTGCGTGCGTGCGTGCGTGCGTGCGTGCGTGCGTGCGTGTGTGTGTGTGTGTGTGTGTCAGGGGTGGATCTAGGCATGGGCATGGGGGGGCAATGCCCCCCTAAATACCCAGTCTGCCCCCCCAAACACGATGCAAAACAACCCAAGATATTTCAAATTAAAGTGCTTATATTTAAAATGATCTGAAACACTACTACTGCTACTAACTACAGCTGTGTCACCACTAAACCAACAGCATTTTATCATTGAAAACAGAAAACTCTCTGAGTAAGACCTTTAGCTTTATGCATGCTGCGTGTCTGTTGCAACTTCAACAGCAGCTGATGTTATTATTGATGCTTTACTTGCCTAATAAAAGTCCTGTAACTGAAAATGGTATGGGTGCGGCTTCATCGCCCGTGGCGCGAAGCGACACGGGTGATGAAGCCGCCTCCTTACCATTTTCTCCTGCCCCCGCCCCCCAATTGGGAAATGTTACATCCGCCCCCGATGCGCGCGCGCGCGCGCGTGTGTGTGTGTGTGTGTGTGTGTGTGTGTGTGTGTGTGTGTGTGTGCGCACAAGAGAGAGAGACATCTCAATGTGTATTCTTTCCAGTCCAGTCACGTCTGCGAGTGTCTTCTCTCTTCAACTTAACCTAATTGCTCTCATAGTATACAGAGTAATGCTCTTGTTTATTTATTTGCTCGTCGATTTAGTTATACTTTGGAGGGTGCTTGCGGGGGGGAGTGCACGTGCATATATACATTATATACTACTGTGTGTGGGAGTCTTTCGTGCGTGCACGTGTGCACGTGTGCATGTGTGCGTGACCTTGCAGCAGTACATAAACGTTGGAAACGTCCCCGCGCCCCGTGCTGCCTGCCTGCCCGCAGTTCGCCCCGTGCAGGCCGGGGTTATATTCATGATCACCACCCACCGCGTTGTCTCCAATTAACTCTGCCATCACACCACGGCCCTGCCCCGAGCCCCGGAGGCCAGGCGGGTGGGTGGGTGGGTGGGTCGCTTCTCTGAGGCAGCTAGCCTCTGCCAACCCCGCCCAGCCCAGCCCCATCCCGCCCTGCAGCCGCGCTCATCAGCCTGCCCTCCCCCGGTGCATGCGTGCACAGCTGCACGGCGGCACGCACAACCGCACTAATATAGCCTCCCTCCTCCTCGCTGCCCCAGGAGGACCAACAGGAGAAGACATGGAAAACGTTTAGTCTTTTCATCTCTTTCCAATCTTCCAATTATGTCTTATACCAGCGCTGGCTGATTGAGCCTCGGCTGAGTCATAAAGAAGGAGAGAGAGAGAGAGAGTGAGAGTGAGTGAAATTTCCAGCATCGTTTGCTGCCGCGGAACAACCGTTTGGCAGTTGGGAGTGTTTTATGTGGCAACACACACCTTTACCATAACTGTCACCTTAGCCAAACCCTTACCATAACCCCCTAACCAAACCCTTACCCTAACATTAGCCTAAACCAAACCTAACCACGAGCATGACGCAACACAGAACCATTAATGCCGGAAAATACACTTCTGTAAAAAAGGCTAGGAAAGAATGAGGGAAATTAAGTATGTTTGTTTGGTTGACTAGTCAGCATGAACACACCATTGTGAAGGTTTAGAGAATTGTATTGAATGGAATGGAATGGACTTTGTGGAAGAGGTCGTTTGTGACGATCAGCTCGCGGCACACGTAGCCACGAGACCCCAAAAGAGAAATGGAGGGTACAGTGGTGAGCACTTGAGAATGGCAGTGGTACCACTTGAGTGCCTCCGTGGTGCCTCTGTGGTACCATCATGCCCCCCCCCCCCCCCCCCCCCTTAGTGGTACTAGTATTCTCACTTCATTTAAAGTTATCAATGGATGTAGCATGTACCAAAACGTTGCACATATATGTGAGATCGTGATTTATTTTCCTAGATTGGCAAATGCCTTCTAAAGTGAATTTGATTTATTTGTGTAGTTGTTGTCTCCTGGTGACAGCATGGAATTAAGTGGTACCGCCAATGATGTGGTGCCAGGGAGGCACCACGAGTCACACAAGTGCTTACCACTGTATGATGAGGGAATCACGGGGTAGATGTGTAGGGTGTGGAAGGAAGGAAGGAAGGAAGGGGAAGGAAGAGGAACAAAGTGAAAGGAGAGATTGTTTTGAGGTGAGGGGAGGAGGGAGGAGGGAGGAGGAAGGAGGGGGTCGTGTCGGGTCGTGTTGGGGTAAGAAGAGCCAGGAGTCTTTATTCTGGTGAGCAGTATAACGTTGACATTTTGGTGTCATCATGCCCAGTGCCAGTCCATCCGTCATCCATCCTTCACTGATGACTGAGTCCTGGAAACAAATCAGAAGCAAAGAGAGCCGCGCGGTGCTTTATTTTTTTGCCGCCTGGGTGCCGCCGCCGTTTCGCTTCTCGATCGGCGGCTTGCATGCACCGCCAGGCCCCGACGCGCCACACGCCGCCACGCGGCCCCTCCCTCTATATACCTGCCAGCTGGGAATTTATAACTCTCGGCTTCTCCCGCTCCAAGTCCGTTCATTAAGGTGGATGCGTCAGCACTGCATTTGTGTGCGTGTGCGTGAGTGCACTGAACTGTGAACACACATTCTTTTTCCTGCGTTCCCTCCAATTCATTTGATTCCTTATTTATCGGCGGCGTTTTCTCGCTGTTCATCTCTTGCCAAGTGCCGCGTCGTCGCCGCCGTGTATATATTTATTTGTGTGTGTCTGATGCGTTCGCGAAACACAGAGGGCATCAATCTCTGTCACTTAGCCGCTCCGCAGCGTCGCTCATCCCTGCCAGGATACCGACCGCGGGAGAGTGACGCCCCGTCTCCCCCTCCTCGCACCCCCAGTCCTCCCCAACACCTACGCCTCCTAACACCACCACCACCACCCCGCTCTCATCCCCACCAGGGGCGGATCTAGGCATCGCCTTGGGTGGGGCAATGCCCGCTAAATACCCAGACTGTCCCACCAAACATGATTAGCACCTTCACCTCAAGTTAGGTGTACAGTTTGCACTTTACTGGTCTGTTGCACTATTGTTTGTCTCATCTATATATTGTCTCAACTTTGTCTTATTGCACTGTCCATTGTCTTGACTATTGTCTTATTGTACTGTCTATTGTCTTATTGCACTGTGGAAAATGGAAACGCTATTTCATCCCTGTATATGTCCTGACATACACTGGAGTGACAAATAAAAAACCTTGAACCTTGAATGATGTGCAAATGACCCAAATTTCAAATACGTATAATATATTGCAAATTAAAGTGCTTAGAATTAAAACGATATGAAACACTACTACTGCTACGAAGTAACTACCTACAATTGTGCCACCGCTAAACCAACAGCAATTCATCATTGAAAACAGAAAACTCTCTGAGTCAGACCTTTAGCTTTATGCATGCTGCGTGTCTGTTGCAACATCAACAACAACTGATGTTATTATTGCTATTGTTATAATGCTTTACTTGCCTAATAAAAGTCCTGTAACCAAAAATGGTATGGGTGCGGCTTCATCGCCCGTGTCACTTCGCACCACGGGCGATGAAGCCGCACTCATGCCATTTTCTTTTGCCCCCCCATTGGGAAATGTTACATCCGCCCCTGATCCCCACCTCCTCCTCCTCACACGGGGAGAGCCTGCCACTAAACTGCCATGCATTTTAAAACTCTTTCAATACATAAATCTTCAAGAGAAACAAGGCGGACGGTATAGGGGGCCGTGCAACGAGAGGCGCATAGGGTGAGAGGTGGGAGGGGTGGGATGAAATTGTCGGGGTGGTGGGAGCATTTATTTATTTTTTTTTCATGCATCGGCAATCCGGGGAGTCAAAATATATGTTTACACATTTAAACCGACGAGAAATCTGGGAGTGACACGTCAGTTCTCATTGCTATTCCAACTCTCCTCTCCCCGTGCGGTGTGTGTGTGGCACACTGCCTGGGTGCCCCCACCCCACCCTCCGCCCTCCCACACACACACACACACACACACACACACACACACACACACACACACACACACACACACACACACACACACACACACACACACACACACACACCACCCTCACACTCCAGCGTGGCAGAGACTTCTGCAACAGTTATTTAGATGAATGATTAAAGTTAAGGCACAGCCAGCAGGAGTCTCGCCACTCTTATTTAAAGAAGAATGGGGGAGCTGTCATCTTATGATGCATTGCCTACCACCCCGCATGCAAAGGAGACGGCCTCCCGCTACACGCGTGCTGCCGCTGTCATTCTCTCTCTCTCTCTCTCTCTCTCTCTCTCGCTCTCTCTCTCTCTCTCTCTCTCTCTCTCTCTCTCTCTCTCTCTCTCTCTCTCTCTCTCTTTCTCTCTCTCTCTCTCTCTCCGTGTGTCTGTGTCTGTCTAATTCTCTCCCTCCCACATGCTCTCTCTCTCTTTCTCTCTCTGTCTCTTTTCCTTCACCTCTATCTCCTCCGCATCCCTAAGCTCCTCTCTCTGGTTGGTCCCCCAAGTGGTGCTGCTACACAGTGGGGGGTGATTGATCAGGTTCTGTGTCTGCGTTGCAGGGAGACATGGCACCGTATCCGCCCACCCAACAAGTCACCCAACAACCATCCGCCCAACCAGGGCCGGATATAGGTATGGGCATGATGGGGGGGGGGGGGGGGGGGGGGGATAATGCCCCCCTCCCTCCCCCCTAAATGTCCTGACGGCCCCACCAAACATAATGGCATGCAACACAACCCAAAGATATTTCAAATGAAAGTGCTTGCAATTGAAATGATGTGAAAACACCACTACTGCTAACTAACTAACTAGAGCTGTGGCACCACTAAACCAACAGCATTTCATCATTGTAAACAGAAAACTCTCAGACCTTTAGCTTTATGCATGCTGCGTGTCTGTTTCAACTTACAACAACAACTGATGTTATTATTGATGCTTTACTTGACTAATAAAAAAGTCTTGTAACCGAAATGACATGGGTGCGGCTTCATCGCCCTTGGCACAATTTTCTCCTGCCCCCCAATTGGAAAAGCTTACATCCGCCCCCACCCTGCGCCCACCCACCCCAACCACCCCACCCACCCCAACCAACCACCCAGCCACCCACCCAGCCAGCCAGGCAATCGCTGCCCGGCATGTTGATCTGATTGGATCAGAGATACGGAGGGGCCGCGGTTCAAGGGAGGGGATTGCACTGTGCAGCCGGTGATCTATAGCTGCCCCAAGTGCAGAGGGAGAGAGAGAGGGAGAGTGCAAAAACTTCTAATGGCCTTGTAGATAAGACGACGTGCCGCCGCGCTTTGCCTGGTATCATCTAGCTCAGTAAAACGAACCTGACCTGCGAGGGCCCACCAGGAGCCGCCCCGGGTGGGTGGGTGGGTTGGTATAGAGCAGGGGTGTCAAACTCAGATACAGAGTGGGCCAAAATTTAAAACTGAACACAGCCACGGGCCAAGTTTGAACAACCTTTTAAAGAGGAATTCCACCCATTTTCAAAATTTCCCTAAGAGGGTACAAATGTACCCTCTCAGGAAAAATGGGTCTGAAAGAAAAATCATTAACATGGTGAAATACATCTTGGTGATGTCATCAGATGTATTTCACCATGATTTTTTCAGACCTCCATTTTTAGGAAATACAGAATTGGGGGAACTTTTTTTTATCATGTCCACACAACATCTCTAAGGTATATTAATGACATATTAAAATGTTGAAAATGGGTGGTCTTCCCCTTTAATTTGATAATGTCTCAAGGGCCAAATGAAATTACACGGCGGGCCAGATTTGGCCCGCAGGCCAGAGTTTGACACCCATGGTTTAGAGACTCCCTCTGAGTCAAATGAACACTGTAGGTTTTTTACTGTTGCACCCTGAAGGCTTTACCCCTCGTTGGTCGGTTTAATCAATTTAATCGGCTGGTTTGGTGTGAGTCAACCAAGACTGTTTCGGTCGATTAGTTGTTTTTTACGCTTATTTCCATGCATGCCTGCTGCAAACGCTAGATTTAACCCTTGAATTCAGTCCGTTTGTACAGTAGCCTATAGAACTGTGGTCCTTTTATCTGTTGCCTAATACTGTAGAAAATCACCAAACTGAAAAGATGTTCAGTGCATGATTACACTGCAAATAGCTGTTTATTAAATCCTACTTTATGACCTACTGTAGATGATTTTGTAGATGTGCTATTTTAGCTGTTTGGGGAAAATGTCAAACAATTTTCAACAATTTTCACATAATTTTCACATAATGGCATACAAACAGGAAAAAAGGGTGCATGGCCACAATGTTCATTCGCTATTGGCCTAGGATAGCAAACATAGAAAAATAAGGCCCGCCGACAAAGACAGGACCTAAGTAACGTTGGCTTCTTTTGACTTTTTAATATTCAGTATTGTGGCTACAACTGAGAATGTTCTTATTTTTTTCTAGCTATAATACCTGAAATAGGGAGTTTGTGGTTGACAGATTTGTTGATTTAATCAACTAAATTGATCAGACATTCCTGTGACTATTACTTAGAAACATAAAATCTCTTTAGTTGAGGAACATAAAAAGGGAGACTAGCAGAAATGGTTTATATCTGTGGCCAGAGGTCATGGTAATACTGGTCTAATGGAGAAACACCTACAGGTTAACAATGTGGATGAACTGAGCTGCTCATCGCTGCTTATCCTCTTATAGCTGGAGCTGTTTAGCCTCTTTCTGCCAGTAGTAGATTGGCAGCGGACACAACATACAGATCTGGTCATATAAGGTCATGTAATCTACTATCCAGATAATCTGTATAAAGATTAGTTAAGAACATGCAATTGTATTGCAGGTTTTTTTTTTTTCATAAGCAGCTTATATTCAGGTCCTCGTGTGTCATACACCAGCGGTTATCAAAGTGAGCTCCCCGCCACCACTTACAAAATAGCAGTTCTACAAGCGTGTTTTTAAAAAATAATAAATAAAACATGTTTGATTTTATCAGTATCGGAATCATTTTCTTCCAGGCACAAAACATTTTCAGATGGCCAAATAAATGAATCAATCAATGTTGCTTAAAAGGGGCATTTAGTATGTTAATCTTGAAAGTATGGTGTGCCCTGCTGTGACAATTGGGTCAAATATTTACATTAGTTCAATGACCATGGAGCTAAAGAATGACTCAAAAGGTGTTCAAGGTTAATGAATTAGTTTTGCGTTACTTGACTGTTGACTCCATAATTTTCCAAATGCTTTGTCTGGGACAAAGGGACTACTGTTCATCGTTATGCATGTTTTTGCGATAAAACGGATGTGACGTACAGTATCACCTCACTTGGTGCAGCCGCCAAACCCAAAACTAGTCCTACTGGAAGCAAAACAGTGTAGGTTGTTGCAATTGTTGTCTATTATGCTTGTGCATCATGCATTGTTGTCAATAGTGTCCATTATACTTTTCCTTATTGGTAACCAACATGAATCTCCCGCTCACTTGTATCTTTATATTATCTCTTATCTGATTGCTTCTGTTCCAATGGCACTGCAGTTCTGTGACCCCCGCGTCGCGATTGGCGACGATATCTTTCTGTTCTGTGCATCAGATGCTATTTCCGATAATCAGCTCAAGGGAGCTGTAGTTTCAGACAATCTCTTCATAGATTGTGAAATAGTTGTCTGGCTACGCAGGACTAGGAATGAATACGTAGACTAATGTGGGTAGTCTGGCTGTTTCCGTCTTGGGATAGATTCAAACCCAAGTGAATTCAGTGTGTTTCTTGCTGCTATTTGCCAAGGCATCAAGGCAGAACGGTCAGTCAAAACGAATAAGACTGGCCAATCACTGTGCGTCCTCACCGGACATGCTTGCAGAGACTCTTGGGTAATGAAGTCAAAGACGTTGGCTGCCATGTTATATGTGTCCAAAGTGGCCACTGATATCCAAAATTCCCAACTACATGACGTTGCTTTCACATGCATTTTAATTCAATTGTTAAATTGTGAGGATCTCTAACTAACTAATTCGAAACATATCATTTCCAGAAAGGATATTTTCTAGAAAAAACATAATTCATTATCAAACATTATCATTAGAAAACAAAATCACACCCATGTGAAGTGAGGGACACTCTTCAACAATGTCATCAATGTTTGTGTTAACATTGGCCTATAATTAGCGCAAACACTCAAAAATAGTCATAGAGAACGGTATAGCAGAACAGTGTTTGTGTTTACCAAACCCTCAAAGCTGGCCACAGCTCCTCATCCACCCCAGCAAATCAAACTTCCATGATAACCTATAGCTGAGTTAAATGCGGGCACCAACCCCTCCAAATTAATGTCCGAGGCCATCATCATCATCATCATCATCATCATCATCATCGTCTTTCCACTGAGAGCAAACAGGGCCAAGTTGTAAAACAAACCACCATGTTAAACCTCAACAGCTGTACATTCTAATTACATTGTTTATGTAAAGCCCAACCAGGGACAGGAGAGGAACATTAGCTAAAGCCATAAAAATCTGTGCAGCACATTACATTCTTGGTCCTGGATCTACATTAAACCGCATTGTCCCTAACAAATAAAAGCAGTAATACAACACAAGCACATCCTGCACCACATTGGCTTTTATTTTAGAGTTTATCTTATGCGAGTAAAGCAAGCTAAAGGCAGAGAGTAGACAAGGTTTGAACCCAGGGCCTTCCTTATATTACACTCACAAGGAGCGCTGCACTACACTACCTGGCCACCAGGCACCCCATTTATTGCCTCCATGTTTTTTCCTGATGTTTATTGGTTGTCTTTATGAAGATTCCTTGTACTGCCCATAAAATCCAACATTGAAACCAAAATGGTTTGCTGTTAGCACTTCAGCACTATCTTAAAAACAGAAAAAAAAAATAAAGTAATAAACTACTAATGAAGAAAGCACCATATGGCCATATTCCAAAATGATCTTATCTAATACTGTATACCATCTGTAGGTACCAACCATTACCTATGAGGTTTAAGAACAAATGATTATGTCCTGTCCTGTCTTGTCCTCTCCTGTATCCCGAAGTGTAAAATTGCTGTACTATTGAATTATAATGGCCAGCTTACGTGGGAACATGCAAACTAAGGCCAGCTGATCTTTATGTAATACCGTATTGTCCCGAATATAAGACGACCCATTTATAAGACGACCCTCATTTTCCAAGACCCATTTACAGAAAAAATAACATTAAATGTCAATAGTATAGCCCCTGAATATAAGACGACTCCATTTTTGAGATATTTCTATTGGGAAAAAAAACATAGTCTTATATTCAGGCCAATAGGGTACTTCTTTTATGTAATAAATATGTCAACCGGCAGTGGTTGAGAAGAACACACAACACAGAGTGAGAGAGCAACATTAATCTTAACCAAAATGTTTTTGCCTCTGCATTCACCAAATATATTCACTGAAATAGCAGATCTACAAGCTTGTAACACACTGAAAACCCTCCGGTTCATGATGTACATGCACATGCACACGCTCTACAGTGAGGGGGAGTACAGCATGGTAACAACACATGCACCAAGGCCCACCCCCACTCGATCCTAATTGGAGGATTGGAGGCCCCTCTCATTCTGATTGGACCAAAGGCATTTCTCCCAAAGCCCAAACTGAAACTAGGGTTTATTGTCCCCAGGGGCTCACTGGGGACAGGGAGGAACTCCCACACCACACTCTATAGTAGGGAGGATTAGCCCAAAAATAAGAAGGAAAAAAATAACAATTTTTGAATTAAGGGAAATCACTTACTACACTTTTAAGATTTGATTTTATTGATAGTTACAGGAAAGACTGGGAGAAGTGGAGAGACATATAAGGTAGTCATGAACGGCACTCGAACACGCAACACAACATGCTGTCAGGCCTATTATTAACCTATAGTATGTGGTTCATGTTGGACAACTTGAACATACTAGCTGAAGGGAAAAATCTGATCCTGGCAATGTGTCAATTAAACCCTTCAAGGCATATCTTATTCCTACAATATAGTACTAGATTTTTGTTTTCATTGACCAAATGAGTGCACAGATTTCCCTCTTATGTTTTCACAAATGAAGACCGACACATTACCGACTGCGAACAGGCACCGCGGAATTGGCCAGATAGCGATGCCAAGCTGTGTCGTAATTAAAAGCATCCAGAAGTTCATTCGCACACATCGATACGCCCGTCCAAGTACTTACTCATAGGCCGCTGTTTTAACAAGCAGCCTGTTTGTTCCCGTATACACACCTTCTGCTGCTCCACTACCTTAGTATTGGATGGACTGACTCCAGAACATATTGACTCACTCTCCACTTCGCTCTCAGCCCCAGTGCCACAGTGTTTTCACAACAGAAGCACTGGGTTATTTCCTCCAGACCTGTTCACCTGCTATTGACCTCTCTATCTTGCTCTGTGTGTGTGTGTGTGTGTGTGTGTGTGTGTGTGTGTGTGTGTGTGTGTGTGTGTGTGTGTGTGTGTGTGTGTGTGTGTGTGTGTGTGTGTGTGTGCGTGCGTGCGTGCGTGCGTGCGTGCGTGCGTGCGTGCGTGCGTGCGTGCGTGCGTGCGCGCGTGCGCGCGTGCGCGCGTGCGCGCGTGTGGAGGAGGGGGTTGTCTCTCGTGCACTTGTGACACACACACACGCACGCACGCACGCACGCACGCGCGTGCGCGCGCACACACACACACACACACACACACACACACACACAGATAGGATACAAGGATACACATGGCACCTTCTCCTCCACACCTCCACTTTGGTCATGCCAGCTATTCTTAGGACACTCATGGTCAGTTTATACACACTGCCCAGGCTTCCAAATATCAATATGACAAGTTTACATCGATAACCCTAGACTCATCATATTTCCAAGTAATGGTTGATATGGTTTTTATCCTGGACACATCCCACCTGCAAAATCAAAACCTCCTTGCAACTGGTATCAACAAAAACAACATCAGGTGTATTTGGGATGTTAGCAAAGACATCACATTCGCAACTAAACAAAAGTGGTAGCACACACACACACACACACACACAAACAAAGCCTTTTCTGCTCTATGGGCGACACTCAGCCAAAAACCTATGTCGCGAGGGTAGAAATGTGTTTTTGGCTGCATCACATGGATTCACGTGGATGGCCAGAGTGCCTGACTCTGCATCAGAGCCAACTGGGAACGGGGGGAACTTTGCCTACCTTGCATCCATTTCACATATTGCGCTATCATTTTCTTTCTTTTTTGTTTCTTTTTTTTCTTGCAAACAATTTCTCCTGAGGGAGGGAGTGGTGAGTCTGTGCCATATAGCATCAGCATTGCTAAAGTGACCAGTGTTGCCAGATTTTGTTGGGGGGGAAACAAGCGGCCAGGTCTGTGAAAACAAGCCCAAAAGAAGAGACTATACAGTGGCTTCCGACCCCAAAAAATGCTGATATACAAATATCTCACTGCCTGTTGCAGCTAGTGAACAATGTGATGTAAGCTTTTAGATCTGTTATTTTTCACACAAAAGAATATTGGGGAGGAAAACATTCAACAAATTTTGTATCCAGGCTTGGCTTCAAGATAATTAGAGACATACAAATAATCACCTCCGTATAGCTAAAAGTAGCAAATCAGAGTGTAGACAAAAGGGGGAAAGGAAAATATACAAGGATAGTGGGGGAATCACAGGTTACAGTTTTGAATTGCAGACAACGTTTGAGAGTGATTTTGAAGTGATTTGCATATTTGTCAGTGGGGTGTTCCACAATTTGCGAAATGAATTTAGTCTCTTGTTTGTGCCGAATGTGGGTTGCACATACTGTATGCACTTCTGTATTACCACTATAATATTTCTCCTATAAGATCCTAGAAGACATATCCACTGTACCACCATCAGTGTGGGGCAGTAACTAATTAAATATTACATTACTAATACCTTTCAAACTATCAACAGATAACTGAGATGCACTGTAGTTTGTAGATCCTAATCCACTGCAGCGTTCTGCACACATGACCTACACTACAAGTTATCGCAGTTGTCGCTAAACAAATTGTGTTGTAGGCTACATCTCTATTCCTTTGCGGCATACATTGGGAAAGTAATATTGTAATATGTAATATATTATTTTTTGATTCAAGTAATAAGTAATGTAATATTATTACTTTTTCTAAGGGCCATAAGTAAGTCATAAGTACAGATACCACCATACTGCATATATGGAACTGTTGTCTCTATAAACAAACCTGTAGTTCGCCAAAGAACAAAATCATAATGTTTCTAAGCAAGAGACTGTCCGAGAACAGAGTGCAAAACATAAGTTTCACTCTACCATTTGTTTTTATTATGCTTAATCTTACTCTGTTCCTTTTTGACCACAGAATATGTTTTTTGTACAACACAGATATGAGATTTTCTTTTTTTGTTTTTGTGAATATCATACACGCCTAAGCACATACAGTACATCTACAGGATTTGGGTTTTATATTTCCCTTCCAGTTCAATCTTAGCATCTGTAATATTCTGCAATATTGTCAGCATATTACTGCACTTAAGCCAGAGCAGAGTAAACAGTATCTTCATATATCCTCTGATGAAGAGAAGAACATCACAGTGCAAGAAGAACCGCCGTCGTTTTCATTTCCGTTGTTGTCTTTTTGTCTTTATTCGGAATTCTTTCTTTCTTTCTTTCTTTCTTTCTTTCTTTCTTTCTTTCTTTCTTTCTTTCTTTCTTTCTTTCTTTCTTTCTTTCTTTCTTTCTTTCTTTCTTTCTTTCTTTCTTTCTTTCTTTCTTTCTTTCTTTCTGAAACCATCAAACCAGCAACATACAGTAGCTCTTCAATATCACAGAGCAGTGGTTTTCAACCTTTTTTCATGCCCACTATTTATTCTGCATTTTAGCCACTGACCACCATTGGATGTTGGGTTTAGTCTCTCAGACCCAGAAGGATTTTCATTTTGTCATTTTCTAATTGTGCAGATTCTTGAAAAATAAGTAATTCAGATGTTTAAATATAATTTAACTCTTGAGCGGGTCCATTTGGTTTCATTTTACACTCTCAAGAGTTAAAGCCTGGGGACCACCTGGAATCCTCTCAGGGACGGGACCACTGGTGGTCTCCGGACCACAGGTTGAAAACCTCTGTCACAGAGTACACAATAGTAGCATATGCTGGACAAGGGGAAATAATAAAAATAAAACAAAATCCAAGTTTAAGTAAAACACTTTAACCCACAATCAACCACAATAATGTTTTAACATTCAGGCTTTTCACCAAAAAGGGATTTCAGAGAGTTGAGCTTCCCTTCTTGAAACAATATTGTAGATATTACCGTCTCAGAACAAAAAAAAAAGAAAAAAAAAAGAAAAAGGAAAAAAGAACCGCTGATTATTCTCTATGCAGGCTGAAGTGGTTCTTTCTCTCTTTTGTCTTTTTTCCACTTATTGCCCCCATATAATCTCTGTGTGTGTCGTATATATATTGTCTCTTTACCTCTCCTGTGTCTCCTAACGTTTCCCTTCATATTGTCTTACAGACCTCTTTGCTTTCCCTTTGCCCGTTTCGTTCCTTTTCCTCCTCTTCCCATGCAGCCTCTCACTGTGTTATCTTCCCAGGCTCCATTTCCCTGCTCCGCCGTACTCCCTGACTCAGTAGCTTTCATTTTCATGATAATCCAACACCACCACTGGACTGCGAAATCACTTCTTCTCCTACTGCCTGTCAGGGCTGGATCTAGAGGGGGGGGAGGCAGGGGTGGGCAGGCACAGCCCACCCAAACGTGCATGTCACTATTACGGTTGGATGCAACTCGTAACTGGCCCCATTGAACTCCTGTTATTATTACCCTGATATCTTACAATACTTGCCTGACTGTACTTGCTGTACTGTTTGTTGTTTATTTGTCTAATAAAATATTTAATCAATCAATCAATCCTGCCCACCCAATGAAAGGTAATATCAGTGGTTTTCAAGCAGTGGTGGAACAGGGACCACCAGTGGTCCTTGAGAGGGTTCTAGGTGGTTCCCTATAGCTAAATGGTGGAAAGTTGGTTAACCAGATGTAACTCTTTGAGAGCGTAAACATGAAACCAAATGGACCCTTGCGGGTCCATTTGGTTTCATGTTTACGCTCTTCAAGAGTTAAAATATTCGTCATCTGGATCAGCCCAAGTCTACACAACTAGAGAATGTAGAAGATAAATGGTTTGATCTGTATGTTTTGTTTCCTAAATCCAGCCATAGTATTGTGGACAAAAGCAAAAGAAATCTTTGGGGGGGGGGGGGGGATATGATGTCATGGCTCAAATGCCGAATAAATAGTTGAAAGGGTGAAAACCACATGTGAAAAACTTTGGAATTGCCCACCGTACCATTCTTCCAGCCCACCCTAGTAGGGCTGGCTAAATCCGGCCCTGCTGCCTGTTCTCCCACCACCACCACCCCTTCCCTCTCTCTCCCTAGTCCCTATTGGTTTATCTTTTCTCCTTGGGGCTTTATTTTGCTCTTTGTAATTAAATGTCATTTTCGGCTCTTCCGTTTCTTGCTTCTTTTGTGTGTAAGTGTGCTTGTGTGTGTGCGTGTGCGCGTGTGTGTGTGTGTGTGTGTGTGTGTGTGTGTGTGTGTGTGTGTGTGTGTGTGTGTGTGTGTGTGTGTGTGTGTGTGTGTGTGTATATATATATGTGTTGGGGCGTTACATCTAATAATTGTCAAAATAGAAAAGGGGTTACGTGTGTGTGAGAGTGAGATGCGTAGTGCCTTGCCATATAGGTTAAGCGGCCCGGCCTGCGTGGTTCAAAACCCTCAACCACTTAGTCAGGGAGTTTTAACATGGTTAAGTTATACACATTATCTTTGTCCTAGTTTCATTATTAATGGATTCTATAATAAATTCTGTCGTAAGAATGAAGACATCGGTTTGTGGGGATTGAGTGGCGAAGTAAGTTGCAGTAGTGAAACATGATACGATTGCATTGAAATGAAGAAACAAGGCAATTCAATAACATTATGAGTAGTATATAGCGCCAAAACCACAACAAGTTGTCCCCAGAGACACAGCTACCGTATAGATCAGAGACACAACGTTGTCCCATCCTGAGTAAGCATTTTTGCAGTGGTCTAATAACAGCCTGTACGTCTCCCTTGTGGATCACTTACTGAGTCCTCCTTTGTTTTCTGTCTGAATCAAATTGTTCTGCACTTTGCATGTTTTGATTTATAGCGAGGCCAGTGAGTGACTCTCAAACTTTTTTTGTGCATCTTCCCTGCTCTCCAGTTAGCTCAGGCTCCATTTTCGTCCCACACTAATTAAGGGCTCCATTTTCGTTACATGCTAAACCTCTTATCCTAAACCCCTTATACCTTTTTACTATTTTGGGAATAGTCCAATGTGCCAATCTATTGACACGTTGTGAGCATGTAGACTGGCCATTTGAACTATTGAAATATGTTTTTTTTTTAAATAGTTTAAAAAGGCAAAGAAGTTAAGGGATAAGGGGTTTAGCTGTGACGAAAATGGACCCCTAAATCCCTTATCCCTAACTTCTTCGCCTTTTTGACCATTTTGAAAAACATTTGTTAATAGTTCAACTAGCCAGTCTACATTGACATGGTGTCAGCATTGTTGGCTGGCCATTTGAACTGTTCAAAAATGATTTTCAAATTAGTAAAAAAGAACAAAAGTTTAGGGATGAGTTGTTTAGCGGTGACGAAAGTGGAGCCCATACGGTTGGGTGAAATCAGCCCTTTCACGGTGAGTCTATCATAGCTTAGGAGTCAGGCAATTATGACCACAAGTGACCTCACTTGTCTGATAACAAGATGTAACACTCGTCTTTAACAATCTCTAATAACAACCTAAAGCATTATGTAAATCAGCAGACTACTTTAAACTCTTAGATGTCTTGCTCCTTCTTACACATATTTCATTGTAAATAATGGTAAATGACTCCCTTGTGACGTGAGGGGCGCTTCTTATCATCACCTCAACTCTCTCATCATCTCATTCTGGCCAGTCAGAACTCTTATCATCACCTCAACTCTGTCTTCAATGTTTGTGGTTTAATGTCTACCCAATGTTTGTATTTACATTACATGCATTGTCAATGGCATTCAATGTTTGCGTTTACACAAACACTCACAGCTGGAGATAGGAGGGCACAGCACTCCTCAAAAATATAAAAAAAGTATCTTAACAATAACAAACATATGCGCCATCATGCAAACCTTGTAGAGCGGGGTTTTTCAACCAGTGGTCCAGGGAGCACCAGTGGTCCCTGAGAGGGTTCCAGCTGGTCCCCAGCTAAGTTGGTTAAAAGGATGAAAAGTTGGTTAGCCAGATGTAACTCTTCGGACCGTAAAAATGAAACCAAATGGACCCTTGCGGGTCCATTTGCAGGTCCACAATTAGAGAATGTAGAAAATTCAGCCTGGAATTGTGGACAAAAGCACAAGAAATCTTTAATTGTGGGGTCTGTGGGGGTAAAATGTCATCAAACAGTGGTCTGTGGCTCAAATGCTGAATAAATAGTGGGCCCTGGTATCAAGAAGGTTGAAAACCACTGTTGTAGAGCAGCTTTTATGCAGGGGTGAAGTACACACACACACACACACACACACACACACACACACACACACACACACACACACACACACACACACACACACACACACACACACACACACACACACACACACACAATGCCCCCAGGACAATCACTTACTGTACATTCACAGATAAAAACCCTGCACTTCAAGGCTCCTGATCCTGCTTTTAAAATAGGTCAGAGTTAGGCGACATCTCGTGTCCCGCAGGCTTTCATTTTAATCACTCAGATCATAGCAGAACTGTCGCGGGTTCACACGCTTACAAAGACCAATCGTCCACAAGATGCCATATATCCTGCAGAAGTGCCCTTGAGCAAGATATTTACACGCTGCTCTGGTTAAGAATCAGATAATAGCATTCATGACATTAATCTGTGTGACAGCTGCAGCCTGTCAGTGACTCATGTCTCTGCCTGTAGACCACATTCTTGTCATCATATTTCACCTTGAAGTTCAGTGTCACAGTGCAATAACATTCTTCTACAGTAGTCGTTTTTCTACAATTTTCCGTCGCCATTTAACTTACGCATACATGCCTTATGTTATGGGAAGCTGAACAAATGCAGGCTGTTAACTGCTTTGGTGCCATTTTGCCATCCATTTGGTATACAGAGTGACATTTATATGCATTAATTAAATGATGGATTGATCTCAAAACCATATATACAATATGATGTGTGACTGTGCCTTTAAATTGCCCCGCGCCGATCCCACGTTGCCATGGCCCCATTGGGTTACTTCCTGCCGGTCGGCCAACAACATCCAGGCTAACAGCCTTACACACATTCAGCGGCGGATTTAGTCATGGGCATGGGGGGGGGGGGGTGGTTTGCCCCACCAAACATGACTGCTTATGACGTGCTTATAATTAGAATTATCCTACTCACACTATGCTACTAACTAACTACAATTGTTGTGGGCCTACCACTAAACCAACAGAATTTCATTCATTAAAACTATCACATCACATGACTGTTGCAACTGATGTTGTTATTCACATGCTTTTCTTGCTTAAAATAAGTCCTGTAACCCCAAAGTTAATCATATTGAAGTGAAATCAGCTTCAATCTGGCTGCCGATTGCCACAATATGCTTAGACATGGACATTATTTATGAGAGAGCGATCCCAACGTTAGCGAAGTTGCTAATTCGGTTAGTATTGACCAGGATTAAAGTGGATTAATCAATGGAATAAACAAGTTACGTCTTATCATCTTTGGCACAGGTAAACAACCTTGATTACCTTGTTTACAACTCATTTTCTCGTCCTCGGAGTCTAAAGAGTAAACTAGAATATACTGCAGAAACCTTATCATGGCATTATTTTAGATAAACAGTGTTCCGACTTCAAAGTAAACCCGAGTGTTGTTTTTTCTCAGCTTCACACAAGCTCTTTTCTCGTTCCTCTGATGGTATAAAAATAGCTTAATACAAAAAAAAACATACGTTTCCACTGATTGCCTCAAAAGAAAAATCAGACATCTGTTAAGACGGAAAGATTAAAAAAGAAATTACGACGAGAAGAAAGAAAGGCTGTCTTCGTTGAGATGCATTCTTTCTCTTCTTTCTCGCAAAAGAAAAACAGTAAGCAATATTATCAGATACTGTAGCTGGTGGCGCAAAGCAGTGGGAGGGGAAATGTCCATTTGACTCCTCTTTCGCGACAGCCGAATCAATGCGGGCCGGAGGCACCAGATAGAAATGAATTGATTGTCACCAATAAAACTCCAATTAAACAAACGAACAGGCCTGGGAGAAGAGAGGCCTCCTCCGAGACGAGCGGCTCTCATCTTCTCATCACTCCGCCCTCAGGGGAGGAGGGAGGGGGGAGGGTTTGGGGGAGGCGGGGGTGGGGATGGGGGTGGGCGGAGTGCAAGGTCCATTTCCTCCGAACACACTCTCTAGGAGTGTAGAAGTTATGGACGAAGGCGGGGAGAGTGGTGGCCAGGCTACAGATGGAGAATCAGATACCCATTAGATTAGAGAGAGGCAGAGTGGGAGAATGCCATTGATCCACACAGCATTCCTAACGATGTAACGAGATCTTAATTATGGTGGCATCTGACATATCAGGATCGCAGTCGATTCGAGGACGCGCGCGCTGCACTTAGTTAGCGTGAATCCCCCTCACCAATATGCCTACCTTTTTTTCTGTCTTTTTCTATTCATGTATGTGTCTCCTTATTGCGCTCCCTCCCTTCCTCCCTCTCTCTCCTGTTGTCTCTCTCTCTCTCTCTCTCTCTCTCTCTCTCTCTCTCTCTCTCTGCTGGCAGCTAGTGTACATTCGCTCACAGTGCCTTCACTGTATGTCATTCTTATATGCACTTATGTATGTTCTAGTCCTCCGCCCACCTAAACAGCAGTTTAAAGGATGCTTTATGCTCTTACAGGCCATCAAATGAAGTTAAAGATGAATAATGTTCCCCCGCCGTCCCCGGAGAGCGCACATCATGCTCTCTCCGACTCTCTTCCCTTCTCATCTCAGTTCTTTGCTAATATCATTTTCCTCAGTATCTCCTTCTATCTCATATGCTCCCTAATCCGATTGTTCTTTTTTCTCCCTTGCTATTGAGTTCCCACATATATATATATATATATATATATATATATATATATTATATATATATCTGTATTCAGAAGGTTCACAGGAATTCCACTCCATCTTCACATGCGATTTTCAGCATTGCGAGTCTCTGGCATGGGAAACACGTTCGCTAAATGGAGGAATGCGCTAATGTCATATTGTGAAACACGTGCCGACTTTATTGTGGAATGCCAAAAACATATATCACTTCAATTGGATTTTCGCAGAGCTTCGGTGTTTATGGATCCATGTAGTGGGTGGTAGAGAGATAAACCTTATTAATCTTGTTTATCTTTGTGATGGGAGACAATGGTTTCTGCATATAAAAGCTTTGTTAGACTAGATCAGTACAAGTGCAAATGTGTGCGTTGCGCACAAGTATGCCATGGCGTACTTGTGCGTGAGCGGAGAGTGCTAAATACTATAATATGACATTAGTCATAAGTGTTAGTATCGTCCAGGGCTGGACTGGGACAAAAATTCGGCCCGGTCATTTTATGCGTGTTGCATCTGGTTAACCAACTTTTCCTCATTTAGCTGGGGACCACCTGGAACTCTCTCAGAGACCACTGGTGGTGCCCGGGCTACTAGGCCAGCAGCGTGGGCCGTACGAATGCTGGGGCACATCAAAGCAATGTGTCCAGCTGTCTTGTGTGTCCAGTTTGATGTATGCCCTGATGTATTGCCTGCCCAGTTGGCCCTATGCCCAGATGTATTTTTGCCCAGTTGTTTGGTGTGCCCCCTTGGTTTTTGTGCCCACCTGTCCGGTTACCGGCCGCACAATATTGAAATTGCAACAGACATCCCGATCACCAATTATTTGCAAGGCCATATCAGCTGATATCCATAGTACCGATCATTAGTATCTTACACTGCTGAATTGCTGAATTACAGCAAGCTTTATAACAGCAGCCAACAGCTTTTTTTCCAGATCGTTGCCATTTTTATGCCGATGGCAGATTTCTGTCCTAGATCAGTCCTAGATCACAGTACAGGATATTCAACGAACAACACGTTGGATTATACTATGAACAAGCAAACAAGCAAATGTAAAATTCATTCACTTAACCACTCAAAGGAGCACTTCAACATTTTTCTTTTCTTATTTTCATGTAATTGCTCCTCAATTGCTCCTCACGTTCTTAATAACACACCACAATCTTTTTCTACTCAGTCTGTCTCACATAGAGGGCAGTATTGGGCAGTTCCCGTCCAAATTAGGCAGATCTTAAAAAAAAAAAAAAAAAAAAAAAAAAATGTTTACATTTTTATTATCATGAGAATGATATCGTATTAGAAAGCCTTCAGTTTCTATTAGCTTTGATTTCCCATTGATGATGCACATGTTGGACGGGTGTCTGAATTGCCCACAGCCCTCCTATGAGACACAGACAGAGAAGGCATTTTATCATGCACATTAGTGAGGACCAGTGTTGGGCAGTAACTAATTTTAGATTACATATTACTGTAATATTATTACTTTTGCTCCAAAAAGTAAAGTAACGAGATTACTCTGCAAAAATGGGTAATAAGTAACGCATTACTTTGCAAGTAACGCCAAGTTACTTAAAAAAAAAAAAAAAAAAATGAGCTTGTTGTTGCATGCAAAAATAGAATAGATTTAACAACAGGTGGTCCCCGGACCACCTGTTGAAAACCCCTGTACTAAAGGGCTAATTATATGAAAGAAGGTTGGTGAAGTGCTCTTTAAGTTTAGGTCACAAGAATCCTTGTACTGTATATCTCAATGCATTTGTTATGACCCAGCTGGGGTCATAGCTGACTTTAGACAAGTAAGACGTGCAAGCGTGTCATGCCCAAATATGCCCATATTATAGTTTTTTTCTCTGGCACCCACGGGTGTAGTGGAGGGGGGGACGCAGGGGGACTGCGTCCCCCCACTTCTCACATCTAAAATATTTTTTGGGCAAAAGTAGGCCTATGTTTTTTGTCTTGTCATTTACTTGGATACTATGGATACAATTAGGTATTGTAAACAATTTTTCTCAATATGCTATACTTGTTTTAATAGCGTGTCTGTGTGCGCGCGCAGGTGCACGCAAATGTGCACGCAAATGGGGGGGAATTCCACCCATTTTCAATATTTTACTATGTCATTAATATACCTTAGAGATGTTGTGTGGACATGGTAAAAAAAAAAGTTTCCCCATTCTGTGTTTCCTAGAAATGGAGGTCTGAAAAAAATCATTAGCATGATGAAATACATCTTCATGACATCATCAAGATGTATTTCACCATGTTGATGAGTTTCCTTTTTTCTGAGAGTGCACAATGGAACCAAATGGCCCCGCTAGGGTCCATTTGGTTCACATACACTCTCAGAAAAAAAAGAAAATGCAGCTTGTGTATTTCTGGGTCAGGTGTGGTCACTGCGCACGTGTGCGTGTTCAGCCTGCCTTTCACAGTAAGGGCTCACTGCGTTGGCAATCACTACAAATAAGAGAAACGGTGGCCTATATTTCGGGCAGACTGGTACAGTATATCGGTTTTGGCTCGAGCCTTTTCTGTAATTATGTATTCAGATCTAACAGTGGTTAATGGGAGCTATAGGGCAATACGCCTTTAACAGCCCAGTGGTTGTTGGAGAATAGAGTGTAGCTTTAATTAATTACCAGCAGGCAAATATGATCTATAATTATAGTGTGTTTTTCCAGCAGCATCCCAGAGGTTAAAGAACAGAGCGTGTGATTACACAGTGAGATGGTTTAAATCCACAGATCAGCAGTATAACATTTAATTTGGGAGTGTAAAGTAGTGTCTGGAGAGCTGCTTTTGCTCCCATATGGGCTGTTAAAGTGCCTTTAAACAAGCTATTTAACCCATTAACACAGCTCCTCCATGTGTGTATTGTTCAGTGCCGACGCCAAGCAGGGGCGGATCTAGGCATGGGGGGGCAAATATGCCCCCCTAAATGCCCAGGCATGCAAAACAACCCCAGATATTTCAAATTAAAGTGCTTATATTTAAAATGATTTGAAACACTACTACTGCTACTAAGTAGCTATAGTTGTGTCGCCACTAAACCAACAGTATTTCATCATTGAAAACAGAAAACTCTCTGAGTCAGACCTTTAGCTTTTTGCATGCTGCGTGTCTGTTGCAACTTCAACAACAGCTGATGTTATTATTGATGCTTATACTTGCCTAATAAAAGTTCTGTAACTGAAAATGGTATGGTATGGTAAGGGGGTGACTTCGCGCCACGGGCGATGACGCCGCCACCTTACCATTTTCTCCTGCCCCCAATTGAGAATTGTTACATCCGCCCCTGATGTCACACGGATTGTGTGTGTGTGTGTGGGGGGGGGGGTGTCCGTGTGTACATGAGTGTGTATGTGTGTACACTATACATGCATGCCTTCTTTTGCCTAACTCAGGGGTTTTCAACAGGTGGTCCGGGGACCACCAGTGGTCCCTGAGAGGGTTCCAGGTGGTCCCCAGCTAAGTTGGTTAACCAGATGTAACTCTTGAGAACGTAAAAATGATTTTTACACTCTCAAGCAGTTAAAATATTCCTCATCTGAATTAGCCCAAGTCTACACAACTAGAAGATGGACAAAAG
>CM076971.1:5435052-5530052 GCA_039105355.1 Benthosema pterotum | reverse complement strand
GCCGTTTAAAACTCACTCTTCTGGTGCATCTCCAAAAGGCAAGCAGTAATGTAACATTGATGAAGAACAGATTGCCTCGTATGACAGTTTGGAGCTACAGTATGTGCCTAAGTGTGTCATGTACCGTACCGTACGGCAGCCGTTTCCCAACCTTATGTGGATGCAGGCTAGCCTGACCCCAGTCTGAATTGTCGTTTCGTTTCACTTCATTATTCAGACTGAAGTCCCTCTCTAGTCTCTACCACAGCAGTTTCTAGGATGGGCGTTATCAAAGCAGCAGCCTTAATGGTGATTGGTTCATATGAACCCCTAAGAATATTGGGAAAGCAGACGGCGTTGTGAACAAAGTGAGTGACAGGGCTGTTGGCCAGTCAGGTGCTGGGGTTGGATTTCCAACCGGCACAAACAGCCCCAAAGGCAGGGAAGCCATGCAGTCCTTGAATCACGGGAAAAAATAAGCTAGTATTTTTAATTAAGGTGCTGATTCAATGCTGAGCCAGGCTAGATGCAGGCAGGCCCCACTTGAAAATCTTGAAAGTGTTCCCCCATTCTGTGAGACAGGGAACTGGAGGTTTGAAAAAAAATATTAACATGAAACACAACTGAAGTAGAACCTGTCCAAATGGCACTTCTTGACCACTGTTGAGAATCACTGGTGTACATGGATGTGGAGGGACAGCAAGTGCACTTCCATGCGTGTGTATGTGCATGCGTGCATGTTGTGTGCGTGCGTGCGTGTGCGCATGTGTGCGTGTTTGTGTGTGTGTATGTGCGTGCATGTGTGTGCATGCATCAGCATCAGCGTGGTGCACAGAACAGGAGCATGGCTGGCAGTGATGTGATTGATGGAACATGAAAAGAGAACAGCAGCAGATTCCCAGTCAATCAGCCCAGTGTTTACACAGCCTGTCTGTGGATTAAAGGCAGAGCTCACTGCCATTACCTCACATGTAGACAAACAACAGCGACCTTATAAACAACTAAAATGATTGTGTTTTCTGCTCCAGCGGAGATTGGGAGTCAGGGATGGGTGGCACTCTGTGTGTGTGTGTGTGTGTGTGTGTGTGTGTGTGTGTGTGTGTGTGTGTGTGTGTGTGTGTGTGTGTGTGTGTGTGTGTGTGTGTGTGTGTGTGTGTGTGTGTGTGTGTGTACTCTGCACACTCTACACATGTCAGGGGCGGATCTAGGCATGGGCATGGGGGAGGGCAATGCCCCCTAAATACCCCCCCGCCCAAACACGATGCCATGCAAAACAACCCAAGATATTTCAAATTAAAGTGCTTATATTTAAAATGACTTGAAACACTACTACTGCTATTACTACAATTTTGGCACCACTAAACTAAACCAACAGCATTTCATCACTGAAAACAAAAAAAACTCTCTGAGTCAGACCTTTGGCTTTATGCATGTCTGTTGCAACTTCAACCATATGATGTTATTATTGATGCTTTACTTGACTGATAAAAGTCCTGTAACCGAAAATTAAAATGGTATGGGTGCGGCTTCATGTTACATCCGCCCCTGACACACGTGCGTGCAGTGTGTGTGTGTGTGTGTGTGTGTGTGTGTGTGTGTGTGTGTGTGTGTGTGCGCGCGCGCGCGCTCGCGCGCGCGCACGTGTGTCGTGCTGCGCTGTGTGCATGCATGCCTATGTTTTATTTCAAAATGAAGGTCCCGTGCAATACAACTGGTAGTCCTCAACAGTGATAAGATGAAATAGTCACCCCATATATTGAAACAATATACCATATTATATTAAAAACACAGAGCTACTAAGAATAATATCTGGAATATTACTTTGATTGATTGAATTCCTCTGTGTGAAGAGTAAAGACATGTACTCCCTGTGTATAAATTGCTTCTTCATCCACACATCTTATTTATATTGTTTCTCTATCTATCTATCTATCTATCTATCTATCTATCTATCTATCTATCTATCTATCTATCTATCTATCTATCTATCTATCTATCTATCTATCTATCTATCTATCTATCTATCTATCTATCTATCTATCGAGACAGAGGCAGAGAGAGAGAGAGAGAGAGAGAGAGAGAGAGAGAGAGAGAGAGAGAGAGAGAGAGAGAGAGAGAGAGAATATAAAAGAAATATTGTTTATACTGTATTGTTATACTATATACTGTAGTTAGTAGGGATAAAGTTAGCAGGAACAAAAATAGAGCCCTTGGTGTACTGTAGACTGAAAAAGAGCGAACAGTTTAACTCCGTCTTACTATAGAGGAAGTCAGGGATGTAAAACTCAAATACATAGCAGGCCAAAATAGAGAAATCGGTGCAACTTCAGGCCACTGGACTGTGTTTCAACACACTGGGACCGGTTTAAAAAGTCATTTTAAACCAAAAATAAATGTCCCTTAATAGCGTGAAACTGCATGCATTCAAATGCATTATTAAAGCCCATTTTCCTGGTCTATGGTCTTCACCAAGCACTGCTTTCATAGTAAAATGAGCAAGTATAAATCAAATTTGAGAAAGTCAATGAGTTACAGAAAAACAATGAGTTAAATGCATTTCTTATCATGGTGTGTGCAAATATACCAGAGGGCCAGTTTTACTGCTAATTCAATATCATCCCGCGGGTCAGAGATAATTCATTCACGGGTCTGATTTGGCCCCCGGGCCTTGAGTTTGACATATATGGGCTGGTAAAAACCGAAGTGACAATGATGAATTCCACATATTATTATCATATATTCCGAGGCACCCATGTACTTGAGATTACACTGATATGGAGTTATGACTATATTTATTATAGATACATATTCCAGGTACATCAAATTACCCTGCATAATGGCGAAACACCGTTATGGGCTGTGTTTTAGGTTTATGCCAGGGTTTGACAATCATTTGTGCATAATTTACTTTTAATGAGCGGCTGTCTGAATGACTTTTTAATGACTTTGTCTGCCACCAACCCCCACCTCACCCCCACCCCCCACATTCTCTCTCTCTCTCTCTCTCTCTCTCTCTGTCTGTCTGCTTGCAGGTCCAGGGGCTGGACAAGCACTCGGTGGACCTCTCCGGCTCGGTGGTGAAGACGCACCCGTACGGCGCGGCGGCGGCGGGGGGCGGCGGGCCGACAGGCGGCGTGCTCAAGCCCCCATACCAGACGCGCGTCTTCTCCACCTCCCTGGACCCCCACCAGACCCCCGTCAAGTCCAAGCCGCCCACCTACAGCTTCCTGAACCCTTACGACTGGGCCAGGAACCAGTCCATGCTGCTGGACCAGACAGGCTACCACTCCAAGCGCAAGACCTCCATCCACAAGACGGCCAGCAAGACCAAGAAGATCTTCGGCTGGGGGGACTTCTACTTCAACGTCAAGACCATGAAGTTCAGCCTGCTGGTGACGGGCAAGATCGTGGACCACATCAACGGCACGTTCACCGTCTACTTCCGCCACAACTCGTCCAGCCTGGGCAACGTGTCGGTGAGCATCGTGCCGCCCACCAAGGTGGTGGAGTTCGAGGTGATGCGGCAGCTGCATCCGCACGGAGCCGGGCAGCCGGGGACGGGTGTGGGCGGCGGCGGCGCCACCCAGCTCCAGCAGACCCACCAGACCACGCTGGACCCCAAGGAGGTCCAGAAGACCTTCAACTGCCGCGTGGAGTACGAGAAGACCAACCGCTCCAAGAAGCCCAAGCCCTGCCTGTACGACCCGTCGCAGACCTGCTTCACGGAGCACACCCAGTCCCACGCCGCCTGGCTGTGCGCCAAGCCCTTCAAGGTCATCTGCATATTCATCTCCTTCTTCAGCATCGACTACAAGCTGGTGCAGAAGGTCTGCCCGGACTACAACTTCCAGAGCGAGCACCCTTACCTGGGATGAGGGGAGAACGGGGCTCGAACCGTCGAGGGGAGTATACTTGAGAAAAAAAGGGGGACCATATGATGAGGTTGATGATGTTGATGGTGATGATATTATAGTGATGGTTATACTATTATGAAGATATTGACAGGGACGCTCTTCACTCAGTCCGCTCTCGACTGCCGTCGAGCCGCGGATTTAAAAATCTTAATATAATCAGCATTACGGGGGGAAGGTTAGGAAATGGTTATATTTTCTGACATTCTTTTCAAAACTTTGTATTTGTTCACTTGTTTTTTCTGCCCTCTCTATCTCTCTCCTGTAAATAATGTACACAGACTCTGCACAACTATTGCTTTTAGACATTGGTTTCTCCGTGTTATTACGTTTCTGTCCGTTGGAGAGTTTTGTTGGGGAAAAAAAGAAGCTGGAAAACAAGTAAATCTGGTATTTCGATATGCCCTCCTCCTCCTCCTCCTCCTCCGACTACAAAGCAAACCTCTAAAATAGCTGTGCTATGCCATTGCTGGGTGGCAGACATTAACGTTCTGGTAGACTGACTGTTAATCATTCCCTCAGCTCTACATTTCAAGAGAGTTCTATGTATGAGAAATGCTATGCTGGATATGCATACAATATAATGTATGACAAAGCACATTAAAATCTCTTTAACTGTTTGTCTGTCTTTCAGTTGTTGTGAATCTCTCGGCTGAGCGGCGGAAGAATTGGTCAGAAATTCGTAATTTTATGTCCTTTCAGGTGGAATTTCCAAAAGTGTTACTTTTCAGGAATTAAAATAATATAATAATATAATATAATAATTTAGTAATGCTCCAATGTGGATCCAGTTTTTATGCAGTCACAAGCTCTTGTTAATACATACTATACATACTTTTTGTTAAATATTTTTAAACACGATCAATATACTATCTGAATATATGACACAAAGTAGGGCATTCATTTAGGAAAAAAACAAACACATTTTTAATTTCTGCCTGACAGCAGCGATTCGCACATTAGAAGTGGGTACAGCTAGCTTTTTGTATCAGCTAGCAGCACACATGTAGGGCTTACTTCACTGTGTACTGTAAGTAATTTCTCTCCATTTATGTTATCTTTGCCAAATTCAGCAAAAAATCTGAAATTAGGCCTTAAGCTTCATTGCTTTCTAATGAAGAATTGATAACCAACTCCAATTATCTAAAAGTGTGGGGAACAAAATGATTACTAGTCCATGTGAGGGCATGACTGCAACCTTTTTGTTGGGTGTGATATCCATGTTAGTATCTGTCTTTAGAATAGAATAAATAAAACTTAGAAACTAGAGTACAAAACGCATTAATTAGTTCTAAATGCACACATCACTAATGGACAAAATATTGTGTATATTCTGTAATATTGATCAATGCAAACAGGAGGAACAAAAACTCAAGCACAAGTTGTATTAGTCAGATGGTAATTTAAGGTGCTTTATGCAAAACCTGCATGACTATGAGCATTAAGACACATTGTACAGAACACATTATAAAAGGCATTTTCAACACAATTAAAAAAATACGTTGAAATAAAACCAAAAGATAAGAGAATGAAATGACATTGTAGATGGTTTAAATAAAAACACGAATAATAAAAATACTAATAAGACAGCGTAGTTGTATCACACCTGCAGTTTTCTGGGAGTATGTTATTGCATGGTGAATAAAAAAACAGGGGTGCTGCTGCTTCACTTTCAGTAAAACTGCATTCAGGAAGTTGACCTGTCCTGCCCCAGATGGCCTCCTAGATGACCTGAGAAGTTCAAGATTGGATGATTCGTGGTGCATGTGGTCAGGAATGCACGTAGTTCCTAAACCAGGGGTGCCCAAAAGGTAGATCGTGATCTACCAGTAGATCACATAGGCTGTGCAGGTAGATCACAGGACAGTCCCCCCAGCACTTGGACCCTTACAGATCTGTAACTCTTGAGAGTGTTAAAATGAAACCAAATGGACCGTTACGGGTCCACTTGGTTTCATTTTACACTCTCAAGAGTTAAATTATTTGTAAACATCTGAATTACGTAATTTTCTATGGTCCACACAATTAGAAAATGGAGAATAATATTTTGATCAAAGTTTCTCTTTCCCAATTCTGGACAAAAACGTGAAAGTCCTTAGTTTTGGGTGCGAGAGACTAAACTCAAGATCACAAACTGTCAACTCAAACCTCAAATTACAAATACTGTTTTCAAACATCAGTAATAGCATATACCGGAAACCCTTCCAATTCTCCCCCTCTATTTTTCATTATGAGTGGATTATTCTTAAACACTATAACACTAAGTAACACCATCACCACTCAAAGCTCAAACTTTCTAGTGTCCTTGAAATGGATTTTCAGTAGTGGAACAATCACATTTTTGATGTGTAGATCTTGTTGAGACACTCATTTTGAAAGTAGCTCTCAAGTCATTTCAAGTCAAAAAAGTGTGGGCACCCAATAGGTTCATTTCCAAGCTCATGTAGCCTATTTTTTGGTCCCTGGGGGGCGATTGGTGTACAGCAAAGCCTCATAACAGGCAGACAACATGAATAACATAAACGCAGTAAAAGGCACATGCTGCACTTTGAAACAGAATAGCAGTTCAACTTATCATTGGTGCATTGGAATTCACATGACATTTCAGTGAGTGAACACTAGTATTTTTTGCAGCAAACGAACAGTAGCATTTTTGCAGTCAAGAGTAGTATTTTGAAATCGATCCTTTGACAACTGGAGACACTTTTAAGATGTGAAGTGGAGCGATATTATTCACGTTTTAGTAAGGAACTAAAGGGTTTGCATTAAAAGAAAGTGTCAACTCAAACCCCAAATACTTTGTTTTCAAATGTCAGTAGTAGGATCTACAGTACAAGAAAACCCTTCCAATTCTCCCCCTCTATTTTTCATTTTAGGTGCATTATTCTAACACTGTATAACAATAAGTAACACCGTCCGTCACCACTATTTCAAAGCTCCCACTTTCAAGGGGCCTTGGAATGGATTTTCAGTAATGGCATAATCACATTTTTGATGTGTAGATCTTGTTGAGCCGGTCATTTGAAAGTATAGCTCTCAAGTGCTACCTAGTACCTACAGTATATGCAGACTATATTGCGATATATTATAGGTTACAAATAAGATCATCACTGAGTTCACAGTACATACGTTCTATCACTATTCCTCTAGCTACCTCTTCCTCTTGTCTTGTTCTCAGTCTCAGTCCCTCAACACAATCATACTGTATGTTCCTTAATTGCGTCTCCCTCTCTCTCCACAATTCTGATCAGAAGATAGTGGTGCCGAGGAATTTCATTAGATAACACACAGTCGATGCTAATTGGATCTTCATCTCGCGATGGCTCAATACCCTATTATGTTGTTGATCAATGGCATTCAGATGGTGGTCCAGGGAGGTCCATGCATCTCCGGTGGGCTGCGGGTGGACACTCAGGACACAGAGATTGATGGACTCCCTGCAACCCAGATTCTCTGGAGATCCACTCTTTATCATGGACTGAGTCACTACAGTGGCTTAGTGAGGAATCACCAAACCAGTTGTCCTGGAAGGATCCTTAATTGTGTGTGTGTGTGTGTGTGTGTGTGTGTGTGTGTGTGTGTGTGTGTGTGTGTGTGTGTGTGTGTGTGTGTGTGTGTGTGTGTGTGTGTGTGTGTGTGTGTGTGTGTGTGTGTGTGTGTGTGTGTGTCAGGGCTGGATTTAGTCAGCCCTACTAGGGTGGGCTGGAAGAATGGCAGGGTGGGCAACTCCAAAGTTTTTTTTTATATGAAGCAGTGGTTTTCAACCTTTTTTGACACCAGGGCCCACTATTTATTCGGCATTTGTGCCACGGAGGACCACCATTTGATGACATTTTAGCCCCACAGACCCCAAAACTAAAGATTTATTTTGGTTTTGTCCACAATACCAGGCTGGATTTGGGGTAAAAAACAGTCAAACATACAGATCAAATTCAGATACATTCTCTAGTTGTGTAGACTTGGGCTGATTCACATGATGCATATTTTAACTCTTGAGAGTGTAATTTTTACGAGCTCTCAAAGAGTTGCATCTGGTTAACCAGCTTATTTAGCTGGGGACCACCTGGAACTCTCTCAAGGACCACTAGTGGTCCCCAGATCACGGTTGAAAACCACTGACGTTGACTTTCATTGGGTGGGCAGGATGCACATTTGGGAGGGGCCCTGCCCACCCCTGCCCCCCTCTAGATCCGGCCCCGTGTGTGTGTGTGTGTGTGTGTGTGTGTGTGTGTGTGTGTGTGTGTGTGTGTGTGTGTGTGTGTGTGTGTAATGTGTATGCGTGCGTGCACACGCATACATGCGTGTGCATGTGTTTCTGAAAAACGTCTGCAATAAAGAATGAAATGAATTAAACATTGTGCATGTCTTTTGTACTGTAGTTTGTAATATTTCAGAGGGAATCTGATTTCACACCACTAAAATCGAATGAACTGCATTATAAAGTAAACACGCACTCTGAGGAGAGAAATGATTGCTCGGAAAATCATAATTTCACAGCGACGTGGTGCAACATTCTACAGTTCATGTTGAACGTAAAATAAACAGCTAATCTATTTATTGCACTGCTGTAGCGCCAAGCTCAAATCACACCTCCAGATACAATCTTTGGAAATTATTGTGGGACTTGTTTAGCCTGGCTAAAGCCAGACCGAATCAGATCCAGAAAATTGTCTAAAAATGCCTAAAGGTGAAAGTTTTTAAGGGTCTAGGATAGACGTTGATTAGACGTCTAATGAACATATAATTTAAGATTAGACCTCTAATTTTTAGACATTTTTTAGGGCTTTGCTCAGTGGGTGCCTGGGTGGTCTGTCTCTTATGCTGAATATTGCTAAAATGATCATTCATTCAGTGACCTGAGACTGAGCTTCCCAAAGAGGGGTCCGGGGCAGGTCCCCTAAGGCTACTTGTAAGAATTCCAGGGGGTCCCCACTCAACTAAACGATAGTTTGGAAATGAACCTTATGGGTTTGTAACTCTGAGATGCAACCTAACAGGTCGATGTGGTAACTACACCATACACCATAGATCAGGGGTTTTCAACAGGTGGTCCGGGGACCACCAACTCGTATTGTTTAAGTTTCCTCCATTCAGGGTTAAACTCTTTTACCCCTAGACCAGGGCTTTTCAACAGGTGGTCCGGGGACCACCATTGGTCCTTGAGAGGGTTCCAGGTGGTCCCCAGCTAAGTTGTTTAACCAGATGTAACTCTTGAGAACGTAAAAATGAAACCAAATGGACCCTGGTGGGTCCATTTGGTTTCATTTTTACACTCTCAAGAGTTAAAATATTTATGTGAATTAATCCTAATTTACACAACTAGAAGATTAATGGTCATGGACAGAAGCAAAGGAAATCTTTAGTTTGGGGGGGCTGTGGGGCTAAAATGTCCTCAAATGGTGGCCCGTGGTTCAAATGTTGAATAAATGGTGGTCCCTGGAGTCAAAAAGGTTGAAAACCCCTGTCCTAGACAATAGAGTCCGTAACAAGAGGGTTCCAGGTGGCCAGGTGGAAAGTTAACCAGATGTAACTCTTTGAGAGCATAACCATGGACCCTTATTTATGTTTATACACTCTCAAGAGTTAAAATATTCACCATCTGAATTAGCTAAAGTCTACACAACTAGAGAATGTAGAAAATGAATGGTCATTTTGATCTCCCAAATCCAGCCTGGAATTGTATACAAAAGCAAAAGAATCTTTAGTTTTGGGGTCTGTGGGGCTAAAGTGTCATCAGCAGTGTTGGTCTATATTACTTAGGAAAGTAACTTCTTTACTTTACTCGTTACCCCTTAGACAAAGTAATATCATTACTTTACTTATTACTGGATTTGAAGAGTAATATATTACATATTACGTTATTACTTTCCCAAGTTCTCAACACCGCTTTTGAAAAATTAGAGAAGTACAACATAATCCGTTTATTACAAAATAAAGCAGCAATGTGATTTGTAGTGTACATAACTGCGCAGGATGCAGCGTGTGGACTGGATCTACAATCTACTGCACATCTCTGTTGTTACAGTACCTGTCAATAGCTTGTAGGCTACATCTGTTCTATTTTTGCATGCAACAAGCTCATTTTAAAAAAGTAACTTTGCGTTACTTGCAAAGTAATGCGTTACTTATTACCCATTTTTGCAGAGTAATCTTGTTACTTTACTTTTTGGAGCAAAAGTAATAATATTACAGTAATATGTAATCTAAAATTAGTTACTGCCCAACACTGGCATCTCATCAGATAGTGTTCTGTGGCTCAAATTCTGAATAAATAGTGGGTCCTGGTATCAAAAAGGTTGAAAACCACTGCCACAGATAAACCACACACAGACAGTATTTCCTCTCACGCCAGACTACATTTCCCACAAAGCCTTTCGGGGGGGAAAAGCGCACAATTGTAACCACCCACTTCAAAACAAGCCTTTCCTTTCTCTGCTCTGACCTCCTCATACATCAGTAGTGGTTGTGTGTGACAGACAGACACCTGGAAACATGCTGGCGTTCACTCTGAGACAACTGGCACGGGTAAGCTTTGAATTCATCATGTCTGCTTTGCACTGTGTTCTGTGCAGAGCTGAGAGATGACAGGTGAACTATAGCTAGCTGATAGAGATAACTATACTTAACTAAACGTCAAATTAAAGCTGAACCGCTACCTTGGGCTCTCGGTGGATGATGGCGAGTAGCAACAGACCATTCTGTCAGCGAGTTCGTGTCTATTTCTCCTGTATAAAGGCTGTAGTAACTGCCCAGCACCTCACTGAGAAGCTAGCATGCTAGCTGCTGCCTGTTTAAAAGTCCATGCTGGTGTACTGTCCAGAGCCGTCTAGTAGAAGTGTTGCGACATTGAGGGGCCAGAAACTGAGCGCTCGAGCGCTGTTCGTGCAGCCTGAATAGGGACAAGCTGGAGTTGATAATACATTGTTTGCAACGTGGGCGTCGCGTGTGCAACATGCACACATCCCTGTGGATGCGCTCTGGCTTAAACTCATGTATTTCTGCCTACTTCCGGCCCAGGTCTTGTCCCTATTTGTTGTCCCCATTCTCAATAGGAGTCTATGTAGAAGAGCCGCCATTGGACTGGCCTCATGAAATGAACGGAGATTGCGTTAACTTTATACTCTATGCTCTGGTGCTTACAAGGCATGCAATGATGCAACAGTGTCGGCTCTGTTTCATCATGAGCTGCTGCTTCTAACCTGAGTCAGTTCACACCGTTATAGGTTAGGTCAGTTCACACTAACTAGTTCTTGTCTTGTAAAAATCCAGCTACTGTCCAGCTAATTTGATTATTTAGGGGAAATAAAGGTGATCATATTACTGCTTTATTACATGGTCATATCATTTATATTGCCTATAGGCTATAGTGGTTTACCCCACTTGTGTCAAAACTGTAATCAAAGAAGACAGTCTTTAGACAGTCATAAATAATTATTAGATGGTCCTTAAACCCAGAGTTCAAAGTGCAGTACAGTGCAGTCTAAGAACACCAAGGAAATATTAACTTGAAGTACTTATGTAACATGTTCTAACTGCTTACAAAAGTAACAATACTATAGTCTTATTTATTGTGGCTCTGATATTGTGCATACAGTAATAGACATATTCTAAACACTGTTTAAAAGTTAAGCCTGTTTCCTAAGATCTGAAAACTACTTAGTGTATAAATATTTAGACTCTTGTAGAGGCATTTTTCGATTCTGACATCAAGAATTGCGTCTCTCTTAGACGGCTCGAAATGCTATTGTATTTGTGGGCCTTTGATCAGCCTACTGTAATCCTATTTCAGGATGAATAATTTCAGTGAACTTAAAGTATTCTCTACTGCTGTACTGTCTCCATTGCTGTTTTCAATATGTTTGTTGTTCATTGGTTTACATAAGAGCATATGTTATCTTTTCGGTTAAACCCGGCCTTGACTTTGTGTCCGAGGGAGGTGGAGCTGTTCAGAAATCTTTAAAATGTTATAATGTCAGAAATGTTTGCCCCCAAAAAGTGTCCCATTTTGCACGGTTCAGGTTGTTTGAGTTCAGACAGATACCGCTGCCAAGTTTTTGCTGACTTCTCTCATGGTCTTTTCTCATGGTTTTCCATTAGCCTGAATTGGTTCACGTGTTTACATGTGTCTCATATTGATGGTAATTGTGCAAGCGTGCATCTTCATTATGGTTCAATTGGACTTGCACGATGAGGGCCTTTTTTTTTTTAGACAAAACCTTGTGATGTCCTTGCTCTGGGTGTGAGTGTACACGCTTATTTGTACACTGTAAGTACATACTTAGATGTTTCCATTTGTATTTTTAAAAAGAGAATACACCATTTTCAAGAAGCAACAACTGACTTAAAGGTCGCAGTGGGGGGGCGGCAGTGGCTCAGAGGTACAATAACCGGATGGTAACCACAAGGTTGCCGGTTCGATCCCGGGCTCCCACAGAGTTAGTGTTGTTGTGTCGCTGAGCAAGACACTTAACCCCTAGTTGCTCCTGAAGTGCTAGTAGGTACCTTGCATGGTTTCCACTGCCATCAGTTGGATGAATGTGTGTGTGAATGGGTGAATGTGATGCACAAGCTATGTAAAGCGCCTTGGATAAAGGCGCTATATAAATGCACCATTTAACATTTTAGCATTTACCAAAGTTTGTATGAACAAAGACAGATTTTATTCTAGTGCGTCCAGTATTATTTAATATTCTAAATCCTCACACCATTAAACGGCTTGCACATATTTCTCAACTCTTATGACTTTGGAATAACGTGCCAGCCTATTTAAATCCTTTTTTAACTTTGATGTTCAACCAATTTGATGAACAAACCGCAATGTCACCTGCAGTAAGCCAGGGTCCACTCCACCCATAAATGAGTCTGTGCATATCATTGGACCCAGACAATAGCCGTTACCCAACACTGAACGTTTAGTTTATATTTTGCCTGTTCTTGCTGTGAGAGAAGCCAAAGCTCAGACTTCAAGTTCAACCAATGAGGGCCTGAGAGAGAAAGCACTCCCCCAGTACAGACCACAGAGCCACAATCTTTTGAGGTCAAACTTGGCTAGAAGTAAACTCAACTAAAAACTGTAGACAGATTGGGCAGCTCAGTGCGGATCGGGCAGCTCAGTGCAGGCTTGGCTGGATTTCGGTACTGTATTTGTGGCCTTTTGCCGGCGGCCACTGTGGCCATTTTTGCTCTTACATCATACTTTGGGTTTGGGGTTTCCTAACTGTACGTGTTTGAACAAGACTTGTGGCAGTGGTTCTTGACCTTTTCAGGTCATGACGCACGCAGGCACACACACACACACACACACACACACACACACACACACACACACACTTGGCACGTGGCATTTCATAACTTGGGGGGGGGGGGGGGGGGGGGGGGGGGGGACCTGGGGCGTTACATTTAGTTTGACACAGTTCTGTGGATAAATAATGTGGAAAAATCCCCATATCCCCCTAGTCCCCTTCCTAGTGTCAGAGTGTAGTCACTTTCAACAATTTTCACATATTTTAGCGACAGAGCACCATTTGAAATTGAGTTTAGTCTCTCAGAGCCAAAACCAAGGATTTTTAAGTGTTTTTTTTTGTGCATATTAATTAATGACCATTACAAAGTGAACAGTGCAATGTTGCAGAGTTGCTAATTTCAGTCCACAGTCCCCAACATTGAACAAGAGACAAGTTAAAAATTCAACACAAAACATGAAAAGACAGCAATAACAGAGAGGGTACAAATTTGCATCTAAAAGACAGGTGACTAGAAACAGGGTCTAAGGTGCATCTATATAAGTAGCAGTGTTTTTACAATAGTGCAAGTACTATCTTGTCTATCTTATTAAAGTACTAGTGCATAGGGATTCAAGTAATTTAGTTGCGCATCTGTAAGGGTCCATTTGGTTAACCAGTGGTCCATCATTTAGCTGGGGACCACCTGCAATCCTCTCAGGGACCACTTGTGGAGCCCTGGACCATTGGTTGTAAACCACTGGCTTATACAATAGCCATCCCTCAGGTGTGCTTTTCTCACAGTGTCCCTGCCTATGCTTCTGTGCTTGATGTTTGGCACACCTACTGAGGCTGCTAGTTGGCACCGTTCCACCAGCGCCACCACTGTTGGCCACGTTCCACTACAACTCTCCACCGGTAGCGTGTATACCGGTTAGTTGGCTCCAAATTCCAAGACTAAGCCAGTGTAGTGTGAGATGGATTAAACCCTGATGAAACCAGCCTATCCCATGACTCTGATTTATTCCATTAACCACTTATGCACTTATTAAAGAGGCTCCACATGGCATGACATGTACAGTAGAACTGCCACTTTATTTTTGCTTGAAAATTCTAGCCTGTAATTAAATGATCAAATTAGGGATGCCATGGTGAACATTGGTACATTCTATCTGGCGTAACATTGGAAAATATACAAGTTTGTATATTTAAATCGGTATGTTTCAAGTGATAATTTATGTAGTCACGAGGCAGTGTCCTTTTACTGTAGTTCACATTGTCTGTGTTTTATTTTCATGGTCACAGTTGATTTTCAACAGGGCTCATCATTGTTAAACAACCAAGGCATTGACAATTGGGTTGGATCCCCACATGATTTTGGTGAATTGACAATTACTTTAAAGGCCTTATTTTAATACTAAATGAAAAGACAGAAAATAAAAACACCATTTATTGTACCAAAATGTTGCATAAAAATGGCAAAGTAGAAACTTCAATCATCTGTAATCGTAAGGTTCCCAGTTAGGCAGAACAAATATGCAAAGTGCCTTGGATTAAGGTGCTACATATAAATGCACCATTTACCGTTTAATCAAAGTTTACAACCCACCGCTGAACCAAAGTTCAACATCACTTTATGTTACAGAGGGTAGTGGTACACCTTATCCTCAGTGCACATGTTTTACAAGTTGTACAACCCCTGAATACATTACAGCTTGTGAAAGTTACAGATTACAGAAACTAAGAAATACCTGTTCACTTTCCTGCTGTGTTTTTATAGATAATGGATAGGTAGGAGGAGGAGATGATTGGTTATTTGGCCAGCCTGAAAATAATTAACATTCTGTGAAAAGATTGAAAAATTCTTCCATCACAAAAGCACAAATAGCCGTGTTGGATGTGTTTCTTTTTTGGTGGGTGGAGTGGTGTATACCAGTGGTTTTCAACCTTTTTTTTTAATACCAGGGCCCACTATTTATTCAGCATTTGAGCCACGGACCACCGTTTGATGACATTTTCACCCCCACAGATGCCAAAACTAAACATTTCTTTTGCTTTTGTTCACAATTCCAGGCTGGATTTGGGTAACAAAAACAGTTAAACATACAGTTAAACATACAGTAAATCAAAATGACCATTCATCTTCTACAATCTACAATTGTGTAGACTTAAGTGGTGCTAATTCAGATGATATATTATAACCCTTGAGAGCGTAAACATGAAACCAAAAGGACTCGCAAGGGTCCATTTAGTATCATGTTTACCCTCTCAAGAGTTACATCTGGCTAACCAACATTTTATCTGGTTCACCAACTTAGCTGGGGGACCACCTGGAACCCTTTCATTGACCACTGGTGGCCCCCGGAGCACCTGTTAAAGCCCCTGGTATATGCTACTGTTTCAAAAATACATTTTGCTGAACGTACAGTACTGTATATCATCTATGAGAGAGAGAGAGAGTGAAATAGCATACGACAGGGTCACGAGTCATGACCCCACACTCTTCCCTCACATTCTCACAAGCGGCAAAGAGCTTTTATCGTCTGTTAGAGTCTGAATCCGGCTGAGCGTCGGGGTGGGGGCGACGGTGCGTAGCGTGAGGAGTAGTAGTCATCCTCCCCGTCGGATATCTTTTGTGCAGATTACAGAGCTAATGCCGCTGTCCTCCACCTCCTCGGCCTCTCCTTCCTCCTGCTTCTGGAGAGATTGGCTTTTGTCGCCGGCGGTGCTTAGCGTTCTGATTGTTGCTCCGACAACCCCTTGACCTGATTGGACCAAAGGTGCTCTTGAGAGTAGAGGCTCATAGTGTAGCACGCCAGGGGTGGATATATGGATATAACATGTCACATTTGGGGGGGGGGGGGGGGGGGGGGGGGGGGGGGGGGCAAGAGAACATGTTGGAGGGGCAAGAGAAAAAGGTATGGGTGCGGCTTCATCGCCCATACCATTTTCAGTTACAGGACTTTTATTAGGCAAGTAAAGCATCAATAATAACATCGGTTGTTGTTGAAATTGCAACAGACACGCAGCATGCATAAAGGTTTGACTCAGAGAGTTTTCTGTTTTCAATGATGAAATGCTGTTGGTTTAGTGGTGACACAGCTGTTAGTAGCAGTAGTAGTCTTTCACATCATTTTAAATTTTAAACTTTCATTTCCTGGGTATCTTGGGTTGTTTTGCACGCCATCATGTTTGGTGGAGCAGTCAGGGCATTTAGGGGGCATTGCCCCCCCCCCCCCCCCCGATGCCCATGCCTAGATCCGCCCCTGTAGCAGGCACACACACACACATACACGTGCACGCACGGCATGCCACGCATCCACACAGACACACGCAGAGTACATCCTCCTCCACTACGGGGATGGATTTCTCAGTCTGGTGTCATCCAGGTTGAATCACAGGGCAATTTGTAACGGGCAGCCTTCCTATTAGTCAGTGACAGGCAGAGGGAGGCAGACTGGCTGCTGCCACTGCAAAGGTGACGACTAGTACTACCTTCTGTTACATCAGTTCTGCAGCCACCGTATCTAGTATATTTTTTCTATTTCTATTGATTATTTTTTGCCAGTTTTTTTGGGAGGTGGGCGGTATTTCGCTTAAAGGACCACTTCACCACTTTAACATATATTCATATAATAGGTCCTCACTTATGCACATGATAAAATACCACTATTTTTTTCTACTCAGTCTGTATCTCACAGGAGGGCTGTGGGCAGCTCAGAAACTTCTTCCAATCAGATCAAGCCAAGCAGAATGATGTCATTGGAAGAAGTTTCTAAACTGCCCACACCTGCTGTGAGAAACAGACTGAGTAGAAAAAAAAAATAGTGGTATTTTATCATGTACATTAGTGAAGACCTGTTATATGAAGATACATTGAAAAGTGGTGAAGTGGTCCTTTAAAGTTTTAACCCATTTTTGACCGGACACTAGATTCTAGGAAAATGTCTTCGGTTTGAGTTAATAACATTTTACCAGCTCATATTACAAGTAGTTTATATTTTACAAATTCATTGCGTGCCGCTGGTGCACTATGAGCTTGAAGATCTGTTATTTTTCACTAGCTAATGCTAGCGAATGCTAGCATTAGCACCAGTTCCCAACATTAAAATATATATTTTCTTACTGACCGGCAGAATAGGATATTGGTGTTTAAAATAAATCAAAATTAGTACAAAAAATAGCAGAGTAACTCTCTGGTAGCTCTTATTTGCGCTCCATTTCATCCCTTTCACCCCATCTACCATATTTCTCACGTTCTTCTCTGTCTTTCTTTCTTTCTTCCTCATCCTCTGTATTATGAGGCCTATTGTTGTTTTGTAGCAGAGCGTCTGATGGACAGCAGTCATCTGAGAAATTGATCTCCTCTCAGGATCCCGCTGCAGGAAATGGGACAGAAATGATGTGATGCGCAGTAGTAGTAGTCACTCTAAATGAAATGATTAGTTCTTCTTTTTTCCCCCACACATCGTCTTCTTGTCACGGTCACAGATGTTTGACAGGAGTGACAAAACCCTCCTGCCGACATCGAGTCGACGGTGTCGCCCGTCTGTGACGGGAGCTGTTCCCCATCTGTCTGTTGGATGTTTGCACTTTTCTCTGCCGCAAAAAAAAGTTTTTCATCAAGTTCACCTTCAAACGCACCGATCATCGGCCTCCCTAAAAATAGTCCCCCCCCCCTTCCTTCCGTGACAGATCTGGTGCGTTGCATCTTGGCACTGGCTTTTCCCGGGGATCAATTAATCATGTGTTTATTAATTATATTCCTTGTAATGACAGGCGTGAGGATGGGACACATGCGATAGACTGGCAGGCGCGGCAACACATGCCTGCAGGGAAGGGAAATACGGACTGCGGGGAGCACCCCACGCGTTGTTTGTTTTTTTGGGAATCTGTCCTGGAACAGATCCTGATGAAAGATGGGGAGTAATAAAAAAAGACGGCAACGCACAAGTGCCACTCGGCTCTGCCTGTTTAACAGCTTCCGATGACGTGAGGGGAAGGAGGGACGGCGGGGCGACAGAGACAGGTGCCCTTGTCTCTTTGCCGGCAGCTCTCTAACAGGCAGCGCCTGTTGGCGTGTTTCTCTGCTGCTGCTGGCTGGCCTCGGTTGGCGTCCCAGTAGAAGAAACGTAGACAGCGAAGGACGGTTCCTATCACGGTTTAACGACCCGTGTGATTTTCTTCTTGGTGCAGGAATGCGTCCGTCGCGAGGCAGGCCGACCCGTCTCTCTCTCCCTGGGAGCCTTATAGTCTTCCTCCCCAGTCGGAATCCCAGCCACTTCCTCCTCCCCAGTGTTGCCAACTGTCAAAATCCAAAATGCCCTGGTAACACTTCCAAAATGCAGTAGAATGCGCTAGAGCCTTGGTTTTCAGCCATTTTTCATGCCAGGGCCCACAATTTATTCTGCATTTTAGCCATGGAGGACCACCTTTTGATGTTGAGTTTAGTCTCTCGGACTAATTTAGGAGAAATAACTGGCAAAATGTTGGTCAAAATAGCAATTCTTCCAACATTTTCTAAATGTGTAGACTCTCGATGTTTTCTAATTTAACTCTTGAGAGATTAAAATGAAACCAAATAGACATTTGGTTTCATTTTGCGATCTCAAGAGTTACAGGTCGATAAGTGTCCATTTGGTTACCAATGGTCATTTCTTGGAAGGAAGGAGGACTCTATCATAGGAGGAAAAATGGAGAAAACGAGGGTTTTATCTCTGGCTCCTGTCAACCAATTTCGCCCCAACGCACCAGCAAAAAAGCACTAGAATTTCCGCCAGGAGTTTTTCACTAATTTTGTCGCTAGGTAGGGGGCGGGGTCTGGATAAAAGCTAAATATAGTGACCAATGCACCAAGTTGGCAACTACTGCTCCCCCCTCCACCCCAAAACCCCTCCCTCCCTCCGTCCCTCTCTTACAACTGCCACTGGTGACAGGAGGCCAGGGGAGAGGAATCACAAAATCAGGCGGCTAATGTGCCAACCTCGTCCCCGGGAGTGTCACCCTCCTGTCCCCTCGGCCTCACTGGGGAGCAAAAGAAAGATGAAGGGAGGCGGGAGGAGGACGAGGAGACCGGCCGCCAGGGAGTAGCTGGCCTGACTATAGGCTGCTGCTAAGGATAGAGAGAGGGCAGCAATTCAGCTGACTTTATGACTTCATAAACTGTATGTAGACCCAACTGTGGTGTAATAATAACACATACTGTAGTTTCCTTTTTCTTTCTCATCTTCCACTCGGTGTTTCTTAGTCTGACTCAACCATCTCTGCTTATGCGTGATGAAAAGCATTTTGTGCCAATCAGGGATCCCCGTACAAGATTTGTGCAGCTAAAGGATTAGTGCAGTAATGTAATACATTACAGATGATATAATCGCTATTGTTAATCAGGTAGTGTAGATGGGTGTTGTGACTTTTTTTTTCTTTTGAAACTATCTACAAGCACACACAATGTCTCATTGTGTGCTTATAAGGTAGCTATTTTCATGGTTTAAGTGGATGAATTGATTTTGATGTTTCAGTAGAGATATATTAACTCATTAATAATACATCTTGTACCTCATTACATTGGCGATAAGATGGAGTGGCCTTGAGGTCTTGCAGATCCATATGGACCCAGAAGTAGCTGCGCCAGTATTGAATGAACCTGAGTAGTGCATAGGCAAGATGCTGGAGAGTGTGAGTATGTTATGAAATGTTGGTGGAACCATAGACGAGAGGTGACATAAGTGTACTCCAAGATGAGGAGAAGGTGAATATATCTCGGACTTCTGGTATGGAAATTAGTTTGAGAGTTTTGAAGGGTTCAGGATTGTTCTGAAGACTAGGACAGGTGTGCTTTAGATTTGGTTTGATTAGTCTTGGTTAATCTTAGGGAGCGGGAAAAAAACAGTGGAAGTGGCGAAAGCTCTGCCAAGCTATCCAACAGAGGGAGAGGTTGAGGATTCTCAACTGTTGAAGGCATGGCATCTGAACTTCTTAAATGACACAGGGAGCCAGTGATGGCATTGGAATGACTTCAACATACCTGTATGTGCAATGTGGTTGAGAAACTGATGGGGAAACTGAGTGCCAGATGAGGAGCATGGTTTACCCTCGGGTCCCTGGCCTTGTAGAGGTTGATGGAGAGAGTCCTGCATTCTCTAGACTCTGGAGAATGCAGTACTCTCTCCAGGCTTTCTTGAGATTGTGGGCTCTCTCTGGAATGTGGACTCTAAAGGGAGCCCACATTCTCAAGAAAGCCTGCCTAGCCTGCATTCGCCATAGAGCCGGCAGGCTCAAGTACTCGGTTGTTTTTGTTGATCAAAATGAAGTGTAGGCAGAAGCCTCGGCGTATACTTCCTGCCCTTCTAATATTCACACTAATGAGGTATGAAAATACAGAAAAACAAAACAAAACGAAACACAGAGAGCCTGCCCAGCCTGCATCCAAAGAAACGTCCTGACCTCCCTGCTCCACTCAGCCTGCACCCACCAGAGACTTTACTCAGCTCCGCGTCCAAACAGACCTCCTGACCCTCCACTATTGTACTCTCCTGCATCCACCAGAGACTCTGCCTGGCCTGCACCTAGTGGAGACTCAGGTGCTGAGCCAGACAGAGATGTTCTGAGTCTTGACAGACTGACAACCAGAGACTCACTACAGTAGTAGGAGAATTATCACCTGTAAAGGCAATGCAAAAGCAACTGAAAGTAATCTGCTACTGTATTTATTCATTTGGGTAACCCAGATTATGTTACTGACCCTACAATCGTTAGTGAGTAACTAGTAACTGTTGGGGATTACTTTTTCCGCTTCTTTCCCAGCCCTGGTGTTTGTACTGTACATTCACTGCATTACTGTATATACAACTTGGTGCATGTTGCAATCCAAGTTTTTTTCTTGCATACATGCTTTGGTTTTGTACACACATGTACAATATGGCTTCATTATGTTTTTACTCACGCAAGTGACCTTAAGCATCCTCCAACTTTGTGATAATGGCTTTCTAATGATGAGGGTGGCAAAGTTATCCCTCACCTTTACAACATGCTAGTTTTTGAATGGATTATGGACAAACGCTAATGGTGATCAACAATATGGTTTAGAAATTAGCCTGTTTATTATTAAGTGCATCATACGTGCATCAAATATGCCCCCCCCCCCTTATCCTCAGTTCACTACCACATGCTGCTAATAGTAAAAAGTAGAGAAGTGATTTATCATCAAGATTAAATGGATTCCATTCCTCAGCAATTAATTTTCTGAAATTGGTTACGTTACAGGCGCTATCAGCTCTCCGTCAGCAGCAGGCCCTCTAGACCTTACGAGTTGGTTTTAATTTTGGTGGAATCATTTAAATGGTTTCCTATCCCTTTACACATAACAATGTAACAGCATCCTTACCCACAACCAGAACAGAATGGCTGCTACTCTCTCCAATCTCTCTTTCATCTCTATTGGAAACCATATCCACACCCCATAGGGGTAAGTACAGGTTGAAGGGGGTTATTCTCTGTGTTGGTGTTAACCCACAAAGGTATCAATCATCCATATTGATGTCGTGTTCTCTGGGGTATGTGGGGATATGACCACATGAACCCCTTACGTCCCTATACTGGGGTGAACATTTGGCCAGAAATAGTCTGCAAGCTTGGCTATTATTATCGACAAAAACATTTGGTGTAGAGGGAGGGAAAAAGGAACAGGACAACGTCGGAGCCTTGAGTGATCCCCATTATAACTAAATGTATTTGTCTATTTTAAAGTTTAAAGGGACATTTCACTTTTTTTCTTCAAAATAATGTTACTGACATTTAGAACATTTGGAACACTTTCCTAGGGGCATTTATGAGTGTAATAAGTGGTTTTAAATATTTTAAATTTTAGCAGTGTCTCTGTCATTGACACAACTTCCTGGACTACATGTTGTCTGCTACATGAGACAGCCCCTCCCCTATCCCCAAGGATAGGGGGAGAGTTATTGGAATTGTTGTCCAGGAGTGAGTGTCTATGACACTCACTCCTGAGACAGTGGGCTCACTTCTAAAATGTAGAATATCTAAAGCCACATACTACACACAGGAAGGCCCCAGGAAAGTGTTCCTTTAGTGTCTTCTAAACGTCATTAACATACTGTATATTCCCTTGCAAAAAATGTGTATCGTCCCTTTAAGTTAATGCTTAGCCATGGTTAAATAAACTTTAAAAAATAAATAAATAAATAAAAACCATACAGAGACGGGAGCTAGTGAAAACCATATGGACTCTGCACTCGCATGATCAACCATTGGAGCCGAAGCAGCAGAAAACTTGTCAGCCCCAGTCCAGATTAGATAAGGTGGAAGTGCTGAATGTGTTCTCTCTCTGTAGCGTCTTCAGCACACTGGGGCAGTAAAAAAAAGAAAAACTCAGTTTGGTAGAACTGCTGATAGAGGCATAATTGAACAACCACGCTGATTATTGATATCATACAAACACGCCATCTTCTAATTATACCGGGCTGGAGTGCAAGAGAAAGATGGTGGTGGTGGTAGTTGTGTCAGGGGCGGATCTAGGCATGGGCATGGGGGGGCACCATGCCCATGCCCCCCTAAATACCCAGTCTGCCCCACCAAACACGATGCCATGCAAAACAACCCAAGATATTTCAAATTGAAGTGTTTATTTAAGATGATTTGAAACACTACTACTACTGCTACTAACTAACTACAGCTGTGTCACCACTAAGCCAACAGCATTTCATCATTGAAAACAGAAAACTCTCTGAGTCAGACCTTTAGCTTTATGCATGCTGCGTGTCTGTTGCAACTTCAACAATAACTGATGTTGTTATTATTGATGCTTTATTTGACTATTAAGTCCTGTAAATGGTATGGGGACGGCTTCATCGCCCGTGGCGCGAAGCGACACGGGCGATGAAACCGCCCCCATACCATTTTCTCCTGCCCCTCCAACGTGTTCTCTTGCCCCCCCAAACGGGACATGTTACATCCGCCCCTGAGTAGTGTAGTAGTGGGGAGGGTGTGGAGGAGAAAATGATATGACTGAAATGTTGCCTTTTATTCATGTCGGACAAATGGAGCGCGGCACTGTGTGTGCAGCATCGGTTCAATTGTGTAAAGAATGATCAAAGGAGTCTTGCCACAGAGAGATTGTGTTCTACTATACAGTACATACGTCTTCATATCTGTAACGGTCCTCGTTTGAGACTGAGGCCTCAGTCAGCTCAATTCCTCTTGAGTCATTCATTGATGCGCCATTAATACCACCAAGTGGTAAGAAAACTAAATAAAAGGACAGTGTTTGTGCTCTTGCAGTGTTTTGGTTAGGTAAATGTATAGAGCTGAGCAGTCCCGCCCCCTTGTGATGCCGCCCTTCTTCCAGAAATGGATTCCCCATTCATTTTCCTCATAGACATTTCGAAAATGAGCTATATGGAGACGATTACGCCGCTGACAAAGCCAACTCGGGTCGGGTTGTGTGTGTGTGTGTGTGTGTGTGTGTGTGTGTGTGGTGTGTGTTGTGTGTGTGTGTGTGTGTGTGTGTGTGTGTGTGTGTGTGTGTGTGTGTGTGTGTGTGTGTGTGTGTGTGTGTGTGTGTGTGTGTGTTGTGTGTGTGTGTGTGTGTGTGTGTGTGTGTGTGTGTGTGTGTGTGTGTGTGTGTGTGTGTGTGTGTGTGTGTGTGTGTGTGTGTGTGTGTGTGCCACTTTCAAGAGTTTGCATATATGACATGTACGACATACTGTATATGACATGTATTTAAAATGGCCAGTGGCTTCTGAACTATTTAATGTGACACACCAAACTTTGCGTGCTGAAAATTAGGCAGGCTCTGTTTTTGGGGGGGAGCTATTTTGCTCACGATCGGCTGATACCGATCTTGTGCGTAATGGGCAGATGTGGAGGAAGGTGAGAAAGTTTAGATCTGTCACAATGATACAAAATTACAGTATGTTACAACTAATATATCTGATTGACATTCATACCACTTAAATGGTGTAAAAGATTGGTTTCTCCGGATAAGGTAAATTGCCAACACCGATCACACTGAATATTGGCCAATATGAATATTATCGCGTTATTTAATATCTGATAAGATGGGGTATTCAACATTTTTGATCCCAAGGCCCACTATTTTTATATAGCATTTGAGTCACAGACCACCATATTTACGGACAACTTCACCCCACAGACCCAAAACTTTCTTTTGTTTGTTGTCCCACAATTCCAGGCTGGATTTTTGCAAACAAAACAGGCAAACGTACAGCAAATCAAGATGACCATCCTTCTACATTCTGTAATTGTGTAGACTTCTTATTTAAGTGGACTAATTTATATGCTGGATATTTTAACTCTTGAGAGTGGAAACATGTAACCAAATGGACCCTTGCAGGTCCATTTGGTTTCATTTTTACGCTCTCAAGAGTTACATCTGGTCAACCAACTTTTCCATCTGATTAACCAACTTAGCCGCCGACCACCTGGAACCCTCTCAAGGACCACTGGTGGTCCCCAGAACACTGGTTGGAAACCGCTGTGATAAGCTATCATGTAATCAGTGTTCCCCATCCATCCAACCCATCCATCCATCCATCCATCCATCCTCCTTGTCCCCCTCTCTCCAGCCACTGCGGCAGCGCGTCCCCCTGGCCGTCAGCGCGCGGGGGCAGCAGTCCTACGCAGCCCAGCTGGAGGAGGACCGCGGCTGGACGGGACAGGACAGCCTGGCCCAGGACGACCCCGAGATCTGGGACCTGGTGCAGAAAGAGAAGGACCGGCAGTGTCGAGGCCTGGAGCTCATCGCTTCTGAGGTAACCATACCACGCATGCCTGTGTAGATCTTTAAGTAGCAGATGGTAGGCCAACCTTAGAATGGCGGCTGGTATTCTCAAACAGCTATTGTCTGGTATACCAGGCAGGGCAGATTTAGGCATGGGCATGGGGGGGCAATGATCCCCTAAATGCCCAGTCTGCCCCCCCAAACACGATGGCATGCAAAACAACCCAAGATATTTCAAATTAAAGTGCCTATATTTAAAATGGTGTGAAACACTACTACTGCTACTAACTAACTACAGCTGTGTCACCACTAAACCAACAGCATTTCATCATTGAAAACAGAAAACTCTCTGAGTCAGACCTTTAGCTTTATGCATGCTGCGTGTCTGTTGCAACTTCAACAACAACTGATGTTATCATTGATGCTTATACTTGCCTAATACTAGTCCTGTAACTGAAAATGGTATGGGTGCGGCTTCATCGCCCGTGGCGCGAAGCGACACGGGCGATGAAGCCGCCCCCATACCATTTTCTCTTGCCCCTCCAACATGTTCTCTTGCCCCCCCCAAATGGGACATGCTATATTCGCCCCTGATACCAGGCCCAGGTATGGTGGATTGGTGGTGTAGGCATTTGGCCTACCACAAGGCCCCAGACCTGATTTGCTGCCATGCAGCCAATAAGAAGACTTTCACCATATCTGGATACGCCATACCTGATAAAAGCTGTGAGAGAATGCCAGCCATTGGCACAATCCCTGGCACACTCACTGTAGTTTTAAGTAATCAATTAACTCGACATGAACTATTGTTACCTATTTGCTAACCTTTTTCATATTGAAGATATGTATGATAGATCCCTAGTTATTGGCAGGTGAATGTAGCCTTATGAATCCTTTTAACACTCAACCAGCTTGGTAATGTTGTAATGATGTCATGGGATCTTCTTCTGAGGTTCTGGGTTGGCCCCACGGCCCCAGATAGTGGCTCCAGGCTTGAAGCAGGGGGGAGCCTGGTGGTCAAGTCTGGTACTGCAGGCGGGTGGAATTCATGCACGACCGCCGGAGAGCACGCACGCTCGTTTGCTTTGTGCACGCGGACAGGGCAGTTTGTTTTTAAGTTGTTTTCTGAATAAACCAGCGGTCCTCACGTCATATACTACCTCTCAAAACATAACGTATGTATTATATGACAGATAATAAGCTCAATGCAAACCCAAAAGCTTGTTTTTGATGCTTTTTGATGTTTTTTTTCCTTTGCTCGTGCGCGACGGCGCTCGTTCATGGTTCCCATAATCCCTTGCGTCGGGCGCGTTCATGGAGAAATACTTCCGCATTTGACCACCAAATTTTGGTGGTCAAATGCGGAAATAGGCGCACTTCCGGCGGTCTTCCGGGTGCTTCATGCGCCAATGAGCAACTTGCATTGAAATGAACGGCAAGGGGGCGGGGCTGTCGCTCCAGTCAGGCCTCTGTATTTTATTACTCTATGGTTGGCCCACATGTTGCGTAAAACCGTCCTCCAACGCAAAGACTGAAACCAGCCAAAATACGGCAAAATATGTCGGTACATGTGCCAAAACATGTCAGAATACATAAATGGTCGTCAATGAGTCCCTTCACAACTTTATGCAAATACAAATGCTTAGTTGAGTGGGAGATGCTATAGGTGGAGTTATGGAACTATTATCGCCTTTTCTGTTCAAACCTGTGTCTAGGTAGTTGTCATGAATGAGTGTGGTTAAACTGGAGACTACAGTACAGTATATATGCATGTTTAAATTATAATGGCCATAACCTCATCAGGGCTTGACACTAACACTTGCCCGCTTGCCCGGGGCAAGTAAAAAAAATGGTGGGGCAAGTGAAGACTGCTACCTGGTTGCCCGATCGGGCAAGTGTGCAACTTAGTGCACTATAACAACACAAGATATATTTGTCTTGAAGGCAGTCATTGCACTCTGCCTCTGTGTCTTTCCCTGCTTTCTAGATATCCACAATTCCAGGCTGGATTTGGGAAACAAAACAGGCAAATTAACACATCAAAATGACTAATTAAGATGATGAATTTTAACTCTTGAGAGTGTAAAAATGAAACGAGAGTGTAAAAATGAAAAATGAAAAATGAAACCAAATGGACCCTTGCGGGTCCATTTGGTTTCATTTTTACGTTCTCAAGAGTTACATCTGGTTAACCAACTTAACTGGGGACCAGCTGGAACCTGGGGGGCAAGTGACCATGACCTGAGGGCAAGTAGAACCTGACTTGCACTTGCCCAATGGGCAAGTGCCTCGGAGACCGTGTCAACCCCTGTCATAGTACATTGTTGAAGTAGTATGAGCCTCATAGAGTATGGTAAGCATAGCATATGGTACTCCATTCTCCCTGAGAACTCCTGCATACTGCATGGCTCTCCCTCCAGGCATGCAGTCTGGACACAGAGGACTGGGTGTAGTAGAGTAGAGCTGGAACCCAACTGGTACACTAACCCCACTGTCCATCTCTGAACAAAAACATATTTAAGCAAGGTAAACGCATAAGGTAATGAATTGAAACGACTATTTTAGGATTATTAGGTACACAAATAACTCACCCTAAATAGTAGGTAAGCATACAGAGTTCTAAGAAGATTATAATGCAGTATAAGTATCTTTTTATAATATGAATTATAGGCATGGGAGGCATATCAAGTGTCAACAAAAAAATGAATCTTCTTAGGCACCCATATATAATTAATTGAACTCACTCAATACAACAGCAGGTTGATTTATACTCTGGGGGTCCCTGGTTCACAATAAGTTAAAAACCTTTGGACTAGTGGTTTGCAGTGTTGGTCAATATTACTTAGGAAAGTGACTTCTTTACTCTACTGGTTACCTGTTAGACAAAGTAATATCATTACTTTACTTATTACTGGAATCGAACAGTAATATATTACGTTATTACTTTCCCAAGTTCTCAACTCCCACCTTTGAAAAAATAGAGATGTACAACCTAATCTGTTTAGCGAGCTCTTTTTAGAACTGAATCCAATTTATTAGAATAATAGTCTCTTTGCCTCTTTGACTTTTTAAACTTTTTCACAATTGTTTTCAAAGACAGTTGAGGTCTTATATTTAAAAATAAATACAAAATATAGCAGCAAGCGATTCGTAGTGTACGTAACTGTGCACAGGATGCAGCGTGTGGACTGGATCTACAATCTAATGCACATCTCTGTTGTTACAGTACCTGTCGATAGCTTGTAAATCTGTTCTATTTTTGCATGCAACAACAAGCTCATTTTAAAAAAGTAACTTGGCGTTACTTGCAAAGTAATGCGTTACTTATTACCCATTTTTGCAGAGTAATCTCGTTACTTTACTTTTTGGAGCAAAAGTAATAATATTAAAGTAATATGTAATCTAAAATTAATTACTGCCCAACACTGGTGGTTTGCGAGATTATCCCTGAACAGACAAAGATGCAATGACAAACACACACAGACCTTACCCTCTTCTTCTAATCAAGATTTTGGCTAATAAACGTAGCTTGGTTCGTTTTTGCTGCTTCTACTGAGCTGAGCTTTCTCTGAGGGGGGGAGTCGGTGGCATCAAGCTAAACCACTTGAGACGAGATCCAATGTTTCTCCGAAACATGGTCTATAAAGTCTATAACAAAGTCTATAAAGGTGCAGGCACCTTTTTATAGACTTTGGTGATTCAGCCGATCATAGCGCAGCAGTCTCCAGCAGTCTGGCATTATCATTGTGTGCCATTTGACATTCCAGGGCTTGACACTAAGGTCTCCGAGGCACTTGCCCATCGGGCAAGTGCAAGTCAGGTTCTACTTGCCCTCAGGTCATGGTCACTTGCCCCCCAGGTTCCAGGTGGTCCCCAGTTAAGTTGGTTAACCAGATGTAACTCTTGAGAACGTAAAAATGAAACCAAATGGACCCTTGCGGGTCCATTTGGTTTCATTCTTACACTCTCAAGAGTTAAAATTCATCACCTTAATGGACCTTTAGCAAATCCTTGTCATCCGCCCCCTACAGGTCTCGAGCGGGCGCACACTCCGACAATAAATGCTGTTTTCTATTGTTTTCTATTCTAGTGAATGGAGGATCGAGTGTTCACTCTCGTGCATTATTTTAGCATGTTTTCATTGATTTTGCAGAAAACCCTTATTTATATGGATACTAGAGCTGTGATGGAAGAGGCTATCTGTGTGTTTGTGATTATTGGTCCTATTTTTGTAGCAGTAGAGAAAGTTTTAAAGTGAGTAGACGCAGCCTGTAGAGTGATAGCCTAGGACTAGCATGGGGAGTGCTGTTATAATGTTTCACCACCAGATTTATCGTCACCCGGACGACTAGACAGTACTTTAGCTAATGATATATTACGATGACCATGTTATTTGTTTTTACTAGCAGGTATGGTTAATGTAGACCAGACACGATATAGTGGTAACTTGACTAGCAAGCTAGTAACTGCCACAGACTCTAGACACTGTAAACTCTGTTCACTTAATGGGGCCAGTCCAATGGCGGCTCTACGGCAATAATAATAATAGTACAAGATACTAATAGTACAACATAAACATTGCAAATACTTTATTTGGTGCTGTAGAATACGCGGAAACACTTAACTTGTTCCACATGTGCCTTAAATAGCTCTTATTTGTGCCGCCCTCCTTGAAAATAACGTACTTCCAAATAATTTGTCCCTATTCAAGTTGCGTGAACAGTGCAGTTCAAGCACTCAGTTTCTGACCCCACAATCTCGCAACTCCACTAGTTAGGCCTACAGTAGCTACTCGCAGTGCTGCCAACGCCAAAAACTAGTGGAAAAACTCCTGGCGGAAAATCTAGTGCTTTTTTGCTGGTGAGTTGGAGCGAAATGGTTGACAGGTGCCAGAGATAAAACCCTTGTTTTTCACCATTTTCCTCCTATGATAGAGTCCTCCTTCCTTCCTAGAAAAGGACCATTGGTAACCAAATGGACCCTTATAGATCTGTAGCTCTTCGAGTTAAATTATATTCTAACATCTAAATTACCTAATTTCCAAGAATCTACACATTTTCAAAATATAGAAGGATTGCCATTTTGACAAACATTTTGCCAGTTATTCCTCCTAAATTAGTCAGAGAGACTAAACTCAACATCAAATGATGGTCCTCTGTGGCTAAAATGCAAAATAAATAGTGGTCCCTGACTCCCTGGTATGAAAATGGTTGAAACCCACTGCTCTAGCGCATTCTAGTGCATTTTTGAAGTGCCACTAGTGCATTTTGGATTTTGGCAGTTGGCGACACTGGCTACTCATTGACCAAACACGGTACGATCGTATGATCGAGTGGGACTTCCAAGCTCCGCCGGTTCGCGGGGCTCCCGTGACGGCGACGGACGCTGGGAGCTCCGGCGGTCAGGCTGTAGCGTGGACCCACTGAGCGGGCCGCCTCCAACGCCCCTCGCGGTCTGGGGAGATCCGCGAACCGGCGGAGCTTGGAAGCCCCGCTCGGAGTGTCGTCGCCGCCCGGCCCGGAAAGCCGCACGGCGGGGAGGGGGGCGTACCATTTCATTTCAGTTTAGATGTAGACCAGCTTAGACCATGTTTAAGAGTTGCGACATTATGGGGTCAGAAACTGAGTGCTTGAACTGCACTGTTCATGCAGCTTGAATAGGGACAAACGATTTGGAAATACGTTATTTTCAAGGAGGGCGGCACAAATAAGAGCTATTTAAGGCACATGTGGAACAAGTTAAGTGTTTCCGCGTATTCTACAGCACCAAATAAAGTATTTGCAATGTTTATGTTGTACTATTAGTATCTTGTACTATTATTATTATTGCCGTAGAGCCGCCATTGGACTGGCCCCATTAAGTGAACAGGGTTTACAGTGTCTAGAGTCTGTGGCAGTTACTAGCTTGCTAGTCAAGTTACCACTATATCGTGTCTGGTCTACATTAACCATACCTGCTAGTAAAAACAAATAACATGGTCATCGTAATATATCATTAGCTAAAGTACTGTCTAGTCGTCCGGGTGACGATATATCTGGTGGTGAAACATTATAACAGCACTCCCCATGCTAGTCCTAGGCTATCACTCAGCCAGAACTACAGGCTGCGTCTACTCACTTTAAAAGTTTCTCTACTGCTACAAAAATAGGACCAATAATCTCAAACACACAGATAGCCTCTTCCATCACAGCTCTAGTATCGATATAAATAAGGGTTTTCTGCAAAATCAATGAAAACATGCTAAAATAATGCACGAGAGTGAACCCTCGATCCTCCATTCACTAGAATAGAAAACAATAGAAAACAGCATTTATTGTCGGAGTGTGCGCCCGCTCGAGACCTGTAGGGGGCGGATGACACGGATTTGCTACCCCTGAATTGTCCCAGGTCGTCACTGTAGAAGATTAATGGTCATTTTGATCTGTATGTTAATTTGCCTGTTTTGTTTCCCAAATCCAGCCTGGACTTGTGGACAGCTAGAAAGCAGGGAAAGACACAGAGGCAGAGTGCAATGACTGCCTTCAAGACAAATTTATCTTGTGTTGTGTTATAGTGCACTAAGTTGCACACTTGCCCGATCGGGCAACCAGGTAGCAGTCTTCACTTGCCCCACCATTTTTTTTTACTTGCCCCGGGCAAGCGGGCAAGTGTTAGTGTCAAGCCCGGCTGCATTCACAAACCGAAATAAACAAAGCAATGTATACTAATACTGCTAATGCTAAATTAGAATAGTGATAATACAAATAAAATTAAAAATATAATGTGTGAGGGGTATGTGATTCCTCCATGTTCAGCAGGTAGTTGTCTCAATTTTTCTGTCAGTTCCTAAGAACTGACTACTACCTTTTTTTTCCCTGAAATGTTTAATTAGAATGGTGCGAGACCCCCGCATGAGCTTCTTATTCCCTAGCCTGCAGACCAGTCTGCTCCGTGTGTTAATCCAGGCTTTCCGTTCTTCGTCCAACGTGAATGAAAATGAAAGCCTGGGTGTCGATGCTACCTATTCCCTAAATTTGTCAATGTCCCCAGAATTTGTCCATTTACTTTTATTAAATGCTGCAAAACAAACCCTGAGAAACACAACAGGATATCCTTGAGTTAGGCTCATGTCTCGTTGATTTTAGTCGGCCGCCACAGATATAAACATTTTCTGAATTATCTTTCGTCGACGGCAGAAATGCTCAGCTTGCATCGCCTTCTGTAAAGATAAGAGCAGTGATCAGTCATTACCGAGGAGGAGGTGCCACCTCTTTGTTTTCACCCTGGAGCTGCTGTGCGCTGCTTTCTTTTTCTTTCTTTCTTTTTTACTATTCAAAAAAACGGAGATATCTCTCTCTCTTATTTTTTTTTTTTTAATCTGGTGTCAGGGGCGGATGTAACATTTCCCAATTGGGGGGGGCAGAAGATAATGGTATGGGGGAAGCCGCACCCATACCATTTTCAGTTACAGGACTTTTATTGGGCAATTAAAGCATCAATAATAACTTGTTGAAGTTGCAACAGACAAGCAGCATGCATAAAGCTGAAGGTCTGAGTCAGAGTTTTCTGTTTTCAATGATGAAATGCTGTTGGTTTAGTGGCGACACAACTGTATTTAGTTAATAACCGTATAGTAGTGTTTCAAATACTTTTAAATAAGCACTGTAATATCTTGGGGGTTGTTTTGCATGCCAGCATGTTTGGTGGGGCAGACTGGGCATTTAGGGGGGCATTGCCCCCCCCATGCCTATGCCTAGATCCGCCCCTGTCGGGTGTTGCTCCTTTCGCTCTAGTCTGCCTCTCCCCTTGCTGCTTCTTCTTCTTCTCTCTGCCACCGTCGTGGTTGTTGCTCAGTGGACTATATCAGGGCCCCTGTGCACCCACCACCCTCTGCCCCGCCTTGACACGCAGCCCTGACCGCTCTGCTGGGGAGATAAAGCTGATATCTTCATATGGCCTCTCCGCCTCACTCGGCAAGAAGGGCTTTCCTCCAAGGGAAACATTCATTTGTTTTACGCACCTACCTACCCCCCTCACCATGCCATGCGTGCACGCACAGTCTCACACACGCACAAGCACGCGTGCAAGCCAGCCCTCACCGCAACACTCTCTTCTCCCCAGCGCTAAGAGGAAACAATTGCATTTCCAATTCTAATGGCGGCGCAGACCTCAGCATGACTGGTGGAAGGCTCTTACAGGAGCTGTTATCTCCCTTCATCTCTTCTTGGCTCTCAGGTGGATCATTAGCATAGAGCAGAGGCTCTCTATACACACACAGCAGTGTGTGTGAGGAGAGAATTGGAGGAATGGACCGTTTTTCCTGGGAATAAAGTTGTTGTTGTTTTTTTTTTTGCTTTTTTATGGATGAAAAGGTTACAGATTCAAACAAAAGCTTTAGAGTTTAAATCACTGCATGCCCGGGCAGAGGACGAGAATAATACCTAAATTGGCTCATTTATAAAATTGCCATTCTAAAATATTGATGTCCTCAAGTGTAGCAGTATTTAAACGTGTGTGTGTATGTGTTGAGTTGAGTCGTGCGTGTTATTGGATTTACATACGTAGCACACTTTTCTTTTTACCTTTGCGTTTTTAATAGAATAAAATATTTGGCACTTGAACTGAACTGAGCTGTCTTGGACCTTTTTTAAAGTTTTCCACCTAATTTACTTCCCCACTGCGATATCTATAAAGCAATTGAGCTTATTACTGTCGTCATGATAGTTAGGATATAGTTGTGTACATTGTACACTGTGAGGGTTTACACTCAGTTGATGCTGAATTGAAAACACCATATAGAACCCTTTTACATGATCAGAACTTCATTCCTACGCACCGCGAATGAGTGCCTTGCTGCTGCTGTGCCCTTCGCCTCATTTGGAGTGTTTATGTCGAGTGTTGTGTCCTGCAGCGAGGGCCGAGTCGTGTTGCTATGAGAAGTGCCGGGGTTCGATATACGGCAATGATCCGTCTGCAGCCAGAGGGGAATTTCACTATCACTTAACACACTTTAATTTGCAGTCCGTGTCCCTTCTGTCCACTGCAGCCATTGATCCATGTGTCTCTCTTCGTGTGCGTGTGTGTATGTGTGTGGGTGGCTGTGTGCGCGTGCGTGCGTGTACGTGTGCACAGAATTTCTGCAGTCGGAGCTGCTCTGAAGCGCTGGGCTCCTGTCTGAAGTTCACTTACAGCAAGTTAGTGCAGCGATTGATCCATCTGTCTCATATCTCTCTCTCTCTCTCTTCCTGTTTTTTTGTGTGTGTGGTGTGTGTGCGCGCGTGTGTGTGTGTGTATGTACGTGTGTTTCCGTGTACAGAATTTCTGCAGTCGAGCTGCTCTGGAAGCTCAGGGCTCCTGTCTGAACAACAAGTACTCAGAAGGTTACCCAGGGAGAAGGTGAGGGTTCTGTTTACCCGCAACTTATGTTTTGCTCTCCGTTCGGCCGCTCATCTGTCCGTCTGTTTGTCCGTACATCTCCAGGGCTTGACACTAACACTTGCCCGCTTGCCCGGGGCAAGTAAAAAAAATGGTGGGGCAAGTGAAGACTGCTACCTGGTTGCCCGATCGGGCAAGTGTGCAACTTAGTGCACTATAACACAACACAAGATAAATGTGTCTTGAAGGCAGTCATTGCACTCTGCCTCTGTGTCTTTCCCTGCTTTCTAGTTATCCACAATTCCAGGCTGGATTTGGGAAACAAAACAGGCAAATTAACATACACATCAAAATGACCATTAATCTTCTACAGTGTAGACCTGGGCTAATTAAGATGATGAATTTTAACTCTTGAGAGTGTAAAAATGAAACCAAATGGACCCGCAAGGGTCCATTTGGTTTCATTTTTACGTTCTCAAGAGTTACATCTGGTTAACCAACTTAACTGGGGACCAACTGGAACCTTGGGGGCAAGTGTCCATGACCTGAGGGCAAGTAGAACCTGACTTGCACTTGCCCGATGGGCAAGTGCCTCAGAGACCTTAGTGTCAAGTCAACCCCTGTTTGTCCGTACATCTGTGTATACAGGCCGGATCATGTCACACTTTGCACACACACTCACTCGCTTCCTGGATGCCAATGACAATCCTCTACTCCAAATGGCCTGTTTTAGCGGCACCATGAGGCAGAGTTTTGAGAAACTCATGTTTTTTATATTACTTGTGCACGTCTTTTCCATCCATTTCCATCACCCAGATGGGCACTGTACACTCTGGGCTCCATTTTCATTCCCGCTAAACCCCTTATCCCTTAACTTCTTTGCCTTTTTAAACTATTTAAAAAAAACATTTTCAGTAGTTCAAATGGCCAGTCTACAAGCTCACAGCATGTTAATAGATTGACATGTTGAAATATTCCGAAAAGTTTTTTTTTAATGGTAAAAACGAAATAAGGGATTTGGGATAAGGGGTTTAGCATGTAACGAAAATGGAGCCTCCTATCTCTGTAGTCATGTGATCAACACAGATCTATCTGATTTGCCATTCAAAGTTTGCAGTATTGGTCCGTTTTTGATTGAACAAAATGCCTCAAATTATGATATGATTTTGCGCAATCATTCCTACAAGTCAGAGGAACACATTTTTGGGGACAAGATGCCTCAAATCCTGACTTAGATTGACAAATTGTGGCCTGTTTTTTGGCTCAGTGGTCCAGGCACCTTGGCTGGTAATTCAGTCTGGCAGTCTTTCTTTACTGCATGTCGCTGCCCTCATCCCTCTACCCATTTCCTGCCAGCCTACTGTGATTCCATCTCTACATTGTTTTATAATAAAGGTGAAAGCCCCAAATATTTATATATTTTAAAAACAACGGAACGTTTTTCACATTGGCTTAGGTATTATAGTGCCGCCAGGAGCCTATGGTAATCTACCTAGCCTGGTGTAAAACCTGTATCGGTACTTTTTCTAGTTCTATCTGCAACAACCACAGATGTGTTCTAATGGCGCCTCTCATTTGGCATTATTTGGGATTTGTGAAATTTAGTCTCGTACTGTAGTACATCCAATGGAGCTGCAGTACAGTATTTTTTTTCTTCAGTGTTGTTTCCTCTACCTACTCTATTGCTTTTTGCTCTAATGTAATGACATCAAAGAATGATCAAATTGGATGGACCGCAGCCATCTGCCGTCTGCCACCTGCTGAAACACATCTTCATCCACTTCCTCTTTACAAATGTCCCACTGATGCCTCACTCCAGTTGATTAAAAAGTTGCTTGATAATGTTATTGAAGTGTTCTTCTGCGCCGATTAATTAGACCTCGACAATACATTGTTAGAGCTGTGTACATTTTTTTTAAAGTTTCGTTGAGTTTTCAGTTCACAAGTCAAAATAGTCAGAAGTACAGTGATTAAGTCCCCCCCTCCCTCCCCATCCTGTACCATAAATTAAAATATTATTAAATAAAAGGCACATAAAATATGTACATACAGTACATATTGGTAAAGTATTCAGCATATTATACAGTGAGTGTACAAACAATTAAAGAGCAGCAAATTACCAAGTAAAATAATGATAATTTAAAAAAAAAAAAGAAAAAAAAAACTCAATATCAAGTCACTGTCCAATGCCATTCCAAATAGTTTAGCAACTGTTGCTATGCAGGTCAAGCTTTCCTCTTCTAATGTGCCTATTGGACAAGGACGAATTGAGGAGGGACTTAATGAAGGGCTCATTGCAGTAGTGCAAATACGGTCAGTATTTTGAGTTATTGAGGATTGTTAATGTCATCCTCTCGATATATGTTAAAGGTTTCCAAACGTTGCAAAATTTTAAAGCAAACATACCCTCTTGTGGAGTAGAGGATTTTTCTTCCAATGTCAGGTGATGTAGGTTTTCAACCTTATTGAAAACCACTGATGAAGGACGTCATTAACCAATGATTTAAAGTTTTTTTTATATATATATATACCAACAATACCAACATTTTTTTTTGTACTTTAACATGTAACAGTGGTGGCACAAGGCAGTATTGATGCCTGTAACATGGGTAAAACAATGCAGTAACTCTTCCCCCTGCTGTGTGCCTGTGTTCCAGGTAACATACTGTAGGTAAAACAATGCAGTAACTCCCCCTGCTGTGTGCCTGTGTTCCAGGTAACATACTGTAGGTAAAACAATGCAGTAACTCCCCCTGCTGTGTGCCTGTGTTCCAGGTAACATACTGTAGGTAAAACAATGCAGTAACTCCCCCTGCTGTGTGCCTGTGTTCCAGGTAACATACTGTAGGTAAAACAATGCAGTAACTCCCCCTGCTGTGTTCCAGGTAACATACTGTAGGTAAAACAATGCAGTAACTCTTCCCCCTGCTGTGTGCCTGTGTTCCAGGTAACATACTGTAGGTAAAACAATGCAGTAACTCTTCCCCCTGCTGTGTGCCTGTGTTCCAGGTAACATACTGTAGGTAAAACAATGCAGTAACTCCCCCTGCTGTGTGCCTGTGTTCCAGGTAACATACTGTAGGTAAAACAATGCAGTAACTCCCCCTGCTGTGTGCCTGTTCCAGGTACTACGGCGGTGCAGAGGTGGTGGACCAGATCGAGCTGCTGTGCCAGAAGAGAGCGTTGGAGGCCTTTGACCTGGACCCCAGCCTGTGGGGGGTGAACGTCCAGCCCTACTCCGGCTCCCCGGCCAACTTCGCTGCCTACACCGCCGTGCTCAGCCCCCACGACCGCCTCATGGGCCTGGACCTGCCCGACGGAGGACAGTCAGTATAACACTTCTACTCTGCCTCTAACCACTTTAAATCCTTATTTTAAACTTTAGGAGGTTGAGGGAAAAAACATGAAAATGTGTGGTGCAAATCTTCTGCAATATATATTCTGCTGAAAGAATATATATTCTTTCAGCATTTTTAACTCAGATATTTGCCTCTGAGAGGAAGAGGGACAGGGGGGGTCGCTGGATATATGTCATTTTGGGGGTCCTTGACATGAAAAAATGACACCCGTGTGAAGTGAGTGGTCCAATTCCGTGCTCGGACACAGCCAGCCAGGGACAAGCATAGCTGTTTAGAGGAGTGGTTGCACCACCACCAAAAGTATGAGAATTTACTACTGATATTAGCCTGCGATCCAATGTGATTTGCTGTGTTCCACACATCTGAAATGTAGTGCTCTGGCCAGACTGATTTGCAGAGTGACATCGCAAATGTGTGGAACGCTGCGAAACCAGGCTATACTGACATAGTATAGAAACAAAAATGACTTAGAAGACATGCCTGTATTAATAATGTCTCATTAATTCGGGTATTAATGTCTCACTCAATCTTCCACTCGCTACCATCTCACTACTACTACTACTACACAGGACTTGACACTAACACTTGCCCGCTTGCCCGGGGCAAGTAAAAAAAAATGGTGGGGCAAGTGAAGTCTGCTACCTGGTTGCCCGATCGGGCAAGTGAGCAACATAGTGCACTATAACACAACACAAGATGAATTTGTCTTGAAGGCAGTCATTGCACTCTGCCTCTGCGTCTTTCCCTGCTTTCTAGCTATCTCTCCTATCTCTCTCTCAGGTCCATTTGGTTCCAAACTATCATTTTGCTGGGGTCAGGGACCACTGGGTCTGTGACCACTATGGGCTAATTAAGATGATGAATTTTAACTCTTGAGAACGTAAAAATGAAACCAAATGGACCCGCAAGGGTCCATTTGGTTTCATTTTTACACTCTCAAGAGTTACATCTGGTTAACCAACTTAGCTGGGGACCACCTGGAACCCTCTCAGGGATGTTGAAAACCCCTGGTTTAAAGCACCCAAGTAGGGAGTAAACTTAAATGCAAAATTTACAATATATTTTTGGGGGGCAAGTGACCATGACCTGAGGGCAAGTAGAACCTGATTTGCACTTGCCCGATGGGCAAGTGCCTCAAAGACCTTAGTGTCAACCCCTGACTACAGCTATATTCTGCAACCCTCACCCCTCACGCCTGCCTCACAGGCCTGCTGGAGCTGCCAGACTCAGGACAGTCAGTACACTTGATCCGTGTCTCCAGATCGTATCCTTCGCCCACACTCTAGTTATTAATTCACTCGTTCAGTCACTCCTCTACTGTCTAATTCACTCAAAATCTGCCACTCGGTTATCACCTTCTTCACTACGCACAATTAAATATTGCTCTTACTTACTGAGTTGAAATTTCAACAGGAGAATTTCAAGGTTCCCTAGTTTGATGTACATTATATCATGGGGACTCCCAAGATTTTCATTTTTGGCCGGGCAGTGGGATTCTGTTTTGTTGTCTGTCTTATGTGTCTGTCTTATGTGCTTATGTCCAGTGTTGTAGTGGTACTTTTAGAAGTGGGGGGACGCCTCTGAAAGGGGAATTACCCCCATTTTTATTATTTTTTTCTGAGAGTGTACAAATGTGAACCAAATGGACCCTAGCGGGTCCATTTGGTTCCATTTGTACACTCTCAGAAAAAAAGGAAACTCATTAACATGGTGAAACACATCTTGATGATGTCATCAAGATGTATTTCACCATGCTAATGATTTTTTTTCAGACCCAAAAATATTTTAGATGTGAGAAGTGGGGGGACGCCGTCCCCCCGCGTCCCCCCTCCACTACACCCCTGCTTATGTCGTTCTGTCTTATGTGCAATCTTCGACTCATTGGCGCGTTGCATATTGTCTTCCCAGTCTGACCCATGGCTACACGTCTGAAGTAAAGAGGATCTCTGCGACGTCCATCTATTTTGAGTCCATGCCATACAAACTCAATGTAAGTAGAGACCACTGCAGTTACGTCCACTCATACTTTTAGTTGACCCTTTAAAACGTTGGTTTTCAACCTTTTTGACACCAGGGACCACCATTTGTTCAGGATTTGAGCCACGGACCACCATTCAATGCCATTTTCATCCCAAAGACCAAAAACTAAGGAATTATTTTGGTTTGTTCACAAATCCTGTCTGGATTTTGGAAACAAAACAGTGTAGACTTCTTAATTAGGTGGTGCTAATTCAGATGATGAATATTTTAACTCTTGAGGGTGTGAAAAGAGTTACATCTGATTAACCAACTTTCCATCATTTAGCCTGGGGACCACCTGGAACCCTCTCAAGGACCACTGGTGGTCCCCGGACCACCTGTTGAAAACCCCTGCTTTAAAACGTTGGTCAAAGGTGTTGGAACTTGGATATACAGTACAGTATTGGGTAACATAGTTACCCAATATGACTTGAGGCGGAACTAGAAAAAGTGCCTTTCTGGGCACAGGTATACATCAGGTCAGGCTGTGGCCATTGTTGCTAATTGGACTATTTGATGCATTTTTTTTTTTATTTTTACCAAATGTGCTTTTTTCATACTGCCTCCGGTGTTGCCAGGTGTATTTGTGGCAGAAACAAGCAACGCCCAAGCAATGCTTCAGTTTATGTAACCTCCAAGCTGTCTCTAATAGTCTCTAGAGTGAAATATCAGACGTTTATTCAGCCTGCAATAAAAGTAAACTGTTGTCCATTCATGATAAATAATCTATGGATTTCACAACGCTGTGACCTGTATCGGTAATATCGGTATCGGTGGATGCTTCTTCCATTGAACGGTGATCAGCCATAAAAAACCCTGAATGGAGTATCCCAACTAACTAGTACCATATGTTAATACTACAGTATATAACTACGACCAAAGCGGTGCTTGGAGGTGGGCTACCTGCTCTTCCATTGAGAAGTATTAGCTAAGTCTACTACTGATTGACAAGAAAACTAGAGAAGTCGCATTAAAAGTGTTACAATTACTTCTCAAATTCGATCGCTGTGTAACTAAAAAAATTGAAAAAAGAAGAAAAGAACAAAAAACTGCAAGATGTGCTGGGAATCTGGATTAGAAACCAAAAGTTACACATTGCTGCATCTGTCCATCATAATATTTTTCCACTTTATCTGCAATACAACTGCAGGCACCCAAATTGGACATAAACCACGTTAGAATGCAATGTATAAAATGTAGACGGGCAGGAGGAGTATATCACAGTCACATTGTTATGCTGTAATTGCTGATAATATCTGTACTCTCCCACTGTGCTGTGAACCTCGCTCGCCCAGTACTCCATTCTAGCGGAGAAGAACGGAGACGTGATACCGTGTGATAATCTATTGTGTAGTTCATCATTGCCATTATCTGTTGGTTTAGCGTTGGCTTTAAAAAGTATCCCCACTTCTTTGGCGTTCTGTCAGAGCAGAACATGCCGTGTGTCGTTAAGTGACCTGTAGTGCTGCTCACGCCCTCGCTGTTTGTTATCGCGTTTGTGTGTGTACATTTGGCTTTGCCAAAGACCAGTACTGATAGTTTGAAGCAGCAATTATCACGAGGAAAGGAATTATTCTTCCATGTTGGCATCATTAAGACAGGAGAAACTGCTAAGTAAAGTGTGAACATTGTTAATTAGTTGCGTGTTGTCAGTGTTTATATAATTGTCAGCCAGTGCACATGATGGCACACTGGGAGTGGGATTCCTACGCTGGCCTTGCAAAAGCACATTATACATGTACTAGTCTTGTTTGAAGTGTTACGATCCGATGAATTCGTAAATATCTCTTCAATGTCCGCAATGTCTGAATAGGCTTTTAAAGATCACTATAGAACAGTGGTTTTCAACCTTTTGGATCCCAGGGACCACTATTTACTCAGCATTTGAGCCACAGACCACCATTTGAGGACACTTTAGCCCACAGACCCCAAAACTAAAGATTTATTTTGCTTTTGTCCACAATTCCAGGAAGGATTTCTGATCCAAAACAGGCAAACATCAAACATGACTGACCATTCTACATTCTCTAGTTGTGTAGACTTGGGCTAATTCAGATGACAAACATTTTAACTGTAAAACGAAACCAGATGGACCCGCAAGGGTCCATTTGGTTTAATTTTACATTGCATTTGGTTAACCAACTGTCCATCATTTAGCTCGGGACCACCTGGAACTCTCTCAAGGACCACTGGTTGAAAACCACTGCTGTAGAAAATCAGATAAACAAGATGTGTGTGTAATACTGCACTTACAGTAATTCACCGTTTTTGCTGCAGTGGGCCAATCTGGGCCCCACAACCACGGCAACAACAAGCCTGGCCATTTCTCAGGTCATTCTCCAGATAGCATCAGCGAGTTTGCCATAGCGTTTTTATTTGGTTGTGCAGGTGTTTTGTTGTGGTAGTAGTCGTGGTTGCGGTGGTGGTGGTAGTGTCTGATCGATGCCCTGGAGAGAGTGCACGTGTCCAGGCCTCACTGATGGATGGGCGGGCAGGACCCCTCTGCGAGAGAGATAATGGGAAATCGACAGGCTGGCCAACACCGCCGGCTACCCTACTCTCACAATGAGCACCGTGATGGAGTGAGGGGCTCGCCCAGAGATGGGAGATTATCTGCTTGTCTAAATAAAGCTTTTCCTGCTCCTCCCTGCGCTGCGCTGGCGTTTTGGCTCTTCTAAAGGGTCTCTGTGTCTGCTAGCCTCGTTCTCCATCCTTCCTCTCTTTCGCTCTCTCCCTCTCACACATCTATCTTTCATATTCTCTCCGTCTACCGTGTGTCTGTCTCTGTCATCTCTCCATCTCCGGTCTCTCTCCATGTGTGAGAGTGTGTTTCACACATATTCCCCTCTCTCTCTCTCTCTGTCTCTGCAGCCTGGGACGGGGGTGTCGAAAAGAAAATTCTCCCGTCTTGTGCCAAAGGCAAAAAAGGCACGAAACAGGCGAATGGAATTGAGCAGCCCCGATGCCAACTCGTGTGACAACGTGTAGCAAATCCACTCACTGAGCAGTGAACTGCTCCACCCCACACTGTTCTTTATTTGGATTTTTTTTTCTTCTTAAAAGAATGTGCTTTCTAAAGGGAAGAGTCACGACACATCCTCCTCCATATCGGCAGATCAATTAGAAGAGGCGCGTGCGTTTGAGCTGGTGTTTTTTTACGCACTAATGGCACTTGTACCAACTGTTTCCCCTTGATCATAGTGTTGGAAATGCAAGTCTTTTGCCTTCCAAAGACTTTTTTTTTTATAGGATGGCTGAGACGGATAGTTAGTTTCTCTTAGGGGTGTTATTAGGAAGAGTGTTAGTGTGGAAACATTTTTTTCCCCCACATGTTTGTGTCCACCCTTGAATTTCAGGGAACAGATGTTGTTGACCACCCTGGTCCAGACCTATGCTTTAGAGACGATCACCAGTAGTTGTGGATTTTGCTGTGAAACAACCCTGTTCAGTCCTCACTAGTGTCTTGACTTGTTCACTCGTATTTTCAGGAAAAAAAAGTGATTTCAAGTTACAAAGGCTGAAAAATTGCAACTTCCGGGAGAAGTTAACAAACTGGAAGTCGCGCCTTGTGATCGTCTCTCTGGGGTACGTTGTCCCCAGGGTTTCATTTTACAGCGCCGATGTAAGCCTGGAGACTGAAGCTAGGTCTTGACACTCTAACCCAGGGGTGCCCACACTTTTTTGACTTGAGAGCTACATTCAAAATGACCGGCTCAACAAGATCTACACATCAAAATTTTCAAAAGAACTTTTCATGTTTTTTTTTTTTAATTGGGAAAGAGAACTGGAAAATATAACAATTATTCTCTTGAAATTTACGTAATTCAGATGTTTAAATATAATTTAACTCTAACTCTTGAGAGTTAAATATAATCTAACTCTCAAGAGTTACAGATCTATAAGGGTCCAAGTGCCCCATATCGCCTTTGTTCTATATTTTAGGGGACTGTCATGTGATCTACCTACCGGCCTGTGTGATCTACTGGTAGATCACAATCTACCTTTTGGGCACCCCTGCTCTAACCCTAACCCGTCTTCTTTCTTGTTCTCTGTTTCTCAACCCCCTCCTCTCTCTCTCTCTCTCTCCAGCCCGCTACAGGACTCATTGACTATGACCGGATGGAGATGACTGCCAGGCTGTTCCGGCCCAAACTCATCATTGCCGGCACCAGTGCATATGCCCGCCTCATTGACTACGCCCGCATCAAGAAGGTGCACACCACAGGGCCGCTTTATTTAACCCATTTTGTCCTGATATTGTAGCTTCTAAAAAACATTCGCTCTGAAAGAACATACTGAAAGATTTGTGCTGCATTGTCACATTAGCAGGCGTTCCATAACGCTATGAGCCGTGAACGCCTGCTCAATGAAAGTTTACAGTGCCGTTTAATGCTCACCCAACCTTCACCCTCTCCCTCCTGTCTTTTCTCTCCTCTCGTGCACGTGCACGCACACACGCACGCACGCACGCACTCACACCTGCTACCTGTATTTTTCTCATTTCCTCTTCCCTCTCTGGACATTAGGAAGGTCAGGCATCTCTTTTCTCTGTATTTAAAAGTCAGCCAACCTTAACCACAGCACTGCCTCACATTAACACACACACACACACACACACACACACACACACACACACACACACACACACACACACACACACACACACACACACACACACACACACACACACACACACACACACTCCTGCACCCTTGCTGTGTGTTGGTTGCATCCCAGCCACCAGGCACCACTTTTTCTGCATTCACCACTTGTGTGCTTTCGCACAACAGTATGGAAAACCCAGTGTCAGCTCTCACCGCTGTTCACTTTGTGTTTTATATTTATTCCCGTCATTACTGTTTTCACACCCTCGCTCACACATCCCCACACTTGGCCTTCCAAACTTCTGGAATTAACTCAAAACCGGTTGCACGTTGCTGGGCGTGCATGCCCACACACACACACACGCACGCACACACGCACGCGCACACACACACACACACACACACACACACACACACACACACACACACACACACACACACACACACACACACACACACACGGAATACACACTCCCCGTCTCTTGCTCAACCTCACACTCTGGTTTTCACACACCAGAGGCAAACCCCTAAATAAACTCTCATGCAGGGGTGGATCTAGGCATGGGCATGGGGGGGCAATGCCCCCCTAAATGCCCAATCTGCCCCACCAAACATGATGGCATGCAAAACAACCCAAGATATCTCAAATTAAAGTGCATATAATTAAAATTATTTGAAACACTACTACTACTTCTACTAACTACAATCGTCTCACCACTAAACCAACAGCATTTCATCATTGAAAACAGAAAACTCTCTGTCAGACCTTTAGCTTTATGCATGCTGCGTGTCTGTTGCTACTTCAACAACTGATGTTATTATTGATGCTTTACTTGCCTAATAAAAGTCCTGTAACGAAAAATGGTATGAGTGCGGCTTCATCGCCTGCGGCACGAAGCGGCACGGACGATGAAGTCGCCCCCATACCATTTTCTCCTGCCCCCCCAATTGGGAAATGTTACATCCGCCCCTGCTCCCATGCACACACTTTCGCCCTAGCCTGACGAAAACACACACAAATATACACTAACGCCCAGACACAAAATAGTCCTAATAATAATATAAAACCTCACATACCCGTGCACGCCACACACACACAAACAATGGTGACTTGTCACCTCGCAGCACACCCCTCTCTAATACAGTAGTTTCCAAGCTTTTTCATAACAGGGCCCACTATTTATTCTGCTTTGTAGCCACCATTTTAATGACATTTTAGCCTCCACAGAGCCCAAACTAAAAATTTATTTTGGCATTGTCCACAATTCCAGGCTGGATTTCGCAATCAAAACATTCTCTAATTATTGTGTAGAATTCTGGTGCTAGTTTCATGCAAATGGACCCCGGATGGGTCCATAATTTAGCTGGGGACCAACCTGGAACCCTCTCAAAGGACCACTGGTGGTTCCCCCGGACCACTGGTTTAAAAACCACTGCTCTGATACACAAGAGGCCCATTTATCTGTTTTGGTGCTGCGGCATGTCCACCCACTGGATGTCCACTCAGTCAATGACTGTGTGGAGAGTTCCACTTTAGCCAGTAGCATCAGATGGAGAGTTGCCCTGCCCTGAGAGAGAGAGAGAGAGAGAGACGCATGTTTATTAACTACTCCCTGATACTCAGCCTGAAGAGCATCCATAATTATTATCTCTATGTCTCTGTGGAACTCTTCAGTGTTTTTTATGGTGCAGCCTGCCTAGCCTGTCTGACCAGGCTGCCACCAAGGTTATTAAGGTTACCTCTCTGTCTCCGTCTCTCTCTCTCTTTCCCCTCCCTCCTCATCCCTCCATCCCTCCCCTCTCTCTCCTCTCTCCCTCCTCTCTCCCTCCCTTCCACCAGAATTTCCTCGTCAGCATTTACGTTCATAACCTTCTTGCGTTCTGAAGTCCCTCCAGAAAAACCCTCCCGACTCGACTGTCTCTCCCTTCCCTGCCTGGCTGAATCCTAATCTAATAATAAAGATGTGCCGATCCGGTTTAGATATGAAAAGGAGTGGAGATTGTCACGATAATGCACATTAATTGGGACTCTAAAAAGATTGCTTATCTGCTCTGATCATTTGCCAGCCAGTGATTTGCATGTTAGCGAGGCTATTTATTGTTTGAGGCCCGCTCAATAAAAACTGGCAGGGAACAGTGCAGGTTTATTGAATATGCCATAATATTTCAGGCCGTCTGAATATTGCTGAAGAGTGTAATTACACCGGCCTGACACTGTTGCTTCCAGTCCTCTGGCCTTGGTTGAAAGCATGCACTTCTACTTGTGACTGAAGTTACTATTTCTTAACCCTATACTGTACCTACTACTTACACATACTTGATGTGTAAGGTTGAATTGCATAAAAGAAAACATTAATTTTATGCGAGTATCTTTTTTTTTTGCATGATTGGCTAACATCAGGTACTACTCACCTAGAAATGACCAAAATCATCAGGTGCACGCTCATACATGCACACACACGGTCTGTATGTCGATTGCTGATCATAATCCAACAATCGTATTGCCATGGCAATACGGCTTGATTTGACTTATTTATGATAATAAACGTAATCACGACCAACCAGCACATCATGATGCCGGAATTTCCCGGAAGTTGTATGACCTCGAGAAACTGGAAGAATAAGCTATTCTATGGTGTTTCCGTTGCAACTTCCGGCGACACTTCCGGGCTACTTACTGACACCTACTGGTTATAGTTATGTAGCATAATGGATAGACTAACAGAGGACCTATTATTGGAATGGAAATAATCTGATAAAGGGAAATGAAATATGAAAATCACTGGCCAGCAATGGATCTCACGTCAAGTACGTCCTTGAGGGGGTAAAGGGTTAAAATAACCTTTTAGGATGTCTTTCAGAAAATGGCCGTTTTCCTTTCCTTTCTCACATATTCAGCCATGTGCAATTATGCCATCACTTACTTTTACCTGTAGCAAATAAATGTCTAAAACCTTTTTTCTCTGACTGTACCATGATGAATAAACAAATGCATATCAAGAATTCTAATCCTTTTTTTCCCCCCTTCACTCTTCAGTTGTGCACGGAGGTGAAGGCCTACCTGCTGGCAGACATGGCCCACATCAGTGGCCTGGTAGCAGCCAAGGCCATCCCCTCTCCCTTCCACCACGCCGACCTCGTCACCACCACCACGCACAAGTCCCTCCGAGGAGCCAGGTACACTGGGGACTAGAGGGAGGACTAGGGACTAGAGGGAGGACTAGGGACTAGAGGGGGCACTGGGTCCAGGTACACTGGGGACTAGAGGGAGGACTAGGGACTAGAGGGAGGACTAGGGACTAGAGGGAGGACTGGGTCCAGGTACACTAGGACTAGAGGGAGGACTAGGGACTAGAGGGAGGACTAGGGACTAGAGGGAGGACTGGGTCCAGGTACACTAGGGACTAGAGGGAGGACTAGGGACTAGAGGGAGGACTAGGGACTAGAGGGAGGACTGCGTCCAGGTACACTAGGACTAGAGGGAGGACTAGGGACTAGAGGGAGGACTAGGGACTAGAGGGGGCACTGGGTCCAGGTACACTAGGACTAGAGGGAGGACTGGGTCCAGGTACACTAGGACTAGAGGGAGGACTAGGGACTAGAGGGAGGACTAGGGACTAGAGGGAGGACTGGGTCCAGGTACACTAGGACTAGAGGGAGGACTGGGTCCAGGTACACTAGGACTAGAGGGAGGACTAGGGACTAGAGGGAGGACTAGGGACTAGAGGGAGGACTGGGTCCAGGTACACTAGGACTAGAGGGAGGACTAGGGACTAGAGGGAGGACTAGGGACTAGAGGGGGCACTGGGTCCAGGTACACTAGGACTAGAGGGAGGACTGGGTCCAGGTACACTAGGACTAGAGGGAGGACTAGGGACTAGAGGGGGCACTGGGTACAGGTACACTAGGACTAGAGGGAGGACTGGGTCCAGGTACACTAGGACTAGAGGGAGGACTAGGGACTAGAGGGAGGACTAGGGACTAGAGGGAGGACTGGGTCCAGGTACACTAGGACTAGAGGGAGGACTGGGTCCAGGTACACTAGGACTAGAGGGAGGACTAGGGACTAGAGGGAGGACTAGGGACTAGAGGGAGGACTAGGGACTAGAGGGAGGACTGCGTCCAGGTACACTAGGACTAGAGGGAGGACTAGGGACTAGAGGGGGCACTGGGTCCAGTTACAGTGGGGATTAGAGGCAGGACCGGATCCAGGTACAGTAGGGACTAGAGGGAGGACTGGGTCCAGGTACAGTAGGGACTAGAGGGAGGACTTGGTCCAGGTACAGTAGAGACTAGAGGGAGGACTGGGTCCAGGTACAGTAGAGACTAGAGGGAGGACTGGGTCCAGGTACAGTAGAGACTAGCGGAGGACTGGGTCCAGATACACTGGGGACTAGAGGGAGGACTGGGTCCAGGTACAGTAGGGACTAGCGGAGGACTGGGTCCAGGTGCAGTAGGGACTAGAGGGAGGACTGGGTCCAGGTGCAGTTGGGAACAGAGGGAAGACTAGGTCCAGGTACAGTAGAGACTAGCGGAGGACTGGGTCCAGGTGCAGTAGAGACTAGCGGAGGACTGGGTCCAGGTGCAGTTGGGAACAGAGGGAAGACTAGGTCCAGGTACAGTAGAGACTAGCGGAGGACTGGGTCCAGGTGCAGTAGAGACTAGCGGAGGACTGGGTCCAGGTGCAGTGGGAACAAAGGGAAGACTAGGTCCAGGTACAGTTGGGAACAGAGGGAAGACTAGGTCCAGGTACAATGGGGACTAGGGGGGGGGGGGACTGGGTCCAGGTATAGTGGAGAATACAGTAGATGGAAACTTTCCAGGATGTTTATCAGCAGTGTCAGCTATAAAACCATAATGCTTTCGCAGATATATCAGCACTACTACCAGTAATCGTCGTAAATGCAACATAAAGCATCGATAATGAATCCATATGCATGAAATGTACGGTATGATGACTTTGACACCTCATTTAAGAGCCTGATCGAATAGGGTGCAATGATCAAAATGCAGAGTACAGAGTTACGGGCTGTACTCTGTACTGCATCTGCTTATCACTGCCCACAACTAGCTCTTTAGTTTCCAAGGTAGTTTGGTATATCATATACTTTTGTTGGCATTATCATACCGTGAACCGGTTTCATGTGGCTGCAAATTATCCTTTTGTGGCAGTGTGTGCCTCAGGTGTGCATTCCTAAAGAAATTAATAGTGGAAAAAAACTCACTGACCTTTGTTCACAACATGCAACTCTCTGTGATTGCTGCTGTAAAAACGTTGTACAATACTGTAAACTTGAAGGGCATTTTAAGAGCATGGCCATATTCTGATTAATTTGATATATCTATTTTCGGTATCTGTAATAAAAGTGGGATGTTGATTTAGCTGTTTTTTTATTATAACAATGAAATTGACTTTATGTAATCTGTCATCGCTATAGTGCAGTCCAGAGTGTGACAACTGCTTGGCCCACTGCTTGCAAACGCTTTTTTTTAGGAGCCGTGGCATTGCTGCTCACAGTTGTTCTGGAGAACCACTCATCCGATGGGCTTCACACTTGACCCACTGCCACTCCCTCTGGGCCTTAACAATACACCCGCCGGCCAAGTGTGAAGTCAATCGGATGAGCGGTTCTAAAGATGTACAAAGGACAGGCATACATGGAGGGATTCGGTGAATCTAAGAGATGGACGGCAAGATAAAAATAGCGTAGTCAGAATTATTCACTAGACTCTTTTCACCGACTGCACCGTTATCACCCATATCATGATCGTCACAACGCTCCGTATCATTGGAATTCGGCCCGAAGCCACAAGGGACTATCCTTTGTGTTATGCAAAGAGGTGCGTGAGTGAAATTGGCCGGTAGATCTGCTACTTTTTGTACTTTTATGTGACATTGTGAAATCAACTAGGGAGTTAATTAACTTTTTTTCTTACATAGTTATAGCTAATCTATTGGTACCCCATGCTGCTATCTACAAACTTCTTGGATAACTGTTGATGTGTTTTTTTTTTTGTTTTTTTTAAATCCGACTCTTTACTTTGATTAAAAGCACCATTTTCCAGTGCCTTACTTCAAAAGCATCCATTGCTGACCATGCTGTACTGGCACACAGCCTACTTTCGGATGTCTACTCAGTAGACATCCCAAAATAGGCTGGGTGGAAGATAAGTTTACAGTAGACTCTAATCTTCCACTGCTGCCGACATCCAACTGTATGTAGTGACCAGGGTTGCCAACTACCAAAATCCAAAATGCACTAGTGGGACTTCCAAAATGCACTAGAATGCACTAGATCAGTGGTTTTCAACCTTTTTCATACCAGGGCCCACTATTTATTCTGCATTTTAGCCATGGACCACCATTTGAGGACATTTTAGCCCCACAGACCCTCAAACCTACAGATCTAAATGACCATTAATCATCTAGTTGCCTAGACTTGGGATAATTACCATGATGAATATTTTAACTCTTGAGAGTTAAAATATGTAACTCTCAAAGAGTTACATCTGGTTTACCAACTGTCCATCATGTAGCCTGGGGCCCACTGTTTGAAAACCACTGTCATAGGAGGAAAAATGGTGAAAAATTAGGGTTTTATCTCTGGCACCTGTCAACCAATTTCGCACCAACTCACCAGCAAAAAAAGCACTAGATTTTCTGCCATGAGTTTTTCATTAATTTTGGCGCTAGGAGGGTCTGAAAAAAAAGCTAAATATAGTGACAAATGCGCCAAGTTGGCAACACTGGTAGTGACAGGCTAACAGCAGCTACTGTTAACAGTGTCTGTTGCTGCCAGTAATAACATCCTGTGTGATGCACCAGAAGGTAAAGTTCGATGCGTTATATAATGGAGGTGAATGGGTGTCAGTGTAGGGCGTAGCGTAGTGGCCACCAAGGGGCACCAGAAGCAGTAAGGACTCTTGTTTTTTGTGTCCTGTGCTTCAGAGCCGGCCTCATCTTCTACCGTAAGGGCGTTCGCTCTGTGGACAAGAAGGGCAAGGAGATCATGTACGACCTGGAGGACAAGGTCAACTTCTCCGTCTTCCCCTCGCTGCAGGGCGGACCTCACAACCACGCCATCGCCGGCGTGGCCGTGGCACTTAAACAGGTCAGGAAAAACACACAAAAAAACACACATGTCAAGACAACGGTTCACCATCACACCACCCTTTTTTTTGCTCAGAGTTAGACACCAATTTGACGAATTGTGAGCTTGCAGATGTGCCGTTTTTTGGCACGCAACACTGTCATACCATGAGAGGGGTACATTGGACTTGCACGATATTAGTGACAATCGTGTAATGAACCACAATGGGTACATTTCCCTTGTACTATATTCTACTACCTTCTTTCTTTGGTTACTTGAAATAACACAATTTGGTTCAAGGTCTGCGTAGCAGAAAATCCTTTTCCTTCATGGATTGTGGATGAGATGGTCTTGGTTTGAGCAAAAGCATTGAAATACTCATTATTTGAAAACACCTCTGAAAAAGTGAAGTAGAAAGCTGGCCCCTGGCCAGAGAATTCCACACCATAAGGCTTTCTTACCTTTATTTGTAGTTGATTTATTTATTTTTTTTTTAAGTGGTCCAGTTGTTATTTTGTTGGGAAAAAGATCATTTTATGGCCGTTTCCCCTACCCAAAAATAAGCTTAGAAGGGGTTATGGATGTTGTTCAAATTCACTTATATCCATTGCTCCAAGATGCATGTTTTGCTATGTATTGTCTCTCCACCATGTCAGTAGTGTGTTGACACTCACACTTTCACTTTTGGTTTAGCATTGGTTCGGCCATAAAACGTGTGCCGCGCTCCCCACCTTTTGAGACAGCTGAACCACTGCTTATCGAAAAGTGAAAGTGAGAGTGTCACACAGTGTCAGCACAATACTGCACTTAGATGATGGACTGGAGAGACTCCAAAATGCATTTTGGAGCGATGGAAATGGGTGAATTTGAACAACATTCCGTCTCCCCATTCTAAGCTTATTTTGAGGTATAGTAGGGAAACAGCCGCAACCAAACAACTGTTTTTTTTTCCTCGCAAAATAACTGTATTGACCACTACTGAACTCAAACATTGTGTGTTTATGTGTGCATCCAGGCTCAGTCTCCCATGTTCAGAGAGTATATCGGTCAGGTGATGAAGAATTCCAAGACTATGGCTACAGCTCTGCTCAACAAAGGCTACACACTTGTCTCAGGTAATGAAATTTAATTATCAGCTCGACTGCAAGTTCAAAATTCCAAAGCAGTTCTGAAAAACATTGGATTATACTGTATAAAAGAATATTTTGCAATCAGTGGTCCGGGGACCACCAGTGGTCCTTGAGAGGGTTCCAGGTGGTCCCTAGCTAAATGATTATAAAGGTGGTTAACAAGGTGTAACTCTTTCAGAGAGTTAAAATGAAACCAATTTGACCCTTACAGGTCACAACTAGAGACTGTCGAAGAATAATGGTCATTTAATCTGTATGTTTGAAATGTTTTGTTTCCCAAAATCCAGCCTAAAATTGTGGACAAAACGAAAATAAATCTTTAGTTTTCGGTCTTTGGGGTGAAAATGTCATCAAATTGTGGTCTGTGGCTCAAATGCTGAATAAACCACCTCTGAAAACCAACCACTGATATAATCTATCAGATTGTTTAGTTGGATAACTGTTGCCTCTACAAATTCAACTGATATTCAAACTGTTCCTGGAACCTGCCAATCACATGGGTTGTGAGCAAGTGGCTGAATGTGCAAAAAAAAATCCTGTACTGTGTGTACAGTATTCTCTATAATGCACTGTAATACACCAAGCATCAGCTGTTTTCTGGACCTATAGCCTGCAGGACAATGCAGGGCCAGTTCATATCCTGCACCCTGTCCATCAGACCGCCGTTTGATGTGCTTGGGAATTAGACAAACAAGCTGTGCACTAGTTTTGTGATGAGTCAGACTTGGCCCTCTATGAATTCACCCGGTTAAATAATTGGTGGCATGTACAGCGGTGGCTTCTCTGCGCATCGCTCCAGCGGGACACAATGTCACTTAGAGAGAAAACTACATGTATTTTTATTTAATTGACATTGTTTCCCTATAGAGAATATTGGGTGGCAAGTAACATGATGGAGAAAAACAAAACAAAAAACACCTTTTTAGGTAATTTCTCTCCCTGAAAACATTGCATTTATAAATTACATGAACTCATCATACATTTATTATATTGTATTGGGGCCTTTGCTCTTCGATTCGATCCTAGTACCAGTTGTTCTGCTGGTGATTTGAAGAAGACTGAATAGTAGTGAAGAAGTTTGAATAGTAAAAACAGTCCAATAATTAACAAAAAAAAAAGATTGCATTAGCTTCATTTTAAAGTCCAAACACACCAGGATGAAAAAAAAAAACACAAGCATTCATTTGCAGGTCGTTTGTGATCATCACCTGAATGCAGTTTAGAGTTTAGTTATATATAGTTTTAGGTTTAGTTTCTTTTTAAGGGCCCATCATTAGGAAATTAAATTCAACTCATTCTCAACCATGCTGGGGGAACTGTATCCACTCTACCCAATTCTTGGTCTATTTTATTTCTTTGTTGTTTTCTTTAAGAGAAAGCTAGATTTGTCGGCTAAGTACAGTGTGAATATTTCAGGTGGTACAGACAACCATCTGGTTCTGGTGGACCTGCGGCCTAAGGGCATCGACGGAGCGCGGGCCGAGAGGGTGCTGGAGTTGGTCTCCATCACTGCCAACAAGAACACCTGCCCTGGGGACAAGAGTGCCCTGACTCCTGGGGGCCTGAGGCTAGGTACAGTACTGTACATTATACCATACTGTACATGTCTGCAGGGGCGGATTAGGACTCTCAGAGGCCCTGTGGCCAGTTGCCTTTCAGGGAAGTGGTTCCCAAACGTCTTTGCTCAAAGACACAAAAGAGACATTTTTTTTGTCTCCCACCCGGAACTCAAGCCAGTGAAATTGTATTCGCCCCAAACACATGAAAATGAGTCCAAACATTCCACAAATGGCTTCCAACTTCCGTATCGCTTTTTAGTTAACACCATAACACACAGGGCAAACTAGGAAAGTTTAGGTGTTTTTTTAAAATCGTTTTGGAAAAACAACAAAGATAAAACTACAGAAGAGCCTGGATGGTCTCGGTCTGAATGTCATGCTCACCATTCACTATATTTTGTACCTGTAAATGGTGCATTTACTGTATTATATCGCTTCACGTAGATTGTAGATCACATTCACCCATTCAAACATTCACACACTGATGGTGGCGGAAAACCATGCAAGGCACAACCAGCACATCAGGAGCAATTAGGGGTTAAGTGTCTTGCTCAAGGACACATCAACACTAACTCTGGGTTCAAAGCCTGGGTTCAAACCGGCATCCAGTGACTCTACCCCTGAGCCACCGCTGCCCCCTGTATTTATCTACAGTTAATATGGTAGGCCACAATTCATACTAGCTAATTTCATATACTTTTCATTAGTACTTCTTACCCTCCCAACACACGTTATATAAAGAGACATTAAACCAGATCGCGCTGGGCTGATCATCATTAATTAATTAGTGTTTCGTTTACTCACTTGTTCCTCCAATAAGTTGTACTTTAGTCTCTAGCTGCTTTGAAGACGGAGCCCTTATTTTTAACTTGATTTTTTTTTTTTTTTTTCTGACCCAAAATGTGGATGCACTGCAGCTATTTCTGTGAGCAGCCAATCAATCCACACACAGGCACGTAGCAGATCTGCACACATGGAGAGTTTGTTGGGGGGGCTACCCACTCATAGTTCAACAAGTTCTCACTTCTCAAATCACACATTTATCTGCATTCTAAAGAAAGAAACGCTGTTGACGGGTTGGGCAAAGATGAAAGAAAATTAACTGTGGAAGTTTTGTATGTATCACACACTGGGTGATTCTTGTTGTGAGAATTAGGCAGCGGAGGTTTTGTGGATTAAGAAAATAGAAACCTTATTATATCATTGTTGTACAAATACACTTTTTTCTCTTCCCATTATTATTTTTTTGTTGCTTTTCTTTATGGGCGGGGTGTTAAATTGCCAACTTAATTCCAAACATTCCTGTAACTCTTTTTCCAGGTGCCCCAGCCTTGACCTCCAGGCAGTTCAAAGAGGCAGACTTCGTCCAGGTAGTGGACTTCCTGGACGAGGGTTTCCAAATCGCCCTGGACGTCAAGAAGAAGACTGGTAAGACATGTGGGAAGAATATTATTTATAAAACAACCTGCATTGGATATTAGAAAACACAGGAAGTTGAACCAGTGGCGTTTCTAAGCAATTTGGAGCCTCAGGCAAGATTTTCTCTGGAGCCCCCAATGGACCCATAAGGGAAAATCTCCTGTGCCATCATACCTATGACAGGCATAGTAAAATGGCGCCCCAAGTGATAAAATTATGAACCATTTTTAAACTAAAGGACATATTATAATTAGGGGTGGGACTCGATTTTTTTTTTTGTTATCTAATTAATTTGAAGCCTTGTAATTAATTAATCTCAATTAATTGCATACAATATTTGACCCAAGAAGCATTTTTTTTGTCAATTAAAACATTTGGCAAAAGTTGGTTAACCAGATGTAACTCTTTGAGAGCGTAAACATGAAACCAAATGGACCCTTGCGGGTCCATTTGGTTTCATGTTTACACTCTCAAGAGTTAAAATATTCATCATCTGAATTAGTTCAATTCTACACAACTAGAGAATGTAGAAGATTAATGGTCATTTGGATCTGTATGTTTGACTGTGACTTTGTTTCTGAAATCCAGCCTGGAATTGTGGACAAAAGCAAAAGAAATTTGGTCTGTGTGGCGATTAAAATGAGTTAATTTTGTTAATCGCGTTATTGTTTCTGTGATTAATTAATCTCAATTAATCGGTTAAAGTCCCAGCCCTAATTATAATGTGTTTTTAAATGTTCACTTCTAGTTATAGAGGACAAGTATCGCGTCCCAGGCAACTGCCTAGTATGCCGAATGGCAAAAAAAACGCCCCTGAGTTGAACCCCTGCTTTCCCCAACCCTCTTCCTCCTCCTCCACAGGAAAGCTTGCAGACTTTAAGGCCTTCCTGCTTGAAGACCCAGAGACCATCTCTCGGATCGCTGAGCTGAAGCATCGCGTGGAGGCCTTCGCCAGGCCGTTCCCCATGCCGGGCTTCCACGACCACTAGACCGGGTGGGCCAAACAATGAGGTGGAGGTGGTGGTGGTGGTGGTGGTGGACGCCAGTCAGTATGTATAACCCCGGAGATGATCACAGACTTTGTTTCCTCCTCCGTGTAACCTGCCAAGAGAAGAAGTATTATCCTTTTGTGAAGTCATCCTGGTTGCATTACACAGTGTCTGAGCCTGGCCTTGTTTTTTTTTTTTTAAATGGAGACGGGTTGAGATAAAACGGCGTTGTTTCAGAGTAATTCCTCTTTATCATGCAAGTTTTTCGTGTAAAAGGTCCACCTATCCTTGCACTGCTTCTTTAACATAGTGTTGAAAATGTAACATCTCAGTTCTGAAAGATTAATCAAGTGACAATTAACGTGCTTTCAGAGTTCCACGTGAAGCCCTTTGCTGTCAATGACTTTGACTTGATGATTTTATTATTAGACGCACAGAAGAGTCTTAATGCTGCTGTCGGGCAACAATCTTAACTAACGTGACTTATGTAGATGACTATGCTCACATTGAGAAGTGGATTATGTGTCAAACCCTGGGACATTGTGACGTTTTTCTGTATTTAACCTGATAAATGACAAAGAGATGGAGTGGTGTTCTGTGAAGCAGCATTAGTAATAGCCCATTAACCCGAGGGAAACAAATATATAATTTGACATTAACGTTTTTTTTTTTTTTTTTCTGTATTTAGGAGGTGGTATAGGGGGTAAAGTATATAATTTATGACATTTATTCTAACTGAGAAAGCAGAATATACAATGACAACTTTTGGTCAGTCACAAAAAGTTGTCCTAATTCTTTTAATGGTACTTTCTTCGTATTAAGAAAAAAATATATAGAGATTGGAAGTGTGAAAAGTTCACCCCCAGCTTTGCTTTGTCTTCTTCCATACATACCATAGATTCAATATTTTCAAACCAGCATTCCGGTACTTTATTACCATGTCTGTTTTTACTACGTGAATAACAAAAAAAATCTATATATATATTTAAAAATGGAAAAACACGCTGGATTTCATGATCTTTTAGATATGTTTACAGGAGTACAACATTTGTACTTTGTTCTTTTTGTACGTAATTATTTCTCTAAGTCTTAAACTTCCATCATCATGTTGGATGTCTTCCTAAAGCTTTCATTAGTTTATAGTCGGGAGAACTTCATGGATTGACATTCACATTCAGCCGATACCGAATAGTAACCTTGTGCTTAAGTGTAAACTGTTAACAGTTCCTGCGTGTGGGGAGGAAGAGGACAATGTTAACTATGTCACACAGATTCGAAACGATAACTGATTGAATTTAAATACCAAATGGCCAATGGCTAAATGCTACAATATAATGGTATCGATCGTTTTCTCCAGATCGGATAAATGATCTACCACCGATTTTGTCACTTGGAGTGAAAGTCGATCAGAGCATCTCTAGAACATATCCCTGCATGTCTGTATAATTGTCATATGTCAGTTTTCACAGTATTATTTTTTAATATTCATGGACCCTGTTCACACAATTGGGGGCATTTATATTCTTGTCGTCACTGCATCAGTGAAGGAACAAGTTTATCAATCCCTTTGTCCAGTCAGTGCTTCTCAAAATGTGGTCCCAGCAGGGGTCCTTGAGGGGGTTTCCGGGGAGTCCCAGCAAAGTGACTTAATATCACATTAAACACAGTCTAACCACTTTAACACTATAGTACTTTGACACTAATTTGAAAAGCAAAACTAAAACATTTGAAGACTTGTGAAATATTTTAATGCTGAAATAATTAAAAAGTAATTTTGTATGGGGGGCCCCGTGGCACAACATGTTTTCTGATGGGAGTGGGGGGTCTGCAGCTGAATACACGTACCGTAGTAACAATTTGGGGTTTCTCGACATAGAAAACATTTGAGACCCAGTGCCGTAATCCAGGGGTTTTCAACCTTTTTGACACCAGGGACCACCATTTATTCAGCATTTGAGCCACGGACCAGACTTCTTACTTAAGTAGCGCTAATTCAGATGAATATTTTAACTCTTCTGAGTGTGAAAATGAAACCAAATGGACCCGCAAGGGTCCATTTGGTTTCATTTTCACACTCTCAAGAGTTACATCTGGTTAACCAACTTCCCATCATTTAGCCTGGGGACCACCTGGAACCCTCTCAAGGACCACTGGTGGTCCCCGGACCACCTGTTGAAAACCCCTGCCGTAGTCAAACGGACCTTATATCGCACAGCACAATGAAGGAACGGGGGGAGGATTATGGCATGTTGCCGATCTTAATTAAGTGTGTTTCACATCTGCACAGTTTTGAAAACTTAATTTTACAGAAACTTTTTATAGAGATTAATCCTAATAAAAAATAAATATATGCAGTAATTGAAATGCTTAAGTCTGCAGTGTCGTCATTTCTATAATTATTTTTTTACCGCAGACTGTGGACAAGTGTGTATATATAAGATATATAACACAATTTCTCTACACTTTTCCTGTTTAAACTACTTGTTCTGCTTGTATTATAATCTTGATTGCCTACTTGCATTATGCTTGATTAGTTTGCCACAACACTCACTGCGCGTCTTGTACAACTTCTTAAACATTTTCATGTTTACAGGAGTAGCGGTATTTACTTTAGGAATGAATAATGGGCTCTACTCTATGACCAATTATGTGTATTTTTGCTGGTTATTTTTTAATGGCCCCTACTGCTAGTTCGATCTACATATAAATGACTAATTTCACTCCCGACTGAAACCAGAATAGATCCTCTGTCCTTCGTTATTTTGGTTTGCAGGAGTCATTGAGACTTTTCTGACATGGGAGAGTAATAAAAAAAGAAAGAAAGAAACGGAAAGTTCTGCGGTAAAAAGGTTAGAACGAAAAAAAAGCTATCCTTGATTGAAAGGTAGGCAGTCATTTAGTATGCCTGCACTTATGGACGACAGGGAATCTAGTTATCAGTTCTGGTGATTACTGTATTTATCGAGAAATGTTTGACAAAATCTCGCTATAAAGTCATCACTGTTAGGTGTAGGCAATAATTTTCCTTTCTGTTACATTTCCTTAAAATAGCGCCAAACTCCTCGGCTCAGCCATCGACTGTCAAGAGAGAGACACAGAGTAATGAATGACGAAATAAAAAATGACTTCCCATGATAGCTGATTATTTGACAATAAATCACATCTGTTTTAATGAGGAAGGGGATAAATGACGCTGTCGGCAATTAATTTGAATCATGTATGTACGGTATTTAGTCCGTCGTGTGTGTGTGTGTGTGTGCGTTTGATTCGCTCCCATGCTTGCCTGTCATAATTAGACATGGTGGAACATGATATGGTAATTCAGAGACCTGAATCAACGCACCCAGGAGCTGTCTGTCTGCGTTGGTTTAATTTCATTTCAAGTGCTATAACACCCAAAGCTCACTCACTAACGTGCTGTAATTATCCTATAAAACACACACATGTTTCTTCATGATGGGATACGTGTGTACGACAAGCACACACATACGTGTGTGTGGGTGTGTGGGTGTGTGTGAAAGATTGATGGCACTCATGGACTGATGAATGATATTCCACCTCATGAATTAGCGGACTGACAATGTCCATGCACTGAGGTGATGAATTGAAGCCAGCGTTGTGGTTCACACAGGGCTTACACTTGTGACAATCAAAGTATGTGTGTGTGTGTAATTGAGTTAGAGTATTCAGTGCTTCCAGTGATTCTCATACCTTTTCATGTCAACCTTTCATTCCCAAATAGACATTAGCTTTGTGATTAGCTTTTGAGCCCTGATTTGAAAAGATGACACCGATTTGTAGCACAAAAAAAGGGAGTTGTAGCAAAAATTTTGTAGCCCATTTTGATATCGCCCCTCCTGACAAGACCTTATTTAATGGCATTTCTATTATGTACAAATGGACCTGTTGGGGTATATTTGGTTCTATTTGTACCAATTAAATATATATATTTGTGATATAGAAAAGTGGAGACCATGAAATTGATTTTGATGATTAAAAACAAAAGTCCAGACAAAATGACATACAATGACATTTTTGCATGAAAAACGACATGCCGTTTTTGATGACATTCAAAGCCATTCGCTCCTGATAAAGTAATGAGGCATGTTTTATATGTAATGTGAGTAACATATTACTTATTACACATTTGAGTAGAATGAAATATTTACTTTTGCTGGGAAAGGTAATGATATTGCAGCAATATTTAATTGGTTACTGCCCAACACTGGTTGTGAGTCATTTGAATTTGATTTGGCCCTGTGCAGTGTTGTAGTGGTACTTTTAGAAGTGGGGGAGGGCGCCTCTTAAAGGGGAATTCAACCCATTTTATTTTTTTTTCTGAGAGTGTACAAATGTGAAGCAAATGGACCCTAGCGGGTCCATTTGGTTCCATTTTTACACTCTCAGGAAAAAAAAAATCATTAACATGGTGAAACACATCTTGATGTCATCAAGATTATTTCACCAATACATCTTGATGTAATGATTTTTTTTCAGACCTCCATTTCTAGGAAACACAGAATTCGGTTACAGGACTTGTATATTAGTCCAATAAAGCATCAAAAATAACATCAGTTGTTGAAGTTGCAACAAACACGCGGCATGCATAAAGCTAAAGGTCTGAATCAGAGAGTTTTCTGTTTTCAATGATGAAATGCTGCTGGTTTAGTGGTGCCAAAATTGTAGTTAGTAGCAGTAGTAGTGTTTCAAATCATTTTAAATATAAGCACTTTAATTTGAAATATCTTGGGTTGTTTTGCATGGCATGGTGTTTGGGGGGGCAGGCTGGGTATTTAGGGTGGCATTGCCCCCCCCCCCCCCCATACCCATGCCTAGATCCGCCCCTGGTGTGTCTGTGTGAGTTGGAAACATGATGAACACGTGAAGCTTCCTGCAGTGCCCTGTAGAAGGAAGGCGATGAAAGAATAAAGAGCCCCATGCACTATCTCCACTGGATCAGGGGGAAGCTGCCCCGGGCCTGTCTTCAGCAGCCATGCTAATGTTGTTACACCATCACCACCACCACCAACCTCCTGTTTAGCTGCGTGTCCTATTTACTTATTTATTATTTGTCCCCCACTTTCAACAACCAACATACAGCATGTCTTCTCATCTGCAGCCATTAAAATGAATCCTTATCTTTAAAAAAAATAAAAAATAAAATCACACCCGTGTGAAGTAAGTGGGGCAGCAGTGACACCAGCTGGTGATAATATAATACATATAAGATATAACTTATAATGTGCTCTGACCCAGCCAGGAACCCGCGGGACGGAACATACAGACACGCATTGCTACTTAATGAAGTGGTTGCTCCACTTAAAACTCAAAAGCACCGGGGAAACACCTTCCAAAGCCGGCCCAAAGGTGCCTTAGCTCACTGGTGTGGCGTGCTCGATCGGTTGCCTGTATTACAGACCGTTGTCAAGTTCAAGTCCCACATTGTCAACGTACAACAGAGGACCAACTATGGGGACACTCCCTCCCCCTGTTTCCTGAAATGTTTGAAAGTGCCTCACGACATCTCCCTTTCTTATTCTCTCCCTCCCTCCCTCTCTCTTTCTCTCTCTCTCACTGCCCATGGCATAAAGTGTGGAGAGTGGAGACGAAAGAAAAGTCCTCTCTTCTCAAATATTAGAAGGTGGCAAACAACACCAAGTATATACACCCACATGTGACAGCTTGATAACACGCTGCCACACTTCCTCGTCTGGTAAAGTCCCAGGATGTCAGTCTGAGAACGTTTTTGGAAACATACAGTGCAGTATTTGGACCGTTTGACAGACATATCAACCACAGACACATATCAGCATTATTTGTTTCCCTTCTATCGATTCCATTGCTTAGAGATAACATGGCAAGTACATGACATGCTTAGAAGAGAACCAGAAATAATACCCAGGCAAAGTATGTTGGCGCATACCAAAGTTGACATTTAAAGGTATATTCAGTGACTTCGCTTAATGCACCTACCCTATTGTACTGAATATAAGACTATGTTCTTCCACATGGAAATATCCTAAAAACATTATATTCCAGGGCTATACTATTTGGAATTCAATGTTCTTTCCCCACAAATGAGTCTAAAATAATGGGGGTCGTCTTATATTCGTGACAATATGGTATTGTCTTTTTTTTCCATAATCCTCCCCACTATAAAGTGTGCTGACCATATAAGGAGTTCCTCCCTGGCTATCCCTAGTGAGCAAAACACACGGTTCCTGTTCCGGTTTGGGTTTTAGGAGAAAAGCCTTCGTCCAATCAGGATGAGAGGGTGTGGCCTTGGTGTACTACTTGCTGTTGGTCTGTTGCACTTCCACCCACTGTAGAGTGTGTGTAAGTATGCCTGCAATAAATATATCATTGTAATTATTAGATTGTCTAGAACATGTACATTGTACATGTTCATTATTTTTAATGATTAGGAAAATCTAGGGAAAACGGACAATAAAATACTTAAAAATACTTTAAAAGCCAGCTATGTCTATCAGCATATTGGTCTGGAATAGCTCAATTGTACACCCATTTCCTACTCCAAAAAATTGGAGTGGCCAATCAGGACACAATATGCAAACCTATTTGAATACTACTGTATATATGATTGGTTACCCCAAATCTCTGGAGTGGCGAAATGGGCTTACAATTGAGCTATTCCAGACCAATCTGCTGCTGACAGGCTTTTTTTATGGCCAACAACCGATTCGATCTGGCTTTAGCCAGGCTATAAAATATTGAGACACTGTTCAGGTAACTTTGGTATACACAGCAATGTTCAAATTGTTTCCAATTAAAGAAAGAAGTGAGATGTTAAAAACAAGGTGAAAAAGGTGTGGAGGGGGAAAAAAAGAGAAATACAATTCCAGTGTGTGTCCATGCTTGACGGACCTTTATCCCAACAGTGAGTTTGGGGCTGACACCCAGGCAGGCAGGCAGGCCTGCTGGTGCATGTTGCCTGCGGTCTCGCATCGTAATTCAAAGAATATCAAATGGGACCAGCACAATCGCAGTGGCCTGTGAAGCTTTTCAGGTAGTAAAATGACTGCCCCCCCCCCCCCTGTGTGTGGGAGGGGTGGGGGGTACACTGTCAGAAGCCCAGAGCCCACTGACAAGTAATAAGCTGGGCTAAGGCAAGCGCACTGGGCATAATCACAAGTGCGCACGCCGCACACACACAAATTTACACAGGGGGCCACTGTGGCTCATGGGGAGGCAGGTCGTCCATGCAATGATCCGTTGGATCAGTGGTTCGAATCCCGAACCACCGATCCCGAATCCGAAAGTGTCCTTGGGCAAGACACTTAACCCCAAATTGCTCCCATTTGCTCCCGGTTTGTGCCTTGCATGGTTTCCACCGCAGTCTGTGTATAAATCTATGTGAATGGGAGAATGTAAGGATTTAGTGCACTATCAGGGGAGGATTATCCAGCGGGTATGTTGGGCCCAGGCCCATGGGCCCCTGAGCTAGGAGGTGACCTGAGGTTGAATGTCCAGGTGATCGCTAACCCTACGTTTTAACGGCGGGATGGATTAAAAAAAACGTCGCCCGATATGGGCGACAAGCGACGGTCATTACCGTAAATTCTCGCTTAGAATGGCATGCAAAATGAGTACCGTAAACGACAGTGCTGTGGTGCACTGAAAAAAACAGCCGCTTCGACCTCTATCCATCGATTGAATAGACACTTATCAACAGAAATGTTACGATCCAATCGTGCCGGTATAGCAGATATTCAGATACCCGCCGGGCAAGTAGATATTTTGTATTCATTGCATCGGTGGATCACGGATACTACTAGTAGGGCGGGGCGAAGCATAGTTTTACTGAAGTTTTGTTTAGGGTTAGTTACCGCATAAAGCACCGTCTAACCCTAACCCTAGCCTAATCCTAAACCCTAAACATAACCCCAGTAAAACTAGGCTATGCCTACACCTAACCCCAACCCTAAACTTAACCTCAGTAAACTTATGCCTAAACCTAACCTAACCCTAACCATAACTTCAGTAAAACTTCCTTCGCCCCGCCCTACTAGTAGTATCCGTGATCCACCGATGCAATGAATACAAAATATCTACTTGCCCGGCGGGTATCTGAATATCTGCTATACCGGCACGATTGGATCGTAACATTTCTGTTGATAAGTGTCTATTCAATCGATGGATAGAGGTCGAAGCGGTGGAAAAAAATAGTATGGTGTGGAGGAGGAAGTGGGACGGAACTAGGAACCAAACTGCCCCAAATGTTTTTGGGTCGAGGGCAAAAAAAAGCAGCACTTGGCTCTGATTGGTTATGCCCGGCCAAACGTCGGCCGATTCAGCCGAAAAGCTCGCCAATTTCTATCTTTCCGGGCAACGTCGCCCACCCACGTCGCCCGGCGTCGTCCGTTCTGCTGCTGTCGCCCGAAACGCCGGCTCCCATAGAGAAATAATGGATGTCGAGCGACATTGCTTTATCATCCCCGCCGTTAAAACGTAGGGTAAGAGGCTCAAGCTCAGCCCCCCCCCCCCCCCCCCCCCCCCAAAAAAAAGGGGGTAACGGTGAATAACAGTGGCGCGCACAGTCCTTTTCACTGTAATTTACAATGGGCTTATTTATTTTGTGTCAATACAATAACCCCAAAAGTCCTAAACCATCATGATATGGTATATTACTGCGTGTAATATACCATATCATTATTCATTACTGAAGTGTTTTCAATTTATTTGGCTTAGTTATTTTGTCTGTTGATTATTTTCAAGCAATCCGTTGCTGTAAATCCTGTCTGAAATGCAGGTGAATATCGCACACCTATATGTCATAATTGATGCATGTGTGCTGCAGACACTAAGATCCGTCTATGTGCACTATGTAAAGCGCCTTGGATAAAGCCGCTATATAAATGCACCATTTACCATTTGCATATGTATGGACACATGTGCACCCTTACACACACACACACACACACACACACACACACACACACACACACACACAGAAACTGCCACATACTGGGGGCAATGCATCTCGCAGTCAGGAGGTATATTGCTGTCTAAAGGGGGTGATGCTCGCACCAATCCTCACTTCGCCTCAGCCCACTGGCTGTTCGCTCTGTTGTGAGAAGGCAACCAGATAGCTTGGCGGAAGCCATAGATTGTCTATTAAGGAATATATTAGGAGAAGTCAGTGGTGCAACCTTGGTGCAATTTGTGTGTCATTACGGTTGGTTTATAGGCTGCGGTCGGGTGTCCCACTAGGGTATCGAGTGAGGAACAAGTATGCATAGCTGAATGGCTGCTGCACACATACTGTACACACACACTTTCACAGGCATGTGCACGCGTGTAGACATGCAAACATGGGGATTTATAGTATATGCATCCACCACAGGCCCAGATGTAACATTTCCCAATTGGGGGGCAGGCGAAAATGGTATGAGGGCGGCTTCATCGCCCGTGTCGCTTCGCGCCACGGGCGATGAAGCTGCCCCCCATACCATTTAATTTCTTTGGTTCTGTGACCCACAAGATTTATATCTTGTACAGGACTTACCGTATATTAGGCCAGTAGCCTAAGCATCAATAATAACACCAGTTAGGTTGTTGAAGATGCAACAGGAAGAAAGCATGCATAAAGCTAAAGGTCTGACTCGGACAGTTTTCTGTTTTGAATGATGAAATGCTGTTGGTTTAGTGGTGCCACAGCTGTAGTTGGTTAGTAGCAGTAGTAGTGTTTCAAATCATTTTTAAATATACTGACTGTAAGCACTGTAAGATACTGAAATATCTGTGAAATGTGGGTTGTTTGCATGCCATGTTTGATGGGCCAGACCCCCCCGCCAAGCCCATGCCTTGATCCGGCCCTGATCCACCGACACAGATAGGTAGACAGTCTCTCTCACGCACGCACGCACGCACGCACGCAGGCACGTATGCACACACACACACACACACACACACACACACACACACGCACAGACACACACACACACACACACTTCATCATTCGACACCACCACCAATAACTGTCCAACATTGGACACTTGTGCCAGCAGGAGGCACATTTAGAGGAAAATGTTGATACCGAGTCAGTCATTTCACAAGCAAGCCTCGGTACCAAATTGAAAATGGATGTTTTGGTCCTCGCAAACGGCGATGAAACAGTTCAGTGACTGCTCTCTCCGGGGCTGCTTCTTCCTGCCTCTCTGTGGGACTCTCTGAGAACTGGTTTATATTATGACCCACATGCATCAATGTTTGATGACTGATGTCTATTTTTGATACTCTTCATCCAACAACTTCAATCTCAGCATGCGTGCCTACATGTGACACACTTCATTTTGGATCTGTGCTTGGTAAATGGTGCTTGGTAAATGGTGATTGGAAATACAAGCAATTATTGCACTTTTCACAGAACATTCCAGTTGTTGTTTGTGGTCGATATTTGTCGTCTACCAGTGCAATAATTTGAAATCTGTGGGAACACAATCAAAGCATTGTCAGTGCCCCCCTCAACAGCGTTGTAAAGTATTGACTACATTTTTTATTTCTGTATGGCATATAGTGGGTCAGTGGGGAATAAATGGGGTTGGCAGAGTCGGCAAGATGACAAAATAAACTATATTTCGAAATAGCATTTTAAAGGACTTTTTTTTATTAGTTTTGTTAAAATGTACATTTTGTTGCCATTTTTGCTATCACACACTGCAGTTGAAGATTATGTTTGCTATCATATTCTTGTGAAAAATACAGATTACACCAATTTTACATCGTTTACATCATTTATACGGTAACCATGTGACAATATAGCACTAGAACCTACAAGTGTGCAAAAAAAAAAAAAAAATATATATATATATATATATATATATATATATATATATATATATATATATATATATATATATATATATTATACACCAATACATCCCAATTCTTAATGCCATGATATCAAATATCAAATCACCAGGTTCAAAATCATTTATCTGTTTATTAATTTGTTCATGTCAGCAAGACTGATGTTTTGTGGCTGCATTGAAGTACAGGACTGAACTTTTCATGGTCTGTATTGTTTAAAATGCTGTAGTATAATAAATAAAAGCAAAGTAATTTGTCGTAAAAAAAAAAAAAAAAAAACAAAAAAAACATGCATTATCAATATCAAATCGAATCATAGCATAATTAAGAATCGCAATATAAAGGAATTCAGAACCTGTATCGTTAACGTATTGTATCGTCATTGTGAATTGTCCCACCCATACTTTAAACAGTCCTGACATATTTTAGAAGCCGATATCATAATCTGTACTTCCACTTACTTCCATATTATATTAAAGGTAGCTGGTCCCAGCAGGGGCACAGCATGCAGTGAGCCGGTGAGGTCGTCCAAGCGGACCACAGGTACAGTACTTCCCTCTGTCCCTGCAGAACTCTGATGATAGCAGGTGATTTAGCACTTATTGTAGCAGAGGAAAAAAAAATGACTGTGTGAAGGACAAATACCCCCCCAGCACTGGACCGTTAGTACCTGCGGTGTCACAAGGTTAACACGGAGAAACTAAACAAGAGTTTTCAGAACCCCGAACAATGGGGAAAAAATATATAGGCCGCCTAACGGTGAGTCCCCCAGTCTCCCCAGTCTCCCACTCCTTTTTGGGGCAAATCTCTCTGCACATAATGTACTTAGAGGAGGTTTTTTTTTTTTTTTTACAGCTTGTACATTTGTGCATTGTACACTATACTCTCCCTTTGCTGCTGCAACCTTTTACCTTTACTTGTCTTTGTGTAATATTTTATGCAAACTATATCCAGTATTATCTTGTACTGTATGTGGTAATAGATATTAACAAGCAGTGTAGCAGAGCAAAGCCCTATTTAAATTATCTTATTGTACATTGAGGTGTCTAAACTCCTGCTTGAGGAAAGGAATTAATTGGCACAAAGACAACATTGGGGAAAATTGTTCATGTAAAAAAAAAAGAGACTAGAAAAAGTTCCCTTCTGGGTCTCCACCGGTCAGGCCGTGGTCTCCTGGTGGTGCTATAGGCCAATGTGCAAAGGCTGCCATTTCTTTCTGTGCCTTTGAGATCAATTGGATGATTTGAGGGTTTTTTTCCCCAACAAAAATTGGGTCTTTCAAAAAACAAAACAAAAAAAACCTACACCTGTGGGTGGTGGCATAACAGGCCAATGTGAAAAGGATGCAGTTATACTTAGAGGCCTAATAGGAAAGTGCTTTAAAGATTCATGAACTGATGCTTTTTCCTCGAAATAGGCCGATCCCGTAAACTTTGAAATCCAGTTATAGACAATTAGCATGCAATATGATATATCGAACACCTCCGTCTTAGGCTTGTTGGAGACAATAAATGTCCTTTTGACCAGTGATATCCTGGATTTCTACTTTCTAGCAACCAGTCACTGTGTTCATTAATTAAGCAATAGAACTCAACCGCAAGTGTCGAAGTTATCGCAGAAGTGGATGAAACGACCCTCAAGTGTAATATTGCAATTCTATAAGTTACCCTTTAAACTAAGACAATCGCTGAAAAGTGTATTTTTTCAATGACAGATGTAGTCACTACGAGCACAAATATCCCAAGAAACTAGCTAGAATATCCACCCAGTCTGCTGCGTTCTGAGAGAGAAACACAAGCTGAAGCCTTTGTATTGATGAGGTGTGACTGTGTGGTGGTTTAAGTTACTGCATGAAATTTCTTGCGTTTGTTATTTATTCAGTATTATTGAGAGTAATAATGTGCAGTGCAGGAGATAAGACGAGTCCAAGCTGGAGAATAAAACGAATTATCGCTGCAAATGCAACAGCGTTGTCAGACGTGACACACGTTGGACCGTTGTGCCAAAATCTGCTTCCTGAAGGACCTTTAGAAGTCAGGGCCCTCTTTCTTCAGGCTCTTGTAGTCCGTGTTGATGGCCAGAAACTACAAAGGGAATACATTTAAATTATTTTTGCCTAAATTAAAATCAGTGACAAAATCGAAAAAGAGAGAGGAAGCGAAAGAGAGTGTCAAGGATACAGTATGACCGTAATGAGTGCATGCTATGCAGACGTACTACTCCAACCCACGAAAGGGACCCAGGGGCGGATGTAACATGTCCCATTTAGGGGGGCAAGAGAACACGTTGGAGGGGCAAGAGAAAATGGTATGGGGGTGCACCCATACCATTTTCGGGTACAGGACTTTTATTAGTCAAGTAAAGCATCACATCAGTTGTTGTTGAAATTGCAACAGACACACAGCATGCATAAAGCTAAAGCTCTGTTTTCAATGATGAAATGCTGTTGGTTTAGTGGTGCCAAAATTGTAGTTAGTTAGTTAGTAGCAGTAGTAGTGTTTCAAATCATTTTAAATATAAGCACTTTTAATTTTAAATATCTTGGGTTGTTTTGCGTGGCATCATGTTTGGTGGGGCAGTCAGGTCATTTAGGGGGGCATTGCACCCCCATGCCCATGCCTAGATCCCCCCCCTGCAACCCACGAAAGGGACCGCTTTTTTAACGTCAGCTCCGATTAGCCTCTTCTTCCTTGGTATATTTTGGGAGTGTTTCTGCTGTCTGGCCTCTTGTCTCCTCGCCCTCGCCCGCGACCCCCCTCCCACTTCATTAAGATCATTGTTTGGACTCGGGTGGAATCTTGATGCGAGACCTTTGCCTGGCCATGAAGAATTAAACATGCTGTGTCCTGACCTTTTGTCTGCTATAGTGCACACCGACTTTCAAACTGCAAACTGGCAAGCAGCGCTACCTTGAACCAACACCAACCACCCATACCCCCACCTTACCCCCACCACCCGACCCCCACCCATCAGTTCCCTGCAAAAAAAAAAAAAAAAAACATAACACATCATTGTTGTTTATGCTCTGTTTTTCTTCCTTATATCAGCATTTGCATGAGCTTGTCTGGGGAACGTTAGTAGCCCTCGCTTCAGAGTTCAGTGAAATGACCACTATAAAAGACTCCCGTTGGTAGTGTACCATCTGCCTTCATTTAAATTGTGAATGATGCCACGTAATGTTACCCTCTTTTATTTTGAACAGATGCGACGCGTCGTGGGTGGATAAAATAAATAAGATGTGTCATATAGGTCCATCTAAATTATAACAGGAGAACTAAAAAACAAATCTACACAGAGAATGGCAAGAGAAGGTGCCGTGATTTTGTATTTTTTCCCAATTTTGTACATGTTTAAGAGGTGATGGTACTTCATTAGAACCATTGGTCTGTTTTTTATGTGCAATGATGTCTTCCCTTTGTATTTAGGGTTTCTTCCTAGAGGCTAAAACCTTTCCAGTCAAATGTGCCAATGACAAAGGCTGTAATATAGTGACATCACGCATCAGCTCCTCCCCTAACTCCTCCTCCTTTACCATACAACTAAAGCTGTGGGCGTGGCTTCAGTTCAGGTGGATCTCCACCTATCACCACCCACCAGGCAAACCAGGCATACTTAATGGCTGGTGGGGGAGTCCACATAAAAACAACATTTTAACAAATACTGTACACCTTTTTGAGAAAATTCTTTCTCGCCATATAACAATAATACCTGATGATCATGATTTAAGTTGGAAAAAAAATCATGGCACTCCATCTTTAAAGGTAATAGAGGCAACAAAGGGGGCATCAAAATAGATATATACTGTAGCTATATTTTTTCCATTTTCCCTCTATGTTGCTTCTACTTTGATGCTGCAGCTGTTTCCCTGCAGACAGACACTTGCGGCGGCGTCCTGCAGACGGTACAAAACTTTGTTATCAAGGTTCAAGGTTCAAGGTTCAAGGTTTTTTATTTGTCACTCCAGTGTATGTCAAGACATATACAGGGATGAAATAGCGTTTCCATTCTCCACAGTGCAATAGACAAGACAGTGCAATAGACAATAGTCAAGACAATAGACAGTGCAATAAGACAAGGTCGAGACAATAGACGAGACAACAATAGTGCAGCAGACCAGTAAGGTGCGAACAGTACACCTAACTTGAGGTGAAGGTGCTTGGCTAACCAGGTGTGATAAAGTGGCAGTAGTGTGAAGCTAACAGACAGTTAGACAGGACATATACAACTACTAAAAACTACTACTAGAAACTACAGTATACTACAGTATACTACAACTAAAAATCTAAGCTATATACGAGACTACAGTACATAGCTACAACTAAACAACAACATATAGCTTACTATGAGGTGAGGTATACATGTGCAAGATAGGATAGGATAGCAGCAGTTCGATCCAGTCCTTCAGTTGTATGTGTGTTTGACCATGTGTGAGTGCGTGCATGTGCGTGAGTGTGTGTGCATGTGTAAGGGGCAGTGGGTAGTTGAAAGTTCAGCGTCCGTGTGCATGTGTGTGTAGGGAGTTCAGCGTGTGCGTGTGTGCGCGTGCACCCCCACCGTGGGAGGGGGGAGGAGTGGCAGCATGGGGGGGTGCGGAGTGGGAGCGTGCGCAGTGGCGTGCGCAGTGCGAGGGAGTGGGAGGGAGTTCAGCATCCTGACGGCTTGGTGAACGAAGCTATCGTTCAACCTGCTGGTCCTTGCCCGGAGGCTCCTCAATCTCTTCCCTGATGGGAGGAGGTTGAAGAAGCCGTGCGTAGGATGGGTGGTGTCGCCTGCGATCTGTAGCGCCCTGCGGGTCACCCGTGTGTTGTAGATGTCCTGCAGGGACAGAAGGGGGACACCCACGATCTTCTCCGCTGCTCTCACTGTGCGCTGCAGGGACTTTCTGCAGGATGCTGTGCACCCGCCGAACCACACAGTTATGCAGCTGGTCAGGATGCTCTCGATCGTGCCGCGGTAGAAGGAGCACATGATGGGGGCTGGGGCTCTGGCTCTTCTCAGTCTACGGAGGAAGTAGAGGCGCTGCTGAGCCTTCTTGACCAGTGCTGTGGTGTTCGTGTTCCAGGAGAGGTCCTCTGTGATGTGTACACCAAGGAATTTGGTGCTCTTCACTCTCTCCACTGCAGTTCCGTTGATGCTCAGTGGGGAGTGCTGGGTGTGCGCTCTCCGAAAGTCCACAATGATCTCCTTCGTCTTCTCCACGTTGAGAAGGAGGTTGTTGTTTGCACACCACGTGGTCAGCTGGCTCACCTCATCTCTGTAGTTGGACTCATCGTTGTTGTGGATGAGACCGACCACAGTTGTGTCGTCCGCAAACTTGACGAAGATGTTGTTGCTGTGCGTTGGAGTGCAGTCATGGGTCAGCAGGGTGAAGAGGAGGGGGCTGAGCACACATCCCTGGGGGGCCCCCGTGTTCAGGGTGATGGTGCTGGATGTGTTTCCGCTGACTCGGACTGCCTGCGGTCTCCCAGTCAGGAAGTCCAGCAGCCAGTTGCACAGTGACATGTTCACTCCCAGCTGGTCCAGCTTGTGTATGAGCTGCTGGGGGATGATGGTGTTGAATGCTGAGCTGAAGTCGATGAACAGCATCCGTACGTGTGCGTCTTTGGTGTCCAGGTGGGTGAGGGCAGAGTGAAGTACGGTGGAGATTGCATCGTCGGTTGATCTGTTGGCCCGATATGCAAACTGGTAGGGATCCAGGTTAGGAGGGAGGATACCTTTGATGTGATGCATGACTAAACGCTCGAAGCACTTCATGATGATTGGAGTCAGTGCAACAGGGCGGTAGTCATTGTAGCAGGTTGGAGAAGGTTTCTTCGGGATGGGGATGATGGTGGTCTCTTTGAAGCATGTAGGGACAGCAGCCTGGCTCAAGGAGATGTTAAAGATGTCTGTGATGACATGAGCCAGTTCTCCTGCACAGTCTTTCCACACCCGACCGGGAATGTTGTCAGGGCCCGGTGCCTTGCGGGCGTTGATCCTGGAGAGGGAGCGCCGTACACTGTCTTGAGACAGTAGCAGCGCCTGGTCGTCCGGGGGAGGGGGTGACTTTCGTGCAGGGGTGCTGTTTTGGGCTTCAAAGCGCCCAAAGAAGTTGTTGAGGTTGTTCAGCAGGGAGATGTTGTTGTCACAGGTCCGTGGTCGGGGTCTATAGTCCGTGACGGTCTGGATCCCCTGCCACAGGCTCCTGGTGTCTCTGCTGTCGCTGAAGCGGTCAGCTATTCTCTTGCTGTACTGTCTCTTTGCCTCTTTGATGCCACGGACCAAATTGGCCCTTGCTGTTCTCAAGCCCTCGTCATCGCCTGCTCTGAAAGCTGCATTCCGGACCTTCAGTAGCCTGTGGACTTCCGCTGTCAGCCATGGCTTCTGGTTGGCCCGTACTGTGATGGTCTTGGTCTCTGTGACATCATTGATGCATTTGCTGATGTAAGCAGTGACAGTCTCAGTGAATTCGTTGATGTCCGTGTGGCCAGAGTAGGTGGCTGCATGCTTGAACATGTGCCAGTCTGTTGTGTCGAAGCAGTCCTGCAATGCACACATTGCCCCATCTGGCCACACTTGAACCTGTTTCTGAACCGGTTTGGTGGCTTTGCACCTGGTTATTGTCAACGAGTCATGAAAACAAAACATCCGTCAGGCTCAGGAAAGGCGTTGCTAATTTGTGAGGGGGTGTGGGGTGAGGCAGCGTTTTAGCCAATCACAGCACTGCAGTCTCCAGCAGATTCATAATGAGCCAATAGAGTGGAGGTGAGGTGGAGTTAGATTCTGTTTTCTAAACAAATCTGTTTACAAACACAGTGCTGCCTCGATCAGCTTTAATTATTTTTAGTAAAAGCGTTTAGATTGTGTTCCCCCGATGGAGCGATGAGTCAGACTGTCTGTTATAGGCTATATGTTAGCCTATATATTATATATGCAGTTTGGAGAGGCGGAAGAATAATGGTCACCTTCTGCTGGTAGGTTGGGTCCAGCTTGTTCCAGGGCTCTGGATGGTTCCTCTTGTCCTTCCAGCTGACATGGAGAAAGAGAGAGAGAGAGAAGTGGAGGGGGAAGAGGTACTGTAAATACACAGCAGGGGCAATGTGAAATAATGAGTGGGGAAGGAAAGGAAGCTAGGGGCACGACAGCCCGATTCACACTTTGTTGTACGGCGAAAAACAACCAACCCACAAGCTCAGAGCTGTTCTGAGAGACAGAGAGGGCGAGTGTGTGAGTATGTGTGAGTGAGTGTGTGAGAGGGAGAGAATGTTATTATGTGATGAGGTGAACTCAGTGCAGTGACTTGGCAGTGCTTCCTCTGTTCATTAAACTCAGTCTGGGTCTCTCTCACACATGGCTGTCCGTCCCTCTCCTTTCCCATCAGCACCCAGAGAGAAACCACCTCACACCAGCAAGCACAAACAAAGAGGGACAGAGAGAGAGAGAGAGAGAGAGGAGGACGGAACAGTACCTAATGGGCAGTTGCTGGCCACAGCCGGCAGTAGCACACAAAGATGAGGTCAGGCTCAATAGCTGACCGCTAGAACAAGCGGCGGTATATACAGGGGGGGGGGGATGCATGCACAGCGCACACGGCACTGTGTGTGCTGTAGTGTACATCAGCCTGTCTGTCTGTGGCTTTGTTCAGATTGGTCAACATTGCAACATGTTGTCATTTTGTTAGTTTCCTGCCCATGGGAGCAGAAAAGGAGCACACTAGGAGTATACAAATGGCATACGTACTTACATACAGTATATGATCCCCCCACCATCTTGCACACATAGTTGTTTGCTTTGTAAATCCTGTGATGCTGTCTCATTGTCAATCCATTGCCTATATTTATTTTGTCACTGGTGGTGCCTTACGCGCACACACACACACACACACACACCACACACACACACACACACACACACACACACACACACACACACACACACACACACACACACACACACACACACACACACACAGTGTCACACTGTGTGTCACAAAGTGTCCTTGAGCAAGACACTTAGGGCTCCCTAACTTCTTTCCCTTTTTACTATTTGGAATAGTTTGACGTGCCAATCTATTGACACATATTGCAAGCTTGTAGACTGGCCATTTTAATTATTGAAAAATAATATATATTTTTAATAGTTTAAAAAGGCAAAGAAGCGATAAGGGGTTTACCGGTGACGAGAATCTAGGCCTTAACTCGTTGTATACCTTCCATGGTTCTATGTAAAGCACCTTGGGAAAAGGTGCCATTTACCCACAACTATCAAGCAGTAAATAAATAATCTATGCTTGCCCTCAGCAGTGCTACTTATGCAGAAGTAATTCCATGCACACCTCTAGAGTGTTAGGTTCATACAGATAATAGTCATATACACTAGTGGGGCATTTGGGGAGCAGCAGCAGCAGCTCATTTGCATTTATAAAACTATACATAAACAGAATTCAGCCTGTCAAAAAAGGGACTGGAGGGACTGAAGCAGAGAAGTACAGAGGCTTGCAAGAATGCATAATCTATTTTTGAGAAGTATGTACTGTACATGTATCAGTGCCTCAGAACAACTGGAACCTGCTAAAAATGAACTAATAATCTGACCTTTTAACCACTTGACCTCTACAGTAATTGGCCGCAGTCTTTCACAGGTCCTTTTCCCCCCTGTGGTCTAGAGACTAGTGGTCTAGACTGGTCTAGTGGTTTTCAACCAGTGATCCGGGGACCACCAGTAGTCCTTGAGAGGATTTCAGGTGGTCCAGCTATACTGTAATGATGGACAGTTGGTAACCAAATTTGGACCCTTGGAGACCTGTAACTCCTAAGAGCGTAAAATGAAACCAAATTTGGTTTCATTTTAATATTTAAACATCTGAATTACTTAATTTTCAAGAATCTACACAATTAGAAAATCTAGAAGAATTGTTATTCTGACCATTTTTTTTGCCAATTATCTCTCCTAAATTTTGGACAAAAACTTTTTTGGGTCAGAGAGAAATAAACTCAACATCCAATGGTGGTCTGTGGCTAAAATGCAGAATGAATAGTGGGCCCTGGTATGACAATGGTTGAAAACCCCTGGTCTAGACCCTATAGTACATCTACAAGCTCACACAACACAGATATGCAGTGAGCTTGAGCTAGATATTTTGTTGCTGTTATGTATCTCAGAGAATAGGGCAGCTATAGGGAAGTATACCGTAGATGTAGTGTACAGTACATGTCCACGTCCCATAACACATTTTGTTGCTGTTGGCACTCCCCGTTCCTAAAGGAAGTACTGGTGGAATCCCATACCTCCACTTACCTTCTCGCAGGCCCTGATGTAACTTTTCTCAATTGGGGGGTGGGCAGGCGGAAATGCTATGGGTGCGGCTTCATCACCCGCGTCGCTTCTAGCCACAGGCGAGGAAGCCGCACCCACCCATACCATTTTCCGTTACAGGACTTTTATTAGTCAAGTAAAGCATCAATAATAACACCAGTTGTTGTTGAAGTTGCCACAGACACGCAGCATGCATAAAGCTAAAGGTCTGACTCAGAGAGTTTTCTGTTTTCAATAATGAAATGTTGGTTTAGTGATGGCCACAATCGTAGTTAATTTGTAGGGTAGTGTTCCAAATGATTTTAACACTGTAAGCACTTTAATTTGAAATACGGGTTGTTTACATGCCATTATGTTTGGTGGGGCAGTCAGGGCATTTAGGGGGGCATTGAACCCATGCCTAGATCCGGCTCCCTTCTCGTATGGCCAGGGGTGTAGTGGAGGGGGGACGCGGGGGGGCGGTGTCCCCCCACTTCTCACATCTAAAATATTTTATATACACGGGTGTAGTGGAGGGGGGACGCGGGGGGGCGGCGTCCCTCCATTTCTCACATCAAGATATTTTGGGGGCAAAAGTAGGCCTATGTTTTTTGTCTTGTCATTTACTTTTATGGATAGAATTAGGCATTGTAAACAATCTTTCTCAATACGCTACTTGTTTTAATAACGTGCGCATGCAAGTGCAAGTGTGCATGCACGTGTCTTAAAGGGGAATTCCACTCATTTTCAATATTTTACTATGTCATTAATATACCTTAGAGATGTTGTGTGGACATGGTAAAAAAAAAAAAAAAGTCCCCCCCCCATTCTGTGTTTCCTAGGAATGGTGGTCTGAAAAAAATCATTAGCATGGTGAAATACGTTCATCATGTTTTTTCTGAGAGTGTACAAATGGAGCAAATGTACAAATGGAGCAAGTGTACAAATGAACCAAATGGACCCTGACGTCCATTTGGTTTACATTTGTACAATCTCAGGAAAAAAAAATGAAAATGAGTGGAATTCCCCTTTAAGAAGCGCCCCCCCCCCCCCCCCCCCCCCCCCCCCCACACACACACACACACACTTCTAAAAGTACCACTACAACACTGCGTATGGCTAAGAGTATGATATGCATACAGACTGGGTGCTTACATGACTTGAGGTCCTCTGGCCAGGCGCAGCAGGTAGAGAAAAGCTCCACCCATACCCACTGTCATGAGGAAGATCTGAGGGATCAACTGTAGTGACAGGACAAAAAGACAGTGACAGGAGAGGAATACATTAACTTCCTGCAGAGACATCCCATGATAAACAAGCGTTATTCTACCGGATGTAACTTTTCTCAATGGGGTGGGGGGGGCAGGTGAAAATGGTATGGGGGTGCGGCTTCATCGCCCGTGGCGCGAAGCGACACGGGCGATGAAGCCCATACCATTTTCAGTTACAGGACTTTTATTAGGCAAGTAAAGCATCAATAATAACATCAGTTGTTGTTGAAGTTGCAACAGACACGCAGCATGCATAAAGCTAAAGGTCTGACTCAGAGAGTTTTCTGTTTTCAATGATGAAATGCTGTTGGTTTAGTGGTGCCACAGCTGCAGTTAGTTAGTAGCAGTAGTAGTGTTTCAAACCATTTTAAATATAAGCACTTTAATTTGAAATATCTTGAAATGTCATGTGTTGGCATGTCATCATGTTTGTTGGGGCAGTGTGGGCATTTTGGGGGGCACTGCCTCCCCTAAATGCCCATGCCTAGATCTGCCCCTGCTTTAGATGTGAGGTGTACAGTACAGTGCAGTACAGTACAAACACACCAGTATAAATAAATCAATAAAACATACCTGTGTAGAAGAAATATGTTACAGGAGCACTACTACTGATGTCCCTCAAACCACCACCAGTTGTCATGGAAGGGAATAATGTTCAGAATGAAGGAAGAAATGTGTCAAAAAGGCATAAAAAAAAGTCCAGGCACTCCAGGTGGATTTTGTAAGAACCTTTATTCAATTTGGGCTACAGAAATGAAATGCCTGCAGCCCAAATAAAAAGAACAAGTGTGTGCCTTTTTGAATTCTTTTGTCCTTTCTCCTGGACATTTGTCTGTGTCGGTTGCACGTTTGTGTCTGTATTAATAATGCATGCATGGACACATGCCTGTGTGCCTGTGCCGTGTGAGTGTGTGTATGTGTCACAGGATGGATATCCATAAATCGTTGCAGTCCGGTAGAAACCTTGTACCTACAAAGTCCACTTTTAGGTTTTTGTCTATGCTTCAGCTGCTTTTCCCACTCCATTATCTGACTGCTGTTATGGGTCGAGATGCATCACATTGTGAGCTTCTAGATCACAACTTTTTTGACTTGAGAGCTACTTTCAAAATGACCGGCTCAACAAGATCTACACATCAAAAATGTGATTATTCCATCACTGAAAATCCATTTCAAGGCCCCCTAGAAAGTTTGAGCTTTGAAATAGTGGTGATGGTGTTACTTACTGTTATAGTATTTAGGAATAATGCACTTAAAATGAAAAATAGAGGGAGAGAATTGGAAGGTTTTCTTGTACAGTATGCTACTACTGAAGTTTGAAAACAGTATTTGGGGTTTGAGTTGACAGTTTGTGACGTTGAGTTTAGTCTCTTGCACCCAAAACTAAGAACCTCCACAATTGTGAAAGAGAGCTGGCAAAATAACAATAATTCTCCATTTTGTAATTGCATGGACTCTTGAGTGACCCTTACGGGTCCATTTGGTTCCATTTTAACACTCTCAAGAGTTACAGATCTATGAGGTCTGTCGTGATCTACCTGCATGGTCTGTGCTTCTGGGAAAATGAGGCACTTTGTAGTTTGTATCACATTGCACAGACGTTGTTTTGAGCGATCAGATTATTTTTTGGGTGAGATTTTTATGGATCAATGCCGCAAATAGTTTGGCGTTGATCCAAAGGTATAAGCAACCAAATCTCCGGGAATGAAATCCATTAAGGCACATAGGTCAAACTCGCAAGGCTCGGGGGCCAAATCAGGCCTGTGAATGAATTATCTTCAGCCCGCAGGCTCATAGTTGAATACTGTTAGAACTGGCTTTCTGAACTTTTACTTTGCTGAACTCAATTGGTTTACATTCTCATTTTCCTATCTGAGGAACACACAACCTGAAAATGAGCTTTAATAATGCATTTTCAGTTTTGGTTTGCTATTAAGGGACATTGATTTTTGAAAAAATATCTTTTTTTGCTGTTTGCCTGGGACATCCTTGTGAACTATTGCCCGCATATTGAAACACAGTCTGGCGGTTTCGGCCCTTGACTGGTACCAATTGTTCTATTTCGGCACGTTTTGTATTTGAGTTTGACATAGCGCTAATAACGAGTGTTAACACCATTTCAAAATGTCTAAAAAATCATCATAATAATAAAGCAGTTTTCGTTTTTTGGACTCTCCAGCCAGCAGCAATGATATATCTTTGCGTTTATAATTATGTCTCCCTCCTCCACACTACACACACAGACACACACACGTACACACGCACGCACGCACTCACGCACAAACTCTCACAAGTGGTTGTTATTCCTAGCCGTGCATCTCCTTGTCCTGCTCCATATTCATGAGGAACAGGCCGCATGTGACAAAGCTCATGCTGTCAGCCCGGGTTGAGCGGGCAAGGACGTTGTCTTCCCTCTGTGTCTGCCTGCCTCGGCTCCTACTCACCACCGGCTGTCAGCCGGACCGACAGCTTTAATGCTTCAGTCTGTGCTCCGCCGTACGGCGGCGCCGCACGCATGCCCCAAAAATAGCAGATTTACAAGCTTTATACGGCACGCGCACATGGCGGGTAAGACCCGTACGCATGATTGTGCATCTGCTATCTTCGCGGCAAATCTAAAAAAGTTTAAGCTCGATTTATCAGGAGGGGCGAAATCAGTCTGCGACTGTGACGTAAGTTGCGACGGTTTTATAACTGTTGCAGCGGTTTCATAACAGTCGCGAGTCGGTTTCAGTTGCGACCGGTTTGCTTAACAGTTGAGGGTTACAGATAGGCTTAGGTGTAGGTTTTACTGAGGTTGTGTTTAGGGTTAGGGGTTAGTTTAGTAAGGAATCGACCGTTCAAACTGTCGCAACTGTTATGCAAAACATCCGCGGCCGTTTCCAAAACGGCCGCGACTGGTATGCAGAACAGTCGCGACTGTTGTAGAAGCAGAACGATTAACGTTGCGGTCGCAAATAGATTTCGATATCTCTGCGATTTGCACTTAACATAAATACCCAGGCATATGTTTGCACATAAGCCATACCGACGTACAGTAAGCTGCGTGAGCCCATGCACGCACAGCACACAGCGCACACACACACTCACCCTCCACACACCTTCCAAAAACGTTGCGAGTGTGGTGTTGATGAGGGAAATTAAAATAGAAGGATCAGGAGATAACGTGAAAATGTCATTACGCCAAAAGCTTGAGCGAGAGACAATTCACTCCGTATAGATAGGCCTATCTGTTTTGTGTGCGTGCGAGAGCACTCTTGCGCACCAGCTAGCGCGCTTTACGGCGTGTCTGTCTCACCACAAGTTCAGCGGAACAGCTGTTAGGAGCCCACTCACACACACACAGACACACACAGACACACACAGACACACACACACACACACACACACACACACACACACACACACACACACACACACACACACACGTAGGCATGCTGAGTGACGCTGAGTGAGTACAGTGACGGTCTGCTCAGGTTGAACTGAAGGATCTCTCTAATCAACCGGCTCCAGACATCTGTCTTATTTGGCTGATTGCACTGTCACCTGCTTTGGAGTTGATTAGGAAAGATGCTTGTGATCAAAATGGAATAATAAAACATGAAAAATCGAAAATAAATGTGCAGCCTCGGAGTTAGCGGTGTAGACACGTGTGGCATACTGTACATGTCCTACATGGATTAGACACATGCACATGCTCTCTCTCTCTCTCTCTCTCTCTCTCTCTCAGCTTGATTAATGATGCGAACGCACACATGGGTACTCTCGCCTACTCACTGCGCACCCACCCAGCCAGTGAAAATGTGATTAATGTGGTAAAAAGTGCTCACCTTTTAGCATTACTCCTGACCGATATCGGAAGCATGTTGTAGGCTACTCTGTGGAGCTCAATACTGTTGGTTGGCCTTATTACCTTTCTGGTGCACTGCCAAGACAACGCTGTCAATCCAATGAGTTTGATATCATACGTGACGTGATACCACTGACATAACGACACAATGTGTTGAACCCCTTTTACTGAACACACACTATGATTACTGTCCATATAACGCCTGTGGCATTCCTTTAAAAAAATGTTTTTGGCTTTTGCTCCTTTGATTGATTACAGTGAAGACTGACTGAATGGGACTCGAGCACATGACACCAGAGGCGTAGCCATGGTGTTTTATGGGGTAGGTTGTTAGCCTAAAACACAGCAATGCACTACATGGAAGTTACCACCACCAGATACCAACTCTCCTCGCTCTTACCCACCTACATGAGCACTCATCCTGGACATACAGGTAGAAGTAACAAGTAGATTTACAAATCTGCATGTGGCCCCTTAAAAGCTAATGATCTATTCGCATTGGTTAAGTCATGGTGATTTAATAATTCATTAACAGAAATTAATGATGAATTAATGATAAACGAGTGGTGAATTAATGTATGAGTTAATTATGCGTTAATTACGTGTATCAATTAGCTCCCATATGGTTAAGTTATTAACGCTAAACTTAAATATGTTGAAGTAGGCCTACAGCAATACATGACAACTTGGGGTAGTCTTCTTTAATGTTTTATCACAAAAAACAAAACAAAAAAAAAGACATTGGGAGTATTTATGGTAATAGGGCAACTTTAGTGTCATTCACAAATTAGCACCGCCTTTCCTGAGACTGATGAATGTTTTGTTTTCAAACAAACAAACAAAAGACAAACAAAAGACAAAGTTCTGGACCGTCTGTAGGACAGAGCAAATGTCTGTCTGCAGGGAAACAGCTGCAGCATCAAAGTAGAAGCATAGAGGGGAAAATATAGCTAATTGTCTATTTGGATTTTTGGTTGAGAAGTTGCCTCTATTACCTATTACCCTAATGTTACCTATTATTAAAAATATATATTCCTTTAAAAAAGAAAAGAAAATGGAGCAGGTAACTTCTCCTTTGATCGACCAGTTCTGGGCCATGTGAAAAGTCCAGTGAAATTTAAAAAACAAAAAATCCCATAAATCCCATATATCAGCGGTTTTCAACATTTTTCATTCCAGGGCCCACTATTTATTCAGCATTTGAGCCACAGACCACCATTTGAGGACATTTTAGCCCCACAGACCCTTAAAACTAAAGATTTCTTTTGCCTTTGTCCACAATATGCATTTGGGAAACAAAACAGTCAAACATGCAGACAAAATGACCATTAATCTTCTACATTCTCTAGCTGTGTAGATTTGGGGTAATTCAGATGAGTATTTTAACTCTTGAGAGCGCTCTTACATCGAGTAGAGTTACATCTGGTTAACCAACTTTCCATCATTTAGCCTGGGGACCACCTGGAATCCTCTAAGGGACCACTGGTGGTCCCCGGACCACCTGTTGAAAACCCCATGGCATACACCCCCATTGTGGGTGTAAGAGATTTGTCTCCATCACTCATAAACACGGGTGAAATTAAGTCTCCCAAACCTATACCTTCTATGATGAAGGCACCGAAAGCCCCAAATCAAAGGACAATATCGATTGCCACAATGCGCTGTAGACAGTCGCCTCAATAACAACTTTATGCTGTATAAATCCAGCTAACATGGAAGCATTTTTATATTCTGCAGAGCTCAATAATGCTGCTAGCTGGCCTTATTACTTTCCTGGTGCACTGCCAAGTCAATCCCGTCAATCCTCGCTCCAATTCAACATTGGAACATCACGCACAGAGGCTCAGTGATGACCAGTTACTTAAATGTTGACCAGAATCCTTCAGTGAGACCCTGCTACCCTCCCCCCCCCCCCCCCTTCATCTTTACTGCAAATATCCAATCAACAAGCACACTGTGAGCTTGTAGATCTGCCATGGTGCCAAATTAGGGGTGTAACCAACTTGTTTTTTAATTTCAAGAATCGAAGTATATCGAAATGAAAACGGCAACATTGACTATGTATCATCGTATCTCATTGATCGGTATCGAATGGTTTTCTGTGCAGATAATCGATTGCATTAATATTAAAACATTAATCAAATTGCTATTAAAATGTATTGTTACACCCCTAGACCAAATGTTCTCCTGTTACGCCACTTGTGTCATACAAACTTTAGACATACACTGAAAGCACTAATCATTGGCATTACTCATATACTGCTACCAGAAATGTAATCTGAATCTGAGGACATATTGTGTACAATTCTTGTGTCTCAAGAATTCGATATCAAGGCACTGGACATAGTGTACAGCAGTGGTTTTCAACCTTTTTGATACCAGGGCCCACTATTTATTCAGCATTAGAGCCACAAGGGTCCATTTGGTTTCATGTTTACGCTGTCAAGAGTTACATCTGGCTAACCAACAGCTGGGGACCAACTGGAACCCTCTCAGGGTCAGGGACCACTGGTGGTCCCCGGACCACTGGTTGAAAACCACTGCTGTATAGTATTATACTCTGCCAGCCTGGAGTTCATCTTCCTTTTAGAAGCCAATCCAGAGATCAAGTAATCAAAAATAATTGAATGATGTGTCATATCATGATCATCCTGTTCATAATGTCTAATCAACAGCAGGTTATTAGCCACTGCCATCTGATAGCAGAACATTGGAGATTTTCAGTCCATATGTGCATCAGGTTCAATTATATTTACAGCCTTATTTGAACACAATGAAACCCAGCAAGTAGAACTGTCTCTGGCTTGTGGCACCTTGTCAACCCAAAGACTACTTAATGAAGCCATGTCCTCCCAACAAAGACTTACTACTACACTCTACAGCAGGGGTGGGCAATTATTTTTCCCAAAGGGCCAAATGAGATACATAAAATATTGTGGAGGGCCAAGACTAAAGGCTGAACTAAAGTCTGCATAACAATTTAATTTCAAGATAAAAGTAAGAGCAAGACCAACCATTTTGACACCAGGGCCCACTACATTTTAGCCCCACAGACCCCAAAACTAAAGATTTCTTTTGTTTTTGTCCACAATACCAGGCTGGATTTTACAATCAAAAACAGGATAATGTAAATAAAAAAATGACTATTCTTTTACATTCTCTAGTTGTGTAGACTTTGGGCTAATTCAGGAGATAAATATTTTATCTCTTGAGAGCGTAAACATGAAACCAAATGGACCCGCAAGGGTCCATTTGGTTTCATGTTTACACTCTCAAAGAGTTACATCTGGTTAAACAACTTTCCAGTATTAAACTGGAACTCTCCCAAGGACCACTGGTGGTCCCCGGGTCAGGCAAAGGGCTGCATTTGGCCCCCGGGCCGCATGATGCCCAGGTATGCTCTACAGTATACTGCAAGTCACAGAAATAATAGCATTGTTCGATATATGAAAAGAGGGCTCAACAGAATACGAGAGAGACTTTAAAGGGATATTCCACTTTCACAAAAACTTTTGGTCATTTTATGATCTACTCAGTCTCATGTGAACACACCAGACAGTTTATAAGTTACTCCATTCAGTATTTAGATATTTGATGTTCATTTTAGCGTATCCTAGAAAAGAAATAAGGTCCGCAACACTGGATTAGAGACTCAGCTCCTTTGCTTTATTCAATGTTTCGATCGTTTATGATCTTCTTCAGGAAGAAAGAAATAAGAAGACCTTATTTCTTTTCTATGAACGTTTTTGTCCTGCACCTGGGCCAGATATTGCATGTGCATGCTTTATTCCTTGTTCATTTTAGCGTATCCGCCTTCTTCCTATACAAACCCATTATAACTTAAAACTCCATTTTAACTATGACAGATTATTCTAAAACCATCCCATCATATTTTTGAAATAAATTAAAACTGTAAATTAAATTCCACGGCCCTATCACATATTAGGAGGACAATATCAGTCACCAGAAAAAAAAGATTGTTTGTTTTTGATTAACCTATGATGGTTAAAAATGTAGTCTTAAGTTAATAATGGGTTTGTACTGTATACGAAGGAGGGGGATTCGCTAAAATGAACATCAAATATTTAAATACCGAAAGGAGTAACTGTCTGTAACTGTAACTGTAAACTGTCTGGTGTGTTCACATGAGACTGAGTAGACCATAAAATGACAAAAAGTTTTTTGAAAGTGAAATATCCCTTTAAATCTTCTCAAGATACAGTAATGACGAATAAAGGCCAACCTACCCCTGGATACTTCTTTGCATGTTTCAGCAATGTCCTAATCGCCATTATTTAATATTGATATTATCCCAGTCTTCCAAACACAAGCCAACAAAAGACAACTATCAAATTAACATCCCAAACAAAAACTGAATCTGAACAATAGAGAAAGAAAACAAATGAGAGACTAAAATGAAAGCTACGGTTTGATGAATAAATCCCTCCAGATCGCCGTATGCAGATCGATGTAAACAGGCACATTTGTTTTCCAGAGTGACAATTAATTGCCGGGTGCAAGCCAGGGAGACCTGTTGCCAACCCCCCCCCCCCCTTTCCCTCCCTCGATCCACTCGACATCCCACCCACGCCCCCATTCACTTGGCTGCTTCAGTAGACACACACACACACAGGGAGAGACAGACAGGGAAACATGGAACAAGAGACACATATACTTCATATTTGGAGGGACGGAGACAGAGACTAGAGACAGCAGGGGCGGATCTAGGCATGGGCATGGGGGGGCAATGCCCCCCTAAATACCCAGTCTGCCCCACCAAACACCCAAAACGTGGCAAAACAACCCAAGATATTTCAAATTAAAGTGCTTATATTTTAAATGATGTGAAACCCTACAACTGCTACTAACTAACTAACTACAGCTGTGTCACCATCACCACTAGACCTACAGCATTTCATCATTGAAAACAGAAAACTCTCTGAGTCAGACCTTTAGCTTTATGCATGCTGCGTGTCTGTTGCAACTTCAACCACAACTGATGTTATTATTGATGCTTTACTTGACTAATAAAAGTCCTGTAACTGAAATGGTATACCATTTTCTCCTGCCCCTCCAACATGTTCTCTTGCCCCCCCCAAATGGGTCAGTTACATCCGCCCCTGGACAGACAGGGAAATATGGAACAAGAGACACACGTATTTCATATTTGGAGGGACGGAGACAGAGACTAGAGACAGACTGAGAGAATCCAAACCCTAACATTGATCCTAACAACAGGTAATAATGTCTAATAGCATGTCGTAATGTTGAAATTCAACTCCTGTATTAAACCTCATAAATGTCAGGGTACTAGTCACTAAGGCAAAACATGTCATGCTTTATGTATCATGTGTCTAACTAAGGGGTTTTCATGATGCTGAATCCATTCCAATCATTATTTTTTCCCTCAAAAACGTCAGCACATTTAGAGCAAGCGTATATGTCCGTTTTCAGCCCAACAAGTGTTTATTTTCTCTCTAATAATGATTGGAAGCTAATAATGATTGGAATCATCATGCATCATGAAAACTACCTACCGGTAGTCAGACATACCACGTGCTACATAAAGCATGGTTAAACTTTGCATGTTTTGATTCTATAGGCGAGTGTCTAGTAGTACCCTGATTTGACCTGGTCTTATGAGGTTTCCCCAGCAGTTAAATTTCAACATTTTAGTATGTTATTAGATACCCTTAGAAACCTCTCAGTAATGACTTAGTTCCCAGTTTGGTCAAATATCTGACCAAATGCCCTAACTATGAGGACAAGTCCTGTACATGCCAAGTGCAGTATTTATAAATGTATCCCTCCATGGGAGTACACACTGACTGTGACTCGATTCAACAAGTGCAATAAACAAAGCAATAATTCATGCATTTATTCAGAGCATCGCGCAACGTACATTATGCTACACTACTACCTTTTAAAGCGACCATAAAGCCCTCATTGTGCCACCACGGTATAACAAACTTGCTGACAAGCCTCCCATTCCACTGACATCCATCACTTCACAAGCTGGCGGTCTGTAGAAGTTTACCCAGTGCTCCATCACACAGTGCAGAGCACCTCGTTATCAGGGGCGGATGTAACACATGGGGGGGGGGGGGGGGGGGGGGGGGGGGGGCAAGAGCGCATGTTGGCGGGGCAAGAGAAAATGGTATGGGGGCGGCTTCATCATGATGAAGCCCCCATACCACTTTCGGTTACAGGACTTTTATTAGTCAAGTAAAGCATCAATAATAACATCAGTTGTTGTTGAAGTTGCAACAGACACGCAGCATGCATAAAGCTAAAGGTCTGACTCGGTGAATTTTCTGTTTTCAGTGATGAAATGCTGTTGGTTTAGTGGTTCCAAAATTGTACTTAGTGGCAGTAGTATTGTTTCAAACCATTTTAAATACAAGCACTTTAATTTGAAATACCTTGGGTTGTTTTGCATGGCATCGTGTTGGGAGGGGGGGGGGGCAGACTGGGTATTTAGTGGGGCATTGCCCCCCCATGCCCATGCCTAGATCCGCCCCTGCTCGTTATGTGTGCCAAAGCAGGGCCGGGGCCCAGGCCCACCAATAGGAGCCACCAGTGACATTTCCTGGGTTGAGACCTTTGTCCCGGGAAGATAATGGCAATTGATTGGCGAGTAATGCAGCGCCTGCAGACCTTTCAAGTTCCTTAAGAGCACTTTGGGACCTAATGTAATTAACAGTGGGGGAGAGGGAAAAAAATGCGTTGCGGCGCAAAATGCGCACGCAGGCAATTAAAAGCACCCTGTTTAAAGATACCTGCTGTGCTCCTCCTCGCCCCGTTAATCACGTTTAAAGAGGATGACACTTTGCGGTTGCGTTTCGTGAAACCGCCGCTTTGTTCAGATTAGCGTCTCATGTTAAAACCTCAGCGGTGCAGCCAGGCGATTCCCATGTGGGCACAAGCGTGTTCTCAAAGGTTTTAATGATTATATAACATATAACATCGGGGTGGCTGTGGCAGTTCGAATCCCGGCTCCTCTTGTCTACATGTCGAAGTGTCCTTGGGCAAGACACTAAATCCCCGAATTGGCCCCAATGAGTTGGTGGGTGTGAGCTTGCCGCCATTGGTGTGTGAATGTGGGAAGTTAGGACGCTGAGCGTCGACTGTTTGCCGATTCACCTCCCAATGTATGAAGGGATGGACCATTGTAAAGCACTTTGAGCACTTGGAAAAGCGCTATAAAAATGCAAGTCAGCGGTGACAAGAGGTGGGATATCAAAAGCATATCTCTGCTTTCGTTATCTTTACCTCTTATCATTATTTATGTCTGTGTAGATTACACATAGGCCCTCATTTATCAAAAGGAGTGCAGATTCGTCCCCAAATTTCAACGTGGGTTTTGGAGTGCACACAACTCCACCCGGCATATATCAAGCGATCCCAAACAGCTGAGTCCATCCTAATTCCTTCCTACGATGATAAATGTGACGGCTGAAAATCAATCTGACACGCCTTGGAAACAGGCCGCTCCTCCCCTTTCTTTGCGACATTAACAACTGCAATTCGACCAGCAACCATGGTGATGAGGGGAAAAAAAATAACTTTCCACCGATCGCGCTGCTTCCTGCGGCCAGCCAAGGAGAATTGAAAAAGGAGTTGTCGCGAAGGCACCCACGGGGGAGTCCACATTGGTTCATGGGAGGAAACAGACATGCTCAGTACAGATCAGGAAGTCAAAACCATCCAAGAGACCAATGGCATGCATGGTTTGCAAGCGTCAAACTTCCTGGAATGTACTGAGCATGTCTGTTTCCTCCCTGAACCCAATGTGGACTCCCCCGTGGGTGCCTTCGCGACAACTCCTTTTTGAATTCTCCTTGCGGCCAGCCAGCCAGCCCCCCCCCCCCCCCCCCCCTCCCGCCCGATTGCCTGCTTCCCGCGGCCGACAGCCCCCCCCCCCCCCCCCCCCCCCCCCCCCCCGGCGCCCCCCCCCCCCCCCCCCCCCCCCCCCCCCCCTCTTTCACATAGACACACGCAACTCGTTCGCCGTTGTTTTAAGTAGGCTAAGGGACTGTTCGTAATTTACGGGGGGGGGGGGGGGGGGGGGGGGGGGGGGGGGGGGGGGGGGGGGGCTGGTGCGTAGGGGGGGGAGGGCCATGATGAAAAAAAAATGAGGTGGGGGGAGGGCCATGGCAAAAACAATCGGAGTTAGGGGGAGGGCCATGGGGGAAAAAAGGAGACGGAGCTTTAGAGTATAGACTGAGTTACGTTTACTCATAGAGCTAGTAGACCAATGGCGATTCTTCTACATTGACTTCAACTGCAGTTTGTCCCTATTCAGGCCATTTGAACAGCGCTCAAGCGCTCAGTTTCTGACTCCTCAATGTCGTGACTCCGGGTGGACTGCCGCTTCCGTGTGCGTTAGAATATTGGGTAGGTGTGAAACGGTGATACATGAGAAACGTTCCACTTCAATGGTGTGAATATTTTCTGGCTTACAGTAGTCTTTTTATTCACAGCTAGACATTTCAGGGGACCCCAAGTTGAAGTCCTGGGGTCCCGACCCCAGGGTTGAAAAACACAGCTATGCTCTACCAGAGACCTTTGCCATGACGTTGAAGTCTGCAGCTACTGTAGATTGCCCGCGCTGTCTTTCTTTCACTGTATTGCTAGTGCTACGGAGGAACATTGAGCATCATCGAGATGATAGAAAATGCCGGTGAACAAATATCAAACTAGCTGAGGTGAACTATATGGGCTAAACAGTTTGGGAAGTTTTGACAACGAATTGGATGGGCATTTCCAGAGGAATTTTTGGAGAGGTGTTGTAGTTAACTGGTGGTCACAGCCTCTGGTAAGTCATGATTTTATTTATTGGCACCGCCGTGTGTCCATCTGTGTTCAATATAGGCTACGAATGTTTTTCCACCGAAGCAACTTGTTTAAGTTGTGCTACTAGAAGTGATTTTGTTGTACGCGTTGGATGTTGAAAAGTGCCGAGCTTCATCTGCCCCGTTGTTGAGGAATGGGTGGTAGCGGCTAGGTAGCATGTGTAGGGTCTGAACCATGTATACTTTCTGATTGATGGGCTGTGAGAGGCATGATTCCGCAAGATTGACCAAAAGGGACCTGTCAGCGTTTTATTTGTTGGTTAAATGTCAGTGTGTACTGGGATGCTCACGACAGCTGGCATGCTCATTGAACTGAAGAAAAAATCTCAAAGTAAATGGCGGGGCAATTTTGTACCTGTAGGGGGAGGGCCATGGGAAACAACATTGAAGTGGGGATTTTTTTTTTTTGACCGGACTTCCAGCGCACCAGCCCCCCCCCCCCCCCCCCCCCCCCCCCCCCCCCCCCCGGTAATAACGTACAGTCCCTAAGTAAAATAATAGCATGGCATTTGGTTTATTTTAGTTTACACTCTCAAGAGCCAACTTTCATCTGGTTACCTGGGCTGGGGACCACCTGGAACCCTCTCAAGAACCACTGGTGGTCCTCGGACCACATTGAAAACTACTGGCCTATAGGACCAGTTTTTATTACATCGCCGTGAATGGAATAGGCTACATAGGTTAGTATTCTGCAGTGTAGGATTAAATCCATGCATTTTTAGAAAGAGCGCATGCAGCCCCCTCTCTCCCCCCGAGTCGGACTGCTGCTTGTGAGTGACCACGTAGCCTAAATCAGAGATAAGGGGCTTACAGACGGCGAGGATAATAAATCGCCCCACTCTAATTCATTTCAATGGGGGGCGGCGTTTTTTTTAGCACAAAAGTTCAAAAATCGACGGGCGTTCAAGAGAGCGTTTTATCGACGGTCGTTTTCCGCCCGGCGTCACTGATTTTTATCGCGCGCGCGTGCACGAAACGAGCACGCGCGCGCGAGTTTTCAAAAGTTCAATCTCAGTGAACTTTTTGTAAAATGCTTGGCGATTTATAGCAAACAAACATAATGAGGAGTGAGGACGATGAGGACCCACTCTACCAGTAGACCTGCACACTGTGCACAGTGACTTCACCGTTTCTGTTCAGGAGTGGATTCCCTATTCATTTAAGGCTCTTGCGCAGCCGAGCCAGGACAGGATCTAGCCAGCCTACTAGGGTGGGCTGGAAGAATGGCGGGTGGGCAACTCCAAGTGTTTTTCATAAGAAGCAGTGCTTTTGAACATTTTTTTATACCAGGGCCCACTATTTATTCGGCTTTTGTGGACCACTAGTGGTCCACTGGTTGAAAACCACTGATATTACCTTTCATTGGGTGGGCAGGATGCACGTTTGGGTGGGCTGTGCCCACCCCTGCCCCCCTCTATATCGACCCTGAGCCGAGCCATGATGTGAGTTGTGGCAATTCTGCCTCTAACGTTTAATGTTTACAACGCATTATTGCGCACGTGTTGTGAGTTTGTCACGGCCACGCTATATGACAAGTGAAGCATGTTGATGTGGTAACATGCTTTTAGCCAGCAGAGTTTATTATACAACATATTTAAACCGTGATTGATGCTGCCATTTTATTTTTAACTACGCAACTTGGAATAACTATAGTCTACGTCAAATGCAACCTCTACGGCTGCAGCCATCATTATTGGTGACTGGTGAGTGGTGAGTCATTAATTCATTGTAAATGAATTGTAAATTCAGCGTGATCATGATCAGGTAGCCTGCTGACTGCAAGGATGTAAGCTACTGGGAAGTAGTCTGTTGGCTGCTGATCCACGCATTTCGTGCGCCCCCCACTCCCTCCTCCCCCTCCCGGCATAAAACGCTCGGCGTTTATCGACGGGCGAGTTTCTTAATGTGGCAAAGAAACTCGCCCGACGATAACGCCAGCGTTTATCGTCGCCGTCTGGAAGCCCCTATAGGCCTAGATAAATGCCAGCAGTGACAAGACAGTTCATAATCTCATATCAACCATAATGTGATCGCCGGTGATTTAATAAATGAATCGATGGCAGGCACATGACTGCAGGAGTGAGGTTTACATTTAGTAGTGTGATGATGCTGATTTACAAGCTTTCTATCCTTCGTGCAGACCATTGTACAATACAAACCAGCGTAGGCTATCCACAGCGGCGCAATCTCCCGCCAATCCGCGATCACAACTCCCGAAATTGCTCTCAAAGCAGCCTACTGTAGTACTGTAGGTCTGCAGTTTATCTGAGTGACTCAGGCGAACATATAAGCACCTAACGTAGGATCATTGTAAATAGTGAGGACTGTGCATGTAGGCTATTGTCACTGCAAATTAAAGTGCAAATAAAAGTGGCTTTTATTTAATTCTTTTTTTTCATTCAGGATTAGGCATTAATGAATAAAACTTTCCACCGATTGCGCTGCTTGCGCGGCGCCCCCCCTCTCTGTTTCACACGGACACACGCAAGTTGCCGTTGTTTATTAAGTAAGTAAAATAATAGCATGGTATTTGGACCCGCAAGGGTCCATTCGGTTTTATTTTTAGTTTACACTCTCAAGAGTTACCTACATCTGGCTAAACCAACTTTTCATCTGGTTAACCACTTAGCCTGGGGACCTCCTGGAACCCTCTCAAGAACCACTGGTTAGTCCTCGGACCACATTTTTTTTATTGCATCGCACTAAATGGAATAGGCTACAGGTTTGTATTCTGTAGTGTAGGATTAAATCCATGCATTTTTAGGAAGAGCGCACGTAGCCTACCTCTCTCCCCCTCAAGCTTTCTATCCTTCATGCAGACCGTTGTAGGAAACCAGACGTAGGCTACTGTAGATCCACATCGATGCAATCTCAGTTTAATCGCAGTTTATCTGAGTGACTGAGGCGAACGATATACCTGTACTAACGTAGCATATAATATCATTTTAAATAGTCAGGCTGTGCATGTATTTGTCACTGCAAATAAAAGTGGCTTTTATTTTATTTTCACCCCACCGGGATCAGGGATGTAATCTCGCATAATATGCCTTTTCAAACCTATATATTTTTCATCTGTATCATTTATTAGGTTTTATAGCTATTAGGAGTGAATAGATCTTTAGATACCTTTTGCAGTTCAGACAATGTGCTCCGCTTGTTTAGGACAGAAAAAACAGGCAAGGACAAATCCTACGACAGCTCCCGACTTGACGCGGGTTTTGTCCGGACGTGGGATCAACTTCAAGTTCATGGTGGGAATGATATATGTCAAACAAGGTGGGAATTCTGCTCTACGCATGCTTACGTTCATTTTTGGGTGTACACCACGTTGATAAAGAGGGCCATAGGGTTTAAATCCCTGGTTATGCCTGGTCTGAATTATCTTGTTGGCCTCAATATCTTTGTTATTTACTGCATTCCTGATACATTACAATTTAATAAACACTTTGTTTACTACATTACTCTGACATAGCTATTTCTGATCAAATGAGTCTAGATTTGTCCGAAAAATGTTTTTTCTTTTCATTTGTCTTCAAGATCTGGTTTGTTGTTGTTGTTAAGCAGTAAGTGGTTAAAGAAACCCTTTTATAAATAATTAAATTCTCATTTAAAACGAAAGGAGGATTTTACGTCACTGTCTGAGCAAACAGTCTGCACAGTATCTATACGTATGAGGTACGATGCCCCTCACTTCAAACGGGGTGTGATTTTTTTATTTTATTTACAAATGACATCCTGAATACATTATTCACACGGAGTCGGCTTTGAGGGATAAATATTTCTGTCATAATATATATATAGAGGACAACCAATCCCTCGAGGAGCAGGATCTGTTTTTGTTAATTCATGCATTCTGCATTTCAATTTCTACTTTTCTAGTTTAGTTTGAAAGCTTAATAAGGAGATCTAGCTGTGCCAATTTCCTATCCACATCATCATTGCTGTCAGATGGATACCTTGCATGTCCAATAACAGTCCTTTTTAGCACATCTACAAGCTCACATTGCCCCCTTTTCAATGGTTCTAACCTAGATCTAGAACTGAAAGCATTTTTTGTTCCAGTTCCCAAACCTAACCTTTTGTGGGTTCTAAAGAAAAAGAAAAAAAAGGATATATAAACAGTTTCAATGGACAACACTCTATATTGGCTGGAATGCGATGCGAAAGAATTGATTGTGCCAAATAGTAAATGGTCCTCATTTCACCATTTATATAGTGCGTATTTCAAACGCGCAAGGCGCTATAGACATAGATTGTTTTTATCACATCTCGTCACTCACTGGAGAGTGTATCAGAGAGACGGCGTTAGAGAAGGATAGAAACCATGCGGAATGGGTACTACTAGCACATCAGAGCAATTAGGGGTTCAGTGTCTTGCTCAAGGACACTTCGACACTAACTCTGCGGGAGCCTGGGATCAAAATGGCAACCTTGCGGTTACCATCCGGTGACTCTACCTGAGCCACTGCCGCTTCACTTTACCGGATGGGGCGGCTTAGTGTTGACGACAGAGTACAACGCTTGCATT
>CM076971.1:5384879-5434552 GCA_039105355.1 Benthosema pterotum | reverse complement strand
AGACACAGTATAGTATGACGTTTTTCGGCATTTGACGATTTTCAAAAAATGACGAAAACTGGCAATAACAACAGGCATTAGTACACGGTATTACTACACAAACTCAATTATATAGGGTTTGTGTAGAAACAAAAACAAGAGATTATGTAGCGATACAGCAGTAAATGTGTACACAGTCTTGCACAGCATGCCGTTTTTCATCGTTTGAGCATTTTTGAGGATTTTCCAAAAATGTCGAAATGGGTCGAAAAATGACATAGTAGCCTATGTCGTTTTTCGTCCTTTTTGACGATTAAAAAAATAACGAAACCTGGCAAAAACGACACGCTACAGCACACGGTTTTGCACAGCATGCCGTTTTTCATCGCTTTGAGCATTTTGGAGGATTTTTCTCAAAATGTCGAAATTCAACAATAATTGTATAGTGCTTGCATAGTTCTTTCCAAAAAGCCAATAGTGATGCTGAAGTAATTAAGTAGCAGCTAGGTAGTGATTTGAATAAGAATTATGTAGTAATGATCAGTAGTGATTAAGTACTGAAATGGGACATTTCTCTACATTTTACTACTGAAATATAGTACTGAAATATAGTACATGGCCTTGGACATAGTATAGTATGCTGTTTTTCATAGTTTGAGGATTTTTGAAAAATGTTGGAATCGAGAAAAACAACATATTATAGTATGTTGGCTTTTTGAAAAATTACTAAATTAAAGAAAAACGAAAGGCTATAGCACACGCTCTCGGACCACACACTATAGTATACCGTTTTTCATTTTTTTGAGGATTTCCTAAAAATGTTGAAATTGAGAAAAAATGGCATACTATACTACCGGTATGTCGAAAATCGACATTTGAGGTTTTTTTTTTAAAGTCTATAGCACACGGTCTCAGACAACATGCCGTTTTTCATCGTTTTTGAGGATTTTCGAAATATGTTGAAAATGAGCAAAAACGACAATTGAAGTCTCAACTACAATCTGCAATGTACATTGTCAATTATCTGAATGCTACAATGCCGTTTATCTAGGTGATGTGTTAATTTTCCCAGGGGCTTGCCTTTTTAAACATTTGTAACTACTTATAACATTTCTATACAGACACAGGTGAAGATGGGAGAGACATGCAGCAAGGGTCACCCTGAACTATACTATAACTACCTATACATTCAAACTGCAGAAATGTAAAACTGATAATGAAAGCCCTCCATGCCTGATAAAGTGTATTTAAAGGTGCATTCAGGTATTACAAATAAATACATTGATTGTTAACTAACATTATGTGTAAACATATAAGACAGAATGTGAAACATTAAGCTCACACCGCAGGGATTTGAACCCTGTGCCTGGAACCAGAGGCTCACAGGAGTACCTACTACCGGTCTGTTGTGCATATTCACATCATGTCCTACATGATAAAACCATCCAAATATATTTCATATTGAGTCTAGGCGTGGGCTTGGGGAAATTATGAGGATTTTCAAACAGTGCAGCTTGTAGATCAGGTCTTTTGGGAAATGTACCAGATACGGTACATGTACACATGTACATGTACACATGTATCATTAAGAAATAACCAAGCTTGCAGATCGGCTTTATTCGACACCCTTTCAACTGTAGGGCTATGATTAAAATAATACAGTGTAAATAAAAACAGAGCTAACTCTAGTGATGGTGATGATGCTGACACTAATACAATTGAAAATGAAGCTATGATGATGGTGATCATAATAATCTTAGTCTATAAAAAATGAGCTCATTCCCTCAATATGCTACCGTACATAATAAATTAATATCATGTTAAATCATGTTATAATACATTTATAACATGAGATTATAAGTGACCACTGCTCAGATCCTTAAGAGTTACTATAGACATTGTTACGACATCTCTGTTCACTTCATGCATGGGCCAAACCATGCATGAAGTCTATAAAAAATGAGCTCATTCCCTCAATATGCGTATATATCATTCAAAGACAAGCTAATAAAAACATCTGGCAATTTAAACACACAATATTACATCTCTTTAGAGGATTTTTTTTACTCTTATGGTCAATGAAACATGGGAGTTGAGTTCCAATGCACAGGGTTTAGCCAAAAGAGAGCTATAAGAGTTACAACATTGAGGGGGCGGAAAACATTGTGGTGACATGACATCAACTTTGGGGGGTCTATACTTGACCTGAAAACATCTGGAAAGCACTGATGTGCTAATAGTACAAACTCACCCAAGTTTAATGTTTTTTTTTCTTTCCACGAGCGTTTCATGTTTAGTTTTTCACCAGCATGGTAAAAAACATGACTCTGTCCACGTCAATAAAGAAATTTTATCTTACGCGTGTTTAATATTAGAGCAAATGGCTTGTTTGTACCAAACACTCACAAGAGTGTAGGGTGTGTTGGCTTGTGTGTGAGAAGTGGCGTGGTGACTTGCACACCTTATTTATGGCACATAAATTATGGGTCCCACGACTCCCACCCCAGCTCATGGCAGACCTCACCCCCCCTGCTCAGAACCCTCACTCCAGAGCCCGAGAAATACACAGATATAAGCAAACTCCGCATTGGATTAGGCTCATGTGAGTGACAGAGAGACGTTACTAAATGCATTGGAGTCTATAGGCTCGCGTGAGTGACAGACGGAAGTTACTAACTGCATGACCCATGCCATGGACCACGTGACAAAGCTGTTTTCTGACCCCTCAATGTCGCAACTCTTCCACAAGATGGATTTCTTCCTTTAAGTTCCATACTCCAAAGACGGACGCACGCACGCACGCATGCACACACACACACTCACTCACTGTCTTTGTTTGTTTATTCAAGCAAATGAAGTTGAGACTTCATTTGAAACTGCAATATTTCTTCTTTCGGCTTAAGCCTAGATGGAATGATGCAAGTTGGACAAAATACATGCCCCATGCACCCAGGTAGTTTGTCACTTTTACGCCCATAGAGAGTTATTTGCCAGGCATGATCAAAAATGTGTGACACACAGACAGACACACTCAGGAGAAAATATTAGGGGGGCGGCTTCATCGCCCGTGTTTTATTTTATTAGGCAAGTAAAGCATCAATAACAACATCAGTTATTGTTGTTGAAGTTGCAACATGCAGCATGCATAAAGCTAAAGGTCTGACTCAGAGAGTTTTCTGATTTCAATGATGAAATGCTGAAATGCTGTTGGTTTAGTGGTGCCACAGCTGTAGTTAGTTAGTAGCAGTAGTAGTGTTTCAATTCATTTTAAATATAAGCACTTTAATTTGAAATATCTTAATGGATTGCATTTTATAGCGCTTTTCTATGCACTACGTGTATACTCAAAGCGCTTTACAATGGTCCATTCATTCATACATTGGGAAGTAGAGCGGCGAACAGTCAACGCCAGCGTCCCCACTTACCACATTCACACACCAGCAGTGGCAACCACTGGAGGCAAGGTGGGGTTCAGTGTCTTGCCCAAGGACACTTCGACATGTAGACAGGAGGAGCCGGGATTCGAACCGCCGACCACTGGATCATTGGCCGACCTGCTCTACCTCCTGAGCCACAGCCTTGGGTTGTTTTGCATGCCATCATGTTTGGTGGGGCAGACTGGGCATTTAGGGGAGCATCCCTAAGTCCGGCATAGATCCGCCCCTGCAAGACATTGTCTCGTCTCGAGCCAAATCTCAAGACAAATTTTCATTGTCTCTGTCTTGTTTTTGTCTCACCCTCAGTTGTCTTGGTCTTGTCTCGGTCTCGCCACTCTGCACTTTGTTTGTCTTGTGGTCTTGTCTTGGCCTCACCCTCAATTTGTCTTGGTCTTGTCACAACCTCGGAGCAAATGTCTCAAGTCTCTTTCACCACCGAGACGAGACAATGCAAAGGAAATGTTCTATATCCATTGTGTGGACAGAGGAGCCCATTCATAAAGACAAATGTCTTATACAGAGCTCAGTGCTGGATGACACACATTCAAAATGTCCTTGAGCAATCCCCTGAACCCATATTTGCTCCTGATATGCAGGTTGTATTGGTGGTGCCTTGCATGGTTTCCTTGAAAATCATCCATCATCGGGGAGGATACTTTACAGTTTTCAATATGAATTGGTGAATGTAATATATACATAAACTCCATGTACGTCAAGCGCTTTGGATAAATACACCAGGCGAAACTGAGCCAAGAATGCTGGGTTGTTCATGTTATAACCACAAAATTAGACATGTTGCATTTTGAAGAGAACATAATAAAAGTGCGAGTGTCCACTATTTATGAAATAGTATAATATTAGTTGCCCTAAAAGTCATTGCACAGCATGATCAATCGTTCACAGTGCTTCTTGAGAATGGTACTCTCATCAAGGTGAATACATTATTATTATTATTTAGTTATTTATTTTACCTTAGTGACATGATTGTTGTGATGTAAATTACCATTCTTGTTTCTGAAATATGCTTCTATAAACTTGAATTATATTGCGCGTTTGATCACTTCAAATGCTCTTTCATCTTAAAAATAGGGGAAGTGATTTCACTTTTGTCAGATATCACCCAAAAAATATTTTTTTTCTGTTAAAATGCTCTATTATAAGGTGTGGAAACCACATATGGAGTTTCCCCCTCCCGCACGTTAGCAGAGGAGCTAATAAAAGTTCCCCAGGTCACCACAATTCTCCTCCAATCAGGAGAGAGCAGCAGGTTCACATAGTGTAGCTACTTTTGAGGGCCCCTAGTGCACCAGGCTGGTACTACACCATGAATTTCAAATCACTTCCCCTACCTTTAAAAATAACTGAACGAGAACAGCTGATAAACTGCCTGACTTTGACAAACACACTGATCTTCACTAAAAGTGGGTTTGCAGGAACATTTTGCATGGACATAATGTGAGTGGGTTTTCAATCCTTTTCATATAAAGGCTCGTTATTAATTTGGCATTTGACCAGCCAGAGACCACTATTTTGATAAGCTTTAGCCTTGTAGACCCAAAACTAAAGAATCTTTTGCCGACATTACAATGTTGTGTACAATTCCATGCTGTATTGATGTTGGTACCATTACGAGAGAAATGGCAGGCGTGTGTTGATCAAAATAGCAATTCTTCTACTTATAACTACTTTATAATAAGCAAAGGTTGCAAACAATGGAATGGACTATATGTGCACGTGTGTATGCATGTGTGCGTTTGTGTGTGTGTGTGTGTGTGTGTGTGTGTGTGTGTGGTGTGTGTGTGTGTGTGTGTGTGTGTGTGTGTGTGTGTGTGGGGGTGTGTGTGTGTGTGTGTGTGCGCGCGCGCGCACGCGCACGCATATGTGTGCTTGTTTTACTGTACTTGTGATTAAGAATTTGGAAATAGACATGGTTGTTTCATGGCCCTCACTAAAGAAACTGTTGTGTTATGGTTAAACATTTTTAGACATACAGTACATACAGTATACAATTCAGAATAGGTTTAGGATTATATGTATTTAATATTTCCGCTATATGCTTTCCTAACAGTTCACGCTTCACAAGTATAGTAACACAGACTGTGTGTGTGTGTGTGTGTGTGTGTGTGTGTGTGTGTGTGTGTGTGTGTGTGTGTGTGTGTGCGTGCGTGCGTGCGTGCGTGTGTGTGTGTGTGAGACACACAATGTATTGACTTTTATCTTTCCTCTCTCATCTTAATGCGTTGCAGCCCATCTTCTTTTGTTAAGCACCTCTCCCTCCCAGATCCTCCTCCATCAATCTCTCTATCCTCGCTCCGCTGAAAAATGACGGCCATTAAGTTTGTCGCCAGGTATGTACAGAAGCAGTGTTCTCTCCACAGACAAATGTCACGCTGAAACATCTCAGGGTGTCAACGCCGAGTGTGGAATGAACTCACAACGGCATAAATCACTCGCAGCGATGGGTAGAAAACTTGTATCTACACGTTTCAACGATCGTTTTTTTTTTTTTTTTTTTTCGGCCTGCGTTGATTAATGCGCAACTTCACTACATGAGAATTTCACAAAGGTTATAGAGGCTCCCTTTTCCACCAGGACTGTCATCAGTGCCCATACCCGAGACGGGGTTGGCAAAAGGCCCTTTCTGTGTGGAGTTTGCATGTTCTCCTCGTGTCTCCTAGGCAGTGTTGTATGGGACTTTTAGAAGTGGGGGGACGCCTCTTAAGGGCAATTCCATTTTCATTTTCATTTTTTTTTAGTGTACAAATGTGAGCCAAATGGACCCGCTAGGGCTCACATTTGTACACTCTCAGAAAAAAGGAAACTCATTAACATGGTGAAACACATCTTGATGATGTCATCAAGATGATGATGTCATCACGATGTAGTGAAACACATGTTAATGATGTCATCAAGATGTATTTCACCATGCTAATGATTTTCTTCAGACCTCCATTTCTAGGAAACGCAGATTGTGGGAACTTTTTTATCATGTCCACACAACATGGTATATACATAGGCCTACTTGTGCCCCAAAAATATTTTAGATGTGAGAAGTGGGGGGACACCGTCCCCCGCGTCCCCCCTTCACTGCACGCCTGCTCCTAGGGTAGATATACCCTCATAAAAACATGCAATAATCCTGGGCTCTAAACTGCCCCTCCCTGGCCAGCCGGGGTGCCTGATGGAGGGGACTGGAACTGGTTGGAATAACGTGTTCCTTCCACACACTGCGTCCAACCAGGGAAACTCCCCATCAGGTGAAAAGAAGGCGGCGTCACTCCTCATGCATTGAAGGAAGCATGAGCCCAGTCTGCTGCCTCCCCAGGTTGGCGGAGGATGTGTAGAGCCCTGGATCACATTAGGAATTGGCATGGGTGATAAAAAATGGGTTGCAAAATCATGGGGATCAAATTTTAGGCTGAAAGAATACTTTCAGACACTTTTTTTTTAGAGATGGGAAAATATTAACTTCCATAAAGCCAGAAGCAGCAGATAATGGTGCAGGTAAAAGGAGGGAAAACTGGAGGCCAGTTTCGACATTGCAGCCGTCCCTACGCGCCCTTTGAAAGTGGTTTTGAAGGACTCAAGGGATTTGCATGTCTTAATGACAGTCATTCCACATTTTGGTGATATAGGAGCGAAAATAATTAAGTCCCTTGTTTGTGCCAAATCTGCAGATGGTAGTTTATCGAATCTTGTGGACCAGGCTAGACCCAATGCAAGCTGTCGTCAACACTAACCCGCCCCAGTCTGGCAAAGTGGGCAAAGTTCAGGCCAATATAGAATGTTTCCATTGAAACTGTTTTTTTTTTTTTTTTTTTTTTTTTTCAGGAACTGGAACAAAAAATGCTTTCGGTTCTAGATCTACGTTAGAACCAGTTGGAAAAGCGGGCAATGTGAGCTTGTAGATGTGCTAAAAAGGAACTGTTTTGGACATACAAGGTATCCATCTGACAGCAATGATGGTGTTGGATAGGAAATTGGCACAGCTAGATCTCCTTTAGTTAAGCTTTCAAACTAAACTAGAAAAGTAGAAATGAAATGCAGAATGCATGAATTAACAAAAACAGATCCTGCCCCTCGAGGGATTGGTTGTCCTCTATATATATATATTATGACAGAAATATTTATCCCTCAAGCCGACTCTGTGTGAATACCTAATGTATTCAGGATGTCATTTGTAAATAAAATTTAAAATATCACACCCGTTTGGAGTGAGGGGCATCGTACCTCATCGTACCTCATACGTAAGAAGATAGATACTGTGCAGACTGTTTGCTCAGACAGTGACGTAAAATCCTCCTTTCGTTTTAAATGGGAATTTAATTATTTAGGAAAAGGGTTTCTTTAACCACTTACTGCTTAACAACAACAACAAACCAGATCTTGAAGACAAATGAAAAGAAAAACATTTTTCGGACAAATCTAGACTCATTTGATCAGAAATAGCTATGTCAGAGTAATGTAGTAAACAAAGTGTTTATTAAATTGTAATGTATCAGGAATGCAGTAAATAACAAAGATATGAGGCCAACAAGATAATTCAGATCAATTTGACCATAACCAGGGATTTAAAAAAAAAACAATCAACCCTATGTGTAATCTACACAGACCATAAATAATGATAAGAGGTAAAGATAACGAAAGCAGAGATATGCTTTTGATATCCCACCTCTTGTCACCGCTGACTTGCATTTTTATAGCGCTTTTCCAAGTGCTCAAAGTGCTTTACAATGGTCCATCCCTTCATACATTGGGAGGTGAATCGGCAAACAGTCGACGCTCAGCGTCCTAACTTCCCACATTCACACACCAATGGCGGCAAGCTCACACCCACCAACTCATTGGGGCCAATTCGGGGATTTAGTGTCTTGCCCAAGGACACTTCGACATGTAGGCAAGAGGAGCCGGGATTCGAACTGCCACAGCCACCCCGATGTTATATGTTATATAATCATTAAAACCTTTGAGAACACGCTTGTGCCCACATGGGAATCGCCTGGCTGCACCGCTGAGGTTTTAACATGAGACGCTAATCTGAACAAAGCGGCGGTTTCACGAAACGCAACCGCAAAGTGTCATCCTCTTTAAACGTGATTAACGGGGCGAGGAGGAGCACAGCAGGTATCTTTAAACAGGGTGCTTTTAATTGCCTGCGTGCGCATTTTGCGCCGCATTGCATTTTTTTTTTCTTCTCCCCGCTGTTAATTACATTAGGTCCCAAAGTGCTCTTAAGGAACTTGAAAGGTCTGCAGGCGCTGCATTACTCGGCAATCAATTGCCATTATCTTCCCCGGGACAAAGGTCTCCACCCCAGGGAAATGTCACTGGTGGCTCCCTATTGGTGGGCCTGGGCCCCGGCCCTGCTTTGGCACACATAACGAGCAGGGGCGGATCTAGGCATGGGCATGGGGGGGGGGGGGGGGGGGCAATGCCCCCCTAAATACCCAGTCTGCCCCCCCCCCCCCCTCCCAACACGATGCCATGCAAAACAACCCAAGGTATTTCAAATTAAAGTGCTTATATTTAAAATGGTACAATTTTGGAACACTAAACCAACAGCATTTCATCACTGAAAACAGAAAACTCACTGAGTCAGACCTTTAGCTGTATGCATGCTGCGTGTCTGTTGCAACTTCAACAACAACTGATGTTATTATTGATGCTTTACATGACTAATAAAAGTCCTGTAACCGAAAGTGGTATGGGGGCTTCATCATGATGAAGCCGCCCCCATACCATTTTCTCTTGCCCCGCCAACATGCGCTCTTGCCCCCCCCCCCCCCCCCCCCCCCCCCCCCCCCCCCCATGTGTTACATCCGCCCCTGATAACGAGGTGCTCTGCACTGTGTGATGGAGCACTGGGTAAACTTCTACAGACCGCCAGCTTGTGAAGTGATGGATGTCAGTGGAATGGGAGGCTTGTCAGCAAGTTTGTTATACCGTGGTGGCACAATGAGGGCTTTATGGTCGCTTTAAAAGGTAGTAGTGTAGCATAATGTACGTTGCGCGATGCTCTGAATAAATGCATGAATTATTGCTTTGTTTATTGCACTTGTTGAATCGAGTCACAGTCAGTGTGTACTCCCATGGAGGGATACATTTATAAATACTGCACTTGGCATGTACAGGACTTGTCCTCATAGTTAGGGCATTTGGTCAGATATTTGACCAAACTGGGAACTAAGTCATTATTGAGAGGTTTCTAAGGGTATCTAATAACATACTAAAATGTTGAAATTTAACTGCTGGGGAAACCTCATAAGACCAGGTCAAATCAGGGTACTACTAGACACTCGCCTATAGAATCAAAACATGCAAAGTTTAACCATGCTTTATGTAGCACGTGGTATGTCTGACTACCGGTAGGTAGTTTTCATGATGCATGATGATTCCAATCATTATTAGCTTCCAATCATTATTAGAGAGAAAATAAACACTTGCTGGGCTGAAAACGGACATATACGCTTGCTCTAAATGTGCTGACGTTTTTGAGGGAAAAAATAATGATTGGAATGGATTCAGCATCATGAAAACCCCTTAGTTAGACACATGATACATAAAGCATGACATGTTTTGCCTTAGTGACTAGTACCCTGACATTTATGAGGTTTAATACAGGAGTTGAATTTCAACATTATGACATGCTATTAGACATTATTACCTGTTGTTAGGATCAATGTTAGGGTTTGGATTCTCTCAGTCTGTCTCTAGTCTCTGTCTCCGTCCCTCCAAATATGAAATACGTGTGTCTCTTGTTCCATATTTCCCTGTCTGTCCAGGGGCGGATGTAACTGACCCATTTGGGGGGGGGGGGGGGGGGGGCAAGAGAACATGTTGGAGGGGCAGGAGAAAATGGTATAACATCAGTTGTGGTTGAAGTTGCAACAGACACGCAGCATGCATAAAGCTAAAGGTCTGACTCAGAGAGTTTTCTGTTTTCAATGATGAAATGCTGTAGGTCTAGTGGTGATGGTGACACAGCTGTAGTTAGTTAGTTAGTAGCAGTTGTAGGGTTTCACATCATTTAAAATATAAGCACTTTAATTTGAAATATCTTGGGTTGTTTTGCCACGTTTTGGGTGTTTGGTGGGGCAGACTGGGTATTTAGGGGGGCATTGCCCCCCCATGCCCATGCCTAGATCCGCCCCTGCTGTCTCTAGTCTCTGTCTCCGTCCCTCCAAATATGAAATATATGTGTCTCTTGTTCCATGTTTCCCTGTCTGTCTCTCCCTGTGTGTGTGTCTACTGAAGCAGCCAAGTGAATGGGGGCGTGGGTGGGCTGTCGAGTGGATCGAGGGAGGGAAAGGGGGGGTTGGCAACAGGTCTCCCTGGCTTGCACCCGGCAATTAATTGTCACTCTGGAAAACAAATGTGCCTGTTTACATCGATCTGCATACGGCGATCTGGAGGGATTTATTCATCAAACCGTAGCTTTCATTTTAGTCTCTCATTTGTTTTCTTTCTCTATTGTTCAGATTCAGTTTTTGTTTGGGATGTTAATTTGATAGTTGTCTTTTGTTGGCTTGTGTTTGGAAGACTGGGATAATATCAATATTAAATAATGGCGATTAGGACATTGCTGAAACATGCAAAGAAGTATCCAGGGGTAGGTTGGCCTTTATTCGTCATTACTGTATCTTGAGAAGATTTAAAGGGATATTACACTTTCAAAAAACTTTTTGTCATTTTATGGTCTACTCAGTCTCATGTGAACACACCAGACAGTTTATAAGTTACTCCTTTCAGTATTTAAATATTTGATGTTCATTTTAGCGAATCCCCCTCCTTCGTATACAGTACAAACCCATTATTAACTTAAGACTACATTTTTAACCATCATAGGTTAATCAAAAACAAACAATCTTTTTTTTCTGGTGACTGATATTGTCCTCCTAATATGTGATAGGGCCGTGGAATTTAATTTACAGTTTTAATTTATTTCAAAAATATGATGGGATGGTTTTAGAATAATCTGTCATAGTTTTAAGTTATAATGGGTTTGTATAGGAAGAAGGCGGATACGCTAAAATGAACAAGGAATAAAGCATGCACATACAATATCTGGCCCAGGTGCAGGACAAAAACGTTCAAAGAAAAGAAATAAGGTCTTCTTATTTCTTTCTTCCTGAAGAAGATCATAAACGATCGAAACATTGAATAAAGCAAAGGAGCTGAGTCTCTAATCCAGTGTTGCGGGTGCACATCATTCAATTATTTTTGATTACTTGATCTCTGGATTGGCTTCTAAAAGGAAGATGAACTCCAGGCTGGCAGAGTATAATACTATACAGCAGTGGTTTTCAACCAGTGGTCCGGGGACCACCAGTGGTCCCTGAGAGGGTTCCAGTTGGTCCCCAGCTGTTGGTTAGCCAGATGTAACTCTTGACAGCGTAAACATGAAACCAAATGGACCCTTGTGGCTCTAATGCTGAATAAATAGTGGGCCCTGGTATCAAAAAGGTTGAAAACCACTGCTGTACAGTATGTCCAGTGCCTTGATATCGAATTCTTGAGACAAGAATTGTACACAATATGTCCTCACTATAGGATTCAGATTACATTTCTGGTAGCAGTATATGAGTAATGCCAATGATTAGTGCTTTCAGTGTATGTCTCAAGTTTGTATGACACAAGTGGCGTAACAGGTGAACATTTGGTCTAGGGGTGTAACAATACATTTTAATAGCAATTTGATTAATGTTTTAATATTAATGCAATCGATTATCTGCACAGAAAACCATTCGATACCGATCAATGAGATACGATGATACATAGTCAATGTTGCCGTTTTTAATTCAATGTACTTCGATTCTTGAAATTAAAAAAACAAGTTGGTTACACCCCTAGTTTGGCACCATGGCAGATCTACAAGCTCACAGTGTGCTTGTTGATTGGATATTTGCAGTAAAGATGAAGGGGGGGGGTAGCAGGGTCTCACTGAAGGATTCTGGTCAACATTTAAGTAACTGGTCATCACTGAGCCTCTGTGCGTGATGTTCCAATGTTGAATTGGAGCGAGGATTGACGGGATTGACTTGGCAGTGCACCAGGAAAGTAATAAGGCCAGCTAGCAGTATTATTGAGCTCTGCAGAATATAAAAATGCTTCCATGTTAGCTGGATTTATACAGCATAAAGTTGTTATTGAGGCGACTGTCTACAGCGCATTGTGGCAATCGATATTGTCCTTTGATTTGGGGCTTTATTCGGTGCCTTCATCATAGAAGGTATAGGTTTGGGAGACTTAATTTCACCCGTGTTTATGAGTGATGGAGACAAATCCCTCACACCCACAATGGGGGTGTATGCCAGGGGTTTTCAACAGGTGGTCCGGGGACCCCCATGGTCCCTTAGAGGATTCTAGGTGGTCCCCAGGCTAAATGATGGAAAGTTGGTTAACCAGATGTAACTCTACTCGATGTAAGAGCGCTCTCAAGAGTTAAAATACTCATCTGAACTACCCCAAATCTACACAGCTAGAGAATGTAGAAGATTAATGGTCATTTTGTCTGCATGTTTGGCTGTTTCGTTTCCCAAATGCATATTGTGGACAAAGGCAAAAGAAATCTTTAGTTTTAAGGGTCTGTGGGGCTAAAATGTCCTCAAATGGTGGTCTGTGGCTCAAATGCTGAATAAATAGTGGGCCCTGGAATGAAAAATGTTGAAAACCGCTGATATATGGGATTTATGGGATTTTTTGTTTTTTAAATTTCACTGGACTTTTCACATGGCCCAGAACTGGTCGATCAAAGGAGAAGTTACCTGCTCCATTTTCTTTTCTTTTTTAAAGGAATATATATTTTTAATAATAGGTAACATTAGGGTAATAGGTAATAGAGGCAACTTCTCAACCAAAAATCCAAATAGACAATTAGCTATATTTTCCCCTCTATGCTTCTACTTTGATGCTGCAGCTGTTTCCCTGCAGACAGACATTTGCTCTGTCCTACAGACGGTCCAGAACTTTGTCTTTTGTTTGTGTTTTGTTTGTTTGTTTGAAAACAAAACATTCATCAGTCTCAGGAAAGGCGGTGCTAATTTGTGAATGACACTAAAGTTGCCCTATTACCATAAATATCCCCAATGTCTTTTTTTTTGTTTTGTTTTTTGTGATAAAACATTAAAGAAGACTACCCCAAGTTGTCATGTATTGCTGTAGGCCTACTTCAACATATTTAAGTTTAGCGTTAATGGGTCATAACTTAACCATAGGGAGCTAATTGATACACGTAATTAACGCATAATTAACTCATACATTAATTCGCCAGTCGTTTATCATTAATTCATCATTAATTTCTGTTAATGAATTATTAAATCACCATGACTTAACCAATGCGAATAGATCATTAGCTTTCAAGGGGCCACATGCAGATTTGTAAATCTACTTGTTACTTCTATGTCCAGGATGAGTGCTCATAGGTGGGTAAGAGCGAGGAGAGTTGGTATCTGGTGATGGTAACTTCCATGTAGTGCATTGCTGTGCCTCTGGTGTCATGTGCTCGAGTCCCATTCAGTCAGTCTTCACTGTAATCAATCAAAGGAGCAAAAGCCAAAAACATTTTTTTAAAGGAATGCCACAGGCGTTATATGGACAGTAATCATAGTGTGTGTTCAGTAAAAGGGGTTCAACACATTGTGTTGTTATGTCAGTGGTATCACGTCACGTATGATATCAAACTCCTTGGATTGACAGCGTTGTCTTGGCAGTGCACCAGAAAGGTAATAAGGCCAACCAACAGTATTGAGCTCCACAGAGTAGCCTACAACATGCTTCAGATATCGGTCAGAAGTAATGCTAAAAGGTGAGCACTTTTTACCACATTAATCACATTTTCACTGGCTGGGTGGGTGCGCAGTGAGTAGGCGAGTACCCATGTGTGCGTTCGCATCATTAATCAAGCTGAGAGAGAGAGAGAGAGAGAGAGAGAGAGAGAGAGATAGAGCATGTGCATGTGTCTAATCCATGTAGGACATGTACAGTATGCCACACGTGTCTACTCTACACCGCTAACTCCGAGGCTGCGCATTTATTTTCGATTTTTCATGTTTTATTATTCCATTTTGATCACAAGCATCTTTCCTAATCAACTCCAAAGCAGGTGACAGTGCAATCAGCCAAATAAGACAGATGTCTGGAGCCGGTTGATTAGAGAGATCCTTCAGTTCAACCTGAGCAGACCGTCACTGTACTCACTCAGCGTCACTCAGCATGCCTACGTGTGTGCGTGTGTGTGTGTGTGTCTGTGTGTCTGTGTGTGTGTGAGTGGGCTCCTAACAGCTGTTCCGCTGAACTTGTGGTGAGACAGACACGCCGTAAAGCGCGCTAGCTGGTGCGCAAGAGTGCTCTCGCACGCACACAAAACAGATAGGCCTATCTATACGGAGTGAATTGTCTCTCGCTCAAGCTTTTGGCGTAATGACATTTTCACGTTATCTCCTGATCCTTCTATTTTAATTTCCCTCATCAACACCACACTCGCAACGTTTTTGGAAGGTGTGTGGAGGGTGAGTGTGTGTGTGTGCTGTGCGTGCATGGGCTCACGCAGCTTACTGTACGTCGGTGTGGCTTATGTGCAAACATATGCCTGGGTATTTATGTTAAGTGTAAATCGCAGAGATATTGAAATCTATTTGCGACCGCAACGTTAATTGTTATGCTTCTACAACAGTCGCGACTGTTCTGCACACCAGGCGGATGTTTTGCATAACAGTTGCGACAGTTTTGAACGGTCGATTGTTTCCCTACTAAACCTAACCCCTGACCCTAAACACAACCTCAGTAAAACCTACACCTAAGCCTATATCTGTAACCCTCGACTGTTAAGCAAACCGGTCGCAACTGAAACCGACTCGCGACTGTTATGAAACCGCTGCAACAGTTATAAAACCGTCGCAACTTACGTCACAGTCGCAGACTGATTTCGCCCCTCCTGATAAATCGAGCTTAAACTTTTTTAGATTTGCCGCGAAGATAGCAGATGCACAATCATGCGTACGGGTCTTACCCGCCATGTGCGCGTGCCGTATAAAGCTTGTAAATCTGCTATTTTTGGGGCATGCGTGCGGCGCCGCCGTACGGCGGAGCACAGACTGAAGCATTAAAGCTGTCGGTCCGGCTGACAGCCGGTGGTGAGTAGGAGCCGAGGCAGGCAGACACAGAGGGAAGACAACGTCCTTGCCCGCTCAACCCGGGCTGACAGCATGAGCTTTGTCACATGCGGCCTGTTCCTCATGAATATGGAGCAGGACAAGGAGATGCACGGCTAGGAATAACAACCACTTGTGAGAGTTTGTGCGTGCGTGCGTACGTGTGTGTGTCTGTGTGTGTAGTGTGGAGGAGGGAGACATAATTATAAACGCAAAGATATATCATTGCTGCTGGCTGGAGAGTCCAAAAAACGAAAACTGCTTTATTATTATTATGATTTTTTAGACATTTTGAAATGGTGTTAACACTCATTATTAACGCTATGTCAAACTCAAATACAAAACGTGCCGAAATAGAACAATTGGTACCAGTCAAGGGCTGAAACCGCCAGACTGTGTTTCAATATGCGGGCAATAGTTCACGAGGATGTCCCAGGCAAACAGCAAAAAAGTTATTTTTTCAAAAATCAATGTCCCTTAATAGCAAACCAAAACTAAAAATGCATTATTAAAGCTCAGTTTCAGGTTGTGTGTTCCTCAGATAGGAAAATGAGAAAGTAAACCAATTGAGTTCAGCAAAAGTTCAGAAAGCCAGTTCTAACAGTATTCAACTATGAGCCTGCGGGCTGAAGATAATTCATTCACAGGCCTGATTTGGCCCCCGAGCCTTGAGTTTGACCTATGTGCCTTAATGGATTTCATTCCCGGAGATTTGGTTGCTTATACCTTTGGATCAACGCCAAACTATTTGCGGCATTGATCCATAAAAATCTCACCCAAAAAATAATCAGATCACCCAAGTGCCTCATTTTCCCAGAAGCACAGACCATGCAGGTAGATCACGACAGACCTCATAGATCTGTAACTCTTGAGAGTGTTAAAATGAAACCAAATGGACCTTACGGGTCCATTTGGTTTCATTTTACACTCTCAAGAGTTACACACTCAAGAGTCCATGCAATTAGAAAATGGAGAATTATTGTTATTTTGACCAATGTCTTGCCAGTTCTCTTTCACAATTGTGGACAAAAATGTGAAAGTTCTTAGTTTTGGGTGCAAGAGACTAAACTCAACATCACAAACTGTCAACTCAAACCCCAAATACTGTTTTCAAACGCTAGTAGCATATACAAGAAAACCTTCCAATTCTCCCCCTCCATTATTCATTCTATAAGTGCATTATTCTAAAACACTATAACAGTAAGTAACACCATCACCACTATTCGAAAGTCAAACTTTCTTGGGGGCCTTGAAATGGATTTTTTATGTGTAGATCTTGTTGAGCCGGTCATTTTGAAAGTAGCTCTCAAGTCAAAAAAGTGTGGGCACCCTGGTCTAGAAGCTCACAATGTCATGCATCTCGACCCATAACAGCGGATAATGGCAAAGCAGCTGAAAGTGGACTATGTAGGTACAAGGTTTCTACCGGACTGCAACGATTTATGGATATCCATCCTGTGACACATACACACACTCACACGGCACAGGCACACAGGCATGTGTCCATGCATGCATTATTAATACAGACACAAACGTGCAACCGACACAGACAAATGTCCAGGAGAAAGGACAAAAGAATTCAAAAAGGCACACACTTGTTCTTTTTATTTGGGCTGCAGGCATTTCATTTCTGTAGCCCAAATTGAATAAAGGTTCTTACAAAATCCACCTAGAGTGCCTGGACTTTTTTTTTTATGCCTTTTTGACACATTTCTTCCTTCATTCTGAACATTATTCCGTTCCATGACAACTGGTGGTGGTTTGAGGGACATCAGTAGTAGTAGTGCTCCTGTAACATATTTCTTCTACACAGGTATGTTTTATTGATTTATTTATACTGGTGTGTTTGTACTGTACTGCACTGTACTGTACACCTCACATCTAAAGCAGGGGCAGATCTAGGCATGGGCATTTAGGGGGGGGGCAGTGCCCCCCAAAATGCCCACACTGCCCCAACAAACATGATGACATGCCAACACATGACATTTCAAGATATTTCAAATTAAAGTGCTTATATTTAAAATGGTTTGAAACACTACTACTGCTACTAACTAACTGCAGATGTGTCACCACTAAACCAACAGCATTTCATCATTGAAAACAGAAAACTCTCTGAGTCAGACCTTTAGCTTTGTGCGTACTGCGTGTCTGTTGCAACTTCAACAACAACTGATGTTATTATTGATGCTTTACTAGCCTATTAAAGGTCCTGTAACTGAAAATGGTATGGGGGTGACTTCCTCGCCTGTGGCGCGAAGCGACACGGGCGATGAAGCCCCCCCCCATACCATTTTCACCTGCCCCCCCCCCCCCACCCCATTGAGAAAAGTTACATCCGGTAGAATAACGCTTGTTTATCATGGGATGTCTCTGCAGGAAGTTAATGTATTCCTCTCCTGTCACTGTCTTTTTGTCCTGTCACTACAGTTGATCCCTCAGATCTTCCTCATGACAGTGGGTATGGGTGGAGCTTTTCTCTACCTGCTGCGCCTGGCCAGAGGACCTCAAGTCATGTAAGCACCCAGTCTGTATGCATATCATACTCTTTGCCATATGACAGTGGTTTTCAAACTTTTGACACCAGGGACCACCATTTGTTCATCATTTCAGCCACGGACCACCATTAGATTACATTTTCACCCCTAAGACCTAAGAAGGCCCCAAAGATTTTTGTTTTGTCCACAATTCCAGGCTGGATATTGCAAACAAAACAGTGTAGACTTCTAGTTATAGACAAGTGGTGCTAATTCAGTTGATGAATATTTTAACTCTTGAGAGTGTAAAAATGAAACCCTTGCGGGTCCATTTGGTTTCATTTTTACATTCTCAAGAGTTACACATCTGGTTAACCAACTTTCCATCGTTTAGCCTGGGGACCACCTGGAACCCTCTCAAGGACCACTGGTGGTCCCCGGACCACCTGCTGAAAACCCCTGCCATTATGTGAAGGGAGGGCCTGATCTAGGCATCGGCATGGGGGGGTTCAATGCCCCCCTAAATGCCCTGACTGCCCCACCAAACATGATGGCATGTAAACAACCCATATTTCAAAGTGCTTACAGCATTAAAATCATTTGGAACACTACCCTACAAATTATCTACAATTGTGGCACCACTAAACAACACCATTTTATCATTGAAAACAGAAAACTCTCTGAGTCAGACCTAGCTTTATGCATGCTGCGTGTCTGTTGCAACTTCAACAACAACTGGTGTTATTATTTATGCTTTACTTGACTAATAAAAGTCCTGTAATGGAAAATGGTATGGGTGGGTGCGGCTTCCTCGCCTGTGGCTAGAAGCGACGCGGGTGATGAAGCCGCACCCATAGCATTTCCGCCTGCCCACCCCCCAATTGGGAAAAGTTACATCAGGGCCTGCGAGAAGGTACTTATACAGTGGAGGTATGGGATTCCACCAGTACTTCCTTTAGGAACGGGGAGTGCCAACAGCAACAAAATGTGTTATGGGACGTGGACATGTACTGTACACTACATCTACGGTATACTTCCCTATAGCTGCCCTATTCTCTGAGATACATAACAGCAACAAAATATCTAGCTCAAGCTCACTGCATATCTGTGTTGTGTGAGCTTGTAGATGTACAGTACTATAGGGTCTAGACCAGGGGTTTTCAACCATTGTCATACCAGGGCCCACTATTCATTCTGCATTTTAGCCACAGACCACCATTGGATGTTGAGTTTAGTTCTCTCTGACCCAAAAAAGTTTTTGTCCAAAATTTAGGAGAGATAATTGGCAAAAAATTGGTCAGAATAGCAATTCTTCTACATTTTCTAATTGTGTAGATTCTTGAAAATTAAGTAATTCAGATGTTTAAATATTAAAATGAAATCAAATTTGGTTTCATTTTACGCTCTTAGGAGTTACAGGTCTCCAAGGGTCCAAATTTGGTTACCAACTGTCCATCATTACAGTATAGCTGGACCACCTGAAATCCTCTCAAGGACTACTGGTGGTCCCCGGATCACTGGTTGAAAACCACTAGACCAGTCTAGACCACTAGTCTCTAGACCACAGGGGGGAAAAGGACCTGTGAAAGACTGCGGCCAATTACTGTAGAGGTCAAGTGGTTAAAAGGTCAGATTATTAGTTCATTTTTAGCAGGTTCCAGTTGTTCTGAGGCACTGATACATGTACTGTACAGTACATACTTCTCAAAAATAGATTATGCATTCTTGCAAGCCTCTGTACTTCTCTGCTTCAGTCCCTCCAGTCCCTTTTTTGACAGGCTGAATTCTGTTTATGTATAGTTTTATAAATGCAAATGAGCTGCTGCTGCTGCTCCCCAAATGCCCCACTAGTGTATATGACTATTATCTGTATGAACCTAACACTCTAGAGGTGTGCATGGAATTACTTCTGCATAAGTAGCACTGCTGAGGGCAAGCATAGATTATTTATTTACTGCTTGATAGTTGTGGGTAAATGGCACCTTTTCCCAAGGTGCTTTATACATAGAACCATGGAAGGTATACAACCAGTTAAGGCCTAGATTCTCGTCACCGGTAAACCCCTTATCGCTTCTTTGCCTTTTTAAACTATTAAAAATATATATTATTTTTCAATAATTAAAATGGCCAGTCTACAAGCTTGCAATATGTGTCAATAGATTGGCACGTCAAACTATTCCAAATAGTAAAAAGGGAAAGAAGTTAGGGAGCCCTAAGTGTCTTGCTCAAGGACACTTTGACAGTGTGACACTGTGTGTGTGTGTGTGTGTGTGTGTGTGTGTGTGTGTGTGTGTGTGTGTGTGTGTGTGTGTGTGTGTGTGTGTGTGTGTGTGTGTGTGTGTGTGTGTGTGTGTGTGTGTGTGTGTGTGTGTGTGTGTGTGTGCGCGTAAGGCACCACCAGTGACAAAATAAATATAGGCAATGGATTGACAATGAGACAGCATCACAGGATTTACAAAGCAAACAACTATGTGTGCAAGATGGTGGGGGGATCATATACTGTATGTAAGTACGTATGCCATTTGTGTACTCCTAGTGTGCTCCTTTTCTGCTCCCATGGGCAGGAAACTAACAAAATGACAACATGTTGCAATGTTGACCAATCTGAACAAAGCCACAAACAGGCTGATGTACACTACAGCACACACAGTGCCGTGTGCGCTGTGCACCCCCCCCCCTCCCCTGCCCCCCCCCTGTATATACCGCCGCTTGTTCTAGCGGTCAGCTATTGAGCCTGACCTCATCTTTGTGTGCTACTGCCGGCTGTGGCCAGCAACTGCCCATTAGGTACTGTTCCGTCCTCCTCTCTTTCTCCTCTCCCCCTCTCTCTCTCTCTCTCTCTCTCTCTGTCCCTCTTTGTTTGTGCTTGCTGGTGTGAGGTGGTTTCTCTCTGGGTGCTGATGGGAAAGGAGAGGGACGGACAGCCATGTGTGAGAGAGACCCAGACTGAGTTTAATGAACAGAGGAAGCACTGCCAAGTCACTGGACTGAGTTCACCTCATCACATAATAACATTCTCTCCCTCTCACACACTCACTCACACATACTCACACACTCGCCCTCTCTGTCTCTCAGAACAGCTCTGAGCTTGTGGGTTGGTTGTTTTTCGCCGTACAACAAAGTGTGAATCGGGCTGTCGTGCCCCTAGCTTCCTTTCCTTCCCCACTCATTATTTCACATTGCCCCTGCTGTGTATTTACAGTACCTCTTCCCCCTCCACTTCTCTCTCTCTCTCTTTCTCCATGTCAGCTGGAAGGACAAGAGGAACCATCCAGAGCCCTGGAACAAGCTGGACCCAACCTACCAGCAGAAGGTGACCATTATTCTTCCGCCTCTCCAAACTGCATATATAATATATAGGCTAACATATAGCCTATAACAGACAGTCTGACTCATCGCTCCATCGGGGGAACACAATCTAAACGCTTTTACTAAAAATAATTAAAGCTGATCGAGGCAGCACTGTGTTTGTAAACAGATTTGTTTAGAAAACAGAATCTAACTCCACCTCACCTCCACTCTATTGGCTCATTATGAATCTGCTGGAGACTGCAGTGCTGTGATTGGCTAAAACGCTGCCTCACCCCACACCCCCTCACAAATTAGCAACGCCTTTCCTGAGCCTGACGGATGTTTTGTTTTCATGACTCGTTGACAATAACAAAGTTTTGTACCGTCTGCAGGTACAACGCCGCAAGTGTCTGTCTGCAGGGAAACAGCTGCAGCATCAAAGTAGAAGCAACATAGAGGGAAAATGGCAAAAATATAGCTACAGTATATATCTATTTTGATGCCCCCTTTGTTGCCTCTATTACCTTTAAAGATGGAGTGCCATGATTTTTTTTCCAACTTAAATCATGATCATCAGGTATTATTGTTATATGGCGAGAAAGAATTTTCTCAAAAAGGTGTACAGTATTTGTTAAAATGTTGTTTTTATGTGGACTCCCCCACCAGCCATTAAGTATGCCTGGTTTGCCTGGTGGGTGGTGATAGGTGGAGATCCACCTGAACTGAAGCCACGCCCACAGCTTTAGTTGTATGGTAAAGGAGGAGGAGTTAGGGGAGGAGCTGATGCGTGATGTCACTATATTACAGCCTTTGTCATTGGCACATTTGACTGGAAAGGTTTTAGCCTCCAGGAAGAAACCCTAAATACAAAGGGAAGACATCATTGCACATAAAAAACAGACCAATGGTTCTAATGAAGTACCATCACCTCTTAAACATGTACAAAATTGGAAAAAATACAAAATCACGGCACCTTCTCTTGCCATTCTCTGTGTAGATTTGTTTTTTAGTTCTCCTGTTATAATTTAGATGAACCTATATGACCACATCTTATTTATTTTATCCACCCACGACGCCGTCGCATCTGTTCAAAATAAAAGAGGGTAACATTACGTGGCATCATTCACAATTTAAATGAAGGCAGATGGTACACTACCAACGGGAGTCTTTTATAGTGGTCATTTCACTGAACTCTGAAGCGAGGGCTACTAGCGTTCTCCAGACAAGCTCATGCAAATGCTGATATAACCCATTTTGCTGCAGCAACATTCTAGCTTTTGACTCTAGATTCTACAGTATTTTTCGACACTAGAATCTAGTTATTGACACCTAAATTATAGTTTCTGATGCTATAATCTAGTTTTTGACACTAGATTCTAGTTTCTGCCAATAGATTCTAGTTCCCAGCCCTAAAATCTAGTTTTTGACACTAGATTCTAGTTTCCGACACTAGAATCGTTTATTTTTTATTTATTTATTTTTGGACACTAGATTCTAGTTTCTGACACTAGATTCTAGTTTTTCCTGAAAATCTATGTTTCTGTGTCAGTAATGCTAACATATTTGAAGCAAAGAACCACCAGAGTTATCCATATTTGGCTGCAGACCCCCATCTGAAACCATGTTGTTCTAGGGATCCCCCAGAAGCTAAGATTTGAGTTAAAAATGTTTGCCTCCCAAATATTGCATTCAGAGATTTGCACCACCATTTTCACAATTTTTCAAAAATAACAGAACAAGCTCATATCGCGCCACTCGGTGGCGCGATATGAGCTTGTTGATCTGCTATTTTTCAATAGCTAAAACACCCAAAATGCGTTCAGTACATAAAGGGATAAGGAAGAAAAACAGAGCATAAACAACAATGATGTGTTATGTTTTTTTTTTTTGCAGGGAACTGATGGGTGGGGGTCGGGTGGTGGGGGTAAGGTGGGGGTATGGGTGGTTGGTGTTGGTTCAAGGTAGCGCTGCTTGCCAGTTTGCAGTTTGAAAGTCGGTGTGCACTATAGCAGACAAAAGGTCAGGACACAGCATGTTTAATTCTTCATGGCCAGGCAAAGGTCTCGCATCAAGATTCCACCCGAGTCCAAACAATGATCTTAATGAAGTGGGAGGGGGGTCGCGGGCGAGGGCGAGGAGACAAGAGGCCAGACAGCAGAAACACTCCCAAAATATACCAAGGAAGAAGAGGCTAATCGGAGCTGACGTTAAAAAAGCGGTCCCTTTCGTGGGTTGCAGGGGGGGGGATCTATAGGCATGGGCATGGATGGGGGTGCAATGCACCCCTAAATGACCTGACTGCCCCACCAAACATGATGCCACGCAAAACAACCCAAGATATTTAAAATTAAAAGTGCTTATATTTAAAATGATTTGAAACACTACTACTGCTACTAACTAACTACCGGTAATTTTGGCACCACTAAACCAACAGCATTTCATCATTGAAAACAGAGCTTTAGCTTTATGCATGCTGTGTGTCTGTTGCAATTTCAACAACAACTGATGTGATGCTTTACTTGACTAATAAAAGTCCTGTAACCGAAAATGGTATGGGTGCACCCCCATACCATTTTCTCTTGCGTCTCCAACGTGTTCTCTTGCCCCCCCTAAATGGGACATGTTACATCCGCCCCTGGGTCCCTTTCGTGGGTTGGAGTAGTACGTCTGCATAGCATGCACTCATTACGGTCATACTGTATCCTTGACACTCTCTTTCGCTTCCTCTCTCTTTTTCGATTTTGTCACTGATTTTAATTTAGGCAAAAATAATTTAAATGTATTCCCTTTGTCTCTGTAGTTTCTGGCCATCAACACGGACTACAAGAGCCTGAAGAAAGAGGGCCCTGACTTCTAAAGGTCCTTCAGGAAGCAGATTTTGGCACAACGGTCCAACGTGTGTCACGTCTGACAACGCTGTTGCATTTGCAGCGATAATTCGTTTTATTCTCCAGCTTGGACTCGTCTTATCTCCTGCACTGCACATTATTACTCTCAATAATACTGAATAAATAACAAACGCAAGAAATTTCATGCAGTAACTTAAACCACCACACAGTCACACCTCATCAATACAAAGGCTTCAGCTTGTGTTTCTCTCATAGAACGCAGCAGACTGGGTGGATATTCTAGCTAGTTTCTTGGGATATTTGTGCTCGTATAGTGACTACATCTGTCATTGAAAAAATACACTTTTCAGCGATTGTCTTAGTTTAAAGGGTAACTTATAGAATTGCAATATTACACTTGAGGGTCGTTTCATCCACTTCTGCGATAACTTCGACACTTGCGGTTGAGTTCTATTGCTTAATTAATGAACACAGTGACTGGTTGCTAGAAAGTAGAAATCCAGGATATCACTGGTCAAAAGGACATTTATTGTCTCCAACAAGCCTAAGACGGAGGTGTTCGATATATCATATTGCATGCTAATTGTCTATAACTGGATTTCAAAGTTTACGGGATCGGCCTATTTCGAGGAAAAAGCATCAGTTCATGAATCTTTAACGCACTTTCCTATTAGGCCTCTAAGTATAACTGCATCCTTTTCACATTGGCCTGTTATGCCGCCACCCACAGGTGTATTTTTTTTTTTTTTTTTTTTTGAAAGACCCAATTTTTGTTGGGGAAAAAAACCCTCAAATCATCCAATTGATCTCAAAGGCATAGAAAGAAATGGCAGCCTTTGCACATTGGCCTATAGCACCACCAGGAGACCACGGCCTGACCCGGTGGAGACCTGTGCCCAGAAGGGAACTTTTTCTAGTCTCTTTTTTTTACATGAACAATTTTCCCCAATGTTGTCTTTGTGCCAATTAATTCCTTTCCTCAAGCAGGAGTTTAGACCCTCAATGTACAATAAGATAATTTAAATAGGGCTTTGCTCTGCTACACTGCTTGTTAATACTACATACAGTACAAGATAATACTGGATATAGTTTGCATAAAATATTACACAAAGACAAGTAAAGGTAAAAGGTTGCAACAGCAAAGGGAGAGTACAGTGTACAATGCACAATAAGAACAGAGAATCATTTATGACCCTGTTTATAAGTACAAATGTACAAGTTGTACAAACTACTGTAAGTACATTATGTGCAGAGAGATTTGCCCCAAAAAGGAGTGGGAGACTGGGGAGACTGGGGGAGTCAGCGTTAGGCGGCCTATATATTTTTTCCCCCATTGTTCGGGGTTCTGAAAACTCTTGTTTAGTTTCTCCGTGTTAACCTTGTGACACCGCAGGTACTAACGGTCCAGTGCTGGGGGGGTATTTGTCCTTCACACAGTCATTTTTTTCTCCTCTGCTACAATAAGTGCTAAATCACCTGCTATCATCAGAGTTCTGCAGGGACAGAGGGAAGTACTGTACCTGTGGTCCGCTTGGACGACCTCACCGGCTCACTGCATGCTGTGCCCCTGCTGGGACCAGCTACCTTTAATCCATTCCCTACTCAACGCATTTGGGTGTTTCAAGCATTAACTAGCTTTAAAATATTGAAAAATAGCAGATCTACAAGCTCATATCGCGCCACCGAGTGGCGCGATACGAGCTTGTAGGTCTGCTATTTTTTTGGAAAATCCTTAAAACGTGGTGCAAATCTTTGAATATTATTTTCTGTCAGAGCAAACGTTATTATTAACTCCAATCTAGTTTCTGGCCCTAGATTGTAGTTTCTAGCACTAGATTCTAGTGTCAGAAAGTACAATCCAATGCCAGGACAAAATGGGTTAATATAATATGGAAGTAAGTGGAAGTACAGATTATGATATCGGCTTCTAAAATATGTCAGGACTGTTTAAAGTATGGGTGGGACAATTCACAATGACGATACAATACGATAACGATACAGGTTCTGAATTCCTTTATATTGCGATTCTTAATTATGCTATGATTCGATTTGATATTGATACTGCATGTTGTTGTTTTTTTTACCACAAATTACTTTGCCTTTATTATACTACAGCATTTTAAACAATACAGACCATGAAAAGTTCAGTCCTGTACTTCAATGCAGCCACAAAACATCAGTCTTGCTGACATGAACAAATTAATAAACAGATAAATGATTTTGAACCTGGTGATTTGATATTTGATATCATGGCATTAAGAATTGGGATGTATTGGTGTATAATATATATATTATTTTGCACACTTGTAGGTTCTAGTGCCTATATTGTCACATGGTTACCGTATAAATGATGTAAACAGGTATAATGTCAATTGGTGTAATCTGTATTTTTCACAAGAATATGATAGTAAACATAATCTTCAACTGCAGTGTGTGATAGCAAAAATGGCAACAAAATGTACATTTTAACAAAACTAATAAAAAAAAGTCCTTTAATGCTATTTCGAAATATAGTTTCTTTTGTCATCTTGCCGACTCTGCCAACCCCATTTATTCCCCACTGACCTTTCTATAAAGAAAATATGCCATACAGAAATAAAAAATGTAGTCAATACTTTACAACGCTGTTGAGGGGTGCACTGACAATGCTTTGATTGTGTTCCCACAGATTTCAAATTATTGCACTGGTAGACGACAAATATCGACCACAAACAACAACTGGAATGTTCTGTGAAAAGTGCAATAATTGCTTGTATTTCCAATCACCATTTACCAAGCACCATTTACCAAGCACAGATCCAAAATGAAGTGTGTCACATGTAGGCACGCATGCTGAGATTGAAGTTGTTGGATGAAGAGTATCAAAAATAGACATCAGTCATCAAACATTGATGCATGTGGGTCATAATATAAACCAGTTCTCAGAGGCCACAGAAGGCACAGAAGAGGAAGAGAGAGGGAGAGCAGTCACTGAACTGTTTCATCGCCGTTTGCGAGGACCAAAACATCCATTTTCAATACGAGGCTTGCTTGTGAAATGACTGACTCGGTATCATCATTTTCCCTCTAAATGTGCCTGCTGGCACAAGTGTCCAATGTTGGTGGTGGTGGTGTCGAATTTTTCCTCTAAAGTGTGTGTGTGTGGACAGTGTGGTGTGTCGAATGTGTGTGTGTGTGTGTGCGTGTGCGTGTGCGTGTGCGTGCGTGTGTGTGTGTGTGTGTGTGTGTGTGTGTGTGTGTGTGCATACGTGCGTGAGAGAGACTGTCTACCTATCTGTGTCGGTGGATCAGGGCCGGATCAAGGCATGGGCTTGGCGGGGGGGTCTGGCCCATCAAACATGGCATGCAAACAACCCACATTTCACAGATACTTCAGTATCTTACAGTGCTTACAGTCAGTATATTTAAAAATGATTTGAAACACTACTACTGCTACTAACCAACTACAGCTGTGGCACCACTAAACCAACAGCATTTCATCATTCAAAACAGAAAACTGTCCGAGTCAGACCAACTGTCCGAGTCAAACCTTTAGCTTTATGCATGCTTTCTTCCTGTTGCAACTTCAACAACCTAACTGGTGAACTTATTATTGATGCTTAGGCTACTTGCCTAATATACTGTAAGTCCTGTACAAGATATAAATCTTGTGGGTCACAGAACCAAAGAAATTAAATGGTATGGGGGGCAGCTTCATCGCCCGTGGCGCGAAGCGACACGGGCGATGAAGCCGCCCTCATACCATTTTCGCCTGCCCCCCAATTGGGAAATGTTACACCTGGGCCTGTGGTGGATGCATATACTATAAATCCCCATGTTTGCATGTCTACACGCGTGCACATGCCTGTGAAAGTGTGTGCGTATGTATGTGTGCAGCAGCCATTCAGCTATGCATACTTGTTCCTCACTCGATACCCTAGTGGGACACCCGACCGCAGCCTATAAACCAACCGTAATGACACACAAATTGCACCAAGGTTGCACCACTGACTTCTCCTAATATATTCCTTAATAGACAATCTATGGCTTCCGCCAAGCTATCTGGTTGCCTTCTCACAACAGAGCGAACAGCCAGTGGGCTGAGGCGAAGTGAGGATTGGTGCGAGCATCACCCCCTTTAGACAGCAATATACCTCCTGACTGCGAGATGCATTGCCCCCAGTATGTGGCAGTTTCTGTGTGAGTGTGTGTGTCTGTGTGTGTAAGGGTGCACATGTGTCCATACATATGCAAATGGTAAATGGTGCATTTATATAGCGGCTTTATCCAAGGCGCTTTACATAGTGCACATAGACGGATCTTAGTGTCTGCAGCACACATGCATCAATTATGACATATAGGTGTGCGATATTCACCTGCATTTCAGACAGGATTTACAGCAAGAGATTGCTTGAAAATAATCAACAGACAAAATAACTAAGCCAAATAAATTGAAAACACTTCAGTAATGAATAATGATATGGTATATTACACGCAGTAATATACCATATCATGATGGTTTAGGACTTTTGGGGTTATTGTATTGACACAAAATAAATAAGCCCATTGTAAATTACAGTGAAAAGGACTGTGCGCGCCACTGTTATTCACCGTTACCCCCTTTTTTGGGGGGGGGGCTGAGCTTGAGCCTCTTACCCTACGTTTTAACGGCGGGGATGATAAAGCAATGTCGCTCGACATCCATTATTTCTCTATGGGAGCCGCCGTTTCGGGCGACAGCAGCAGAACGGACGACGCCGGGCGAAGTGGGTGGGCGACGTTGCCCGGAAAGATAGAAATTGGCGAGCTTTTCGGCTGAATCGGCCGACGTTTGGCCGGGCATAACCAATCAGAGCCAAGTGCTGCTTTTTTTTTGCCCTCGACCCAAAACCATTTGGGGCAGTTTGGTTCCTAGTTCCGTCCCACTTCCTCCTCCACCATACTATTTTTTTCAGTGCACCACAGCACCGTCGTTTACGGTACTCATTTTGCATGCCATTCTAAGCGAGAATTTACGGTAATGACCGTCGCTGTCGCCCATATCGGGCGACGTTTTTGTAATCCATCCCCGCCGTTAAAACGTAGGCTTAGCGATCACCTGGACACTCAACCTCAGGTCACCTCCTAGCCCAGGGGCCCATGGGCCTGGGCCCAACATACCCGCTGGATAATCCTCCCCTGATAGTGCATTAAATTCTTACATTCTCCCATTCACACACATTTATACACAGACTGCGGTGGAAACCATGCAAGGCACAAACCGGGAGCAAATGGGAGCAATTTGGGGTTAAGTGTCTTGCCCAAGGACACTTTCGGATTCGGGATCGGTGGTTCCGGATTCGAACCACTGATCCAACGGATCATTGCATGGACGACCTGCCTCCCCATGAGCCACAGTGGCCCCCTGTGTAAATTTGTGTGTGTGCGCACTTGTGATTATGCCCAGTGCGCTTGCCTTAGCCCAGCTTATTACTTGTCAGTGGGCTCTGGGCTTCTGACAGTGTACCCCCCACCCCTTCCACACACAGGGGGGGGGGGGGGGGGACAGTCATTTTACTACCTGAAAAGCTTCACAGGCCACTGCGATTGTGCTGGTCCCATTTGATATTCTTTGAATTACGATGCGAGACCGCAGGCAACATGCACCAGCAGGCCTGCCTGCCTGCCTGGGTGTCAGCCCCAAACTCACTGTTGGGATAAAGGTCCGTCACGCATGGACACACACTGGAATTGTATTTCTCTTTTTTTCCTCCTCCACACCTTTTTCCCCCTTGTTTTTAACATCTCACTTCTTTCTTTAATTGGAAACAATTTGAACATTGCTATGTATACCAAATTTATCTGAACAATGTCTTAATATTTTATAGTCTGGCTAAAGCCAGACCGAATCGGTTGTTGGCCATGAAAAAAAAAAAGCCTGTCAGCAGCAGACTGGTCTGGAATAGCTCAATTGTAAGCCCATTTCGCCACTTCAGAGATTTGGGGTAACCAATCATATAGTATTCAAATAGGTTTGCATATTGTGTCCTGATTGGCCACTCCAATTTTTTGGAGTAGGAAATGGGTGTACAATTGAGCTATTCCAGACCAATATGCTGACAGACACAGCCGGCTTTTAGCCAGGGTGGAAGTGCAACAGACCAACAGCAAGTAGTACACCAAGGCCAGACCCTCTCATCCTGTTTGGACGCAGGCTTTTCTCCTAAAACCCAAACCAGAACTGGAACCGTGTGTTTTGCTCACTAGGGATAGCCAGGGAGGAACTCCTCTATAGTGGGGAGGATTATGGAAAAAAAGATAATACCATATTGTCACGAATATAAGACGACCCCCATTATTTTATAAGACTCATTTGTGGGGAAAGAACATTGAATTCCAAATAGTATAGCCCTGGAATATAATGTTTTTAGGATATTTCCATGTGGAAGAACATAGTCTTATATTCAGTACAATAGGGTAGGTGCATTAAGCGAGTCACTGAATATACCTTTAAATGTCAACTTTGGTATGCGCCAACATACTTTGCCTGGGTATTTCTGGTTCTCTTCTGAGCATGTCATGTACTTGCCATGTTATCTCTATGCAATGGAATCGATAGCAGGAAAGAAATAATGCTGATATGTGTCCGTGGTTGATATGTCTGTCAAACGGTCCAAATACTGCACTGCATGTTTCCAAAAACGTTCTCAGACTGACATCCTGGGACTTTACCAGACGAGGAAGTGTGGCAGCGTGTTATCAAGCTGTCACATGTGGGTGTGTATATACTTGGTGTTGTTTGCCACCTTCTAATATTTGAGAAGAGAGGACTTTTCTTTCGTCTCCACTCTCCACACTTTATGCCATGGGCAGTGAGAGAGAGAGAAAGAGAGAGGGAGGGAGGGAGAGAATAAGAAAGGGAGATGTCGTGAGGCACTTTCAAACATTTCAGGAAACAGGGGGAGGGAGTGTCCCCATAGTTGGTCCTCTGTTGTACGTTGACAATGTGGGACTTGAACTTGACAACGGTCTGTAATACAGGCAACCGATCGAGCACGCCACACCAGTGAGCTAAGGCACCTTTGGGCCGGCTTTGGAAGGTGTTTCCCCGGTGCTTTTGAGTTTTAAGTGGAGCAACCACTTCATTAAGTAGCAATGCGTGTCTGTATGTTCCGTCCCGCGGGTTCCTGGCTGGGTCAGAGCACATTATAAGTTATATCTTATATGTACTATATTATCACCAGCTGGTGTCACTGCTGCCCCACTTACTTCACACGGGTGTGATTTTATTTTTATTTTTTTTTAAAGATAAGGATTCATTTTAATGGCTGCAGATGAGAAGACATGCTGTATGTTGGTTGTTGAAAGTGGGGGACAAATAATAAATAAGTAAATAGGACACGCAGCTAAACAGGAGGTTGGTGGTGGTGGTGATGGTGTAACAACATTAGCATGGCTGCTGAAGACAGGCCCGGGGCAGCTTCCCCCTGATCCAGTGGAGATAGTGCATGCATGGGGCTCTTTATTCTTTCATCGCCTTCCTTCTACAGGGCACTGCAGGAAGCTTCACGTGCTCATGATGTTTCCAACTCACACAGACACACCAGGGGCGGATTTAGGCATGGGTATGGGGGGGGGGGGGGGGGGGGGGGGGGGGGGGGGGGCAATGCCACCTAAATACCCAGTCTGCCCCCCCAAACACGATGCCATGCAAAACAACCCAAGATATTTCAAATTAAAGTGCTTATATTTAAAATGATTTGAAACACTACAACTGCTACTAACTACAATTTTGGCACCACTAAACCAGCAGCATTTCATCATTGAAAACAGAAAACTCTCTGAGTCAGACCTTTAGCTTTATGCATGCTGCGTGTTTGTTGCAACTTCAACAACTGATGCTTTATTGGACTAATATACAAGTCCTGTAACCGAATTCTGTGTTTCCTAGAAATGGAGGTCTGAAAAAAAATCATTACATCAAGATGTATTGGGGAAATAATCTTGCTGACATGACATCATCAAGATGTGTTTCACCATGTTAATGATTTTTCTGTTCTTCTGAGAGTGTACAAATGTGAACCAATTGGACCTGCTAGGGTCCAATTGGTACACATTTGTACACTCTCAGAAAAAAAATTAAAATGGGTTGAATTCCCCTTTAAGAGGCGCCCTCCCACTTCTAAAAGTACCACTACAACACTGCACAGGGCCAAATCAAATTCAAATTACTCACAACCAGTGTTGGGCAGTAAGCAATTAAATATTGCTGCAATATCATTACCTTTCCCAGCAAAAGTAAATATTTCATTCTACTCAAATGTGTAATAACTAACTAATATGTTACTCACATTACATATAAAACATGCCTCATTACTTTATCAGGAGCGAATGGCTTTGAATGTCATCAAAAACGGCATGTCGTTTTTCATGCAAAAATGTCATTGTATGTCATTTTGTCTGGACTTTTGTTTTTAATCATCAAAATCAATTTCATGGTCTCCACTTTTCTATATCACAAATATATATATTTAATTGGTACAAATAGAACCAAATATACCCCAACAGGTCCATTTGTACATAATAGAAATGCCATTAAATAAGGTCTTGTCAGGAGGGGCGATATCAAAATGGGCGACAACATTTTTGCTACAACTCCCTTTTTTGTGCTACAAATCGGTGTCATCTTTTCAAATCAGGGCTCAAAAGCTAATCACAAAGCTAATGTCTATTTGGGAATGAAAGGTTGACATGAAAAGGTATGAGAATCACTGGAAGTACTGAATACTCTAACTCAATTGTGCGCACGCACGCACGCACACACACACACATGCACACGCACAGTGTAAGCCCTGTGTAAGTGTAAGCCCTGTGTGAAGCACAACGCTGGCTTCAATTCATCACCTCAGTGCATGGACATTGTCAGTATGCTAATTGATGAGGTGGAATATCATTCATCAGCCCATGAGTGCCATCAATCTTTCACACACACCCACACACACATGTATGTGTGTGCTTGTCGTACACACGTATCCCATCATGAAGAAACATGTGTGTGTTTTATAGGATAATTACAGCACGTTAGTGAGTGAGCTTTGGGTGTTATAGCGCTTGAAATGAAATTAAACCAACGCAGACAGACAGCTCCTGGGTGCGTTGATTCAGGTCTCTGAATTACCATATCATGTTCCACCACGTCTAATTATGACAGGCAAGCATGGGAGCGAATCAAACGCACACACACACACACACTCACACACACACACACACACACACACACACACACACACACACACACACACACACTCACGGACACACACGCACACACACGCACACGACGGACTAAATACCGTACATACATGATTCAAATTAATTGCCGACAGCGTCATTTATCCCCTTCCTCATTAAAACAGATGTGATTTATTGTCAAATAATCAGCTATCATGGGAAGTCATTTTTTATTTCGTCATTCATTACCGTGTCTCTCTCTTGACAGTCGATGGCTGAGCCGAGGAGTTTGGCGCTATTTTAAGGAAATGTAACAGAAAGGAAAATTATTGCCCACACCTAACAGTGATGACTTTATAGCGAGATTTTGTCAAACATTTCTCGATAAATACAGTAATCACCAGAACTGATAACTAGATTCCCTGTCGTCCATAAGTGCAGGCATACTAAATGACTGCCTACCTTTCAATCAAGGATAGATTTTTTTTCGTTCTAACCTTTTTACCGCAGAACTTTCTGTTTCTTTCTTTTTTTTTATTACTCCCATGTCAGAAAAGTCTCAATGACTCCTGCAAACCAAAATAACGAAGGACAGAGGATGTATTCTGGTTTCAGTCGGGAGTGAAATTAGTCATTTATATGTAGATCGAACTAGCAGTAGGGGCCATTAAAAAATAACCAGCAAAAATACACATAATTGGTCATAGAGTAGAGCCCATTATTCATTCCTAAAGTAAATACCGCTACTCCTGTAAACATGAAAATGTTTAAGAAGTTGTACAAGACGCGCAGTGAGTGTTGTGGCAAACTAATCAAGCATAATGCAAGTAGGCAATCAAGATTATAATACAAGCAGAACAAGTAGTTTAAACAGGAAAAGTGTAGAGAAATTGTGTTATATACCTTATATATACTTGTCCACAGTCTGCGGTAAAAATAATTATAGAAATGACGACACTGCAGACTTAAGCATTTCAATTACTGCATATATTTATTTTTTATTAGGATTAATCTCTATAAAAAGTTTCTGTAAAATTAAGTTTTCAAAACTGTGCAGATGTGAAACACACTTAAGATCGGCAACATGCCATAATCCTCCCCCCGTTCCTTCATTGTGCTGTGCGATATAAGGTCCGTTTGACTACGGCAGGGGTTTTCAACAGGTGGTCCGGGGACCACCAGTGGTCCTTGAGAGGGTTCCAGGTGGTCCCCAGGCTAAATGATGGGAAGTTGGTTAACCAGATGTAACTCTTGAGAGTGTGAAAATGAAACCAAATGGACCCTTGCGGGTCCATTTGGTTTCATTTTCACACTCACAAGAGTTAAAATATTCATCTGAATTAGCGCTACTTAAGTAAGAAGTCTGGTCCGTGGCTCAAATGCTGAATAAATGGTGGTCCCTGGTGTCAAAAAGGTTGAAAACCCCTGGATTACGGCACTGGGTCTCAAATGTTTTCTATGTCGAGAAACCCCAAATTGTTACTACGGTACGTGTATTCAGCTGCAGACCCCCACTCCCATCAGAAAACATGTTGTGCCACGGGGCCCCCCATACAAAATTACTTTTTAATTATTTCAGCATTAAAATATTTCACAAGTCTTCAAATGTTTTAGTTTTGCTTTTCAAATTAGTGTCAAAGTACTATAGTGTTAAAGTGGTTAGACTGTGTTTAATGTGATATTAAGTCACTTTGCTGGGACTCCCCGGAAACCCCCTCAAGGACCCCTGATGGGACCCGTTTTGAGAAGCACTGACTGGACAAAGGGATTGATAAGCTTGTTCCTTCACTGATGCAGTGACGACAAGAATATAAATGCCCCAATTGTGTGAACAGGGTCCATGAATATTAAAAAATAATACTGTGAAAACTGACATATGACAATTATACAGACATGCAGGGATATGTTCTAGAGATGCTCTGATCGACTTTCACTCCAAGTGACAAAATCGGTGGTAGATCATTTATCCGATCTGGAGAAAACGATCGATACCATTATATTGTAGCATTTAGCCATTGGCCATTTGGTATTTAAATTCAATCAGTTATCGTTTCGAATCTGTGTGACATAGTTAACATTGTCCTCTTCCTCCCCACACGCAGGAACTGTTAACAGTTTACACTTAAGCACAAGGTTACTATTCGGTATCGGCTGAATGTGAATGTCAATCCATGAAGTTCTCCCGACTATAAACTAATGACAGCTTTAGGAAGACATCCATCCAACATGATGATGGAAGTTTAAGACTTAGAGAAATAATTACGTATAAAAAGAACAAAGTACAAATTTTGTACTCCTGTAAACATATCTAAAAGATCATGAAATCCAGCGTGTTTTTCCATTTTTAAATATATATATATTTTTTTGTTATTCACGTAGTAAAAACAGACATGGTAATAAAGTACCGGAATGCTGGTTTGCAAATATTGAATCTATGGTATGTATGGAAGAAGACAAAGCAAAGCTGGGGGTGAACTTTTCACACTTCCAATCTCTATATATATTTTTTTCTTAATACGTAGAAAGTACCATTAAAAGAATTAGGACAACTTTTTGTGACTGACCAAAAGTTGTCATTGTATATTCTGCTTTCCCAGTTAGAATAAATGTCATAAATTATATACTTTACCCCCTATACCACCTCCTAAATACAGAAATTAAAAAAAAAAAACGTTAACGTCAAATTATATATTTGTTTCCCTCGGGTTAATGGGCTATTACTAATGCTGCTTCACAGAACACCACTCCATTTCTTTGTCATTTATCAGGTTAAATACAGAAAAACGTCACAATGTCACAGGGTTTGACACATAATCCACTTCTCAATGTGAGCATAGTCATCTACATAAGTCACGTTAGTTAAGATTGTTGCCCGACAGCAGCATTAAGACTCTTCTGTGCGTCTAATAATAAAATCATCAAGTCAAAGTCATTGACAGCAAAGGGCTTCACGTTGGAACTCTGAAAGCGTTAAACGTTAATTGTCACTTGATTAATCTTTCAGAACTGAGAGGTTACATTTTCAACACTATGTTAAAGAAGCAGTGCAAGGATAGGTGGACCTTTTACACGAAAAAACTTGCATGATAAAGAGGAATTACTCTGAAACAACGCCGTTTTATCTCAACCCGTCTCCATTTAAAAAAAAAAAAACAAGGCCAGGCTCAGACACTAGTGTAATGCAACCAGGATGACTTCACAAAAGGATAATACTTCTTCTCTTGGCAGGTTACACGGAGGAGGAAACAAAGTCTGTGATCATCTCCGGGGTTATACATACTGACTGGCGTCCACCACAATCACCACCACCACCATCATCACCACCACCACCATCATCACCTCCACCTCATTGTTTGGCCCACCCGGTCTAGTGGTCGTGGAAGCCCGGCATGGGGAACGGCCTGGCGAAGGCCTCCACGCGATGCTTCAGCTCAGCGATCCGAGAGATGGTCTCTGGGTCTTCAAGCAGGAAGGCCTTAAAGTCTGCAAGCTTTCCTGTGGAGGAGGAGGAAGAGGGTTGGGGAAAGCAGGGGTTCAACTCAGGGGCGTTTTTTTTGCCATTCGGCATACTAGGCAGTTGCCTGGGACGCGATGGGGGGGTAAATAGAATATACTTGTCCTCTATAACTAGAAGTGAACATTTAAAAACACATTATAATTAGGGCTGGGACTTTAACCGATTAATTGAGATTAATTAATCACAGAAACAATAACGCGATTAACAAAATTAACTCATTTTAATCGCCACACAGACCAAATTTCTTTTGCTTTTGTCCACAATTCCAGGCTGGATTTCAGAAACAAAGTCACAGTCAAACATACAGATCCAAATGACCATTAATCTTCTACATTCTCTAGTTGTGTAGAATTGGACTAATTCAGATGATGAATATTTTAAGTCTTGAGAGTTGAGAGCGTAACATGAAACCAAATGGACCCGCAAGGGTCCATTTGGTTTCATGTTTACGCTCTCAAAGAGTTACATCTGGTTAACCAACTTTTGATCTAGTTAACCAAATTTTGATCTGGTTAACCAACTTACATTGTCGACACAGTGATTTAGAAAAACTCTCACACGCTATACCAGCCTGTTTTAATTGACAAAAAAAATGCTTCTTGGGTCAAATATTGTATGCAATTAATTGAGATTAATTAATTACAAGGCTTCAAATTAATTAGATAAAAAAAAAAAAAATCGAGTCCCACCCCTAATTATAATATGTCCTTTAGTTTAAAAATGGTTCATAATTTTATCACTTGGGGCGCCATTTTACTATGCCTGTCATAGGTATGATGGCACAGGAGATTTTCCCTGGAGCTCCCCTTACCAAATGGACCCTTATGGGTCCATTGGGGGCTCCAGAGAAAATCTTGCCTGAGGCTCCAAATTGCTTAGAAACGCCACTGGTTCAACTTCCTGTGTTTTCTAATAGCCAATGCAGGTTGTTTTATAAATAATATTCTTCCCACATGTCTTACCAGTCTTCTTCTTGACGTCCAGGGCGATTTGGAAACCCTCGTCCAGGAAGTCCACTACCTGGACGAAGTCTGCCTCTTTGAACTGCCTGGAGGTCAAGGCTGGGGCACCTGGAAAAAGAGTTACAGGAATGTTTGGAATTAAGTTGGCAATTTAACACCCCGCCCATAAAGAAAAGCAACCAAAAAAAAAAAAGGGAAGCGAAAAAAGTGTATTTGTGTTTGTACAACAATGATATAATAAGGTTTCTATTTTCTTAATCCACAAAACCTCCGCTGCCTAATTCTCACAACAAGAATCACTCAGTGTGTGATACATACAAAACCTCCACAGTTAATTTTCTTTCATCTTTGCCCAACCCGTCAACAGCGTTTCTTTCTTTAGAAAGCAGATAAATGTGTGATTTGAGAAGTGGGAACTTGTTGAACTATGAGTGGGTAGCCCCCCCAACAAACTCTCCATGTGTGCAGATCTGCTACGTGCCTGTGTGTGGATTGATTGGCTGCTCACAGAAATAGCTGCAGTGCATCCACATTTTGGGTCAGAGAAAAAAAAAAAAAAAATCAAGTTAAAAATAAGGCTCCGTCTTCAAAGCAGCTAGAGACTAAAGTACAACTTATTGGAGGAACAAGTGAGTAAACGAAACACTAATTAATTAATGATGATCAGCCCAGCGCGATCTGGTTTAATGTCTCTTTATATAACGTGTGTTGGGAGGGTATGAAGTACTAGTGAAAAGTATATGAAATTAGCTAGTATGAATTGTGGCCTACCATATTAACTGTAGATAAATACAGGGGGCAGCGGTGGCTCAGGGGTAGAGTCACTGGATGCCGGTTTGAACCCAGGCTTTGAACCCAGAGTTAGTGTTGATGTGTCCTTGAGCAAGACACTTAACCCCTAATTGCTCCTGATGTGCTGGCAGTGCCTTGCATGGTTTTCCGCCACAATCAGTGTGTGAATGTTTGTGAATGGGTGAATGTGATCTACAATCTACGTGAAGCGATATACAGTAAATGCACCATTTACAGGTAAATATAGTGAATGGTGAGCATGACATTCAGACCGAGACCATCCAGGCTCTTCTGTAGTTTTATCTTTGTTGTTTTTCCAAAACGATTTTAAAAAACACCTAAACTTTCCTAGTTTGCCCTGTGTGTGTTAAGATGTTAACTAAAAAGCGATATGGAAGTTGGAAGCCATTTGTGGAATATTTGGACTCATTTTCATGTGTTTGGGGCGAATACAATTTCACTGGCTTCCGGGTTCCGCGTGGGAGACAAAAAAAAATGTCTCTTTTGTGTCTTTGAGCAAAGACGTTTGGGAACCACTTCCCTGAAAGGCAACTGGCCACAGGGCCTCTGAGAGTCCTAATCCGCCCCTGCAGACATGTACAGTATGGTATAATGTACAGTACTGTACCTAGCCTCAGGCCCCCAGGAGTCAGGGCACTCTTGTCCCCAGGGCAGGTGTTCTTGTTGGCAGTGATGGAGACCAACTCCAGCACCCTCTCGGCCCGCGCTCCGTCGATGCCCTTAGGCCGCAGGTCCACCAGAACCAGATGGTTGTCTGTACCACCTGAAATATTCACACTGTACTTAGCTGACAAATCTAGCTTTCTCTTAAAGAAAACAACAAAGAAATAAAACAGACCAAGAATTGGGTAGAGTGGATACAGTTCCCCCAGCATGGTTGAGAATGAGTTGAATTTAATTTCCTAATGATGGGCCCTTAAAAAGAAACTAAACCTAAAACTATATATAACTAAACTCTAAACTGCATTCAGGTGATGATCACAAACGACCTGCAAATGAATGCTTGTGTTTTTTTTTTCATCCTGGTGTGTTTGGACTTTAAAATGAAGCTAATGCAATCTTTTTTTTTTGTTAATTATTGGACTGTTTTTACTATTCAAACTTCTTCACTACTATTCAGTCTTCTTCAAATCACCAGCAGAACAACTGGTACTAGGATCGAATCGAAGAGCAAAGGCCCCAATATAATAAATGTATGATGAGTTCATGTAATTTATAAATGCAATGTTTTCAGGGAGAGAAATTACCTAAAAAGGTGTTTTTTGTTTTGTTTTTCTCCATCAGGAATGTTACTTGCCACCCAATATTCTCTATAGGGAAACAATGTCAATTAAATAAAAATACATGTAGTTTTCTCTCTAAGTGACATTGTGTCCCGCTGGAGCGATGCGCAGAGAAGCCACCGCTGTACATGCCACCAATTATTTAACCGGGTGAATTCATAGAGGGCCAAGTCTGACTCATCACAAAACTAGTGCACAGCTTGTTTGTCTAATTCCCAAGCACATCAAACGGCGGTCTGATGGACAGGGTGCAGGATATGAACTGGCCCTGCATTGTCCTGCAGGCTATAGGTCCAGAAAACAGCTGATGCTTGGTGTATTACAGTGCATTATAGAGAATACTGTACACACAGTACAGGATTTTTTTTGCACATTCAGCCACTTGCTCACAACCCATGTGATTGGCAGGTTCCAGGAACAGTTTGAATATCAGTTGAATTTGTAGAGGCAACAGTTATCCAACTAAACAATCTGATAGATTATATCAGTGGTTTTCAGAGGTGGCTATTTATTCAGCATTCGAGCCACAGACCACAATTTGATGACATTTTCACCCCAAAGACCGAAAACTAAAGATTTATTTTCGTTGTGTCCACAATTTCAGGCGGGATTTTGGGAAACAAAACATTTCAAACATACAGATCAAATGACCATTATTCTTCTACAGTCTCTAGTTGTGACCTGTAAGGGTCCATTTGGTTTCATTTTAACTCTCTGAAAGAGTTACACCTTGTTAACCACCTTTATAATCAATTAGCTAGGGACCACCTGGAACCCTCTCAAGGACCACTGGTGGTCCCCGGACCACTGATTGCAAAATATTCTTTTATACAGTATAATCCAATGTTTTTCAGAGAACTGCTTTGGAATTTTGAACTTGCAGTCGAGCTGATAATTAAATTTCATTACCTGAGACAAGTGTGTAGCCTTTGTTGAGCAGAGCTGTAGCCATAGTCTTGGAATTCTTCATCACCTGACCGATATACTCTCTGAACATGGGAGACTGAGCCTGGATGCACACATAAACACACAATGTTTGAGTTCAGTCGTGGTCAATACAGTTGTTATTTTGTGAGGAAAAAAAACAGTTGTTTGGTTGTGGCTGTTTCCCTACTATACCTCAAAATAAGCTTAGAATGGGGCGACGGAATGTTGTTCATATTCACCCATTTCCATCGCTCCAAAATGCATTTTGGAGTCTCTCCAGTCCATCATCTAAGTGCAGTATTGTGCTGACACTGTGTGACACTCTCACTTTCACTTTTCGATAAGCAGTGGTTCAGCTGTCTCAAAAGGTGGGGAGCGCGGCACACGTTTTATGGCCGAACCAATGCTAAACCAAAAGTGAAAGTGTGAGTGTCAACACACTACTGACATGGTGGAGAGACAATACATGACAAAACATGCATCTTGGAGCAATGGATATAAGTGAATTTGAACAACATCCATAACCCCTTCTGGGCTTATTTTTGGGTAGGGGAAACAGCCATAAAATGATCTTTTTCCCAACAAAATAACAACTGGACAACTTAAAAAATAAATAAATAAATCAACTACAAATAAAGGTAAGAAAGCCTTATGGTGTGGAATTCTCTGGCCAGGGGCCAGCTTTCTACACTTTTTCAGAGGTGTTGTTTTCAAATAATGAGTATTTCAATGCTCAGAATTTGCTCAAACCAAGACCATCTCATCCACAATCCATGAAGGAAAAGGATTTTCTGCTACGCAGACCTTGAACCAAATTGTGTTATTTCAAGTAACCAAAGAAAGAAGGTAGTAGAATATAGTACAAGGGAAATGTACCCATTGTGGTTCATTACACGATTGTCACTAATATCGTGCAAGTCCAATGTACCCCTCTCATGGTATGACAGTGTTGCGTGCCAAAAAACGGCACATCTGCAAGCTCACAATTCGTCAAATTGGTGTCTAACTCTGAGCAAAAAAAAGGGTGGTGTGATGGTGAACCGTTGTCTTGTCATGTGTGTTATTTATTGTTTTTCCTGACCTGTTTAAGTGCCACGGCCACGCCGGCGATGGCGTGGTTGTGAGGTCCGCCCTGCAGCGAGGGGAAGACGGAGAAGTTGACCTTGTCCTCCAGGTCGTACATGATCTCCTTGCCCTTCTTGTCCACGAGCGAACGCCCTTACGGTAGAAGATGAGGCCGGCTCTGAAGCACAGGACACAAAAAACAAGAGTCCTTACTGCTTCTGGTGCCCCTTGGTGGCCACTACGCTAGACCCTACACTGACACCCATTCACCTCCATTATATAACGCATCGAACTTTACCTTCTGGTGCATCACACAGGATGTTATTACTGGCAGCAACAGACACTGTTAACAGTAGCTGCTGTTAGCCTGTCACTACCAGTGTTGCCAACTTGGCGCATTTGTCACTATATTTAGCTTTTTTTTCAGACCCTCCTAGCGCCAAAATTAATGAAAAACTCATGGCAGAAAATCTAGTGCTTTTTTTGCTGGTGAGTTGGTGCGAAATTGGTTGACAGGTGCCAGAGATAAAACCCTAATTTTTCACCATTTTTCCTCCTATGACAGTGGTTTTCAAACAGTGGGCCCCAGGCTACATGATGGACAGTTGGTAAACCAGATGTAACTCTTTGAGAGTTACATATTTTAACTCTCAAGAGTTAAAATATTCATCATGGTAATTATCCCAAGTCTAGGCAACTAGATGATTAATGGTCATTTAGATCTGTAGGTTTGAGGGTCTGTGGGGCTAAAATGTCCTCAAATGGTGGTCCATGGCTAAAATGCAGAATAAATAGTGGGCCCTGGTATGAAAAAGGTTGAAAACCACTGATCTAGTGCATTCTAGTGCATTTTGGAAGTCCCACTAGTGCATTTTGGATTTTGGTAGTTGGCAACCCTGGTCACTACATACAGTTGGATGTCGGCAGCAGTGGAAGATTAGAGTCTACTGTAAACTTATCTTCCACCCAGCCTATTTTGGGATGTCTACTCAGTAGACATCCGAAAATAGGCTGTGTGCCAGTACAGCATGGTCAGCAATGGATGCTTTTGAGGTAAGGCACTTGGAAAATGGTGCTTTTAATCAAAGTAAAGAGTCGGACTAAAAAAAAACAAAAAAAAAAACACATCAACAGTTATCCAAGAAGTTTGTAGATAGCAGCATGGGGTACCAATAGATTAGCTATAACTATGTAAGAAAAAAAGTTAATTAACTCCCTAGTTGATTTCACAATGTCACATAAAAGTACAAAAAGTAGCAGATCTACCGGCCAATTTCACTCACGCACCTCTTTGCATAACACAAAGGATAGTCCCTTGTGGCTTCGGGCCGAATTCCAATGATACGGAGCGTTGTGACGATCATGATATGGGTGATAACGGTGCAGTCGGTGAAAAGAGTCTAGTGAATAATTCTGACTACGCTATTTTTATCTTGCCGTCCATCTCTTAGATTCACCGAATCCCTCCATGTATGCCTGTCCTTTGTACATCTTTAGAACCGCTCATCCGATTGACTTCACACTTGGCCGGCGGGTGTATTGTTAAGGCCCAGAGGGAGTGGCAGTGGGTCAAGTGTGAAGCCCATCGGATGAGTGGTTCTCCAGAACAACTGTGAGCAGCAATGCCACGGCTCCTAAAAAAAAAAAAAAAGCGTTTGCAAGCAGTGGGCCAAGCAGTTGTCACACTCTGGACTGCACTATAGCGATGACAGATTACATAAAGTCAATTTCATTGTTATAATAAAAAAACAGCTAAATCAACATCCCACTTTTATTACCGAAAATAGATATATCACATTAATCAGAATATGGCCATGCTCTTAAAATGCCCTTCAAGTTTACAGTATTGTACAACGTTTTTACAGCAGCAATCACAGAGAGTTGCATGTTGTGAACAAAGGTCAGTGAGTTTTTTTCCACTATTAATTTCTTTAGGAATGCACACCTGAGGCACACACTGCCACAAAAGGATAATTTGCAGCCACATGAAACCGGTTCACGGTATGATAATGCCAACAAAAGTATATGATATACCAAACTACCTTGGAAACTAAAGAGCTAGTTGTGGGCAGTGATAAGCAGATGCAGTACAGCCCGTAACTCTGTACTCTGCATTTTGATCATTGCACCCTATTCGATCAGGCTCTTAAATGAGGTGTCAAAGTCATCATACCGTACATTTCATGCATATGGATTCATTATCGATGCTTTATGTTGCATTTACGACGATTACTGGTAGTAGTGCTGATATATCTGCGAAAGCATTATGGTTTTATAGCTGACACTGCTGATAAACATCCTGGAAAGTTTCCATCTACTGTATTCTCCACTATACCTGGACCTAGTCCCCCCTAGTCCCATTGTACCTGGACCTAGTCTTCCTCTGTTCCCAACTGTACCTGGACCTAGTCTTCCCTTTGTTCCAACTGCACCTGGACCCAGTCCTCCGCTAGTCTCTACTGCACCTGGACCCAGTCCTCGCTAGTCTCTACTGTACCTGGACCTAGTCTTCCCTCTGTTCCCAACTGCACCTGGACCCAGTCCTCCGCTAGTCTCTACTGCACCTGGACCCAGTCCTCCGCTAGTCTCTACTGTACCTGGACCTAGTCTTCCCTCTGTTCCCAACTGCACTGGACCCAGTCCTCCCTCTAGTCCCTACTGCACCTGGACCCAGTCCTCCGCTAGTCCCTACTGTACCTGGACCCAGTCCTCCCTCTAGTCCCAGTGTATCTGGACCCAGTCCTCCGCTAGTCTCTACTGTACCTGGACCCAGTCCTCCCTCTAGTCTCTACTGTACCTGGACCCAGTCCTCCCTCTAGTCCCTACTGTACCTGGACCAAGTCCTCCCTCTAGTCCCCACTGTACCTGGACCCAGTCCTCCGCTAGTCCCTACTGTACCTGGATCCGGTCCTGCCTCTAATCCCACTGTAACTGGACCCAGTGCCCCCTCTAGTCCTAGTCCTCCCTTAGTCCTAGTGTACCTGGACGCAGTCCTCCCTCTAGTCCCTAGTCCTCCCTCTAGTCCCTAGTCCCCCTCTAGTCCTAGTCCTCCCTCTAGTCCTAGTGTACCTGGACCCAGTCCTCCCTCTAGTCCTAGTGTACCTGGACCCAGTCCTCCTCTAGTCCCTAGTCTCCCTCTAGTCCCTAGTCCTCCCTCTAGTCCTAGTGTACCTGGACCCAGTCCTCCCTCTAGTCCTAGTGTACCTGGACCCAGTCCTCCCTCTAGTCCCTAGTCCTCCCTCTAGTCCTAGTGTACCTGGACCCAGTCCTCCTCTAGTCCTGTGTACTGGACCAGTGCCCCCTCTAGTCCCTAGTCCTCCCTCTAGTCCCTAGTCCTCCTCTAGTCCTAGTGTACCTGGACCCAGTCTCCCTCTAGTCCCTAGTCCTCCCTCTAGTCCTAGTCCTCCTCTAGTCCTAGTGTACCTGGACCCAGTCCTCCCTCTAGTCCTAGTGTACCTGGACCCAGTCCTCCTCTAGTCCCTAGTCCTCCCTCTAGTCCCTAGTCCTCCCTCTAGTCCTAGTGTACCTGGACCCAGTCCTCCCTCTAGTCCTAGTGTACCTGGACCCAGTGCCCCCTCTAGTCCCTAGTCCTCCCTCTAGTCCCTAGTCCCCCTCTAGTCCTAGTGTACCTGGACGCAGTCCTCCCTCTAGTCCCTAGTCCTCCCTCTAGTCCCTAGTCCTCCCTCTAGTCCCAGTGTACCTGGAACCAGTCCTCCCTCTAGTCCTAGTCCTCCCTCTAGTCCCTAGTCCTCCCTCTAGTCCCAGTGTACCCCAGTCCTCCCTCTAGTCCCTAGTCCTTCCTCTAGACCCTAGTCCTCCCTCTAGTCCCTTGTGCTCCCTCGACCCTGTCCTCCCTCTAGTCCCTAGTCCTCCCTCTAGTCCCCAGTGTACCTGGCTCCTCGGAGGGACTTGTGCGTGGTGGTGGTGACGAGGTCGGCGTGGTGGAAGGGAGAGGGGATGGCCTTGGCTGCTACCAGGCCGCTGATGTGGGCCATGTCTGCCAGCAGGTAGGCCTTCACCTCCGTGCACAACTGAAGAGTGAAGGGGGAAAAAAAAGGATTAGAATTCTTGATATGCATTTGTTATATTCATGGTACAGTCAGAGAAAGAAGGTTTTAGACATTTATTTGCTACAGGTAAAAGTAAGTGATGGCATAATTGCACATGGCTGAATATGTGAGAAAGGAAAGGAAAACGGCCATTTTCTGAAAGACATCCTAAAAGGTTATTTTAACCCTTTACCCCCCTAAGGACGTACTTGACGTGAAATCCATTGCTGGCCAGGGATTTTCATATTTCATTTCCCTTTATCAGATTATTTCCATTCCAATAATAGGTCCTCCGTTAGTCTATCCATTATGCTACATAACTATAACCAGTAGGTGTCAGTAAGTAGCCCGGAAGTGTCGCCGGAAGTTGCAACGGAAACACCATAGAACAGCTTATTCTTCCAGTTTCTCAAGGTCATACAACTTCGGGAAATTCCGGCATCATGATGATGTGCTGGTTGGTCGTGATTACGTTTATTATCATAAATAAGTCAAATCAAGCCGTATTGCCATGGCAATACGATTGTTGGATTATGATCAGCAATCGACATACAGACCGTGTGTGTGCATGTATGAGCGACGCAGCACCCGATGATTTTGGTCATTTCTAGGTGAGTAGTACCTGATGTTAGCCAATCATGCAAAAAAAAAAGATACTCGCATAAAATTAATGTTTTCTTTTATGCAATTCAACCTTACACATCAAGTATGTGTAAGTAGTAGGTACAGTATAGGGTTAAGAAATAGTAACTTCAGTCACAAGTAGAAGTGCATGCTTTCAACCAAGGCCAGAGGACTGGAAGCAACAGTGTCAGGCCGGTGTAATTACACTCTTCAGCAATATTCAGACGGCCTGAAATATTATGGCATATTCAATAAACCTGCACTGTTCCCTGCCAGTTTTTATTGAGCGGGCCTCAAACAATAAATAGCCTCGCTAACATGCAAATCACTGGCTGGCAAATGATCAGAGCAGATAAGCAATCTTTTTAGAGTCCCAATTAATGTGCATTATCGTGACAATCTCCACTCCTTTTCATATCTAAACCGGATCGGCACATCTTTATTATTAGATTAGGATTCAGCCAGGCAGGGAAGGGAGAGACAGTCGAGTCGGGAGGGTTTTTCTGGAGGGACTTCAGAACGCAAGAAGGTTATGAACGTAAATGCTGACGAGGAAATTCTGGTGGAAGGGAGGGAGAGAGGAGGGAGAGAGGAGGGAGAGAGGAGAGGAGGGGAGGGATGGAGGGATGAGGAGGAGGGAGGGGAAGAGAGAGAGACGGAGACAGAGAGGTAACCTTAATAACCTTGGTGGCAGCCTGGTCAGACAGGCTAGGCAGGCTGCACCATAAAAAACACTGAAGAGTTCCACAGAGACATAGAGATAATAATTATGGATGCTCTTCAGGCTGAGTATCAGGGAGTAGTTAATAAACATGCGTCTCTCTCTCTCTCTCTCTCTCAGGGCAGGGCAACTCTCCATCTGATGCTACTGGCTAAAGTGGAACTCTCCACACAACAGTGAGGGCCAGTCATTGACTGAGTGGACATCCAGTGGGTGGACATGCCGCAGCACCAAAACAGATAAATGGGCCTCTTGTGTGTCAGAGCAGTGGTTTTCAAACCAGTGGTCCGGGAACCACCAGTGGTCCTTGAGAGGGTTCCAGGTTGGTCCCCAGCTAAATTATGGACCCATCATCCGGGTCCATTTGCATGAAATTAGCACCAGAATTCTACACAATAATTAGAGCATGTTTTGACTGCGAAATCCAGCCTGGAATTGTGGACATGCCAAAATAAATTTTTAGTTTGGGCTCTGTGGAGGCTAAAATGTCATTAAAATGGTGGCTACAAAGCAGAATAAATAGTGGGCCTGTTATGAAAAAGCTTGGAAACTACTGTATTAGAGAGGGGTGTGCTGCGAGGTGACAAGTCACCATTGTTTGTGTGTGTGTGGCGTGCACGGGTATGTGAGGTTTCATATTATTATTAGGACTATTTTGTGTCTGGGCGTTAGTGTATATTTGTGTGTGTTTTCGTCAGGCTAGGGCGAAAGTGTGTGCATGGGAGCAGGGGCGGATGTAACATTTCCCAATTGGGGGGCAGGAGAAAATGGTATGGGGGCGACTTCATCGTCCGTGCCGCTTCGTGCCTGCAGGCGATGAAGCCGCACTCATACCATTTTCCGTTACAGGACTTTTATTAGGCAAGTAAAGCATCAATAATAACATCAGTTGTTGAAGTAGCAACAGACACGCAGCATGCATAAAGCTAAAGGTCTGACAGAGAGTTTTCTGTTTTCAATGATGAAATGCTGTTGGTTTAGTGGTGAGACGATTGTAGTTAGTAGAAGTAGTAGTAGTGTTTCAAATAATTTTAATTATATGCACTTTAATTTGAGATATCTTGGGTTGTTTTGCATGCCATCATGTTTGGTGGGGCAGATTGGGCATTTAGGGGGGGGCATTGCCCCCCCATGCCCATGCCTAGATCCACCCCTGCATGAGAGTTTATTTAGGGGTTTGCCTCTGGTGTGTGAAAACCAGAGTGTGAGGTTGAGCAAGAGACGGGGAGTGTGTATTCCGTGTGTGTGTGTGTGTGTGTGTGTGTGTGTGTGTGTGGTGTGTGTGTGTGTGTGTGTGTGTGTGTGTGTGTGTGTGTGCGCGTGCGTGTGTGTGCGTGTGTGTGTGTGTGGGCATGCACGCCCAGCAACGTGCAACCGGTTTTGAGTTAATTCCAGAAGTTTGGAAGGCCAAATGTGGGAATGTGTGAGCGAGGGTGTGAAAACAGTAATGACGGGAATAAATATAAAACACAAAGTGAACAGCGGTGAGAGCTGACACTGGGTTTTCCATACTGTTGTGCGAAAGCACACAAGTGGTGAATGCGGAAAAAGTGGTGCCTGGTGGCTGGGATGCAACCAACACACAGCGAGGGTGCAGGAGTGTGTGTGTGTGTGTGTGTGTGTGTGTGTGTGTGTGTGTGTGTGTGTGTGTGTGTGGTGTGTGTGTGTGTGTTGTGTGTGTGTGTGTGTGTGTGTGTGTTGTGTGTGTGTTAATGTGAGGCAGTGCTGTGGTTAGGTTGGCTGACTTTTAAATACAGAGAAAAGAGATGCCTGACCTTCTAATGTCCAGAGAGGGAAGAGGAAATGAGAAAAATACAGGTAGCAGGTGTGAGTGCGTGCGTGCGTGCGTGTGTGCGTGTGCACGTGCACGAGAGGAGAGAAAAGACAGGAGGGAGAGAGGGTGAAGGTTGGGTGAGCATTAAACGATTCTGCACTGTACTTGTGGCGTTTCAACTTTCATTGAAAAATAGCAGGCGTTCACGGCTCATAGCGCGCCACAGAGTGGCGCGCTATGACCCGCGAACGCCTGTTATTTTTGGGGGGGAGAATGTGACAATGCAGCACAAATCTTTCAGTATGTTCTTTCAGAGCGAATGTTTTTTTAGAAGCTACAATATCAGGACAAAATGGGTTAAATAAAGCGGCCCTGTGGTGTGCACCTTCTTGATGCGGGCGTAGTCAATGAGGCGGGCATATGCACTGGTGCCGGCAATGATGAGTTTGGGCCGGAACAGCCTGGCAGTCATCTCCATCCGGTCATAGTCAATGAGTCCTGTAGCGGGCTGGGAGAGAGAGAGTGAAGAGAGGCGGGGGTTGAGAAACAGAGAACAAGAAAGAAGACGGGATT
>CM076971.1:5281998-5384379 GCA_039105355.1 Benthosema pterotum | reverse complement strand
GTGCATACCGTGCATTTAGACTTAGAACGCCTATAGTGTTTGTTAGCCGTAAACATCCATACATTGGCCGCACGCGGATATGCCGCAGGGTCCAAAGCACGGATAAAAGTCGCGGCTTATAGTCGTGTGTGTGTGGTGTGTGTGTGTGTGTGTGTGTGTGTGTGTGTGTGTGTGTGTGTGTGTGTGTGTGTGGTGTGTGTGTGTGTGTATGTGTGTGTGTGTGTGTGTGTGTGTGTGTGTGTGTGTGTGTGTGTGTGTGTGTGTGTGTTGTGTGTGTGTGTGTGTGTGTGTGTCCCTATCAGACCGCTGTCCTCTCAGACATGGTCTCCTATGCTCTGTGTGTGTGTGTTGTGTGTGTCCAGGTGGTGTACCCTATCAGACGCCGTCCTCTCAGACATGGTCTCCTATGCTCTGTGGTTGTGTGTGTGTGTGTGTGTGTGTGCGTGAGTGCTTCCAGGTGTGTACCCTATCAGACGCCGTCCTCTCAGACATGGTCTCCTATGCTCTGTGGTTGTTGGAGTCGTCCCACGCCTCAGGATGCTGCCATGCCACCATGTTCTTCTCCATATCCTTCTCCTTTAGAGCCATCCTGACCCTGTTCGACCAGCATGACGGGCTGAGGAGACTAGTTAACCTGGTATAAACACACTCACACAACCAGGAGACTAGTTAACCTGGTAGGAATAATACACACAACTACAGGAGACTAGTTAACCTGGTATAAACACAATACACACAACCACAGGGGACTAGTTAACCTGGTATATGAACACAATACACACCTAAAACAGGGGGACTAGTTAACCTGGTATTACACAGTTACACAACCACAGGAGACTAGTTAACCTGGTATAAACACACTCACACAACCACAGGAGACTAGTTAACCTGGTATATGAACACAATACACACCTAAAACAGGGACTAGTTAACCTGGTATAAACTACAGTACACAACCACAGGAGACTGGTTAACTGGTATAAACACTGTACACACCCACAGGAGACTAGTTAACCTGGTATAAATACAGTACACAACCAGGAGACTAGTTAACTGGTATAAACACTCACACAACCACAGGAGACTAGTTAACCTGGTATAAACACAGTACACACACCACAGGAGACTAGTTAACCTGGTATAACACAGTACACACCTAAAACAGGAGACTAGTTAACCTGGTAGGAATAATACACACAACTACAGGAGACTAGTTAACCTGGTATAAACACACTCACACAACACAGGAGACTAGTTAACCTGGTATAAACACACTCACACAACCAGGAGACTAGTTAACCTGGTATAAACACAATACACACCTAAACAGGAGACTAGTTAACCTGGTATGAACACAGTACACAACCACAGGAGACTAGTTAACCTGGTATGAACACAATACACAACCACAGGAGACTAGTTAACCTGGTATAAACACAGTACACAACCACAGGAGACTAGTTAACCTGGTATAAACACAACACACAACCACAGGAGACTAGTTAACCTGGTATAAACACAACACACAACCAGGAGACTAGTTAACCTGGTATAAACACAATACACACCTAAACAGGAGACTAGTTAACCTGGTATGAACACAGTACACAACCACAGGAGACTAGTTAACCTGGTATGAACACAATACACAAAAACAGCCCTAAGGGCCCTGATACACCTAGCAATGTTTTGATCAACATCAACAAGCAACGTCAACCATCAACGTTGACTTTTCACCTTTCTATAGAAAATGATCAACTCCTGGTTGTTCAGAAAAGTCAGATCTTAGCGCCCTCTACAGGGCAACATTTCAGAATCCTCCAATCACAGCCCTCCTTGGCATCACCTGATCCTTTCTCCTAGACTCCCACAGATAAGCTTTTCTGAGACCAACATGGCTGCTGCTGCTGCTGCTGCTTCACTGCTGTGAATAAAACAAGGATTTTGTAAATTTTATTTTGCTAAATGAACGATGATGCAATGCAAACTAAAATGAAACTAAAAAATGAAAATGGGTGGAATTCCCTGTTTCCTGTTGCCGTGTGTCTCATCATGTTGCCTGTTGATGTTGACATTGCCCATTTATAGGGGAATTAAAGACCAAAACACCCCCCCCACACACACACACTCTCCTCCTTGAGCCCTGTGCTCCGGCTCCACAGGCTCCACTGTAAACTAATGATCTACTCCTAAATCACTATAAATGTTTTTTTGTTTTTCCTGGAGATGCTTTCTGGAGACTGTCCTCAAATGATCTCCAGAAAGCCACGGATGTCACTGCAATCTGCATCTGTGTCTTTCTGGAGACCATTTCAGGACAGTCTGTGGGGGAAAAGACATTGGTAGCGACGGATGTTACTAGATCATTAGTTAACATCAAAAATAAACAATTTACCATTAACTGCCGATTACAAAAAGAGGACGATGGTGATAATAATGATGATGGACTCTGTGACCCCTCTGTGATTCTGTGACCTCTCTGTGACCTCTCTGTGACCTCTGACCTCTGTGACCTCTCTGTGACCTCTCTGACCTCCACAGATCAGCACCTTGGAGATCCTGAACGTAGAAGAGCAGGCTCCTGTCCTCAGTGATGACCAGGTGTTCTCTAGCCGCCAGACAGCCAAGCACACCTGTATGGCCCTGCGCAGGTATGACCACACCCCTATAACACCTGTATGACCACACACCCCCTATACACACCTGTATGACCACACCCCCCTTATACACACCTGTATGACCCACACCCCCCTATACACACCTGTATGACCACACCCCCCTATACACACCTGTATGGCCCTGCGCAGGTATGACACACCCCCCCTATACACACCTGTATGACCACACCCCCCCCTATACACACCTGTATGACCACACCCCCCCTATACACACCTGTATGACCACACCCCCCCCTATACACACCTGTATGACCACACCCCCCCCTATACACCACCTGTATGACCACACCCCCCCTATACACACCTGTATGACCACAAACCCCCTATACACACCTGTATGACACACACCCCCCCCTATACACACCTGTGTGGCCCTGCACAGGTATGACCACACCCCCCCTATACACACCTGTATGGCCACACCCCCCCATACACACCTGTATGGCCACACCCCCCCCTATACACACCTGTATGGCCCTGCACAGGTATGACCACACCCCCCCTATACACACGTGTATGGCCCTGCACAGGTATGACCACACCCCCCCTATACACACCTGTATGACCACACCCCCTATATACACCTGTATGACCACACCCCCCCCCTATACACACCTGTATGACCCACCCCCCTATACACACCTGTATGACCACACCCCCCCCTATACACACCTGTATGGCCACACCCCCCCCTATACACACCTGTATGACCACACCCCCCCTATACACACCTGTATGACCACACCCCCCCTATACACACCTGTATGACCACACCCCCCTATACACACCTGTATGACCACACCCCCCCCTATACACACCTGTATGACCACACCCCCCCCTATACACACCTGTATGACCACACCCCCCCTATACACACCTGTATGGCCCTGCACAGGTATGACCACACCCCCCTATACACACCTGTATGGCCACACCCCCCCTATACACACCTGTATGGCCACACCCCCCCCCTATACACACCTGTATGGCCCTGCACAGGTATGACCACACCCCCCCTATACACACCTGTATGACCACACCCCCCCCTATACACACCTGTATGACCACACCCCCCCTATACACACCTGTATGACCACACCCCCCCTATACACACCTGTATGACCACACCCCCCCCTATACACACCTGTATGGCCCTGCACAGGTATGACCACACCCCCCCTATACACACCTGTATGGCCACACCCCCCCCTATACACACCTGTATGGCCACACCCCCCCTATACACACCTGTATGGCCCTGCACAGGTATGACCACACACCCCCTATACACACCTGTATGACCACACCCCCCCTATACACACCTGTATGACCACACCCCCCCTATACACACCTGTATGACCACACCCCCCCTATACACACCTGTATGGCCACACCCCCCCCTATACCCACCTGTATGACCACACCCCCCCATACACACCTGTATGACCACACCCCCCTATACACACCTGTATGGCCCTGCACAGGTATGACCACACCCCCCCTATACACACCTGTATGGCCACACCCCCCCCTATACACACCTGTATGGCCACACCCCCCTATACACACCTGTATGGCCACACCCCCCCCCCTATACACACCTGTATGACCACACCCCCCCCCCCTATACACACCTGTATGGCCCTGCACAGGTATGACCACACCCCCCCTATACACACCTGTATGGCCCTGCACAGGTATGACCACACCCCTATACACACCTGTATGACCACACCCCTATACACACCTGTATGACCACACCCCTATACACACCTGTATGACCCTGTGAATTGAATGAATCCTCCCCTTATACCTGTCTATATTCTGCTGTCTGTATGTATGCAGCAGTAGGGGTGTAAATCACACCCATCATGGCGATTCGATTCAGTATCGATTTCCTGACCCAACGATTCGATTTTTTTTCGATACTCTATCTTTTCGATACTCAATCTTTACGGAACCCAAAATACTTCCACACAAACGACTTGGAACTGTGAGGGGTGTGTATGTCATCTTTTTCCTTCGCCACGTCTGTCTTGCCTACCTCTTTTTCCTCTGCTATATCAGCCATGACTGTTTCGCCTACTGTGTGTGTGTGTGTGTGTGTGTGTGTGTGTGTGTGTGTGTGTGTGTGTGTGTGTGTGTGTGTGTGTGTGTGTGTGTGTGTGTGTGTGTGTGTGTGTGTGTGTGTGTGTGTGTGTGTGTGTGTGTGCATGCGGAAAGAGGGTAAAGGAAGCGAGGTAGGAGGACAAAATAGGTTTAGCGCCACCCGCAGCCTGGGAGTCTGAATTACGTCCAGGAGCAAATGGATAAAATAGACCAGATATTTTTATTCATTTATTTTTAAACATGAATCGATACTCTTGCGGACGTGTCGATGCATCGTATTGTCGGCTGTTGGATCGATACAACAGCCGATCGTTTTTTTTTTTTTAAATGTCTATGCAGCAGTGAGTCATACTGTAATGATTCTCCTCTGCAGGTATTTTGAGGCTCATCTGGCAGTGAAAACAGAACAGGTGAAACAATCCCTCCACAGGACAGAAGGGGGCAGCACTGTGCACCAGCAGCCTCATTATAAGGTACAGTATGTGGATTAAAACTAATACTACTAATAATAATATCAAAGGCCGGACGGGAGACATGCATACTCCCAGCCGTGCTCCTACACCATGTAGATGATGACGGGCGGATTGGCACATATTTTCCCACCGGGACAATTTTGCCTTTGCCAGACCACCCTGGGGGGGGATGGCAGCTGGTTAACCAGATGTAACTCTTTGAGAGCTACCCTCAAGAGTTAAAATATTCATCATGTGAATTAGCCCAACTTAGTCTACACAACTAGAGAATGTAGAAGATTAATGGTCATTTTGATCTGTATGTTCCAGGCGAGCATCTAGCACATTCTAGTGCATTTTGGATGTTGTCCAGGCCACCGGGAAAACTCCCTGTACTCCAGATGGCCAATCCGCCCCTGGATGATGATGATGATGTTAATAATAATAATAATAAACTGTCTCTCTCTCTCTCCCCAGCCCGTCTCCTACACCAGAGAGCAGGTGGTTGAGATGATGGAGTTAGTAATAATAATAATAATAATAATAACTGTCTCTCTCTCTCCCCAGCCCGTCTCCTACACCAGAGAGCAGGTGGTTGAGATGATGGAGTTAATAATAATAATAATAACTGTCTCTCTCTCATCCAGCCCGTCTCCTACACCAGAGAGCAGGTGGTTGAGATGATGGAGTTCCTGATAGACTGTGGAGTTCCTCATGTCCACTGGCAGCAGGCTGAGGCTTTCCTCAAGCTGTCCTGTGTCCCTCTGACCCTGCAGCTCATCTCTACCGCCTGCGACTGGAGGACATACTACGGAAGGTAGGACATACTGGAGGACATACTACAGCAGGTAGGACATACTATAGGACATACTACAGCAGGTAGGACATACTATAGGACATACTACAGCAGGTAGGACATACTACGGCAGGTAGGACATACTGTAGGACATACTGTAGGACATACTACGGAAGGTAGAACATATTACAACAGGTAGGACATACTTGCCCCGGTAACATTTCCCAATTGGAGGGGCAGGCGAAAATGGTACGGGGGCAGAAGTCGCCGCCATACCATTTTCGGTTACAGGACTTTTATTAGTCAAGTAAAGCATCAATAATAACATCAGTTGTTGAAGTTGCAACAGACACGCAGCATGCATAAAGCTAAAGGTCTGACTCAGAGAGTTTTCTGTTTTCAATGATGAAATGCTGTTGGTTTGACACTTGTAGTTAGTTAGTAGAGTAGGGTGTCAAATCATTTTAATTATAAGTCAGGGCATTTAGTGGGGGAATTGCCCCCTCATGCCTAGATCCGGACAGACATCCGGATAGATCTGCCCTGAGGGAGACACCATCTGGGAAGATAAAAGTAGATAAAAGGCCTTTGGGTGACTGTTGAGCAGCGGCATAGCCAGAAACTCAATTCAGGGTGGGCATGCTGCGTGCGCGATTGGCGAAAATTTGCGCGTGCAAGAAAAGCTATTTATTGCTATTATTGCCGTATTACGGTTATATTTTGGTTTATATAACCTTTACTGTACTAGGGTTATCTTCTTGAATTAATGTCTTGACATGAAATAATAATCCTGTCACCAACACATAGTGTTTTGTTTCATTAGCACAATCATTATCAAATAGACTTCAGCTGTTCAGTTGCCTATAGAATCACAGCCATTTATAAATTAGTTACCAATGTGTCTGCTGATCATGACAGATTTTCTTTCACGAGAACAGACCAGAGGTAACTTTTCACAGCTGTTTAGAAAATCCTTGTGGAAGTCCCCCCACAGAAACAAGCGCTATTGTTTTCACAGATATACCTGCCAAATAATAACGATCTGGCAGGTTTACAAACAAAGCTCTCTCTAGAGGCTCTCTGGTCTTTGTCCTTTGTTTTCTCAAGTTCTTAGTCATGTTTTCAATGTGTGGGCCAGATCTATTTAGGTGAGCCGCGGCCCACCTCAGCCCACCCGTAGCTACGCCCCTGTTGTTGAGATGTTCACACAGTGCAAAGAGCGATGTCAATCAATAAAATAATAAAAAATCTGGGCGTTCACAGAAAAGACATAAAATCTGTCTATTTATGCCGTGTTGTTCCTGGTGATCTCTGTGTTCACCTCACCTCTAAAGGTGAACAGGAAATGGAGGACAGTTTACTTGGAAGTTTCTGCCTGAAACTCTGATGTGAAGCTTCTGAACCAATCAGAGCTCACATCCCTTCAGGCTATGGGGCGCAAAGAGCGAGGGACAGCTGTACTATGAGTTATAGAACTACACTACGCATAGTACAGCTGTACTATGAGTTATAGAACTACACTACCCATAGTACAGCTGTACTATGAGTTATAGAACTACACTACCCATAGTACAGCTGTACTATGAGTTATAGAACTACACTACCCATAGTACAGCTGTACTATGAGTTATAGAACTACACTACCCATAGTACAGCTGTACTATGAGTTATAGAACTACACTACCCATAGTACAGCTGTACTATGAGTTATAGAACTACACTACCCATAGTACAGCTGTACTATGAGTTATAGAACTACACTACGCATGGATGTTTACAGCTGTACTATGAGTTATAGAACTACACTACACATGGATGTTTACAGCTGTACTATGAGTTATAGAACTACACTACCCATAGTACTGCTGTACTATGAGTTATAGAACTACACTACCCATAGTACAGCTGTACTATGAGTTATAGAACTACACTACGCATGGATGTTTACAGCTGTACTATGAGTTATAGAACTACACTACCCATAGTACAGCTGTACTATGAGTTATAGAACTACACTACATGGATGTTTACAGCTGTACTATGAGTTATAGAACTACACTACCCATAGTACAGCTGTACTATGAGTTATAGAACTACACTACCCATAGTACAGCTGTACTATGAGTTATAGAACTACACTACCCATAGTACAGCTGTACTATGAGTTATAGAACTACACTACATGGATGTTTACAGCTGTACTATGAGTTATAGCACTACACTACCCATAGTACAGCTGTACTATGAGTTATAGAACTACACTACCCATAGTACAGCTGTACTATGAGTTATAGAACTACACTACCCATAGTACAGCTGTACTATGAGTTATAGAACTACACTACCCATAGTACATCTGTACTATGAGTTATAGAACTACACTACCCATAGTACAGCTGTACTATGTGTTATAGAACTACACTACCCATAGTACAGCTGTACTATGAGTTATAGAACTACACTATACATGGATGTTTACAGCTGTACTATGAGTTTAGCACTACACTACCATAGTACAGCTGTACTATGAGTTATAGAACTACACTACCCATAGTACAGCTCTACTATGAGTTATAGAACTACACTACCCATAGTACAGCTGTACTATGAGTTATAGAACTACACTACATGGATGTTTACAGCTGTACTATGAGTTATAGAACTACACTACCCATAGTACAGCTGTACTATGAGTTATAGAACTACACTACCCATAGTACAGCTGTACTATGAGTTATAGAACTACACTACCCATAGTACAGCTGTACTATGAGTTATAGAACTACACTACCCATAGTACATCTGTACTATGAGTTATAGAACTACACTACCCATAGTACAGCTGTACTATGAGTTATAGAACTACACTACCCATAGTACAGCTGTACTATGAGCTATATAACTACACTACGCATGGATGTTTACAGCTGTACTATGAGTTATAGAACTACACTACCCATAGTACAGCTGTACTATGAGTTATAGAAACTACACTACATGGATGTTTACCAACGTCTCTCAGCTCTGCTGCTGTACTGATATGTGGATTATTTCAATCACTATGTGTTCAGATATATGTTCTACTGTGATGAGTGAGTTTAAACCAGTAATACACTGTCTGGATGAGTTTAAACCAGTAATACACTGTCTGGATGAGTTTAAACCCAGCAATACACTGTCTGGATGAGTTTAAACCCAGTAATACGTCTGGATGAGTTTAAACCCAGTAATACACTGTCTGGATGAGTTTAAACCCAGTAATACACTGTCTGGATGAGTTTAAACCAGTAATACACTGTCTGGATGAGTTTAAACCCAGTAATACACTGTCTGGATGAGTTTAAACCCAGTAATACACTGTCTGGATGAGTTTAAACCCAGTAATACACTGTCTGGATGAGTTTAAACCCAGTAATACACTGTCTGGATGAGTTTAAACCAGTAATACACTGTCTGGATGAGTTTAAACCCATAATACACTGTCTGGATGAGTTTAAACCAGTAATACACTGTCTGGATGAGTTTAAACCCAGTAATACACTGTCTGGATGAGTTTAAACCAGTAATACACTGTCTGGATGAGTTTAAACTCAGTAATACACTGTAATTAAGACACCTGTGATTATGTAGGATTCAGGAATGGGATAAAAACATATCCAAGTCACTGTCAAGAGTTATAATATTCATCATGTGAATTATCCCAAGTCTACACAACTAGAGAATGTAGAAGCTTAATGGTCATTTTGATCTGTATGTTGGACTGTTTGGTTTCCCAAATCCAGCCTGGAATTGTGGACAAAAGCAAAATAAATCTTTAGTTTTGGGGTCTGTGGGGCTAAAATGTCATCAAATGGTGGTCCTCCGTGGCTCAAATTCTGAATAAATAGTGGGCTCTGGTATGAAAAAGGTTGAAAACCACTGGTCTGAAAGTGGGGAAAATGTATTTTTCAATTCACCCTTGTTTAAACCAAGGCTAACATCCTCCCTTCTGTCCTCTCTATAGGAGTGACACGGTGTGATAACATCCTCCCTTCTCTCCTCTCTGTAGGAGTGACACGGTGTGATAACATCCTCCCTTCTCTCCTCTCTGTAGGAGTGACACAGTGTGATAACATCCTCCCTTCTCTCCTCTCTATAGGAGTGACACGGTGCGCTATGCTCTGGACATCCTGGCCATCCTGACTGTGGTTCCTAAGATCCAGGTGGCTCTGGCATCTCTGGACGAGAGCCGCTCCCCTGACTCCACCATCGGTCAGTGGAAACACAACCTCAGTCTGTTCTATTTCATCAACCGTAGTTACATACATAGATAACTTTCGTTTGTGTTGTTTCTGTTGAGGTAAATGAAGTTCCATGAGTTGTGTGCACGTGCGTGTGTGTGTGTGTGTGCGTGTGGGTGCGTGTGTGTGTGTGTGTGTGTGTGTGTGTGTGTGTGTGTGTGTGTGTGCGTGTGTGCGCGTGTGCGCGTGTGTGCGTGTGTGTGTGCGTGTGTGTGTGTGTTTTCCAGGCATGGGGATCATTCTGGGCCTGGCAGAAGGAGAGGTGTTTGCTAACGATGCTGAGATCCAGAAGTCTGCACTGCAGGTAGTTATGGATAGAACACTTAGACTTAGAGCAGCTTTCCAGAATGTTGTGTTCTACATTCTGAACGGACTGTGAGTCCACATGGGCCATGTACAGCAGACACTACAGTACTGTTTATCAAACCATCCAACCAGACCCAGTAACTCATCACTGTAAGGGTAGAGAGATGGATCACTGTTCTTTAGTGTAGCTGCACTGGAAAAAACTATGGTTAAATATGGTTAAGTACAAAAACTCCAGTGATTAATTGATCCGATTAATCCAGGGGTTTTCAACCTTATTTATTTTGCTTTTCTCCACAATACTAGATAAGACTGGATATGGGCCAGAAAACAGGCAAAACATACAGACCAAAATGACCACTTCTAGTCATGTAGACTTATGGGCTAATTAAGATGATGAATATTTTAACTCTTGGGAGCGTAAAAATGAAACCAAATGGACCCGCAAGGGTCCATTTGGTTTCATTTTTACGTTCTCAAGAGTTACATCTGGTTAACCAACTTAGCTGGGGACCACCTGGAACCCTCTCAAGGACCACTGGTGGTCCCCGGACCACTGGTTGAAAACCACTGGATTAATCGATGGCTAAATTGGTTGACAACTAATAGGTTTTTGATTTGTTTACAATTCATGGATAATCGTGTTTGTTTTCTTTGAGCACATCGAGAACAATATATGAACAATCTTTGCAAACAGATAACAGGATTGTGTTTTTTACTAGTTGTTTTCCCCTCCCTCTCTCTTTCTCCTCCAGGTGATTACCAACTGTGTGTGTGCTCCAGATAAGAGTCTCAGTGTGGTAGGGGGTTTCCCAGTGACTCCCCAGCAGCCCTCTGCTCCTCACAACAAGGTCCTGGCCCGCATGTGGAGGCTGGTGCAGAACAACAACGGAATCAAGGTCAGCTGGACTGAACTCTGTGCACTTTGTGCACTTTGTGGAATTAGTTTTGCGTTCATGGCATCACAGCTCAAATACAAGACCACTTTAGGGGTTTTCAACCTTTTTCATCTCAGGGACCACGATTAATTCAGGATTTGACCCACGGACCACCATTTGAGGATATTTTAGCCCCACAAACCCCCAAACTAAAGATTTATTTTGCTTTTGTCCACAATTCCAGGCTGGATTTGGGGAAACCAAACAGTCAAACATCCAGATCAAAATGACCATTAATCTTCTACATTCTCTAGTTGTGTAGACTTGGGATAATTCACATGATGAATATTTTAACTCTTGAGAGCGTAAAAATGAAACCAAATGGACCCGCAAGGGTCCATTTGGTTTCATTTTTACGCTCTCAAGAGTTACATCTGGTTAACCAACTTAGCTGGGCACCACCTGGAACCCTCTCAAGGACCACTGGTGGTCCCTGGACCACTGGTTGAAAACCTCTGCTTTAGAACATATACAGTACAATACAATAGAGACAGGACAACAGAACGTGATAAACAAGACCTTGTACTTATTGATTTTGGTTTAGAAGTAGGACAGACGGATGTATAAAAGAGTTCTTTCTTCTTAAATTGGGTAACTCTGAACTGTGGATGGCAACAGCTGGTATTCTTCACTATTTTTTATGAGCATTATGAACATTGCTCTGTGTCCTTATATGTTTCTATGTATGTAACTGTTTTTCTTTTCTGTTCCTGTTTTGCGTCCTGTCAATGTGTGTATATGTGTTGCATACAAGACTGCTGTGTCGCAAGACAAATTTCAGTGCAAACTGACAATAAAGTACCGTAATTTCTGGACTATAAGCGCACCTGAATATAAGCCGCACCAGCTAAATTTGGGGCAAAATACTGATTTTTCCTTGTATAAGCCGCACCTGACTATAAGCCGCACCAGGCAACAAGCTTCATGTTAGAGCAGTGGTTTTCAACTTTTTGATCCCAGGGCCCACTATTCAGCATTTGAGCCAGAGACCACGATTTAACAACATCTTCACCACACAGACTTATTAATTAAGTGGTGCTAATTTAGATGGTGAATGTCATAACTCTTGAGAGTGTAAAAATGAAACCAAATGGACCCGCAAGGGTCCATTTGGTTTCATTTTTACGCTCATGTGAAAAAAGTTGCGGCTTATAATCCGGAAAGTACGGTAATATATCATAATATCATATACTTTTAAGTGTCAAAGCAGGCTTTTCAGGTCCCGGTTTTAATGATCACCTAGCAGCCCGGAGTCATTAATGCATTTGGGAGAAGAGTGTGAGAAGGATGCTTACAATAGCTTTCTTGGGACCAGAAATTTTGAACAGTGAACACTAGTTCCTCTCACACCAATAAGAATATTGAAAAATAGCAGGTTTACCATTGTGGCTGAAAGTTCTGGCACCCTTGCACATAAATATACATTTCTGTGTAATAGATTATTTAAAAAAATATTAGGTTACGCTTAAAAAACAAAGTTTCTGTATTATAGTAATTCTGTAATTTAGTTTATTAAAGAATTTGAGACACCAAATACTTTTGTCAATTTCAACTTCAATTTTTACAGACATTTTGGAGATGTTTGGTCTTCATGTGCAAGGGTGCCAAAACTTTCATCCACGGCGGTATCTTTTCTAAGCTTTTCACTCGGTCTGGACTCTCCAAGCCAAAAACGTTTGAAAAGCTCTTGGACCAGAGCAGTGGTTTTCAATCACTTTTCCTTATCAATGTCTGTCATTTGTTCTGCACTTGAGCCTCGGACCAGATTTGGTCCTGAGATTTAGCCACTGGTGGTCCCTGGAACACTGATTAAAAGAGCATTTACTGAGTGTTAACTGTGTGGTTTTGCTGCCAGGTGCTGCTGTCTCTGCTGTCCATCAAGATGCCCATCACAGACGCGGACCGGATCCGTTCCCTGGCCTGTAAGGCTCTGGTGGGTCTGAGTCGCTGCTCTGCCATCAGACAGATCATCAGTAAACTGCCTCTGTTCAGTTCTGGACACATCCAACAGGTCAGTCTGTTTATTAACACATCCAACAGGTCAGTCTGTTTATTAACACATTGACCGCGCGGTTGTGGTTTTCTGCCCTATGTCATGGCTCAAGCCAGTGCAATCGGTAAAAAAAACCCTTATTTTGAAGCGCCAGATCTCCTAAACAGGATGTGCGTCGTCATGCTGTTTCTGGTGTCTTGACTAACCTGTCTTCTGACGATCCGAGCAAAAAGTTCCGGGTCAAAAGTCAGGAAGTGACGTCTAGCAACAGACGATCCACCCGTGTGCCACGACAACGACATTGGAGATCCCCAGAAAAGGCTTCTGAATGCATTGGATTGAATGGGTGCGAATGGGACAAAAAATAAAATAAAATGGCCGCGCCCATTGTCCCAAATGAGAGTCAGCAACGGGATCTTTATCAGACGATGCGTTCGGACTAATAATAGTCCAGGAGTTAACTGTTCAGCAGTGGTACTGGACTGGAACTAACCAGAGATCGTGAGCGGAGCGGGGAGCGGAGCGGGTGGATTTTTAAGTGAGCGCTGAGCGCGTTTTCAAATGGGTCGGAGCGCGCTCTGGAGCGAGAATTATCCTCCGCTCCAGGCCGCTCCAAGCCGTTCAGTCCAGACAACGGCACACGTGTTCAGTAGCACAGCATAAACGTGTGGTTGTGGTTCAGATGGCGACTATAGGCCTACAGTGCCAGCAACACGATCAAGACATTTAAAATCCTCTCCAAGGTGCGGGAGGAAGGAGGAGATGATGATCATGATGGAAATTGGAAAAAAGAAAAAGTAAGCTGACTGTCTTGCTGTCTATCTTGCCTTAGATGCGTCACCTCGCTATTTATTTTGAAGCACTGCACATCATAACGGCAACGTATTTGAGCGCAGCGACCCCCCCAATGATGTCCAATTCCCCCACAGTGTAAGTATTATCCCGTATGGCATTTTGGAAACGAAATAGCGCGGCATAAGATTATTCGCCGCACCTATCTGGGTTAACATAGACAGCAGTGTAACTGCACATATAACTCCTGTCTTAAATGTTTATGCTGTGAGGGGGGCAAATGGATGTTAATCGACACATATTTGGAATGTCGACGAATCGCGGCCCAGTGTCAAAATGTTGTTGATTTATTTTATTTTATTTTTTAGCCCGCGGCGATTTTTTTTTAAAAAAATTTAGCCCGCGGCGCCCACGGGACCCAACGCAAAATGTTGCCATACGGCTCACAACGCAGCCGTGTGCATGTGTTCTGAGAGAATCAATGTCAACTTAGGCTACTGTCACTGTGTACCTTTTGCAGTATTTTATCAAAGATATAATCCATAACGCGGAGGGGAAAGAATGTCCGAGGTCCCTTCTTTCTTGCTTTCCTTTTTTCTTTTTTTACTTCGCATTTGCAGAGCCGGATAAAAGGCTGTGCGCAGGGGGGGAATGCCCCCCTAAACGCCCTAAATGTAACGCTGTTGTCGCATAAGATTTTCGCCTGCCCCCCCGAATTGTGAAACTTTATATCCGGGTCTGACAAAAGCCGGCGAAGAGAGAGAGAGAGAGAAAAGAACATCTTCGAGTTTGAGCGCACGCCCTGCTCCAAAGACTAAAGCTTTGGAGCTCGCGATTTGACAAGAAAGCAGTGACATGTTCACAACGTCGGTGGTGAACTTTAGTTGTTTGTGCCGTGGTTCCAAAAAATAAGCAAATAAGCAATCATAGCCGTTTGTTTGAGACAGACTGCGGGGGAAGGAGGAGGAGGAGGACGCAGCACAGACGCGCACAGCACAGACATTGATAGTAGCCTAATACCCGACAAAGAAAAAGCAGCAGCCTTTTTTTTTCCAGCCGTCAAATTTTGCTCCTGAGCGGGCGGGGCTGAGCGGAGCGAGGAGCGCGGAGCTGCCCAAATGAATATGAGCGCGGAGCGGGAGCGGTCTGGGAGGGGGTCCACATGAGCGGATTGCGAGCGGGACCAAATACGTCGAGAGCGATGAGCGGAATTCTCGGCCGCTCCGCTCCGCTCACGAACTCTGGAACTAACCCATCAGCATGTTACACTTTAGCTATTGAAAAATATCAGACCTACAAGCTCATCGGTTGTAGGTCTGATATTTTTGAAAAAATTGTGAAAATGTGACGCAAATCTTTGAACATTTCAGAAGCAAACATTTTAACTCAAATCTTTGCTCCTGGAGGACCCCTAGATGATGTTTTCAGATGGAGGTTTCAGAGAGACTAGAATGTAGTGTCAGAAACTAGAATGTAGTGTCAGAAACTAGAATGTAGTGTCAGAAACTAGAATGTAGTGTCAGAAACTAGAATGTAGCGTCAGAAACTAGAATGTAGCGTCAGAAACTAGAATGTAGCGTCAGAAACTAGAATGTAGTGTCAGAAACTAGAATGTAGTGTCAGAAACTAGAATGTAGCGTCAGAAACTAGAATGTAGTGTCAGAAACTAGAATGTAGTGTCAGAAACTAGAATGTAGCGTCAGAAATTAGAATGTAGTGTCAGAAACTAGAATGTAGCGTCAGAAACTAGAATGTAGTGTCAGAAACTAGAATGTAGCGTCAGAAACTAGAATGTAGCGTCAGAAACTAGAATGTAGCGTCAGAAACTAGAATGTAGCGTCAGAAACTAGAATGTAGCGTCAGAAACTAGAATGTAGCGTCAGAAACTAGAATGTAGCGTCAGAAACTAGAATGTAGCGTCAGAAACTAGAATGTAGCGTCAGAAACTAGAATGTAGCGCCAGAAACTAGAATGTAGCGCCAGAAACTAGAATGTAGCGCCAGAAACTAGAATGTAGCGCCAGAAACTAGAATGTAGCGCCAGAAACTAGAATGTAGCGTCAGAAACTAGAATGTAGCGTCAGAAACTAGCATGCAGCATCAGAAACTAGCATGCAGCGTCAGAAACTAGCATGCAGCGTCAGAAACTAGCATGCAGCGTCAGAAACTAGCATGCAGCGTCAGAAACTAGCATGCAGCGTCAGAAACTAGAAGGCGGCGTCAGAAACTAGAATGTGGCGTCAGAAACTAGAATGTAGCGTCAGAAACTAGAAATCTAGTTTCAGCAGGGACAGTGACACATGATTCTCCCAAAACATTGTGTGTGTTGTCACGATTTGTTGAGACCTGAATTGTCTTGAATTGTCTGAATTGTCCGGAATTGTCTGCGGTGTAATCGTCTTCATAAAGATCATTTTTGAAAAGTCTGAGGAAAATGAATGGAGAATCCATTTCTGGAACAACGGCAACGTCACGAGGGGGTGGGACTGCACAGCTCTATCATAATGAATCATTTTTGTGTCTCTTCCTCCCTCCAGCTGATGAAGGAACCGGTCCTACAGGACAAGCGTTCTGAACACGTGCGTTTCTGCCGCTACGCGGCGGAGCTGACGGAGCGTGTCAGTGGGAAACCCCTGCTGATCAGCACGGACGTGTCCCTGGCCCGTCTGCAGAGGGCCAACGTAGTCGCACAGTCACGCATCACTTTCCCTGAGAAGGAGCTGCTCATGTTGATCCGAAGCCATCTGCTGGCCAAAGGTCTTCAGGAGACAGCCTGTGTGTTGTCCAGAGAGGGCAACCTGCCCCTCTGCCCCACGATGTCCAGAGAGGGCAACCTGCCCCTCTGCCCCACTCCCACCGGAGCCTCCAGGTCTGTGCTCCATGTTTGGGTGGCCGTGGATTTTAAGAATGGCTGGTACCAGATTGTTGTTCACACTGCCTGACTGGTCCTTTAACGCATGTTGTCCTGACTTCTAGATTTTGACATTAGATTCTAGTTTCTGACGCTGGATTCTAGTTTCTGACGCTGGATTCTAGTTTCCAATACTAGATTCTAGTTTTTGACAATAGATTCTAGTTTCTGACACTAGATTCTAGTTTCTGACACTAGATTCTAGTTTCTGACGCTAGATTCTAGTTTATGACACTAGATTCTAGTTTCTGACGCTAGATTCTAGTTTCTGACACTAGATTCTAGTTTCTGACACTAGATTCTAGTTTCTGACGCTAGATTCTAGTTTATGACACTAGATTCTAGTTTCTGAGGCTAGATTCTAGTTTCTGGTACTAGATTCTAGTTTTTGACACTAGATTCTAGTTTCCAATACTAGATTCTAGTTTTTGACAATAGATTCTAGTTTCTGACACTAGATTCTAATTTCTGATGCTAAATTCTAGTTTCTGATATTAGATGCTATTTTCTGATACTAGATTCTAGTTTCTGATACTAGATTCCAGTTTTGACACTAGATTCTAGTTTTTCATAGTAGATTTTGACACTAGATTGTAATTTCTGATGCTAGATTCTAGTTTCTGATACTAGATTTTAGTTTTTGACACTAGATTCTAGTTTCTGACACTAGATTTGAGTTTTTGACACTAGATTCTATCTTTTGACAATAGATTCTAATTTCTGACACTAGATTCTAGTTTCTGATTCCAGATTCTAGTTTTTGACACTAGATTTGAGTTTTTGACACTAGATTCTAGTTTTTGACAATAGATTCTAATTTCTGACACTAGATTCTAGTTTCTGATACTACCGGCAGATTCTAGTTTTTGACAATAGATTCTAGTTTCTGACACGAGATTCTAGTTTCTGATACTAGATTATAGTTTCCGCTATTAGATTATAGTTCTTGAGACTAGATTCTAGTTTCCGGCACTAGTTTTTGACACTAGGTTATAGATTTTGATGGTAGATTCTAGTTTTTGACACTAGATTATAATTTATGATGCTAGATTATAATTTCTGATGCTAGATTATAGTTTTTAACTCTACATTCTCCTGCCTCAGCCCTCCTTCCTGCTCGTCCTCCTCCTCTCCGTCGGTGACGGGGGGGGCTCTGCCCAGGACCCCCCGGTCCCTGTCCCACGGCATCGCTGCCCGCGCTGCGGCCCACCTGGGCTCGTCCCCGGTGTCCTCCACCTCCTGTGCTGCCCCATCGACGTCCCGCCATCCCCCTCCTCCTCCTCCATCGCTGCCCCACTCCTCCTCCTCCCTCTCCACCCCTCCCCCTCCTAGCTCCACCCACCTGGGACACGGCTGCACGCCCGTCGGACGCATCCTGTTCTCGCGGGAGCGTCAGGCTCTGAGCTGCCTGAGCGCTTCAGGGAAGAAGACCTGTGTGCTGAGAGAGAAGTCTGACCATGGTGCCTTCATACAGGTACCTCACCATACCGTACAATATTGATATTTAGGGTCCTGAATCGATTCATATTGTGATTCTTAGTTATGCTGAGATTCAATTTGATATATCGATATATCACATTTTTCCCCACAAATGTCAGTGCTTTTATTATACTAGACCATTTTAAAGTGGAAGTCCACCCATTTTCAAGAGTTTTTCTAAGAGCATACAAATACAAATACCATTTGTACCCTCAGAAAATAAGGTCCTAAAAGAAGAATCATTAACAACACAAACACCATGTTAATGATTTCTTTCAGACCTCCATTACAGGAAACACAGAATGGGGGAATTTTTTAGCATGTCTGTCCACACAATAAGCCACAGTAAAATGTTGAAAATGGGTGATATTCCCCAACAATTCTAAACAATATGGATTATGCTTGGCATTGTCCAACTAGAACAAATTAATGAAAATAAATAAATAAATAAATAAATAAATAAATAAATAAATAAATAAAAGAAAAAACAATTTGATATTGATATCATGGCATTAAGAAATGGGATATATTGGCATATAGATTTTTTTTTTTTTGCCCAGCCCTACCAAATAGTCATGGGTCTCGGTCAACTTTTTTTGTAGCTGTCGCCATCTTGAGGATGCTGCAGAGACTGCAGCTTACAGCTGACCCAAAGCAATTATGTTAACAAAATTGTCATTTTGACAGACCTTTAAAAACATGCAGATGCAGTACCTAGTTTATTCATTCGAGTGCTGTCCTGATTTTGGGGTTTGAGCATGGTCAGTGAGCTTTGTTAACGTTCCCAGGCTTTTATTTTTGTCCGCGTTGTGCGAAAACAGAAAGCCTGGACTACTTTGTTAGCCACAGTGGCCTAGAAGTGGGAGGAGTCAACCTTCCGGGGTGGGCGTGGCTCCAAATAATGTGACCTATCACAGCGGTGGAGAGGCGGGGGGGAGGCGGGGGAGGGGGGGGGGACTTAGGAAAGTGGGCAGATCAAGTTAACATCCAGGGATTTGGTCTGTACGTGGGGAAATGTGAACTTGAGGATTGTAATGGTTCTTGGTCAGTGACTGAGGATGTATCACAAGTTCACAAGGACACAAGAACAGACAAGTACGGGTATTGAAAAACGGCCAGCCTTGAGTGGTTTCTGACACTAGATTCTAGTTCCTGGCGCTAGATTCTAGTTTCTGATGCTAGATTCTAGTTTCTGATGCTAGATTCTAGTTTCTGATGCTAGATTCTAGTTCCTGATGCTAGATTCTAGTTTTTTTTTTAAACTATGTTTCTGTGTCAATGATAGTCAACATAATTATTTCAAGCCAAGGACAGCCATAATTATCTATTTTTGTCTGCAGACCTCCATCTCAAAAGAAGTTGTTCTAAGGGGACCCCTCAGAAGCAAAGATTTGAGTAAAAAATGTTTGCTTGCTAAAATAATATGTTCAAACATTTATGCCACATTGTCATGATTTTTTGTCAAAAATATCAGACCTACAAGCTCATAGCACGCCACTCGGTGGCGCGCTATGAGCTTGTAGGTCTGATATTTTTCAATAAGCCTTAGAACACCAACACCACGTTATCTTGCGTCTCCGTGTGTCTCTTCTCAGAGTCCGGCCATGCGGAAGCAGCCTGAGCGCCACCTGCCCTCCCCCCCCGCCCTGGACAGCATCATCACAGAGTACCTGAGGGAGCAACACGCCCGCTGCCCCAACCCGGTCACCACCTGCCCCCCGTTCTCCCTGTTCACCCCACACCGCTGCCCAGAGCCCAAGCAGCGCCGCCAGGCCCCTCACAGCTTCACCGCCCGGCTGGGCAGCAGGGTGCTGTACCCCAAACACGGAGGAGTGGACCGAGGATGTCAGGACAGACACCTCATCTTCAGCAGGTAGGACACCTGCGTGAAGTTAGCAGTTAGCACACCATGATTTTTTACATTTCGGGAAAAAAAAAAAAAAAATAAAATATATATATATATAATATATATATATATATATATATATATATATATATATATATATAAAAATGGTGTCATTCTTTAGTGCTCTATTTGTGCTGAATTGTACTGTAAATTTCAGAATTTGTGCTGCTACCATTCTGGAGATAATTGAAGTTATACTGTAGGCCCTGATCTTTGTCAATCTGCACCCTGCACTTTAAGGTGGTCCAAAACGGACTGAAATGGGCTCATCTTTTAGTGCTCGACATGCTAGAATTTTAATCGAATCGACATTTGTGCTGTTTTTATTGATTTTATAGGAATATTTATATACAATGAGCTGTTATGACCACTATGACCGCCAGGGGGCGTGGAGAAAATATAAATATTCTTATAAAATCAATAAAAACTTCAATAAAATCAATAAAAAATGGAATGGTGCTGTATAACCACCTTCAGGGTGATGTAACAGCATGGTGGTGACCTGTCTGTCCGTTCACAAGTCAGGTTCTACTTGCCCTCAGGTCATGGTCACTTGCCCCCCAAAAAATATATTGTAAATTTTGCATTTAAGTTTACTTCCTACTTGGGTTCCAGGTGGTCCCCAGTTAAGTTGGTTAACCAGATGTAACTCTTGAGAACGTAAAAATGAAACCAAATGGACCCTTGCGGGTCCATTTGGTTTCATTTTTACACTCTCAAGAGTTAAAATTCATCATCTTAATTAGCCCAGGTCTACACTGTAGAAGATTAATGGTCATTTTGATCTGTATGTTAATTTGCCTGTTTTGTTTCCCAAATCCAGCCTGGAATTGTGGATATCTAGAAAGCAGGGAAAGACACAGAGGCAGAGTGCAATGACTGCCTTCAAGACACATTTATCTTGTGTTGTGTTATAGTGCACTATGTTGCACACTTGCCCGATCGGGCAACCAGGTAGCAGTCTTCACTTGCCCCACCATTTTTTTTTACTTGCCCCGGGCAAGCGGGCAAGTGTTAGTGTCAAGCCCTGGTCTTGTTTTAAACTTGCCCCATCCCTCCCTCCCTGCCCCCTCAGGTTTTAAACTTGCCCCATCCCTCCCTGCCCCCCCTCAGGTTTTAAACTTGCCCCATCCCTCCTGCCCCCTCAGGTTTTAAACTTGCCCCATCCCTCCCTGCCCCCCCTCAGGTTTTAAACTTGCCCCCTCCCTCCCTCCCTGCCCCCTCAGGTTTTAAACTTGCCCCATCCCTCCCTGCCCCCCCTCAGGTTTTAAACTTGCCCCATCCCTCCCTGTCTGCCCCCCCTCAGGTTTTAAACTTGCCCCATCCCTCCCTGCCCCCCCTCAGGTTTTAAACTTGCCCCATCCCTCCTGCCTCCTCAGGTTTTAAACTTGCCCCATCCCTCCCCCCTGCCCCCTCAGGTTTTAAACTTGCCCCATCCCTCCCTGCCACCCCCCCAGGTTTTAAACTTGCCCATCCCCCCCTGCCCCCCTCAGGTTTTAAACTTGCCCCATCCCCCCCTGCCCCCCCTCAGGTTTTAAACTTGCCCCCTCCCTCCCTCCCTGCCCCCTCAGGTTTTAAACTTGCCCCATCCCTCCCTCCCTGCCCCCCTCAGGTTTTAAACTTGCCCCCTCCCTCCCTCCCTGCCCCCTCAGGTTTTAAACTTGCCCCCTCCCTCCCTCCCTGCCCCCTCAGGTTTTAAACTTGCCCCATCCCTCCCTGCCCCCCTCAGGTTTTAAACTTGCCCCATCCCTCCCTCCCTGCCCCCCCTCAGGTTTTAAACTTGCCCCATCCCTCCCTGCCCCCCCTCAGGTTTTAAACTTGCCCCATCCCTCCTGCCCCCTCAGGTTTTAAACTTGCCCCATCCCTCCCTGCCCCCCCTCAGGTTTTAAACTTGCCCCATCCCTCCCTGCCCCCTCAGGTTTTAAACTTGCCCCATCCCTCCCTGCCCCCTCAGGTTTTAAACTTGCCCCATCCCTCCCTGCCCCCCCTCAGGTTTTAAACTTGCCCCATCCCTCCCTGCCCCCTCAGGTTTTAAACTTGCCCCCTCCCTCCCTCCCTGCCCCCTCAGGTTTTAAACTTGCCCCATCCCTCCCTGCCCCCCCTCAGGTTTTAAACTTGCCCCATCCCCCCTGCCCCCTCAGGTTTTAAACTTGCCCCATCCCTCCCTGCCCCCCCTCAGGTTTTAAACTTGCCCCATCCCCCCTGCCCCCTCAGGTTTTAAACTTGCCCCATCCCTCCTGCCCCCTGAGGTTTTAAACTTGCCCCATCCCTCCTGCCCCCTGAGGTTTTAAACTTGCCCCTCCCTCCCTCCCTGCCCCCTCAGGTTTTAAACTTGCCCCATCCCTCCCTGTCTGCCCCCCCTCAGGTTTTAAACTTGCCCCATCCCTCCCTGCCCCCTCAGGTTTTAAACTTGCCCCCTCCCTCCCTCCCTGCCCCCTCAGGTTTTAAACTTGCCCCATCCCTCCCTGCCCCCTCAGGTTTTAAACTTGCCCCCTCCCTCCCCCCCCTGCCCCCTCAGTTTTTAAACTTGCCCCCTCCCTCCCCCCCTGCCCCCTCAGGTTTTAAACTTGCCCCCTCCCCCCTGCCCCCTCAGGTTTCGGCCCATGTCCGTGTTCCATGAGGGTGACGGTGATGAGAGCGGCTTCACCTGCTGTGCGTTCTCAGCGCGGGAACGTTTCCTCATGCTGGGGACCTGCACCGGACACCTCAAACTATACAACGTCTTCTCTGGGGAGGAGGAGTCTAACTACAGCTGTCACACCTCTGCTATCACACAGCTGGAGCCTAGCAGGGTAGGACACACCTGTACTATATCACACCTGGAGCCTAGCAGGGTAGGACACACCTGTACTATATCACACCTGGAGCCTAGCAGGGTAGGACACACCTGTTATCACACCTGGAGCCTAGCAGGGTAGGACACACCTGTTATCACACCTGGAGCCTAGCAGGGTAGGACACACCTGTTATCACACCTGGAGCCTAGCAGGGTAGGACACACCTGTACTATATCACACCTGGAGCCTAGCAGGGTAGGACACACCTGTTATCACACCTGGAGCCTAGCAGGGTAGGACACACCTGTTATCACACCTGGAGCCTAGCAGGGTAGGACACACCTGTACTATGTCACACCTGGAGCCTAGCAGGGTAGGACACACCTGTACTATATCACACCTGGAGCCTAGCAGGGTAGGACACACCTGTACTATATCACACCTGGAGCCTAGCAGGGTAGGACACACCTGTACTATATCACACCTGGAGCCTAGCAGGGTAGGACACACCTGTTATCACACCTGGAGCCTAGCAGGGTAGGACACACCTGTTATCACACCTGGAGCCTAGCAGGGAAGGGACACACCTGTGATATCAGGCAGTGTCCAGATAACTACTTTTATGTGTCTTGGTAATGAAACATAAAAATGTTAAATAATAAAGACTGAAAATATTTACTAGCAACTAAAACCAATATAAACAGGGCTTCAAACATGGCGCCAGAGATCCCCATATCAGGGACTTTAAGCTGTAGGACGGTGAGCCTCTAGTACGGCAACAGGATCTCCATCCGTGCTCCATAGATAAACCTGCTTGCTGTAGCAGCTGCTCCTACCGGATGGTAACCGCAAGGTTGCCGGTTCGATCCCAGGCTCCCACAGAGTTAATGTTGATTGCTCCTGATGTGCTAGTAGGTACCTTGCATGGTTTCCACTGCCATCAGTGTATGAATGTGTGTGTGAATGTGGTGAATGTGATGCACAAGCTATGTAAAGCGCCTTGGATAAAGGCACTATATAAATGCACCATTTACCATTTAATTCAGTATGTGTTTTCTCTGTTTCAGGATGGAACCCTGCTGTTAACTTCAGCCTCCTGGAGTGTTCCTCTATCTGCTCTGTGGAGTATGGACAGTGTCTTTACTCTGAAGTAAGTAATATGGACAGTGTCTTTACTCTGAAGTAAGTAATAAACTGTATGGACAGTGTCTTTACTCTGAAGTAAGTATTAAACTGTATGGACAGTGTCTTTACTCTGAAGTAAGTAATAAACTGTATGGACAGTGTCTTTAATCTGAAGTAAGTATTAAACTGTATGGACAGTGTCTTTACTCTGAAGTAAGTAATAAACTGTATGGACAGTGTCTTTAATCTGAAGTAAGTATTAAACTGTATGGACAGTGTCTTTACTCTGAAGTATTGGGACTGTACGTTATTTACCGGGGGGGGGGGGCTGGTGCGTAGGGGGGGGGGGGCATGATGAAAAAAAAAGAGGTGGGGGGGAAGGCCATGATGAAAAAAATGAGTTGGGGGGGAGGGCCATGGGGAAAAAAGAAGACGGAGCTTTAGAGTATAGACTGAGTTACGTTTACTCATAGAGCTAGCTAATGGCGATTCTTCTACATTGACTTCAACTGCAGTTTGTCCCTATTCAGGCCATTTGAACAGCGCTCAAGCGCTCAGTTTCTGACTCCTCAATGTCGTGACTCCGGGTGGACTGCCGCTTCCGTGTGCGAGGGTCCATCTGCAGCATGGACCCTCCTCCTCCCTCCATGCAGTTAAGCGAGATCCTGTCATGGCGTCCACCGCTTTGTTTACAACACACGTAGGGAAAAGAAAACTTTGCCTTTTTACCAAGGACTGCGTTCGGTTTGATAAATAATGACAGCAGAGCCGTTTTCTAAAGCCCGATACGGGCGGATGCATGGATTATAAAGCAGCACGTCGAGCTGTGGTGAGTAGCCTAAAACGAGTTGTTTGTTTGTCCCCCTTTGCTCCATGAAGTGAACGGTGTCTGTATTGCTCTGTCTATACTCCAGGCTTACATAGCTACTCCACCCAGGCTGCGCTGGGTAGAATCATGCCATCTAGTAGAGTTGCGACATTGGGGGGTCAGAAACCGAACGTGCTGGATAGTATTTTCATTGCCATCGAAGCTGAGAGATCGCACAACGGGGCTATAGTTTTCAAAGAGGCCAGCGCGAATAAATAAAAGCTCTTTTAGACACGTGTAAAACATGACAACTATTGGGAAATCAATGCTGATAGTTACCTGTAAGGGGGGGGGCCATGGGAAAACAACATTGAAGTGGGGGGAGGGCCATGGGGAAAAAATTGAGGTGGGGGGGGGGGGCATGATTTTTTTTTTTACGGGACTTCCAGCGCACCAGCCCCCCCCCCCCGGTAAATAACGTACAGTCCCTAAGTATTAAACTGTATGGACAGTGTCTTTAATCTGAAGTAAGTATTAAACTGTATGGACAGTGCCTTTACTCTGAAGTAAGTATTAAACTGTATGGACAGTGTCTTTAATCTGAAGTAAGTATTAAACTGTATGGACAGTGCCTTTACTCTGAAGTAAGTATTAAACTGTATGGACAGTGTCTTTAATCTGAAGTAAGTATTAAACTGTATGGACAGTGTCTTTACTCTGAAGTAAGTATTAAACTGTATGGACAGTGTCTTTAATCTGAAGTAATAAACTGTATGGACAGTGTCTTTACTCTGAAGTAAGTATTAAACTGTATGGACAGTGTCTTTAATCTGAAGTAAGTATTAAACTGTATGGACAGTGTCTTTAATCTGAAGTAAGTATTAAACTGTATGGACAGTGTCTTTACTCTGAAGTAAGTATTAAACTGTATGGACAGTGTCTTTAATCTGAAGTAAGTAATAAACTGTATGGACAGTGTCTTTAATCTGAAGTAATAAACTGTATGGACAGTGTCTTTACTCTGAAGTAAGTATTAAACTGTACATATGGACAGTGTCTTTACTCTGAAGTAAGTATTAAACTGTATGGACAGTGTCTTTACTCTGAAGTAAGTATTAAACTGTATGGACAGTGTCTTTAATCTGAAGTAAGTAATAAACTGTATGGACAGTGTCTTTACTCTGAAGTAAGTATTAAACTGTATGGACAGTGTCTTTACTCTGAAGTAAGTAATAAACTGTATGGACAGTGTCTTTACTCTGAAGTAAGTATTAAACTGTACATATGGACAGTGTCTTTAATCTGAAGTAAGTATTAAACTGTATGGACAGTGTCTTTAATCTGAAGTATTAAACTGTATGGACAGTGTCTTTACTCTGAAGTAAGTATTAAACTGTACACATGGACAGTGTCTTTACTCTGAAGTAAGTATTAAACTGTATGGACAGTGTCTTTACTCTGAAGTAAGTAATAAACTGTACATATGGACAGTGTCTTTACTCTGAAGTAAGTATTAAACTGTACATATGGACAGTGTCTTTACTCTGAAGTAAGTATTAAACTGTATGGACAGTGTCTTTACTCTGAAGTAAGTAATAAACTGTATGGACAGTGTCTTTACTCTGAAGTAAGTAATAAACTGTATGGACAGTGTCTTTACTCTGAAGTAAGTATTAAACTGTATGGACAGTGTCTTTACTCTGAAGTAATAAACTGCATGGACAGTGCCTTTACTCTGAAGTAAGTATTAAACTGTATGGACAGTGCCTTTACTCTGAAGTAAGTATTAAACTGTATGGACAGTGTCTTTACTCTGAAGTAAGTAATAAACTGTATGGACAGTGTCTTTACTCTGAAGTAAGTATTAAACTGTATGGACAGTGTCTTTAATCTGAAGTAATAAACTGTATGGACAGTGTCTTTACTCTGAAGTAAGTATTAAACTGTATGGACAGTGTCTTTACTCTGAAGTAAGTATTAAACTGTATGGACAGTGTCTTTACTCTGAAGTAAGTAATAAACTGTATGGACAGTGCCTTTACTCTGAAGTAAGTAATAAACTGTATGGACAGTGTCTTTAATCTGAAGTAAGTATTAAACTGTATGGACAGTGTCTTTAATCTGAAGTATTAAACTGTATGGACAGTGTCTTTAATCTGAAGTAAGTATTAAACTGTATGGACAGTGTCTTTACTCTGAAGTAAGTAATAAACTGTATGGACAGTGTCTTTACTCTGAAGTAATAAACTGTATGGACAGTGTCTTTAATCTGAAGTAAGTATTAAACTGTATGGACAGTGTCTTTACTCTGAAGTAAGTAATAAACTGTATGGACAGTGCCTTTACTCTGAAGTAAGTAATAAACTGTATGGACAGTGTCTTTACTCTGAAGTAAGTAATAAACTGTATGGACAGTGTCTTTACTCTGAAGTAAGTAATAAACTGTATGGACAGTGTCTTTACTCTGAAGTAAGTAATAAACTGTATGGACAGTGTCTTTAATCTGAAGTAAGTAATAAACTGTATGGACAGTGTCTTTACTCTGAAGTAATAAACTGTATGGACAGTGTCTTTACTCTGAAGTAAGTAATAAACTGTATGGACAGTGTCTTTACTCCTTTGTTTTGCTGACTTCTCAACTTTTCTCTCTTCCAGACACTCGTTTGCAGACGATCACTGTGTGGAGTTCAGTAAACTGTGTCAGGACAGAGTCATCGGAACTAAAGACCAAGACGCTCATGTAAGACTTCACTTCACCTCACCTCTCTTCTATCCAACCACCAGCATTTTAAAGGACAACTTTAGTTTGTTTTATAACCAAGGTTCATGTTTTAGGTTGTTATTAGAGAAAGTAAAAGATGTGGGTTAATTGTTTTACATTCCTTGTTTTCTTTAGTTTTAGGGATTTTAGCTATGGGAGGGGGCATTCCAACATGGTCATAAATGCACATTATTATCTACTACAGTCCTAAATTATACCCCAGGAAATTATAACTGGCCACGGAAGTTGACAGGATCTACTGAATGTGAAGGAGGAAGCAGCACACCACACTGGACTTTACACAGGATCTACTGAATGTGAAGGAGCAGCACACCACACTGGACTTTACACCACAGGATCTAGTGAATGTGAAGGAGGAGCACACCACACTGGACTTTACACCACAGGATCTAGTGAATGTGAAGGAGGAGCACACCACACTGGACTTTACACAGGATCTACTGAATGTGAAGGAGGAAGCAGCACACCACACTGGACTTTACACCACAGGATCTACTGAATGTGAAGGAGGAAGCAGCACACCACACTGGACTTTACACAGGATCTACTGAATGTGAAGGAGGAGCACACCACACTGGACTTTACACAGGATCTACTGAATGTGAAGGAGGAAGCAGCACACCACACTGGACTTTACACACTCCGTATTGGGAAATGCCTGAGGCTGAATATTAAAACAAACAATAGGGCACGCACATCCAAAAAAACTAACTAAATACCAGGTGCTGGGCCGAAAAACAAACTAGGAAGAAATAAATAAGGTTGGCACACTGGACTGAAGCTCCAAGTTAAAGGTGTTTATTTCACCATAGAGATCATCTCTATGGTGAAATAAACACCTTTAACTTGGAGCTTCAGTCCAGTGTGCCAACCTTATTTATTTCTTCCTGAGGCTGAATATTAGCCTGACCTCAGTCTGAATAATGAAGTGAAACGGAATGCCATTCCATTTTACTGAATATTATCCTGACCTCAGTCTGAATAATGAAGTGAAACGGAATGCCATTCCATTTTACTTCGTTTCACTTCATTTGCGTTTCACTTGAATCACAAACAAAAAATAAGGTAGTATTTTTACGGTGCTGATTCAGGGCTGAGCCAGGCTGGGTCAATATGGCAGTTTGTCACATTCAGTAGATAATTTGTGGCCGGATATAATTTCCTGGGGTTTATTAGGACTGCATTAAGCAGGGAATGTAAAACAATTAACACCAATATTTTCCTGTCTCCAATAACAACATAAACATGAACCTTGGTTGGGAAAAACTAAAGTTTTCCTTCAACCAACAGCTGTTATTTCTCTAATGTCTCATGATCTGTTTCTCTCTAGATCTATAACATCCACACTGTTTTTTACTCTATTTCTCTAGATCTATGACATCCATAATGTTTTTATTCTATTTCTCTCTAGATCTATGACATCCACACTGTTTTACTCTATTTCTCTCTAGATCTATGACATCCACACAGTTTTTTACTCTATTTCTCTAGATCTATAACATCCACACTGTTTTTATTCTATCTCTCTCTAGATCTATGACATCCACACTGTTTTTAATCTATTTCTCTCTAGATCTATGACATCCACACTGTTTTTACTCTATTTCTCTAGATCTATGACATCCACACTGTGTTTTACTCTATTTCTCTAGATCTATGACATCCACACTGTTTTTTACTCTATTTCTCTAGATCTATGACATCCACACTGTTTTTACTCTATTTCTCTAGATCTATGACATCCACACTGTTTTACTCTATTTCTCTCTAGATCTATGACATCCACACTGTTTTACTCTATTTCTCTCTAGATCTATGACATCCACACTGTTTTTACTCTATTTCTCTAGATCTATGACATCCATAATGTTTTTACTCTATCTCTCTCTAGATCTATGACATCCACACTGTTTTACTCTATCTCTCTCTAGATCTATGACATCCACACTGTTTTACTACTCTATTTCTCTAGATCTATGACATCCACACAGGCCAGCAGCTGCTGACCCTCAGTGACCCCGCTCTGGCCAACAACTACAAGAGGAACTGCGCGACCTTTCACCCCATGGACGACCTTGTCCTGAACGACGGTGTGATGTGGGACGTCCGCGCCTCGCGCGCCGTACACAAGTTCGACAAGTTCAACATGAACATCAGTGGAGTGTTCCACCCCAACGGTCTGGAGGTCATCATCAACACAGAGATCGTATCCTTTACAAACCATGAAAAATCATCTCAATATGAGATTTGCAAATCAAATTTTCACCATTTTCTACAAGCTCATAGCGCGCCGCCGAGCGGTGGCGCGCTATGAGCTTGTAGGTCTGATATTTTTCAATAGCTAAACTAATGCCTATAATGCTGACTAATAATGCTAAGTAATGCTAAATATTGACGGCGTGTCCCAGGTTCGATTCCCGAGCCCGTGGATTTTGCCGCGTGTCACTCCCCATCTCTCTCCCCCTTTCCTGTCTAATTACTGTCCTATCAATAAAGGCATAAAAGCCCAAAAACAAATCTTTAAAATAATACTCATTAATGCTAACTACCGGTATTGTAAATAATTCGAAGTGATACTAATGCTAAGTATTTTTAATGATGTTAATCATGCCAAGTAATGATACTAATGCTAAGCAATGCTAACAATACTTATAAAGCTTGGAACACCAAAAAGGGTTAAACCTGAGTGTGTTAGAAAGACCCGAGACTAGCGCTGGCCAAAAACAATCCATATGCCAATAAGTCGTCATTCTTACTGCCATGATATCAATATCCAATCAGCAGGTTCAAAATCGATTTTTTCTTTATATTTATGTAGGTCATATTTATTAATTTGTTCATGTCAGAAAGACTGGCTGACGTTTTCAGGCTCCGTTGACGTGTATGGTTGATTGAACTGTTTGTTATTGTTTGGAAAGGAGAATTCCACCCATTTTCAACGTCTTACTGTTGTGTTGTGACATGATAAAGTTTCCCCTCATTTCGTTTCCTAAAATTGAGGTCTGAAAGAAACCAATAACATTGTGAAACACGACTCGATGACATCATCACGTTGTGTTTGTGTTGAGTTTGTTAATGACTTTTCTTTTATACTGAACATTGTCCAGTGAGTTTGCATCTCAAACTCTCAACTTGAGGGAGAGCATACAGTACATTACAATGTTGTGTAACTAATTCATTCAGTAGCGATTCAATATCTATTATTCACAGGGTTGATAACCCTATGCCTACTAATTAATTTGGCCACCAACGTACATAACATGTACAGTACAGTACATGGTTGTTTAGTCTAAAATAAAACATTAATTTGAGGCGATTACCTTTTTTTTTTTTTTTGCATGATCAGCTAACGCCAGGTCCTACTCACCTAGAAATGACCAGAATGGTCAGGTGTTCAGTCATACGTGCACCAGCGTGGTCTGTATGCCCACCGCTGATCATAATCCAACTATGGTAAAATGGTGCATTTATATAGCGCCTTTATCCAAGGTGCTTTACATAGCTTGTGCATCACATTCACCACATTCACACACACATTCATACACTGATGACAGTGGAAACCATGCAAGGTACCTACTAGCACATCAGGAGCAATTAGGGGTTCAGTGTCTTGCTCAGGGACACATCGACACTAACTCTGCGGGAGCCCGGGATCGAACCGGCAACCTTGTGGTTACCATCCGGTTACTCTACCTCTGAGCCACTGCCGCCCCACAGATCTAGATCGCCGCAGCAATACGGCTTGATTTGACTTATTTATAATAATAAACAGAATTGCAGTGACTGGACTTTCTTCTATGTTTCCCCTGTCCTGCCTCTTACTGACACCTACTGGTCATAGTCATATAGACTGACAGAGGACCTACATGGGATTCTAATCTAGATGCTATTTGAATGGGAATACTTGGGTGACTTGGGCTACAGCCAATGAAATTCAAGCATGGCCTGTTTTTAGTGGCCAGCTGTTAAACGGTATCAGGTGTCCGGATTCTCCTTGACATCAGAACGTTTCAGTGGGATCTGAGGACCTTCCATCTGCTCCACACGGTACCGGCTCTGGACCAGTGTAGAGTGGTCTTCAACAGCAGCGCTACCATCATGTACGGAGGTATGAGGACCACCCCGACTTAGACTGTACACCAGGGGTTTTCAACCAGTGGTCCGGGGACCACCAGTGGTCCCTGAGAGGGTTCCAGGTGGTCCCCAGGCTAAATGATGGAAAGTTGTTTAACCAGATGTAACTCTTGAGAATGTAAAAATGAAACCAAATGGACCCTTGCGGGTCCATTTGGTTTCATTTTTACACTCTCAAGAGTTAAAATATTCATCATCTGAATTAATTAAGAAGTTTACACTGTTTTGTTGGCAAAATACAGCCTGGAATTGTGGACAAAACCAAAAGAATTCTTTAGTTTTAGGTCTTTGGGGTGAAAATGTAATCAAATGGTGGTCCGTGGCTCAAGTGCTGAATAAATGGTGGTCCCTGGAGTCAAAAAGGTTGGAAACCCCTGCTGTACATGGACCCCCCCGAGTTCAACTGTTTGTTTAAACGGTTCTCCATTAACTGATGTCTAAATGTTACTGATTCTCTGTGTTCAGCCATGCTTCATGATTCTCTGTGTGTTCAGCCATGCTTCATGATTCTCTGTGTGTTCAGCCATGCTTCATGATTCTCTGTGTTCAGCCATGCTTCATGATTCTCTGTGTTCAGCCATGCTTCATGATTCTCTGTGTTCAGCCATGCTTCATGATTCTCTGTGTGTTCAGCCATGCTTCATGATTCTCTGTGTGTTCAGCCATGCTTCATGATTCTCTGTGTGTTCAGCCATGCTTCATGATTCTCTGTGTTCAGCCATGCTTCATGATTCTCTGTGTTCAGCCATGCTTCAGGCTGATGAGGAGGATGACTCTCTGGACCAGCAGATGAAGAGTCCATTTGGTTCTTCCTTCAGAACCTTTGATGCCACAGACTATAAACCAATCAGTGAGTTCCTCATGTTCTTCTGAACCCATTTTAGACTGAAGCCAAATCTAAAAAACAAAACAAAAAACATCTACGTTGTACATCCGGATGTTTCCGTGTCATTATGTGAATGTCTGATGACATCTAGTGTCTATAAATGAACCTGTTTGTTCCTGTTGTGTTTCAGCCACTGTGGATGTGAAGAGAAACATCTTTGACCTCTGTACTGATACTAGAGACTGTTACCTGGCTGTTATAGAGGTAATTATTATTAATATTAGAGACTGTTATTATAGAGGTAATTATTATTAATACTAGAGACTGTTACCTGGCTGTTATAGAGGTAATTATTATTATAATGTACTGATACTAGAGACTGTTACCTGGCTGTTATAGAGGTAATTATTATTAATACTAGAGACTGTTACCTGGCTGTTATAGAGGTAATTATTATTAATACTAGAGACTGTTACCTGGCTGTTATAGAGGTAATTATTATTAATACTAGAGACTGTTACCTGGCTGTTATAGAGGTAATTATTATTATAATGTACTGATACTAGAGACTGTTACCTGGCTGTTATAGAGGTAATTATTATTAATACTAGAGACTGTTACCTGGCTGTTATAGAGGTAATTATTAATACTAGAGACTGTTACCTGGCTGTTATAGAGGTAATTATTATTATAATGTACTGATACTAGAGACTGTTACCTGGCTGTTATAGAGGTAATTATTATTATAATGTACTGATACTAGAGACTGTTACCTGGCTGTTATAGAGGTAATTATTATTATAATGTACTGATACTAGAGACTGTTACCTGGCTGTTATAGAGGTAATTATTATTATAATGTACTGATACTAGAGACTGTTACCTGGCTGTTATAGAGGTAATTATTATTATAATGTACTGATACTAGAGACTGTTACCTGGCTGTTATAGAGGTAATTATTATTATAATGTACTGATACTAGAGACTGTTACCTGGCTGTTATAGAGGTAATTATTATTAATACTAGAGACTGTTACCTGGCTGTTATAGAGGTAATTATTATTATAATGTACTGATACTAGAGACTGTTACCTGGCTGTTATAGAGGTAATTATTAATACTAGAGACTGTTACCTGGCTGTTATAGAGGTAATTATTATTAATACTAGAGACTGTTACCTGGCTGTTATAGAGGTAATTATTATTATAATGTACTGATACTAGAGACTGTTACCTGGCTGTTATAGAGGTAATTATTAATACTAGAGACTGTTACCTGGCTGTTATAGAGGTAATTATTATTAATACTAGAGACTGTTACCTGGCTGTTATAGAGGTAATTATTATTAATACTAGAGACTGTTACCTGGCTGTTATAGAGGTAATTATTATTAATACTAGAGACTGTTACCTGACTGTTATAGAGGTTTTATATTTTTATTTATTTAATCTTTTTTTTACTGTCTGATAGCTGACATATAAATCAATCAACAGTAGTGGTCACTGTCTTGCAAATAAAACAAATTTAATATATGCCAAGTACCCTGGTTACAAAAGAATATGTATTGTATTTTTCTACATCTTTGTGTGCGTGTGTGTGTGTGTGCGTGTGTGTGTGTGTGTGTGTAGAACCAGGATGCAGTGAGTCTGGACACTGTGTGTCGTCTGTATGAAGTTGGACGTCAGAAACTGGCAGAGGAAGGAGATGATGATGATCAGGTGACCAACAGATTTAACACCCAATGAGATGAAATGTGGGCGTGGCTTTGGAGAACGGAGTGGAGTTAAACATGCATATTAATTACTCAATCTGTCTGCTGCAGAGAGCTGTCTGCGGAGAGAGCTGTCTGCAGAGAGCTGTCTGCAGACAGCTGTCTGCAGACAGCTCTCTGCAGACAGCTCTCTGCAGACAGCTCTCTCTGCAGACAGCTCTCTCTGCAGAGAGCTGTCTGCAGAGAGCTGTCTGCAGAGAGAGCTGTCTGCAGAGAGCTGTCTGCAGAGAGAGCTGTCTGCAGACAGCTGTCTGCAGAGAGAGCTGTCTGCAGAGAGAGCTGTCTGCAGACAGCTGTCTGCAGAGAGAGCTGTCTGCAGAGAGCTGTCTGCAGAGAGAGCTGTCTGGAGAGAGCTGTCTGCAGAGAGCTGTCTGCAGAGAGCTGTCTGCAGAGAGAGCTGTCTGCAGAGAGCTGTCTGCAGAGAGAGCTGTCTGCAGACAGCTGTCTGCAGAGAGAGCTGTCTGCAGACAGCTGTCTGCCGAGAGAGCTGTCTGCAGACAGACAGCTCTCTGCAGACAGCTGTCTGTCTGCAGAGAGCTGTCTGCAGACAGCTCTCTGTAGACAGCTCTCTGCAGAGAGCTGTATGCCTCGGAAATGCGACAAAAACTTAGAAAGAAATAGGATAATGAAATGTTTCCCATGCTTCAGGAGGATGACAGAGATAATGAAATGTTTCCCATGCTTCAGGAGGATGACAGAGATAATGAAATGTTTCCCATCCTTCAGGAGGATGACAGAGATAATGAAATGTTTCCCATGCTTCAGGAGGATGACAGGATAATGAAATGTTTCCCATCCTTCAGGAGGATGATCAGGACGATGAAGACTCGTCTGATTCTGACGACGATGATGATGACGATGATGAAGATGACCTGGACACTGACCCTCTGGTCATGAACCTTGACCCTGATCACCAGGAGGACCCCAACGCTGAGAGGCCAGGGACCCCCACGGCCGAGGAGGTGAGGGGAAGGGTTTTATTCATAATAATAACAGCTTGGATTTACTATCTAGCCCTTTTCTAGATACCCAAAGCACTTTACAAAAAGTCTCCCATCATCTCCCATCATGCACCTGGTTCTCTGCAGGTCGCTCGCCTGCTGGCCGATAATAGCGACGATGATGATGATGAAGATGATGATGACAGAGGAGACGATTCTGATGAAGAGTTCAACCTCAGTGACTGTAAGTAACACAATGTAACAGTGTAACACTGTAACAGTAAAGGGGCTTACAGACGGCGAGGAATAAATCGCCCATTCTGATTCATTCTCAATGGGGCCGGCGTTTTTTGAGCTAAAAAGCTCAAAGAGAGAGAGCGTTTTCCGCCCGGCGTCACTGATTTTTGTTGCGCGCGCGTGCTCGTTTCGTGCACGCGAGTTTTAAAAAGTTCAATTCCAGTGAACTTTTTGTAAAACGCTGGTCGATTTATAGCAAACAAACAACATAATGAGGAGTGAGGACCCTCTACCAGTAGACCTGCACAGTGCCGTTTCTGTTCCAGGAAGGAGTGGATTCCCTAATCATTTGGCGCAGCCGAGCCAGGGCCGGATATAGCCAGCCCTACTAGGGTGGGCTGGAAGAATGGCAGGGTGGGCAACTCTAAAGTTTTTCATAAGGAGCAGTGCTTTTGAACATTTTTCATACCAGGGCTCACTATTTATTCGGCTTTTGAGTCACGGAACACCATTTGAGGATATTTTAGCCCCACAGACCCCAAAGCTAAACCCCTGCCCACCCATGCCACCTCTAGATCCGGCCCTGTGCCGAGCCATGACGTGAGTTGTGGCAATTCTGCTCTAACGTTCTAATGTTTACAACGCACTTTTGCCCGACGTGTTGTGAGTTTGTCACGGCCACGCTATATGACAAAGTGAAGCATGTTGATGTTGGTTACATGCTTTTAGCCTGCAGAGTTTATTATACAACATATTTAAACCGTGCTGGATGCTGCCCATCTTATTTTAGCCTACACACCTTGGAATAATTATAGTCTACGTTCAAATATCAACCTCTAGCCATCATTATAGGTGAGTCATTAATTAATTGTAAATGAATTGTAAATTCAGCGTGATCATGATCAGTAGCCTGCTTGACCGTTTACAAGGATGTAACGCTACTGGGAAGTTGGTAACCTGTTGGCTGCTGAGCCACGCATCCCCCCCCCCTCCCCTCCCCTCCCCTCCCCTCCCGGCATAAAACGCTCAGCGTTTATCGACGGCGCGATTTTCTTTATGTCGGCAAAGAAACTCGCCCGACGATAACGCCGGCGTTTATCGTTTCCGTCTGGAAGCCCCTTAACACTGTTACACTGTAACAGCCTCCTCAGGCAGCAGCAGCTCCAGTGTATTGTGTTATTTATTGTATTGTGTTATTATATTATTACAGCAGTGTCGTCAGGCAGCAGCAGCTCCAGTGTGTATTGTGTTATTTATTATATTGTGTTATTTATTGTATTGTGTTCTTATATTACAGCAGTCTCCTCAGGCAGCAGCAGTTCCAGTGTATTGTGTTATTGTACATTAAAGTATTGTATTGTGTTCTTATATTCCAGCAGTCTCCTCAGGCAGCAGCAGCTCCAGTGTATTGTGTTATTTATTGTATTGTGTTATTATATTACAGCAGTCTCCTCAGGCAGCAGCAGTTCCAGTGACACAGACATGGAGGCTCTGCTTCGCTCTCTGGTTGGATGAACAACAACTCACCACTGACCAATCACAGACATGGAGGCTCTGCTTCGCTCTCTGGTTGGATGAACAACAACTCACCACTGACCAATCACAGACATGGAGGCTCTGCTTCGCTCTCTGGTTGGATGAACAACAACTCACCACTGACCAATCAGCTGTCCAGATGGAGCCTAACCAATAGAAATGATTTATTTTGACTTTTTGTCTTTTTCTTTTACATTTTGCGTTTTCCGTTATTTTTTTCCCCTTTTAGTTTCTTTCCTTTTTTATGATAATATATTATGTACAGTATGTATAAAATAAATGTTTTAACTGGACAGGTTTTTGTGTAAGATAGATTTTTTTTTTGTTTATCTTCTCCAAAAACACTGACCTGAATTTGAATTATGAATGAATGAGACATTTTGTAATATTGTACAGAATAGACAGACAGACAGACAGACAATCTGAAACGTAGGTTTGGTTCCAAACACATCTTGCATTGACACCGTTTTTTCTCCGTTTACACCTGGTTCAACCTGATCCAGTGTGAGTTCAGTTCACACACGTTTTAACTATGCAGGTAAGAATGTGCTAAATAAGCTTAGTTGACTTATTTCCTATCATTTACTCAGTTGTTTGTTGTTTTTTTGTCGCTTTCCTGGTCCAATATTGAATTATATGTGAGACTATTGGAAACTCTTTAATCTTTAATATCTAAAACAACTCCCACAGTGTAATCCAGGAACTATCACTACTGTCCAGGGAATGTTTCGCAGTAAATGTATAAAATTAAAAAGTATAATTTACTTAAATTCATAAATTGTTGGAAGATCACATCTGACATGTGATGGACAAAGAATTTTGCTGTGGGTTCCCTTTCTCACTTTTTTACCAAATGGACACACCCCATGGACTCCAGAGTTCGTGAGCGGAGCGGAGCGGCCGAGAATTCCGCTCATCGCTCTCGACGTATTTGGTCCCGCTCGCAATCCGCTCCCGTGGACCCCCTCCCAGACCGCTCTCGCTCCGCTCCGCGCTCTTATTCATTTGGGCAGCTCCGCGCTCCGCTCAGCCCGGCCCGCTCAGGAGCAAAATTTGACGGCTGGAAAAAAAAAAGGCTGCTGCTTTTTCTTTGTCGGGTATTAGGCTGCTTTCGGGCATTAGGCTACTATCAATGTCTGTGCTGTGCGCGTCTGTGCTGCGTCCTCCTATACTCCTCCTCCTTCCCCCACAGTCTGTCTCAAACAAACGGCTATGATTGCTTATTTGCTTATTTTTTGGAACCACGGCACATCACAAACACCTAAAGTTCACCACCGACGTTGTGAACATGTCACTGCTTTCTTGTCAAATCGCGACCTCCAAAGCTTTAGTCTTTGAAGCGGGCGTGCGCTCAAACTTTTCTCTCTCTCTCTCTCTCTTCGCCGGCTTTTGTCAGACCCGGATATAAGGTTTCACAATTCGGGGGGGGCAGGCGAAGACCTTATATGAGAACAGAGTTACATTTAGGGCGTTTAGGGGGGCATTCCCCCCCTGCGCGCAGCCTTTTATCCGGCTCTGTAAATGCGCCGAAAAAAAGAAAAAAGGAAAGCAAGAACGAAGGCGACCTCGGACATTCTTTCCCTCCGCGTTATGGATTATATCTTTGATAAAACACTGCAAAAGGTAGGCTACACAGTGACAGTAGCCTAAGTTGACATTGATTCTCTCAGAACACATGCACACGGCTGCGTTGTGAGCCGTATGGCAACATTTTGCGTTGGGTCCCGTGGGCGCCGCGGGCTAAAAAATAAAATAAAAAAATCGACATTTTGACACTGGGCCGCGATTCGTCGACATTCCAAATATGTGTCGATTACATCCATTTGCCCCCCTCACAGCATAAACATTTAAGACAGGAGTTAAATGTGCAGTTACACTACTGTCTATATTAACCCAGACAGGTGCGGCGAATAATCTTAGCCTATGCCGCGCTATTTCGTTTCCAAAATGCCATACGGATAATAGGTTATTGATGATGTTACACTGTGGGGGAATTGGACATCATTGGGGGGTCGCTGCGCTCAAATTGCCGTTATGATGTGCAGTGCTTCAAAATAAATAGCGAGGTGACGCATCTAAGGCAAGATAGACAGCAAGACAGTCAGCTTACTTTTTCTTTTTTCCAATTTCCATCATGATCATCATCTCCTCCTTCCTCCCGCACCTCGGAGAGGATTTTAAATGTCTTGATCGTGTTGCTGGCACTGTAGGCCTATAGTCGCCATCTGAACCACAACCACACGTTTATGCTGTGCTACTGAACACGTGTGCCGTTGTCTGGACTGAACGGCTTGGAGCGGGCTGGAGCGGAGGATAATTCTCGCTCCAGAGCGCGCTCCGACCCATTTGAAAACGCGCTCAGCGCTCACTTAAAAATCCACCCGCTCCACTCCCCGCTCCGCTCGCGCTCCGCTCCGCTCACGATCTCTGATGGACTCCCATCCCATGTACTGTACATTAGTGTTGAAGTTCTGGAGACATTGGGCTGCATTTTCGTTACTATCTAAGCCCTTTATCCTAAACCCCTTCATTTCATTTCATTTCTTTTTTTTTTTTTTTTTACTATTTTGAAAAACTTTTGGGAATAGTTTGACGTGACAATCTGACACATTGTGAGCTTGTAGTCTGGCCATTTAAACTCTTGAAAAATGTTCTTTTTTAATAGTTTAAAAAGGCAAAAGATGAGGGGTTTAGCGGTGACGAAAATGGAGCCAATATTCTCATCTAGAGACCATTTTAAGACAAATTTTCATTAGTCTGCCCCCCCCAAACACAATGGCATGCAAAACAACCCAAGATATTTCAAATTAAAGTGCTTCTATTTAAAATGATGTGAAACACTACTACTGCTACTAACTAACTACAGCTGTGTCACCACTAAACCAGCAGCATTTCATCATTGAAAACAGAAAACTCTCTGAGTCAGACCTTTAGCTTTATGCATGCTGCGTGTCTGTTGCAACTTCAACAACAACTGATGTTATTATTGATGCTTTACTTGACTAATAAAAGTCCTGTAACCGAAAATGGTATGGGTGCCCCCATACCATTTTCTCCTGCCCCCCCCCCAATTGGGAAATGTTACATCCGCCCCTGATCACTAGCAGTCCACAACCACAGAGAGAATTTAGACATGGATGGAGCACAAAAAATAATGTCTTGTTCTTGGTCTCTTGTTTTTAATTTTAGGAGAGACAAACTGGCAGTATGTTGGTCAAAATAACAATTCTTCTACATTTTCTAATTGTGTAGATTCTTCAAAATTAAGTAATTCAGATGTTTGAATATAATTTAACTCTTGAGAGCGTAAACTGAAACCAAATGGACCCGTGAGGGTCATTCACTACCAGCTTTTTGGTGTCAAGAACCGCTTTAATTCATATGTATTGTATAGGCAGCCAACCAGCCACGGAAAGACAGATTTGTGTTAAAATGTTTACGTTGAACAGACTATCTAGATTGTGGATTGTAGATGTGTGTTGCTTTATGTTGTGGACCCCCTACAGGGAGAGAAGAGAGGTGGTCCGTGCTGTGATGTTGTTTATGCCCCCACCTCCAACCTCTGCAAGCAATTCATTTTGAGTTTTATCAATTTATTATTTTTTCATTCTGTGAATTTAATTTATTTTTGCATTTATTATTATTATTATTTCCCGGATTGTTTTTCCTGACTGGGTGAACAAACGTGTCAACACATGAATCATCAAACACTGGTACACTGGTTTTAAGTTTTATAAACCTGGTACCATGGAACCTTGTGTTCCTTCTCTACATGTTTACTGCATTTTAGCAGACTGTTTCACCATCCTAAGGGCCCTGTTACACCTAGCAATGTTTTCATCAATATCAACAAGCAACGTCAATTGCCTCTGGATGGCCAACACGCCAACAACAACCACACCAACCACCAACAACATAACAGCTCATATGTATCATTATCATCATGAAGATCAATTACACTAAAAAGCAGCGATTCCCAACCTGTGGTTGCTGTGAGGGAACTGAAAGTTAATTCATGAAAGAAAAACATTCGTTTTAGCCAATCACAGCACAGCAGTCTTCATCATCATAATGAGCCAATAGAGTGTAGGTGAGGTGGAGTTAGATTCTGTTTACAAACAGTTTGTACACATTGCCTCTATTATCTTTAAAAAGGAGCTACAGTATACACAGTATACTCACACCTCAACATGTCAACCAGATTCTGATCCTCCTAAACAGATTGGGAATCGAACCGCTGCACCAAAGCACTGATACTTCACTGCCTGACGGAAGTTTGGTTTAGTCTTTTTTTACCGGATGCAAATGCAGTTTCAATCAGCACAGCAGTAATTCTGAAACGGGAGAACAATAATTACCTTAAGGCTGTTACAACTATTGAATGTATGATGTTTGTCATGCCGTTGGTTATGCCATGTGACCTACGGTAGAAATGTTTATACCATGTGACCTACGGTAGAAATGTTTATGCCATGTGACCTACGGTAGAAATGTTTATGCCATGTGACCTACGGTAGAAATGTTTATGCCATGTGACCTACGGTAGAAATGTTTATGCCATGTGACCTACGGTAGAAATGTTATGCCATGTGACCTACGGTAGAAATGTTTATGCCATGTGACCTACGGTAGAAATGTTTATACCATGTGACCTACGGTAGAAATGTTTATGCCATGTGACCTACGGTAGAAATGTTTATGCCATGTGACCTACGGTAGAAATGTAAGACGTTTGACTGGACAGTGGAAATGTCAGCCATGGTTCTGTCTGTTGACCAAATCTCAGGTCATGTACATAAATATCACTATAATAAAAATGCCTCAGGTTCCCATTCATGGAAAAATACCTTGTTGTACAATTGTTTAACGTTGAATTGTCATAAAAATGCAAGGAGAGTTGGAGTGATTTCATGTGATGTCAGTGTTCTTCTGAGCTACGGAATAAACAGATTTATGATAGATTGTGTTGTCTAATGCTGTGCATATTGCATACAAATTGTATTTTATAAATTATTTGTGGAGATAACTGGCAAAACGTTGGTCAAAATAACAATTCTTCTACATTTTCTAATTATGTAGATTATTGAATATTAAGCAAGTCTGATGTTTAAATATAATATAACTATAACTCTTGTGGGCGTAAAATGAAACCAAATGGACCCTTAGTAAAATGAAACCAAATGCATTTGGTTTCATTTTACGCTCTCAAGAGTTACAGATCTATATAATGGTCCATTTGTTACCAACTGTCGATCATTTAGCCTGGGGGACCACCTGGAATACTCTCAGGCAGGGGTCGGCAACCGAAGATTTTCGACCCAAAATTAATTTCAAAATCTGTCTGGATCATTAACATGGTGAAACACAACCTTTCTTCAGAAATGGAGTTTCTAAAGTTTTACAGAACTCCATTTCTAGTCCACACAACATCTCTAAGGTATATTAATGACATAGTAAACTGAGTAAACCGTGGTGGTTCAGATTGAAAGCTCCACCTCTGATAACTGCTGGGCTTTTTTGACATGGCCAAGTGCTACTTTAACTGGCAACTGTCAGACAGCACAACGCGTTTTGGGTGACTGAAATGTTTATATTATGTTGGCGGATCACCCCAATGTGTGTATGTAATAATGCTACAGCCACTGAGCCACTAGGGCTGTGTTCTAGAGCCCAGTGTGTATGTAATAATGCTACAGCCAGGGAGCCACTAGGGCTGTGTTCTAGAGTCCAGTGTGTATGTAATAATGCTACAGGCACTGAGCCACTAGGGCTGTGTTCTAGAGCCCAGTGTGTATGTAATAATGCTACAGCCACTGAGCCACTAGGGCTGTGTTCTAGAGCCCAGTGTGTATGTAATAATGCTACAGCCACTGAGCCACTAGGGCTGTGTTCTAGAGCCCAGTGTGTATGTAATAATGCTACAGCCACTGAGCCACTAGGGCTGTGTTCTAGAGCCCAGTGTGTATGTAATAATGCTACAGGCACTGAGCCACTAGGGCTGTGTTCTAGAGCCCAGTGTGTATGTAATAATGCTACAGGCACTGAGCCACTAGGGCTGTGTTCTAGAGCCCAGTGTGTATGTAATAATGCTACAGCCACTGAGCCACTAGGGCTGTGTTCTAGAGCCCAGTGTGTATGTAATAATGCTACATCCAGGGAGCCACTAGGGCTGTGTTCTAGAGCCCAGTGTGTATGTAATAATGCTACAGCCACTGAGCCACTAGGGCTGTGTTCTAGAGCCCAGTGTGTATGTAATAATGCTACAGCCAGGGAGCCACTAGGGCTGTGTTCTAGAGCCCAGTGTGTATGTAATAATGCTACAGGGAGCCACTAGGGCTGTGTTCTAGAGCCCAGTGTGTATGTAATAATGCTACAGCCAGGGAGCCACTAGGGCTGTGTTCTAGAGCCCAGTGTGTATGTAATAATGCTACAGGGAGCCACTAGGGCTGTGTTCTAGAGCCCAGTGTGTATGTAATAATGCTACAGCCACTGAGCCACTAGGGCTGTGTTCTAGAGCCCAGTGTGTATGTAATAATGCTACAGCCACTGAGCCACTAGGGCTGTGTTCTAGAGCCCAGTGTGTATGTAATAATGCTACAGCCACTGAGCCACTAGGGCTGTGTTCTAGAGCCCAGTGTGTATGTAATAATGCTACAGCCAGGGAGCCACTAGGGCTGTGTTCTAGAGCCCAGTGTGTATATAATAATGCTACAGGCACTGAGCCACTAGGGCTGTGTTCTAGAGCCCAGTGTGTATATAATAATGCTACAGGCACTGAGCCACTAGGGCTGTGTTCTAGAGCCCAGTGTGTATGTAATAATGCTACAGCCACTGAGCCACTAGGGCTGTGTTCTAGAGCCCAGTGTGTATGTAATAATGCTACATCCAGGGAGCCACTAGGGCTGTGTTCTAGAGCCCAGTGTGTATGTAATAATGCTACAGCCACTGAGCCACTAGGGCTGTGTTCTAGAGCCCAGTGTGTATGTAATAATGCTACATACAGGGAGCCACTAGGGCTGTGTTCTAGAGCCCAGTGTGTATGTAATAATGCTACATCCAGGGAGCCACTAGGGCTGTGTTCTAGAGCCCAGTGTGTATGTAATAATGCTACAGCCAGGGAGCCACTAGGGCTGTGTTCTAGAGCCCAGTGTGTATGTAATAATGCTACAGCCACTGAGCCACTAGGGCTGTGTTCTAGAGCCCAGTGTGTATGTAATAATGCTACAGCCACTGAGCCACTAGGGCTGTGTTCTAGAGCCCAGTGTGTATGTAATAATGCTACATACAGGGAGCCACTAGGGCTGTGTTCTAGAGCCCAGTGTGTATGTAATAATGCTACAGGGAGCCACTAGGGCTGTGTTCTAGAGCCCAGTGTGTATGTAATAATGCTACAGCCACTGAGCCACTAGGGCTGTGTTCTAGAGCCCAGTGTGTATGTAATAATGCTACAGCCACTGAGCCACTAGGGCTGTGTTCTAGAGCCCAGTGTGTATGTAATAATGCTACAGCCACTGAGCCACTAGGGCTGTGTTCTAGAGCCCAGTGTGTATGTAATAATGCTACAGCCAGGGAGCCACTAGGGCTGTGTTCTAGAGCCCAGTGTGTAAATAATAATGCTACAGGCACTGAGCCACTAGGGCTGTGTTCTAGAGCCCAGTGTGTATATAATAATGCTACAGGCACTGAGCCACTAGGGCTGTGTTCTAGAGCCCAGTGTGTATGTAATAATGCTACAGCCACTGAGCCACTAGGGCTGTGTTCTAGAGCCCAGTGTGTATGTAATAATGCTACATCCAGGGAGCCACTAGGGCTGTGTTCTAGAGCCCAGTGTGTATGTAATAATGCTACAGCCACTGAGCCACTAGGGCTGTGTTCTAGAGCCCAGTGTGTATGTAATAATGCTACATACAGGGAGCCACTAGGGCTGTGTTCTAGAGCCCAGTGTGTATGTAATAATGCTACATCCAGGGAGCCACTAGGGCTGTGTTCTAGAGCCCAGTGTGTATGTAATAATGCTACAGCCAGGGAGCCACTAGGGCTGTGTTCTAGAGCCCAGTGTGTATGTAATAATGCTACAGGCACTGAGCCACTAGGGCTGTGTTCTAGAGCCCAGTGTGTATATAATAATGCTACAGGCACTGAGCCACTAGGGCTGTGTTCTAGAGCCCAGTGTGTATGTAATAATGCTACAGCCACTGAGCCACTAGGGCTGTGTTCTAGAGCCCAGTGTGTATGTAATAATGCTACAGCCAGGGAGCCACTAGGGCTGTGTTCTAGAGCCCAGTGTGTATGTAATAATGCTACAGGGAGCCACTAGGGCTGTGTTCTAGAGCCCAGTGTGTATGTAATAATGCTACAGGCACTGAGCCACTAGGGCTGTGTTCTAGAGCCCAGTGTGTATATAATAATGCTACAGGCACTGAGCCACTAGGGCTGTGTTCTAGAGCCCAGTGTGTATGTAATAATGCTACAGGCACTGAGCCACTAGGGCTGTGTTCTAGAGCCCAGTGTGTATGTAATAATGCTACAGGGAGCCACTAGGGCTGTGTTCTAGAGCCCAGTGTGTATGTAATAATGCTACAGCCACTGAGCCACTAGGGCTGTGTTCTAGAGCCCAGTGTGTATGTAATAATGCTACAGCCACTGAGCCACTAGGGCTGTGTTCTAGAGCCCAGTGTGTATGTAATAATGCTACAGCCACTGAGCCACTAGGCTGTGTTCTAGAGCCCAGTGTGTATGTAATAATGCTACATCCAGGGAGCCACTAGGGCTGTGTTCTAGAGCCCAGTGTGTATGTAATAATGCTACAGCCACTGAGCCACTAGGGCTGTGTTCTAGAGCCCAGTGTGTATGTAATAATGCTACAGCCAGGGAACCACTAGGGCTGTGTTCTAGAGCCCAGTGTGTATGTAATAATGCTACAGGGAGCCACTAGGGCTGTGTTCTAGAGCCCAGTGTGTATGTAATAATGCTACAGCCAGGGAACCACTAGGGCTGTGTTCTAGAGCCCAGTGTGTATGTAATAATGCTACAGGGAGCCACTAGGGCTGTGTTCTAGAGCCCAGTGTGTATGTAATAATGCTACAGCCACTGAGCCACTAGGGCTGTGTTCTAGAGCCCAGTGTGTATGTAATAATGCTACAGCCACTGAGCCACTAGGGCTGTGTTCTAGAGCCCAGTGTGTATGTAATAATGCTACAGCCACTGAGCCACTAGGGCTGTGTTCTAGAGCCCAGTGTGTATGTAATAATGCTACAGCCAGGGAGCCACTAGGGCTGTGTTCTAGAGCCCAGTGTGTATATAATAATGCTACAGGCACTGAGCCACTAGGGCTGTGTTCTAGAGCCCAGTGTGTATATAATAATGCTACAGGCACTGAGCCACTAGGGCTGTGTTCTAGAGCCCAGTGTGTATGTAATAATGCTACAGCCACTGAGCCACTAGGGCTGTGTTCTAGAGCCCAGTGTGTATGTAATAATGCTACATCCAGGAAGCCACTAGGGCTGTGTTCTAGAGCCCAGTGTGTATGTAATAATGCTACAGCCACTGAGCCACTAGGGCTGTGTTCTAGAGCCCAGTGTGTATGTAATAATGCTACATACAGGGAGCCACTAGGGCTGTGTTCTAGAGCCCAGTGTGTATGTAATAATGCTACATCCAGGGAGCCACTAGGGCTGTGTTCTAGAGCCCAGTGTGTATGTAATAATGCTACAGCCAGGGAGCCACTAGGGCTGTGTTCTAGAGCCCAGTGTGTATGTAATAATGCTACAGCCACTGAGCCACTAGGGCTGTGTTCTAGAGCCCAGTGTGTATATAATAATGCTACAGGCACTGAGCCACTAGGGCTGTGTTCTAGAGCCCAGTGTGTATGTAATAATGCTACAGCCACTGAGCCACTAGGGCTGTGTTCTAGAGCCCAGTGTGTATGTAATAATGCTACAGCCAGGGAGCCACTAGGGCTGTGTTCTAGAGCCCAGTGTGTATGTAATAATGCTACAGGGAGCCACTAGGGCTGTGTTCTAGAGCCCAGTGTGTATGTAATAATGCTACAGGGAGCCACTAGGGCTGTGTTCTAGAGCCCAGTGTGTATGTAATAATGCTACAGCCACTGAGCCACTAGGGCTGTGTTCTAGAGCCCAGTGTGTATATAATAATGCTACAGGCACTGAGCCACTAGGGCTGTGTTCTAGAGCCCAGTGTGTATGTAATAATGCTACAGGCACTGAGCCACTAGGGCTGTGTTCTAGAGCCCAGTGTGTATGTAATAATGCTACAGCCACTGAGCCACTAGGGCTGTGTTCTAGAGCCCAGTGTGTATGTAATAATGCTACAGCCACTGAGCCACTAGGGCTGTGTTCTAGAGCCCAGTGTGTATATAATAATGCTACAGCCACTGAGCCACTAGGGCTGTGTTCTAGAGCCCAGTGTGTATGTAATAATGCTACAGCCACTGAGCCACTAGGGCTGTGTTCTAGAGCCCAGTGTGTATATAATAATGCTACAGCCACTGAGCCACTAGGGCTGTGTTCTAGAGCCCAGTGTGTATATAATAATGCTACAGCCAGGGAGCCACTAGGGCTGTGTTCTAGAGCCCAGTGTGTATGTAATAATGCTACAGGGAGCCACTAGGGCTGTGTTCTAGAGCCCCAGTGTGTATGTAATAATGCTACAGGGAGCCACTAGGGCTGTGTTCTAGAGCCCAGTGTGTATATAATAATGCTACAGGCACTGAGCCACTAGGGCTGTGTTCTAGAGCCCAGTGTGTATATAATAATGCTACAGGCACTGAGCCACTAGGGCTGTGTTCTAGAGCCCAGTGTGTATATAATAATGCTACAGGCACTGAGCCACTAGGGCTGTGTTCTAGAGCCCAGTGTGTATGTAATAATGCTACAGGGAGCCACTAGGGCTGTGTTCTAGAGCCCAGTGTGTATGTAATAATGCTACAGCCACTGAGCCACTAGGGCTGTGTTCTAGAGCCCAGTGTGTATGTAATAATGCTACAGCCAGGGAGCCACTAGGGCTGTGTTCTAGAGCCCAGTGTGTATGTAATAATGCTACAGGGAGCCACTAGGGCTGTGTTCTAGAGCCCAGTGTGTATGTAATAATGCTACAGCCACTGAGCCACTAGGGCTGTGTTCTAGAGCCCAGTGTGTATGTAATAATGCTACAGCCACTGAGCCACTAGGGTTGTGTTCTAGAGCCCAGTGTGTATGTAATAATGCTACAGCCACTGAGCCACTAGGGCTGTGTTCTAGAGCCCAGTGTGTATATAATAATGCTACAGGGAGCCACTAGGGCTGTGTTCTAGAGCCCAGTGTGTATGTAATAATGCTACAGGGAGCCACTAGGGCTGTGTTCTAGAGCCCAGTGTGTATGTAATAATGCTACAGCCACTGAGCCACTAGGGCTGTGTTCTAGAGCCCAGTGTGTATATAATAATGCTACAGGCACTGAGCCACTAGGGCTGTGTTCTAGAGCCCAGTGTGTATATAATAATGCTACAGGCACTGAGCCACTAGGGCTGTGTTCTAGAGCCCAGTGTGTATGTAATAATGCTACAGGGAGCCACTAGGGCTGTGTTCTAGAGCCCAGTGTGTATGTAATAATGCTACAGCCACTGAGCCACTAGGCTGTGTTCTAGAGCCCAGTGTGTATGTAATAATGCTACATCCAGGGAGCCACTAGGGCTGTGTTCTAGAGCCCAGTGTGTATATAATAATGCTACAGGCACTGAGCCACTAGGGCTGTGTTCTAGAGCCCAGTGTGTATATAATAATGCTACAGGCACTGAGCCACTAGGGCTGTGTTCTAGAGCCCAGTGTGTATATAATAATGCTACAGGCACTGAGCCACTAGGGCTGTGTTCTAGAGCCCAGTGTGTATGTAATAATGCTACAGGCACTGAGCCACTAGGGCTGTGTTCTAGAGCCCAGTGTGTATGTAATAATGCTACAGCCACTGAGCCACTAGGGCTGTGTTCTAGAGCCCAGTGTGTATGTAATAATGCTACAGCCACTGAGCCACTAGGGCTGTGTTCTAGAGCCCAGTGTGTATGTAATAATGCTACATCCAGGGAGCCACTAGGGCTGTGTTCTAGAGCCCAGTGTGTATGTAATAATGCTACAGGGAGCCACTAGGGCTGTGTTCTAGAGCCCAGTGTGTATGTAATAATGCTACAGGGAGCCACTAGGGCTGTGTTCTAGAGCCCAGTGTGTATGTAATAATGCTACAGCCACTGAGCCACTAGGGCTGTGTTCTAGAGCCCAGTGTGTATGTAATAATGCTACATCCAGGGAGCCACTAGGGCTGTGTTCTAGAGCCCAGTGTGTATGTAATAATGCTACAGGGAGCCACTAGGGCTGTGTTCTAGAGCCCAGTGTGTATGTAATAATGCTACAGGCACTGAGCCACTAGGGCTGTGTTCTAGAGCCCAGTGTGTATGTAATAATGCTACAGGGAGCCACTAGGGCTGTGTTCTAGAGCCCAGTGTGTATGTAATAATGCTACAGGGAGCCACTAGGGCTGTGTTCTAGAGCCCAGTGTGTATGTAATAATGCTACATCCAGGGAGCCACTAGGGCTGTGTTCTAGAGCCCAGTGTGTATGTAATAATGCTACAGCCACTGAGCCACTAGGGCTGTGTTCTAGAGCCCAGTGTGTATGTAATAATGCTACATCCAGGGAGCCACTAGGGCTGTGTTCTAGAGCCCCAGTGTGTATGTAATAATGCTACATCCAGGGAGCCACTAGGGCTGTGTTCTAGAGCCCAGTGTGTATGTAATAATGCTACAGCCACTGAGCCACTAGGGCTGTGTTCTAGAGCCCAGTGTGTATGTAATAATGCTACATCCAGGGAGCCACTAGGGCTGTGTTCTAGAGCCCAGTGTGTATGTAATAATGCTACATCCAGGGAGCCACTAGGGCTGTGTTCTGGAGCCGCAGGTTGCTGACCCCTGTTCTCAGGGACCACAGGTGGTCCCTGGACCACTGGTTTAAAACCACTGATTTAGAAGGTGGTTTTAGAATCAACTAAACTAGAGTAACTTATTTGTAGGATCAAGTGGATTTGTTGTCTTACATCTAGTGTGACCGGATGTCCCTCTTCGTTTGGGACAGTCCCTCATTTCTCAAGACTTTTTAAAAGTCCCACAAATTGAGCCTCTCCCCTGTCCCACATTGTGACTGACAGGCACCAGGGTTGAAAATGACCTTAATTATAAGCACTTTAATTTGAAATATATTTGAAATTTAGGTTGTTTGCATGCCATCATATTTGGTGGGGCAGACTGGGGCATTTAGTGGGGCAGACTGGGGCATTTAGTGGGGCAGACTGACTGGGGCATTTAGTGGGGCAGACTGACTGGGGCATTTAGTGGGGCAGACTGACTGGGGCATTTAGTGGGGCAGACTGGGGCATCTTGACTTGATATAAATAGATATTCCAAAAATAATCTAGAATGTCAATTCAAATAGAGCAAAAACAGTGGATTTTAAAAACATATCTATAGCAGGAAAAGGGACAAGAGAAAGCTAACTTATTTTTCACACATCACATCAAACCACTACAGGATAATCTGCAGCAGCACTTCATGGAGGAGGAGGTTTGACCTGAGTGATTGGAGAGGAATAGATTACCTCTGGGATTACAAGTACAGTCTGACCCAGAGGGATGTAAAACACATGCATGAGTATCAGTAAAGTATTAAAATATGATAAATAAGTTTAGAGCTACTAAAATCTCCACATTAGAATAAAGACAACCTGCAGCAATGCAAACTGTGGGAGGGGAGGGGAGGGGAGGGGAGGGGAGGGGAGGGAGACCTCACGGTGAAATGTAGAACAGGGAGCATCTATGACAAAAAAAAAATCAAGAACAGTATATATACACTATGATGTTATAGGGATCATGTGAGGTCAGGTGGCAAAATATGGAATAATAATAACATATACTCTTATCAGCCTGTCAATGCAATTTACTGTTTTTATATAGAAATACATTTCAGGATATGCATAATTATAAGGTTGCTCCACAATATTTTCTGTTTCTGATTTGGCCCCTTGTGTTAAATAGGACCTCCACTTGGCGGCGCTCAAGTATTGTTCCTTACATTATTACTACAGCAGTGGAAGAAGTATTGACGTGAACTCTGTCAGAGTTGCGACATTGAGGGGTCAGAAACTGAGGCGCTCGAGCTGCTGTTCATGCAACCCGAATAGGGACAAACTGGAGTTGTATTTCATGAGTGGTGGCGCAAATAGGATAGCAAAGGATAGGTAAATATTGTTGTACACTAGTAACGGTAATGTTATTGCACAATAATGTTTACGTTACTATTACGTAAAATCTATCTAAACGTGCCTACTTCAGGTCCAGGACTTGTCCCTGTTTGTTGTCCCCATTCTCAATAGAAGGCTATTTAGAAGAGCCGCCATTGGACTGGCTCCATGAAGTGAACGGAGTTGTCGTAACTCTGTGTATACTGTATGTCTCTGGTGTGTTGAGTTGACTCTGCAGCAGCAGCTGACAGAACAGATCATACCGAGCAGCAGCATCATGGCGGCCGCCTTGAGAGGGAGCTTAGCAACACTGGTCAAGGTGAGGACAAGTCACACTACAGTACACTTAGATCAGCTAACATAGATCTGGTTCAGAACCAGGAGGACGAATGAATGGAGATCATTGAACTGTAACTCCAGCCTGCCGTGAAACGTTAATGTTAAACAGAAGCTCTACATGTCTTTAAGTGAAGTGCCAACATGCAGTTAGCTGGTTGTGCTTCCTGTCATCAACAGGAGCTGATCTGAGTATTAATAGGCTACTGCTTGAAGCAGGACGTTGTCAATTTGGCGATAATATCTTGAATAACTTTTTTGATAAATGGCTTCTTTGATAGATGGTGTTTGTCTCAGCAGTGATACACTGTAGTTTAATCTTGAACTAATTACCAATAAACACACAGGGAGATTCAGATTACACAACTGGGGAGTGTGGGCAGGCAGTGGGGGGCCCGGAGACCACACCTCTAAATTGTGGAGGATTATCCAACGGGCATGTTGGGCCCAGGCCCAGGGGCCCCTGAGGTAAGAGGGTCCCTGAGGTTGGGCCCAGGCCCAGGGGCCCCTGAGGTAAGAGGGTCCCTGAGGTTGGGCCCAGGCCCAGGGGCCCCTGAGGTAAGAGGGTCCCTGAGGTTGGGCCCAGGCCCAGGGGCCCCTGAGGTAAGGGGGCCCCTGAGGTAAGAGGGTCCCTGAGGTTGGGCCCAGGCCCAGGGGCCCCTGAGGTAAGAGGGTCCCTGAGGTTGGGCCCAGGCCCAGGGGCCCCTGAGGTAAGAGGGTCCCTGAGGTTGGGCCCAGGCCCAGGGGCCCCTGAGGTAAGAGTGTCCCTGAGGTTGGGCCCAGGCCCAGGGGTCCCTGAGGTAAGAGGGTCCGTGTGATCGCTGTACATGTTAAAATACCAGTGTCTCACAGGAGGCAGCTAAGAAATAAGTCCTCCAATCATCATTCGGCAGATATATTTTAAACAATATATTTTTTAAAATATATATATTTGTTTTCATTATCAAGAGAACGATGGCTGCTGATTCTTTACGTTGTCAAATACATTCAACAATAGGCCTACAACAAAAACTGATATGCACAAATTAAGAACCGTAAATCGATTTGGCTCCCTAAATATCAATATCATGTTGTTTCGTGAGGTAGGTCAATTGTCCCATCCCTACGTTTTTTTGCCCATTAGGCGGACTAGGCAGTTGCCTAGGGCGCCATGAGGGGAGGGGGGCGACCACCAGACACGCTTTAAAAGGATCCCAGGCTAATAAGCCTAATATGGATAAATACAGTTGTGTTCAATCAAAATAATAGCAGTCTGTTTAAAAAATTGAGTAAAGCCCAAAATCCTTATAGTGTTTTTTTATTTCCATACATTGGGAACACTGCACATTATATTCTAAATCAAAACATGAAGAAAAAAGCAGAAATTATTTAATTACTTTACAGAAAATGAAGAAAAATGAACATTGGGCTGTTAAAAAAAATAGCAGTGTCTGCATTTTACTTTACAAACTCAAATATTTCTAAAAATATCCAGGATTCAGCATTCGTGTGAATCACTAAACTAATATTTAGTTGTATAGCCACTGTTTTTGAGAACCACTTCACATCTGTGTTGCATGGAGTCGACCAACTTCTGGCATCTGTGAACAGGTATTCCAGCCCAGGATGATTTGACAACGTTCCATAATTCCTCTGCATTTCTTGGTTTTGCCTCAGAAACGGCATTTTTAATGTCACCCCACAAGTTTTCTCTCGGATTAAGGTCCGGGGATTGGGCTGGCCACTCCATGACTTTAATTTTTGTTGGTCTGGAACCAAGAAGCTGCTCGCTTACTGGTGTGTTTGGGGTTGTTGTCTTGTTTCAAGGGCCATTTCAAGGGCATTTCCTCTTCAGCATAAGGCAACATGACCTCTTCAAGTATTTTGATGTATCCAAACTGATCCATGATCCCTGGTATGCGATAAATATCATGATAAATATCATGATGCTTGCACCACCATGCTGTGGCATGGTGGTGTGGCATGGTGGTGCAAGCATCATGATATGGGGATGTTTCTCTTACTATGGTGTCGGGCCTATTTATCACATACCAGGGATCATGGATAGTGGATACTGAATTTTTTAAACAGACTGCTATTATTGCTTAGAAACGCCACTGCCTACTATGTATATACTCTCTTCTCTATCTCTCTCTCTGTGTGTCTCTCTTTCTCTCTCTCTCTCTCTCTCTCTCTCCAGGGTCTCAGTGGTCCTGCCAGGCAGCAGCTGGCCTCCACCAGACCCCTCAGTGTTTCGTCTGGTCTGTGGACCCCTGAGAGCCCCCCGGCCCGCGCAGACTCTACCTTCAAGGTGACCATGCTGCCTGGCGACGGCGTGGGACCAGAGCTCATGGCTGCTGTCAAGGAGGTGTTCAAGGTACTGCATTAACAGCAGGTGGTCCACAAACCTTTTCATGTTGAGGCCAGGGACCCCCTGTAACTCCCTCAAGGACTCTGATTCTTCTACATTTTCTAATTGCGTATGTAACGCCCGGGATTCGAACCCAGGTCTCCCATGTGAAAGTTCAACATCTTCACCACTAGACCAAAGGGACATCCCCCTGGTCCGGGGTCAGATACTAGACTCCTCTCAGGGACCACTAGCGGTCTGCATACATACCACCTGTTGATTTAGGGGACAAACAGATACACACAGTTCTGATCTACAATGTTCAATCCATATAGAGCTGCGCAGTGACGTCACCGCCCCTGTTCCGGAAGTCTTTTCCCCATTCATTTTTCTCATAGACTTTTCGAAAATAATTTATATCAAGACGATTACGCCGCGGCCAAAGCCAACTCAGGTCGTGACAAATCATGACAACAAACACAATATCGTCATATAATATATAATTGGGAAGAAGTAGAAAACGGCATGATACAAGACTTTTTGTTTTGTTTTTCATCTTAGAAATTATTTTATTGTCCCAAAAGTTTGTGTGTGTCATCATGATTCGTCACGACTCGAGTTGGCTTTGGCCGCGGCGTAATCGTCTTGATATAAATTATTTTCGAAAAGTCTATGAGAAAAATGAATTGGGAAAAGACTTCCGGAACAGGGGCGGTGACGTCACTGCGCAGCTCTATTGGCTGATAATCCAGACTGAATCAGTCTGGAATAACACGCCAACAGGAAGTGTACGGCCACTTCCTGCTCCAGAGAACTGGTGTGGCCAATCAGGACACGGTATGCAAATATGGGCATCAAAATGCGTCAAAGTTATTGTCTGGAAACATCCTGGACACGCAGCTATTCCACGTCAGTGAGTCCATTTGGTTACCAGTGGTCCATCATTTAGCTATGTGTATGTCACAAAAAAGTATCCTATCCCCCCCCCCCCCCCCCCCCAAGCCTAAAATCACCTCTGCTTCCACGGCAACCGTGTCCTCATCAATACTCTCCAATCAGCACTCAAAGAGTTTTTGCAGATATATATATTAAATAAACATGCCAATACTTCACTTAGCTATTGGTAATACTTTTTACAGCCAGTTAAAGCTTTAAGGTTGAAATATTTAGATTTTTTAATTTGCAAGATGTCCAAAACAGATGCAGATTCCAAATCAGCCGCAGATTCCAAATCATCTGCAGATTCCAAATCAGCCGCAGATTCCAAATCATCTGCAGATTCCAAATCATCTGCGAATTCCAAAACGGAGAGTTTACTGAGCAGGATGAAGCGTTTGTTCTCCAAGGTGAAGAGTAAAGCCGAGGAGAACCATTCACCTCCATCATCATCAGGTGAGAAGGTCCAGAACGTCGAGGTTCTGTCTGAAGACACAACGACGGGAGAAGATGATCCTCACATGAGCTCCTCCATGAAGAGAGAGGAGAACGCCCTGCTGAGGGACATGGAGGAGATCAACCAGAGGTTCGTGGAGTGGAAGGAGATGAAGGACAGCCTGGCCCAGAGGCACAGCTCCCAGGAGGAGAAGATCAAAGACCTGCTGGAGGAGAGGAGGAGGATCTGCAAGGTCATCACCAACCTGAAGGAGGAGAAGACGGAGGAGGAGAGGAAGTGGGACGAGGTGAAGGTGGAGCTGAGGAACGAGAGGCTCCAGCTGTCCTCCATGTTCGTCCAGCTGGCCAAGGAGAAGCAGCTCTGTTCGCAGAAGCTGCTCCAGCTGACCAGAGAGAAGAAGGCTCTGTCGCAGGAGTTTCTATCAGCGCAGCTGCAGAGAAACCAAGACCAAGTGAAGAGCGGCGAAGAAGAGACGCCGACGGACGACAGCAACGCAGACGCCGAAGCAACGATCGAAGAGAACGTCCCCCAAGACGAAGCAACGACCGAAGAGAACGTCCCCCAAGACGAAGCGCTGGGTCTGGATTAGTTCAGGAGTTAAAAATGGGTGCATTGAAGAGCTGGACGGACAGAAGGAATATAATAACACAGCAAGAATAATGCTGTAGTAGTGAAACAAACGTTATGAGGCGAGGCATGGTTTAATTATTCAGAGGAAACCTTTCAATAACTTATAGCACATACAGTATGTATTTAATCACTATTAGAACTGGTCCCCTGGTATATTCCACACATCATGTCTGGAACTCATTGTTTTACTTTCGCAACTCACTTGATTTACTTCGTCATTTTGTGAAAGCAGAGCTTGGTGAAGATCATAGAACAGGAAACATTTTACTGTGAAAGCAGAGCTTGGTGAAGATCATAGAACATGAAACTGAGCTTTAATAATGCAGTCAGTTTTTAATGCATGCAGTTTCATCTTTGCATTTATGTTGTTATTAATTAAGGGACATTCTCGATCGATTTTTGAGGAAAAAATACTTTTGCTGTTTCCTGTGATGTCTTCGTAAACTGTTGCCCTGTTTGGCCCTTGCATCAATTGTTCTATTCCCGCCGTGTATTGGAGTTTTACATCCCTGACTCACTATGTCCAGGTCTTCAGAACCTGCAGATTCTTTAGACTACAGGGCAGGAAGGGCTGCTGTGATGTTTAGAGATAAATCCCTTCCTTCCTTCCTTCCTTCCCAGGCAGGTGACGTTCCAGTGGAGTTCGAGGAGTTCCACCTCAGTGAGGTCCAGAACATGGCCAGTGAGGACAAGCTGGACCAAGTCCTGGACTCCATGAAGACCAACAAGGTGGCCATGAAAGGTACTGACATGAATGTCATGTATGGACTGGATTGCTAAGAGTGTGGTTAGAGAAACCAACCCTGTTTGTTTAGGATCAACAACAAACCGTAGCATAGACACAGCTTGGTAAAGACTAAAGAGTCAAGATTTTATTTCCATAGACTTTACCTAAACCTATTACATGGCTTGAATGAATGCTCCAATCAGAAGCCATCATTCTGGTCATGTGAGCGGTCAAATATGTCTCAACAACAGACCTAGCCTGGACAACTGTAGATAAATAAAAGCAGCCTTGTTATGTACTATTTCTGTTATTTACTATTATTAGTTATTTATTAGAGTATTGATCCATGTAATCATGATAACACATTCCAAACCAGAGAGTTGTTTCCTGATAACTGACTGAGGCTCAGAGATCAGTTATCAGGAAACAACTTACGGTTTGTCGGGTGTTATCTCTTACATAAAGTATGGCTCTTCGCTAACATAGAGAAACTCTGATCTTTTTTGTGCCATAGACTGGTTCTAAGTACATCATGTATTCATTATTAGCTGACATGTAGAGAATTGTATTCTTATACATGCATAATGTGAATAAAGCCCACTATGCAATCTGGTTTAACCTGTATCTCTTATCTTGATTTTTAAATCCATGTTTTCTGTAGCATTTCTCTGAAACCTGCTGGTTTACTTTTATACCAGAAGAGGGCATACTTTGTCAAGTAATAATTGAACACTGATATGCAGTGCATTTTAGATGTGTAGGAACGTACAGTAGCATATTCCATTTTATAACAAGGATATCTAACTCTCACAACCGTATTATAATGGGCCACATATTAAGGGGTTTATACGTAGCTGAAATGCTTTAGTTATTTTGCCCATAGTAATTAGATGATGGGTCAAAGTTAAGTTAGGCATTTGAGGAAACCTATTAGACAAAAATTAAAATGGATATGCAGCCATATCTTTTGCCGTTTTTCTATGTTACTTCTACTTGTAATGTTGTTCGCTGTTAGAGTGAGTTCTGTACTAGATTTCTTAAGAACTTACAAAGGTAATGTAAGAGAAACGTAAGGAAATACATTAGAGTGGAATGAGATGATTCAATGCCTTGAACACAACACTCAGTTACACTGCCTGATGCAAGTCTCCTTAACGCTCTTCACAGATAGTTCTTATAGTCTATCTTTCACAGACAGAATGTTCACATAAAGATTGTTGTACAAATAGAAACAGTCCTCTAACAGTGACTGCTGTACTTTAGTGGCAGTGAGCATATGGAGTCATGTCAGGTGTCCACAGTGACAGCTGCAGTCACAATAGTTTAGGACATAGCAGGGCATCATGCGGTCCAGGGGGCCAAATGCGGCTCTTTGGCTGCCTCTGACCGGCCCGGGGACCACCAGTGGTCCTTGAGAGAGTTCCAAGTTAAATATGGAAAGTTGGTTAACCAGATGTAACTCTTTGAGAGCGTATAAATGAAACCAAATGGATCCATTTGGTTTCATTTTTACACTCTCAAGAGTTAAAATATTCAGCATCTGAATTAGCCCAAAGTCTACACAACTAGAGAATGTAGAAAGAAGAATGGTCATTTTTGATCTATGTTATCCTGTTTTGTTTGTAAAATCCAACTTGGTATAACAAAAACAATTTGTCTGTGGCTTAAATACTGAATAAATCGGCCCTGGTGTCAAAATTGTTGTTCTTACTCTTACTTTTATCTTGAAATGAAATTAATATTACGCAGACTTTAGTCTTGGCCCTCCACAATATTTTATGTATCTCATTTGGCCCCTTGGGAAAAATAATTGCCCACCTGGCTCTGGTTTAGGTTGACACTGGAAATACAGACAAAAACTATTGGCATTCTAAAAACCCACTACAGTTCAATGACATGTTTTGGACTGAACCGTTTGGCTTGCTACACAGCAGTCCAATCCAACAAGCATGTAGTCAGTAGAGTTCACTGATTTGCCAGCAAATAACTTTAAGTTCTACTCATTTTGTTCTCTTTGTTTAACCAGGAAAAATCCACACTCCAATGGAGTACAAGGGAGAGCTGGCCTCCTATGAGATGAAACTCAGGTAACCTGTGTGTGTGTGTGTGTGTGTGTGTGTGTGTGTGTGTGTGTGTGTGTGTGTGTGTGTGTGTGTGTGTGTGTGTGTGTGTGTGTGTGGTGTGTGTGGTGTGTGTGTGTGTGTGTGTGTGTGTGTGTGTGTGTGTGTGTGTGTGTGTCATTGAGGTGGCAGTGGATCAGCGGTACAGTGGTTGGAGGGACTGTAACCACAGGGTTGCTGGTTTGAACCCGGCTCCCCTAGAGTTGGTGTCAATGTGCCCCTGAGCAAGGCACTGAACCCCTAACTGCTCCTGATATGCTGCTCGGTAGTACTGTACTCAGTGTACTGCACCTTGCATGGTTTACTCTGCCATAGGTGTGTGAATGGGATCCACAATCTTGAATGTAAAGCGGTGGTTTTCAAGCATTGTGATACCAGGGCCCACTAATTATTCAGAATTTGAGCCGCGGACCACCATTTGATGACAATTTAGCACCATTGTCCACAATTCCAGACTGGATTTCGTAAACAAAACAGTCCAACATGCTAACATCAAAATGACCATTAATCTACATTCTCTAGTTGTGTAGACTTGGGATAATTCACATGATTTGGTTTCATGTTTACGCTCTCAAAGAGTTACGTGTGTGTGTGTGTGTGTGTGCGCGCGTGTGTGTGTGTGTGTGTGTGTGTCTCTCTCAGGCGTAAACTAGACCTGTTTGCCAACGTTGTGCACGTGAACAGCCTCCCAGGCTACGCCACGCGACACAACAACCTGGACCTGGTGATCATCCGCGAGCAGACGGAGGGAGAGTACAGCGCTCTGGAGCACGAGGTACCTGATGTACTAATACATGATGGATATGAGGTACCTGATGTACTAATACATGCTGTACATGATGGATTTATTACTGCCAGGCCTGGTGCAACATAATCACAGTTATTTGAGATAATGCTTTCCTTAGTATTTAGTATTTCTGCATAATTACCAGCCTTTTCTACATGCGCTGTTATGTTAAAGGTAGGGGAAGTGATTTCACTTTTGTCAGATATCACCCATTTTTTTTCTGTTAAAATGCTCTATTATAAGGTGTGCAGACCATATATGGAGTTTCCCCTTCCCCCACGTTAGCAGAGGAGCTAATAAAAGTTCCCCAGGTGGAGGGTGAATTCTCCTCCAATCAGGATGGAGCAGCAGGTTCACATAGTGTAGCTACTCTTGGGCGCCCCTAGTGCACCAGGCTGGTACTACACGATGCATTTCAAATCACCTACCCTACCTTTAAGTATATGTGAAAATTAGGACTGCAATGATTAATCAGCTAATTGTAATTAAATAAATTATTCAAACAGTCGTCAACTACTTAAAACATTTAATAATCGGCAACTAATTACTGGAGGTTTTTTGCAATTTGTCAGCGGTGTTTTCCCCTTTAACCATAGGTTTTCCAGTGTCAACTAAAGTAAAGAGGAGAACAGAACCATCTTTCTGTTGGTTTCATATTCACAGTAAAGCAACATGTGACACAGTAACAATGACTAGAGTATGAAAAACAAGACAGAGTTCCTCTAGACATTCTTTAATCAAAATAATGCCTGCAGTCAGAATAGAGACCACCATGAGTTGCTTTAAACGATTGTGTCCTGATCAGATTCTAGTTTCTGATGCTTTTCACAATTTTTTCAAAAATAGCAGAACTACAAGCTCATATCGCGCCACTCGGTGGCGCGATATGAGCTTGTAGATCTGCTATTTTTCAACAGCTTAAAAACACCAAAACGCGTTCAGCACACAAAGAATTAAACGATTCTGTATTGTACGTTTGGTGTTTTAAGTTTTATTGAAAAATACCAGGCGTGAACGCCTGCTATTTTTGGTGAAATGGTGAAGTCTCCAGTTATTAAATAATGTGAGTGTTTTGGCCTATTATACTTACTATCCTTCACCATCTGTGTGCAGAGCGTTCCTGGAGTTATTGAATGTCTGAAGATCATCACCAGAGAGAAGTCTCGGCGCATCGCCAAGTTTGCCTTCGACTACGCTACCAAGAAGGGAAGGAGCAAGGTCACCGCGGTGCACAAGGCCAATATCATGTTAGTAACAATACAGTATAAACCAGTAACATCATGGTCACCGCGGTGCACAAGGCCAATATCATGTTAGTAACAATACAGTATAAACTAGTAACATCATGTTAGTAACAAAACAAAATACATCACTAACAACCCAATATACTGTACATCAGTAACAACATGTCAGTAACAATACAATATACTGTACATCACTAACATTTTAGTAACAACACAAAATACATCAGTAACAACATTATGTCAGTAACAAAATGTACAACAGTTTGTAGGGCAATCACCACGTGTGCAGTGAGTTAATGAGCTTGTTAATAAAACAAAACCTAAAACGAGTATTGCAGTGATAATTAGCAGACAACAGAACAATCACCCCAAAAGTCATGGTAAATCTGCCAAGGAGTTAATGGTCTTTGTGTGTGAAATGACATGAATGTGATCAGAGCTTATATACAGTTACATTCATATGAAATGACATGAATGTGATCAGAGCTTATAAATACAGTTACATTCATATTAGGGATGAATGTGATCAGAGCTTATACAGTTACATTCATATTAGGGATGGGACTGTAACTGATTAATTGAGATTTGTTAATTACAGAAAAAGAACACAATTAAAAAAACATAACTAATTTTAATCGCACATAGTTTTTGCACCACTGGGTGCCAGTCATATCACTGCACGCAATGGAAGAATAAGACAATCAGGGTAACCAATAAGAGCTGCTATTGATCTGAACTCCTACTGTTCTATCCTTCCATTGGTCTGAAATTACTAACACTGTCTCTAACTCTCACCCTCAACCAGTGGCGGCCGGTGAATAGGGGCGCATGTCCGGTGAATAGGGGCGCATGTCCAGTGAATAGGGGCGCATGTCCGGTGAATAGGGGCGCATGTCCAGTGAATAGGGGCGCATGTCCGGTGAATAGGGGCGCATGTCCGGTGAATAGGGGCGCATGTGCGCCGCACCACCATGCAATAGCCTACCTCATGAATGACGGAGAAATGAAATCTGCAGCTTGTCATTTTCTTTAAATAAGCAGTCCATCATGGCAAATTGTATATAATATAAGTAACTAAAGCCCACTCTAACCACAAAGTGATTCAAAGTTGTAATATACTGCCATGAAATGTCAAAAGTTGTTTACGTTGCTGATAGGTTACTGAGTCTCACGTGTTGGTTCGCATTCGTCTTTAGGCATTGAGCTCTGCACTGAAGGGCAATGCATTGAGCTCTGCACTGAAGGGCAATGCATTGAGCTCTGCACTGAAGGGCAATGCATTGAGCTCTGCACTGAAGGGCAATGCATTGAGCTCTGCACTGAAGGGCAATGCATTGAGCTCTGCACTGAAGGGCAATGCATTGAGCTCTGCACTGAAGGGCAATGCATTGAGCTCTGCACTGAAGGGCAATGCATTGAGCTCTGCACTGAAGGGCAATGCATTGAGCTCTGCACTGAAGGGCAATGCATTGAGCTCTGCACTGAAGGGTAATGCATTGAGCTCTGCACTGAAGGGCAATGCATTGAGCTCTGCACTGAAGGGCAATGCATTGAGCTCTGCACTGAAGGGCAATGCATTGAGCTCTGCACTGAAGGGCAATGCATTGAGCTCTGCACTGAAGGGCAATGCATTGAGCTCTGCACTGAAGGGTAATGCATTGAGCTCTGCACTGAAGGGCAATGCATTGAGCTCTGCACTGAAGGGCAATGCATTGAGCTCTGCACTGAAGGACAATGCATTGAGCTCTGCACTGAAGGACAATGCATTGAGCTCTGCACTGAAGGGCAATGCATTGAGCTCTGCACTGAAGGGCAATGCATTGAGCTCTGCACTGAAGGGCAATGCATTGAGCTCTGCACTGAAGGGCAATGCATTGCGGTCCTATTGACTTCAATGCAAGCGGTAGGAGCGATCCCGGTCGCAAAATGTGCGCGACCAAACCACTTGAGGGCAGCACACAACACAGTTTTACATAGAGTTGAACACAACTCCACCACAGACATGAATGAAGAGACACAGAGCCAGGTAAAGGGAGGAATATACAGTAGTTGAATTAATTTTGATAATGGAATAACAAGACAAAGATATTATAAGATAACTATAAAGCAATGCAGAAAACACCAATTGAAAGCAAAACACTGCAGGATTTGTTTTTTAAACTAAAGAGCTGGAACCAGATAAATGTAATCATCACACAAAAATCCAAGGACAGAGGAAGAGAGTATCCTACACCAGTAGCCTACCCAGGAGGCCCAGGACCTTTTCAAAGAGCTGGTAAAGATTGGCTGACAGCATCCATTCACACCAACTCATTGTTTTGCTTCCATTGAATGTGATGATATTATTATATTATCATCATTATTATCATCATTATTATTATTATGATTTTTTTAATAGCGCCCCCCTAAAGAAAAAGTCACCAGCCGCCACTGCCCTCAACATAACATGTTACAGTGTGGACACAGTTTTGAAACAGATAAAACTCACTCACTCACTACCAACCTGTTTTAATTGACACAAAAGATGCTTCTCAGATCAAATATTAGTATGTGGTTAATTGAGATTAATTAATTACAAAGCTTCAAATTAGTTAGATCAATTTTTTTAATTGAGTCCCACCCCTAATTCACATGTGATGTGATAATGTGTAATGTCATGTGATAATGCAGGGGTTTTCAACCTTTTTAACTCCAGGGACCACCATTTATTAAGCATTTGAGTCACGGACCACCATTTGATCACATTTTCACACCAGAGACCTAAGATTGAAGAATTCTTTTGGTTTTGTCCACAGTTCCAGGCTGGATTTTGTCAACAAAACAGTGCAAACTTCTTAATTAACTTCTTAATTAATATTGATAATTCAGATGATCAATATTTTAACTTTTGAGAGTGTAAAAATGAAACCAAATGGACCCGCAAGGGTCCATTTGGTTTCATTTTTACGTTCTCAAGATTTACATCTGGTTAACCAACTTTCCATCATTTAGCCTGGGGACCACCTGGAACCTTTTCAAGGACCACCGGTTGAAAACCCCTGTGATAATGTGTAATGTGATAATGTATAATGTGATAATGTGATGTGTAATGTGTTTCTGTGATCCAGGAAGCTGGCAGACGGTCTGTTCCTGCTGTGATAATGTGTATTGTGATAATGTGTAATGTAATAATGTGTGTAATGTGATAATGTAATAATGTGTTTCTGTGCTACAGGAAGCTTGCAGACGGTCTGTTCCTGCTGTGATAATGTGTATTGTGATAATGTAATAATGTGTGTAATGTAATAATGTAATAATGTGTGTAATGTGATAATGTAATAATGTGTGTAATGTAATAATGTAATAATGTGTTTCTGTGCTCCAGGAAGCTGGCAGACGGTCTGTTCCTGCTGTGATAATGTGTATTGTGATAATGTGTAATGTAATAATGTGTGTAATGTGATAATGTAATATTGTGTTTCTGTGCTACAGGAAGCTGGCAGACGGTCTGTTCCTGCAGTGTTGTGCTGAAGTGGCTCAGCTCTATCCTAAAATTAAATATGAGAACATCATCATTGATAACTGCTGTATGCAGGTGTGTACAACCCTCTACTCACCCTAATCACAACAGTATGCACTGTGTACAACCATTTATCACCCTAAACACAACAGTATGCACTGTGTACAACCATTTATCACCCTAATCATAACAGTATGCACTGTGTACAACCATTTATCACCCTAATCACCACAGTATGCACTGAGGTGTGTACAACCATTTATCACCCTAAACACAACAGTATGCACTGTGTACAACCATTTATCACCCTAAACACAACAGTATGCACTGTGTACAACCATTTATCACCCTAATCACTACAGTATGCACTGTGTACAACCATTTATCACCCTAATCACAACAGTATGCACTGTGTACAACCATTTATCACCCTAATCACAACAGTATGCACTGTGTACAACCATTTATCACCCTAATCACAACAGTATGCACTGTGTACAACCATTTATCACCCTAATCACAACAGTATGCACTGTGTACAACCATTTATCACCCTAATCACAACAGTATGCAGGTGTGTAAACATTCTACTCACCATAATCACAACAGCTGATGTTTTTAGATGCATATTAAAGATTAACATTTAATTTTGGTTTCAGCATTCTAGCCATTTGATGATTTTTTTAAGACCCAAAATTAAAGATGTCTTTTGGTTTTGTCCACAATTTCAAGCTGGATTTCACAAACAAAACACTTCTTACTTAAGTGGCGCTAATTCAGATGACGATTATTTTAACTCTTTAGAGTGTAAACTAAAGTCTTGTATTTCATGTATGTTGTTGGATCCCACATCTCAAGGGCCTATCCTTTCCACAATAAAGGTTTATTATTAAACTTACACTTTAGAGTGTACATTTTTACGGTCCCAAAGAGTTACATCTGGTTAGCCAACTTTCCATCTTTTCCCTGGGGACCACCTGGAACCCTCTCAAGGGCCGCTGGTGGTCCCCGGACCACTGGTTGGAAACCACTGGCTTAACATGATTTGCATTGTGACCCATTTCTACCATATTAGCACATCCTTCATTCATTTTGACCCTCTATCACATGGATCTACTTTTTGGGGTGACATCAAAAATAAATGAACAAGGATGGGGGTCCCCAGATTGATTCTTCAGGGTGGGGTCCCTGCTGTATTAACACTAATCACCCCAGGACGGGGGGGGGGGGGGGGGGGGGGGCAGGAGAAGATGGTATGGGCTGCGGCTTTTGCACCCGTGGCGTCAAGTAAAGCATCAATAATAACATCAGTTGTTGTTGAAGTTGCAACAGACACGCAGCATGCATAAAGCTAAAGGTCTGACTCAGAGAGTTTTCTGTTTTCAATGATGAAATGCTGTTGGTTTAGTGGTGACACAGCTGTAGTTTAAATATAAGCACTTTAATGTGAAATATCTTGGGTTGTTTTGCATACCATTGTGTTTAGTGGGGCAGTCAGGGCATTTAGGGGGGCATTGCCCCCCCATGCCCATGCGTAGATCCTCCCCTGACCCCCACCCCCCCCCCCCCCCCCCCCCCCCTCCCTGTGTGTTGCAGTTGGTCCAGAACCCGTACCAGTTCGACGTGTTGGTGATGCCCAACCTGTACGGTAACATCATTGATAACCTGGCAGCGGGGCTGGTGGGGGGGGCCGGGGTGGTCCCCGGAGAGAGTTACAGCTCCGAGTACGCTGTGTTTGAAACGGTGAGTTTTACACACACTCATTTTGACCTGATAATCAGGGGTGTAGTGGAGGGGGGACGCGGGGGGACGGCGTCCCCCACTTCTCACATCTGAAAAAACTCATTAGCATGGTGAAATACATCTTGATGAGATCATCAAGATGTGTTTCACCATGTTAATGAGTTTCCTTTTTTCTGAGAGTGTACAAATGGAACCAAATGGACCCGCTAGGGTCCATTTGGTTCCATTTGGGGGAATTCCCCTTTCAGAGGTGTCCCCCCACTTCTAAAAGTCCCACTACAATACTGCTGATAATATAGATTGGTTGGCTCTGAAAGAACGGGTAATATTCAAAGATTTGCACTGCGTTTTCAGGATTTTTCCCCATCAAGAAAACAGCAGGTGTTCACGTCTTGGAGAGCCAACTCTAGTCCTGATACACCTAGCAATGTTTTGATCAATGTCAACAAGCAACGTCAATTATCAACGTTGACTTTTCACTTTTCTATACAAAATGATCAACTCCTGGTTGTTCAGAAAAGTCAGATCATTAGCGCCCTCTACTGGTCAACAATTTGGAATCCTCCAATCACAGCCCTCCTTGGCGTCATGTGATCCTTTCTCCCAGACTCCCACAGATAAAGTTTTCTGAAAACAACATGGCTGCTGCCTGGACAGAATATTATATAACTTCTTTAGTCTGCTAAGTGAACATTTGGTTGGAAATGAATCAACACAAACTAAAAACATCAAGTTGTATTTCAAATCTTCCACCTCCCTAACCTCCGGTGTGTCCTTGTGGTCCTGCGTGCAGGGAGCCCGCCATCCGTTCGCCCAGGCGGTGGGCAGGAACATCGCCAACCCCACCGCCATGCTGCTCACCTCCGCCAACATGCTGAGGCACCTCAAGTAAGACTTTATATCATATCCACAGTTAGATTTGTGTTTCCATAGCGTCAACAAAGTAAAAACTCAATCTTTTTTGTTCCTTTGAAACTTTCGATTTTTCTTTTACTAAAACAAAAAAAAAAACATATATTTAAAAACTATTATTTATTTTAAATATGTTTTCATTTGATTCACTGGTTCTTATTGAACCAAGATGATTGATGAAGTACAACTGCAAACCTCAGTTTTCTTTCTTTTAATGGATTCAAGTAGAAATCTTTTCTTTTTTTCCTCTAGTATTTCTTTTCTCTTATTGTAGTCTTGAACTACCTTTCCTTAAAGTAAACATCAGAACACATTGCATTTTTATTGTCTTATCTAACAGAACATTTTTTTACGGTAAGGTACAGTGGGCTGTGATCCAGTGTGGCACAGTTCTACCTTTTTTTTTTACATTGTCCACACTATGAAACCTTGATTTGGATTTGACTTGGATTACTTGTGAAGCCCTACGTGTTTCATTTGTTTAGTTTAGTTTTTATTTATTCTGGGTGTGTCTTGTATAAGTGCACCATGACCACAGGCTTTACAGTATTTACAACCTGACACCTCTAGACCTGTCTCACCCTCTGCTCCTGTCTCACCTCACACTGTCTTTGTTTTCAGTCTGGAATATCACTCCAACATGATATCAGATGCTGTCAAGAGGGTCATAAAACAGGGGAAGGTGAGTGTGTGTGTGTGTGTACGGTGTGTGTGTGTGTGTGTGTGTGTGTGTGTGTGTGTGTGTGTGTGTGTGTGTGTGTGTGTGTGTGTGTGTGTGTGTGTGTGTGTGTGTGTGTGTGTGTTTGTGTGTGTGTGTGCGGTGTGTGTGTGTGCGGTGTGTGTGTGTGTGCTCATTAGTGTTAAGTTGAGTTGCGTATTCCCAGTGGAACATCCAGCAGCCTTCAGGCTGATAGCAGATACCTCTGCCCTGACAGGGATGGAGCATGATGCCACACAATGGGGTTTTGTAAGACAAATTTGGTGTTGAATGCGACAGCGTGTCCAACCACTAATAACACAGTGAAACAGTTCCAACCTTGTCTGAATATCCTTCAGGCCTGATAAGAGATACACTCACACACCACATGGACATGAGTGAGATACACTCACACACCACATGGACATGAGTGAACGGATTTGTTAGTCGCAATGCAACTCCAGATTCTTTTGTAATTGTGCTGATTCTAGAGTTGCAATACGCTCCATCGACTCCCCCATAACAAGAAGTTTCATCTGTGATTTGCTTCTATTAAACAATGTTAAACTCACCAACATTACAACTGTATGGAAAGGTTGGGTTATCCTCTTTCTATATGCAAAGCATTTGTTTGGTAAAAATCCACCATAGACATTTATGAGATACTTTCTGTCAAAACATTCTCTGAAGGTTTTTTTTTTCTTTCTATTGGAGTTTGGAAGCATTATTAGTCACTGAACAGCCCTGTGTACCACATGTAATGCAAGAGGCATTACCTCGAGGCAGCAGGCTGACCTGTTAATACAAACGAGTGCCTTCCAAGTCCACCACTTTTATTTACATAAAGTAGCTCATATCATGTCTATGGTAGATTTTTATCAAACAAAAGCTTTGCAGATAGAAAGAAATAATTCAACCTTTCCATACAGCTGTAATGTTGGTGAGTTAAACGTTGTAAACAACGTTAAACAAGCAAATCGCAGATGAAAATTCTTGTTATAGGAGAGTCAATGGAGCGAATTGACACTGTAGATAAAAGACTGTAGAGTTGCATTGCAGCTACAGTAGGTATTTGTAAGACCTTTTGGAGTAGAATGCAATAATGGCTGATGTTCCGATTTCCTACGAGGAATCGGGCAGTTGGTTGTTGCTCTGTGGGACAACTAACTACAACACATACATTTTAAATACCGTAATTTCCGGACTATAAGCCACACATGAATATAAGCCGCACCAGCTAAATTTGGGGCAAAATACAGATTTTTCCCTGTATAAGCCGCACCAGACAACAAGCTTCATGTTAGAGCAGTGGTTGTGGGGTGAACATCTTCACCCCACAGACCCCAAAACTAAAGATTTCTTTTGGTTTTGTTCACAATTCCAGGATGGATTTTCGCAAACAAAAGAGGCAAAACATCAAAATTAGACCAAAGTGAACATGACTTATGACTTATTAATTAAGTGGTGCTAATTTAGAGGGTGAATATCATAACTCTTGAGAGTGTAAACATGAAACCAAATGGACCCGCTAGGGTCCATTTGGTTTCATGTTTTACGCTCTCAAAGAGTTACATCTGGTTAACCAACTTTCTATCATTTAGTCTGCGGAGTCCACCTGGAACCTGGAAAATCCATAGATTGGCCACACCGTTGTATAAGCTGCAGGGTCAAAAGCATGTGAAAAAAGTAGCGGCTTATAGTCCAGAAATTACGGTAATCATTTGCAGAGCTTTGCGCTAGTTTTTGCTGTGTAAGTGAACCAATGTAAGTACATGATACTACTGTCAGAATGGAGGGAATGCAAAACTGAGACTCAGCCTGTCTGCAAACCGTCTGCTCCTGTTTCTGTTGTAAAACCTTCAACACTGAGACTCAGCCTGTCTGACTAAAACCTTCACTTATGTTTCTGTGGGTCAAAGAGCAATGCTGAACTTTAAAGGTGATAGGGGCAACTTTTTAACCAAAAAATCCAAATAGAGATATAGCTATATATATTTTTTGCCTTTTTCCCTCTATGTTGGTTCTACTTTGATGCTGCAGCTGCTTCCCTGCAGACTTCCCTGCAGACAGACACTCTGTGTTTACAAACACAGAGTTTGTAAACACTATAGTTGCCTCTGTTAGCTTTAAGGCTAAAGCTGAAACTCCTCAGATACTCAGGTTCTCTGCAACACACAACAAGAGAGCATTCTGGAACCACAAATCACCATTCACATACATTCATTCAGTCATTGTGTTATCTATGTAATAGAGAGCCTTTACAAGTAGTGTGTGTGACTGTGTGTATTCTGACTCTTCTGATGTCTCTCTCTCTCACGTTTTCTCTCCTTCTCTCGTAATCCTCAACGGTGACGTTACATTCACCTGTTTCCATGACAACTGTACTTTTTTATGTTTAGTGTTTTTACACTTTCTCACCAATGTGAACTAACCAATAACCATCGTCCTCTGTATGTTGAGGCGAACGCAGGCTGACCACTCTGCTCTATGTGGTCACTCATCTAACGCAGGCTGGCAGCTCTGCTCTGTGGTCACTATCTAACGCAGGCTGGCAGCTCTGCTCTGTGGTCACTATCTAACGCAGGCTGGCAGCTCTGCTCTGTGGTCACTATCTAACGCAGGCTGGCAGCTCTGCTCTGTGGTCACTATCTAACGCAGGCTGGCAGCTCTGCTCTATGTGGTCACTATCTAACGCAGGCTGGCAGCTCTGCTCTATGTGGTCACTATCTAACGCAGGCTGGCAGCTCTGCTCTATGTGGTCACTTTCTAACGCAGGCTGGCAGCTCTGCTCTATGTGGTCACTTTCTAACGCAGGCTGGCAGCTCTGCTCTATGTGGTCACTATCTAACGCAGGCTGGCAGCTCTGCTCTATGTGGTCACTTTCTAACGGAGGCTGGCAGCTCTGCTCTATGTGGTCACTATCTAACGCAGGCTGGCAGCTCTGCTCTATGTGGTCACTATCTAACGCAGGCTGGCAGCTCTGCTCTATGTGGTCACTATCTAACGCAGGCTGGCAGCTCTGCTCTATGTGGTCACTTTCTAACGGAGGCTGGCAGCTCTGCTCTATGTGGTCACTCAGCTAACGGAGGACCACTGACCACTCTGCTCTAACATGTGCTCATCCATCCATGGTCATCATCATCAAGTTAAACAGAGTTGTTGTTGCTGGTGCTGAACTACGAAAATAAAGTGAAAAAAATTAAGTCCACACACAGCGTCTGCTGTTTTATTGTGTTAAAACATTGTTGGTCTTTATCGATGAAGGCCAACAATGGCCGAAACGTTGTTGAACATGTCAGTGTTTTAAAACAATAAAACACTGGAGCAGACTTTTTTGATATTTAGTCTTAGTTTTTAGTCATCATACTTTAGGTTTTTTAAGTTTTTATTTGTCGACAAAATTGTCAGTATATTTATTATAGTTTTAGTCATCGTAGCTAATTATTGTTTTTATTCAGTTTTTGACAGTGAAAAAAGGTAGTCTCTGATCATTATTAGTTTTAGTTGACTAGAACAACACTGACCCCTGGGGACCCCTTCTGGGGACCCCTTCTGGGACCCCTGAGGGTCCCAGAGATGAGAGCTGAACATCAGGATTGATTATGAATGATGATGTTTGTTTGTCTAGTTGCCCTCTCCTCTGAAACCCCCCCCCCCCCCCTCCTGTGTGTGAACAACAACCATGAATGTGTGTGTTGTGTGTTGTGTGTGTGTTGTGTGTTGTGTTTGTGTGTCTCAGGTGAAGACTCGAGACCTCGGCGGATACGCGACCACCGGAGACTTTGTGCGCGCCGTAGTGGACAACATGCGCTACCGAGCCGCTTACTAGAGACCGCAGACAGACAGGCAGACAGACAGGCAGAGAGAGAGAGAGACAGACAGACCCTTCTCTGATATATACAATACTTTTGACACACAGACTCCATCTTAACTTCCTGACAGATTTACCACGACTATTTGGGTGATTGGTTATTCTGTTGTCTGCTTATCACTCCAAAAGTCGTTTTAGTCATTTTTGTTTTATTTACAAGCTCATTAACTGACTGCAGTCACTCCGTTAAGTGGTGATTGCAAAACCCAGAAATTTCACACACTTTGCAGCTAAATGATATAGGCCTAACTTTAAATGCATTTATCTCTGAATGAGGTCTGGAAACAGTGAATTGTGAAAACACAGGCTGTTTTGTCAAATGTATTTAAAAACAACTGAAACACGTCATCAACTCATTTTATTTTTTCCCTTAAAATAGACACCTTAAACTGTCTCTGGACATCATTCATTTGCACAAATTCACAACAGAGGATTTTCTATAAATGATTTTGTTACCATTGAGCCTAATGGGAGCGAGTCTAGCTTTAATCTGTCAGTGTTTTCCCTTCGGCGCAGCACTGTCTCTTCTGACCGACGGAGTTCCAGTTACACATTAACCTGGATATACTGTACATGTTTAAACCACTGTGACCACTGTCATCTGTGTTTGCATTCCTCATCTGTTGTGTTTTTTTTTATTTATTTTATAATAACTTCATATCAATAATACTTTGCTAATTGAATGTCGCATGCATTTGGTTTGACTACAGAATTTAATAAATGGTATTCCATGATTGATTCATCTTCAATAATATCAGTTCTAAAAGCTCACGATTCATCGTAATGTGACGTTTTTTTGTGAGCGTTTGTGTCTGACGCTTTTGCTTCATATTCATGTCCTTCACATTGACTAATCTTTCATCATCTGTCCATTAATTTTCATTGTAATTCATTCTGATGTAGTTCCAGTATTTCTATCTTTACCTCTCCTTCCTCTGCTTTGATCATCATATCACACGGTCTACGGCTGTACCGTAATTTCTGGACGCACCTGAATATAAGCTGCACCAAGTAAATTTGGGGCAAAATACTGATTTTTTTCCTTGTATAAGCCGCACCAGACAGCAAGCTTCACGTTAGATTAGTGGGTTTTCAACCAATTTATTCAGCATTTGAGCTACAGACCACCATTTGACAACATTTTCACCACACAGAACCCAAAACTTTCTTTTTGTTTTGTCCACAATTCCAGGATGGATTTTCGCAAACAAAACAGGCAAAACATAGAGATCAAAATGACCATGACTTCTTAATTAAGTGGTGCTAATTTAGATGGTGAATATCATAACTCTTGAGAGCGTGAACATGAAACCAAATGGACCCGCTAGCCTAGCGGGTCCATTTGGTTTCATGTTTACGCTCTCAAAGAGTTGCATCTGGTTAACCAACTTTCCATCATTTAGTCTGGAGGGACCACCTGGAACCCTCTCAGGGACCAATAGTGGTCCCCGGACCACCTGTTGAAAACCGCTGTAAAAAACACCTGTAAAAATCCATAGATTGGCCGCACCGTTTTATAAGCCGCAGGGTCAAAAGCATGTGAAAAAAGTAGCGGCTTATAGTCCGGAAAATACGGTCGTGTCTTATAGGCTAAAGGCGTTCTCTCTGGTGTTTGCCGCTGAAATGGGTTTAATCTAACGTTCTTTTCAGGTTTAATTTTAATGTGTTGACTGTTTTTTTCCCTCCTCCTCTCCCTACTCTTAATGAGTCAGAGCTGAACCAGCTGGTAGATTTCACACCCACACTGTTCCATGACTCACTGTAACATCCCAACAGCTCTGACCCTCTGTCCAATCACTGCTTCTCCAATCCTAAAAAACTCATGTGGCTTTGCATCTTAACCAGTGGTGTAGTGGAGGGGGGACGCGGCCCCACTTCTCTAAAATATTTTTGGGGCAAAAGGAAAAAAAAATCATTAGCATGGTGAAATACTTAATGACTTCATCAAGATGTGTTTCACCATGTTAATGAGTTTCCTTTTTTCTGAGAGTGTACAAATGGAACCAAATGGACCCGCTAGGGTCCATTTGGTTCACATTTGTACACTCTCAGAAAAAAAAATAAAATGGGTGGAATTTCCCTTTAAGAGGCGTCCCCCCACTTCTAAAAGTCCCACTCCAACACTGATCTTAATTCTCCATGTAAACACTGAACATGTAACTTGGACGTTCCAGACAGTCGGGTCAAAGGATGAACGGCGCTAAAGCACAGGGTTCACACGTCGGCGTCTTCGATTTACCAAACGTTACGTCAATATCTGTGAACATCGACTGTCATAATCATAACCGTTAAAGGGAAACAAATATTCAGTCTTATGGAGGATGCCGTCAGAATGCTCTGCTGACAATTGGGTGACACTTTAAAACTCAGTATGTCGATCTGTGTTACTTTATTATATACTTGTCTAATTTATTTATAAAGGCTCACTTGATACAACAGGCTCTGAATGTTTATAACTTTTACAACTGCCTGTCTTGTATTTCTTTGTTTCTTAAAGTGAATTCATCCATGGTAGTATTATACAGGTCCAATCAGACTGACATCCTAGATACAGTAGAATAATCACACTGAAGCTCTAGTCCAGTGGTTTTCAACCGTTTTCATACCAGGGACCACTATTTATTCAGCATTTGATACTACAGGGACCACCATTTGAGGACATTTTAGTCCCACAGACCACAAAACTAAAGAAAAAAAATATATACAGTATATACACTACCGTTCAAAAGTTTGGGGTCACTTAGAAACGCCTGCATTTAGGAGGCAGGCATCCCACATCCAAAACCTTTGGGGTTGGACCGCATTCCATGAACACTACTATATTATATACCAAGGGTTTTCAACAGGTGGTCCTTGAGATGGTCCAGGTGGTCCCCAGGATAAATGATGGAAGGTTGGGTAACCAAATGTAACTCTTGAGAGTGTGACACTCTCAAGAGTTAAAATATTCATAATCTGAATTAGCACCACTTAATTAAGAAGTTTACACTGTTTAGTTGACAAAATACAGCCTGGATTTGTGGACAAAATCAAAAGAATTCTTTAATTTTAGGTCTTTGGTGTGAAAATGTAATCAAATGGTGGATAAATGGCTGGTCATTGGTGTCAAAAAGGTTGAAAACCCCTGCCATACAGTATGGCAGGGGTTTTCAACCTTTTTGACACCAAAGACCTAAAATCAAAGAATTCTTTCACACTCTCAAGAGTTACATCTGGTTACCCAACCTTCCATCATTTATCCTGGGGACCACCTGGAGCCATCTCAAGGACCACTGGTGGTCCCCGGACCACCTGTTGAATACCCCTGGTGTATAATATAGTAGTGTTCATGGAATGCGGTCCAACCCCAAAGGTTTTGGATGTGGGATGCCTGCCTCCTAAATGCAGGCGTTTCTAAGTGACCCCAAACTTTTGAATGGTAGTGTATATATTGGTTTTGTCCACAATTCCAGGCTGGATTTGGGAAACCAAACAGTCCAACATACAAATCAAAATGACCATTAATCTTCTACATTCTCTAGTTGTGTAGACCTGGGATAATTCACATGATGAATATTTTAACTCCTGGTTGAAAACCACTGCTCTAGTCTCTAGAAAGAGAGATTTCAGGACACAAAGGGCTTCAAATGGTCAATGACTTACATATCAGTAGCAAATGGAGTTAGTAAGAGTTAGAATGAACCAACTGACAGCATCCTATCAGGTCAAATGTAAATGATTCAACATCACATGTACTTCTGTACTTTAGTTTTTGTTTTGTTTTTTTGTTTCTTAGAGGATATCACATGTGCATATTTTATAATGTGTTATGAATTAATTGAGTTTCATCACTGAATGTTGCAGTTGGTGTAGAGGATGTTCTAAACACAAACACTGAAATGTTATGGTCCAATTAATACTGTCAAATAAAATAAGATTGGATTTAATTGGAGAAGAAAAACAGTTTTGTATTCTTTCTTTTGTAGAGCTATAGTAGAAGACAGTGACATAGAATAGGATATTGTGCCTTTTGCTGTAGCAAAAGACCTGAAAACTATTTTTGCGAATGGACTAAAACCAATCCTTCCATTCTCTAGGTTATATAACAGCTTAATGTGTGACATTTTGGACTATAATAATGTTCTGTATGACCCCCAACCCTCCTGTCAGTGTGTGGGTGTGACAGCTGCTTGTTAAAGGCTCTCTAACCTGCGGTGTGCGTACGGTGTGTACTGTATAGTGTGTGTTTAAAGCAGCTGTATGTATTTGTAATGTGCTGTTCTTATGTTTGCAACAGGTGCGCACTGGAGATTTAGGAGGCTATGCATCCAGTGATGAGTTCACGCGCGCTGTCATCGCAAACATGGCCGCCTAGTGTTGTACTGACTGACATGTCTGTCAGCACCCAGTCATTTCCATCTGATGATGATCTGTGAGGCTGAGCTACAGCATACTGTACTACTGAACCGAACACACACTCCCAAGACAAAAGAAACGCACAACTGTATAAAATAACACTGTGTTATTACCTTAGAGTATATATTAATGTCAATGGTTATTACACGCAAATTTTAGGAAGGTTCTGGGGGGGGGGGGGAGCAATAGGCATGTCCTATAGGCATGTTAATCTTAACTCCGAAAGCATGACCTGCATAGCAACAGTTGCTAAACTATCTGGATTGGCATTGGACCCCAAAGGGTGTGGCTTTTGAGGAGGGCTCATTCTTCAATCATTTTCTAATTGTGTAGACTCTTGAACATTCAGATGTTTAAATATGAGAACTCTTGAACGTTCTCAATTTAGTTCATTATAACTCTTGAGAGCGTTCTAATGAAAACAAATGGAATCCATTTGTTTTCTTTTAACCTTATGTGTTTGGCCCATGTGTTTGGCCCAAAAAAGCAGCCTAAAAACCTGCCCCCTCTTCTGGGAGAGCCTAAAATCACCTATGACTTTAATATAATATAGAATGTTCATTCTAAGGCAGAAGTTAAAGGAATGGTGAGGATTCTAGTATGAGCTGTTCAAATATATATTATTATTTCCAGGTGCATTGATGCTGTTACATTTAATACACATTCCTGTCTCTGTTTTAACATATACTCTACCTTATCTCTACACTAGGGATGCAACCATATAGAAATTCTCGGCCAATAACGATATTTAAAGTAACAATTTAACCTATAGCCAACATCACTACCAATATGCCTTTATTCTGTTTGTTTTGTTGTTTTTATTTACTCCTTTTGTGCTAAGAGAACTATACATCTTTGATTCAAGCCATAAATGTCCATAATCTACAACTCAGTAGTCTACAGACGACAGATAAACATAATAACGATGCAAAATGTCTCAACAACAGATAAGCAGCGGCTACTTACTGCCTTCGGAAAATGGGAGTTCCACCCATTTTCAACATTCTAATATGTCATTAGTATACCCTAGAGGTGCTGGGTGGACATGATAAAAAAATCCCCCATTCTGTGTTCCCAAGAAATGGAGGTCTGAAGAAAACCACTAACATGGTGAAACATTTTGATGACATCATCAAGCTGTATTTTCACCATGTTAATGGATTTCTTTAGACGCTTCTTTTTTCTGAGAGCGTACAAATGGTTGCATTTGTACGCTCTCAGAAAAATGTTGAAAATGGGCAGAATTCCCCTTTAATATTAGTTCTAGTTGCAGATACCAATATGGACCTGTAATGTGAACCGATACATCATGGTGCATCTCTATTCTATATGATTCTATTCCATAGACTTGTTTTATTTATTGCTATTTATTCATTTTCAAAACTATTTAACATTGTCCTCTTCACAATCACTTATGAGTGTCTTAATAAATCATGGATATGATATATGATTTATGAGGTGTGTGGACAATATTTCATTGTTTTACGTGTCAGAAGTGATATATTTTGTAATGAGAAGGTGCTGCTACTCCTAGCATGTGATATCAATTTATTTTTCATCACTCCATTCTAATCCAGTTTCGAATTCGTTCTAAACATTATTTTTTGAACAAAAGTGGCATTAGCCGTGTTGACAAATGTGATGATGTCATCGTTTGTGTAAGTGCCCAAGGAGGTTTTTTTGTGTCTATCTTCATCCCTACCCTCACCGATGGTCATGAAGTGTGGGGTCACAACCCAAAGAACAAGGTCGCGAATACAAGCGGTTGAAACGGGTTTTCCCTGGCAGCTGGCTGGCATCTCCCTTAGTGATGGAGTTTTCCCTGGCGGCTGGCTGGCATCTCCCTTAGTGATGGGGTGAGAAGTTCAGTCAAGGAGCCAGCTGAGGTGGTTTTGGCATCTGGTTAGGATGCCTCTTGAGTGTCTCCCTAGTGAGGTGAAGTCCAGATGGAGGGATCCCCCAGGAGGAGGAGGGTGGGGCTGTTGCCACCGTGACATTAACATGGTGAAAATACATCTTGATGATGTCATCAAGATGTTTCACCATGTTAGTGGTTTTCTTCAGACCTCCATTTCTAGGAAACACAGAATAGGGGGAAACGTTTTTACCATGTCCACCCAACACCTCGAAGGTACATCACTGACATAGTAAAATAGTAAAATTGAAAAAGGTTTGAGAACAAGACAGAAGCATCACTTCCCGTCTCAGCCACTAGGGGGCGTGGTTGTCCTTAGTGCAGCAGCAGAGAGCAGAGGGGCGTGGCCTGTAGAGGGGCGTGGTCTGCCTGGGAATGTGCTGCTTTTCTGCTTCCCATTCTTCCCAATGCGCGCGCGCGCGCACACACACACACACACGCACACACGCACACACGCACACACACACACACACACACACACACACACACACACACACACACACACACACACACACACACACACACACACACCACACAACATGGCGGACTAGCACCGACGCGCCCGGATATCCAGCGGCAGTAGTTTTAGATCAAACCCCGCTGTGGATTCAGCGTCTCCTCGTGGATCTGCTGATCCGAAACATTGAGCTCCTGGTCGGGGAGACGGTGGGAGGAGAGCCGGGGGTTTTCAGGGGGAACATCCGCGGCGCGGAGCCTTGTTTTGGGGGCCCTGGTCTGTAACGGAACCCTCCCTGGTTCTAGGATCTGATCCTGATCATTCCTAGCAGCCAGAGGTTTGCTAGTCTCGGAGTCTCTCTTCTCTTCGGGGTTTTTAGCTCCTTGCTGGGGCGTGGAGGATCCAGGGGCCGATCCACGACCACCAGGACCACCAGGACCCGAGCCACCAGGGCCCACACGGCCCACCACAGCCCCGGTTAGGGCTGGTGAGGAGGGGGCTGGAAATATAAAGAAACAGAGGCGTCGCACCCAAGTTTTTTTTCCCTCTCTTCCTTATTCTTCCCTCAAACTGTGGATTTCTCCCTCCCTTCCTTCCTTCCTTCCTCGGGATCGAACACACGACACTACACGGAGTTGAGGTGAGTTTGTTTTTTGTGTTGCAAGCATTGTAACAAAGTGATGATCTGAACGGGTCGGGGGGCTGCCCCCCCCCCCCTCATCACTGTGTTACAATGTTTCATGTTGTCCATGTTGTAACATGTTGATGATCATCCAGTCGTTACAGTGTTTCATGTTGTGGATGTTGTAACCAGAAGGTTGGAACATGGTAGCTGATCTTCACTTGTTACAGAGTCACAGCGATGATCACTGATTTGTTACAATTCTTCATGTTGTAACATTGTAACCTCCTGTAGCCTGTGTGTGTGTGTGTGTGTGTGTGTGTGTGTGTGTGTGTGTGTGTGTGTGTGTGTGTGTGTGTGTAATATAATGTAACAGTAACACTGCGGTGATCATCACCGCTACAAGGGTTCGATTCCCATAACAATGCGTGTTTAGATGTTGGCCTACGCGCTGTGATGTTTCAGTTCATGAACATTTACATTAATACACAACTACGTACCTAGGAGGGGGGGGGCAGTTTGTTTATTATTAATGATGATCATAAAGAATATAATTTCTTACTACAGCAGTCGATTGAACACATGGACGGATAGGAGGAGGAATAAACAGATTGAACAGAAAGTCAACTTTATTGATCATCGTTTTGTCGTTCCATGTTTGGAGGGAGGAGGGGGGGAGGGAGGGGGGGTGTTAGTAACTGTAGTGTTTTAGTTTTAGTAACTGTTACATGATAACTAAATGTGTAAATGTGTCGGTTACATTGTAACCGACACATTTAGTTACATTGTGTCCACGCACCGTGATCAGTTGGAAATTGATACACTGACACAGTGTTAGGACAGACTGGACAGTGGTTCATACCAGGGACCACCATTTATTCAGCATTTGAGCCACGGAGGACCACCAATTGATGACATTTCAGCCCCAACGACCCAAAACTAAAGATTTATTTTGGTTTTGTCCACAATCCCAGGCTGGATTTGGGGAAACAAAACCAGTGTTTAATGAAGTGTATCAATTCAGATGATGAATACTTCACATCTGGTTAAACAACTTTCCATCATTTAGCTGGGGACCACCTGGAACCCTCTGAAGGACCACTGCTGGTCCCCCAACCACGGGTTGAAAACCACTGGTCTAGGAGTGAGGCCGATGTAATGCATAATCTGGACAAGTTTGCTTTTGTTGTGTTTTTTGTCTAATGTTTCTGAATAGCCCCAGTTAGCTTGACACTGTCATTGGATGTCAACCAGTTCCATATTCAGGTCCATTTAGTTATTTCTTTTACCTGTGTGAAGTTAGCACACCATGATTTATTTTACAATTTTTGAAAAATAAATAAATCAATAAAAATGGGCTCATCTTTTAGTGCACGGCGGGGTGGAATTTGTGCCGCTGAAATCAGCATGTGTGCTGCTTTTATTGATTTCATATGAATATTTATGTGCAATATGAGCTGTTATCAGTCTTATAGAGCTGCGCAGAGACGTCACCGCCCCTGTTCCAGAAGTGGATTCCCCATTCATTTTTCTCATAGACTCTTCGAAAATAATTTATATAAAGACGATTACGCCGCGGACAAAGCCAACTCGAGTCGTGACGAATCATGATGACACACACAAACTTTTGGGACAATAAAATAATTTCTAAGATGAAAAACGAAACAAAAAGTCTTGTATCATGCCGTTTTCTACTTCTTCCCAATTATATATTATATGACGATATTGTGTTTGTTGTCATGATTTGTCACAACCGAGTTGGCTTTGTCCGCGGCGTAATCGTCTTGATATAAATTATTTTCGAAAAGTCTATGAGAAAAATGAATGGGGAAAAGACTTCCGGAACCGGGGCGGTGACGTCACTGCGCAGCTCTATAGGCTTATAGACTTGTACCCCCCACTTAAGGTGGTCCGAAACAGTCTAAAATGGCTCATCTTTTGCTCGGTGTGCTACAATTTGGGTCACTGAAATCAGCATTTGTGCTGTTGATTTTATATATATATATATATATATATATATATATATATATATATATATATATATATATATATATATATATATATATAATATATATATATATATATTTGCACCACGCCCCTGGCGGTCATAGTGGTCATAACAGCTCATTGTATATAAATATTCATATAAAATCAATAAAAACAGCACAAATGCCGATTTCAGCAGCACAAATTCTAGCACATGGAGCACTAAAAGATGAACTCATTTCAGTCCGTTTTGGACCACCTTAAAGTGCAGGGTGCAGATTGACAAAGATCAGGACCTATAACTTCAATTATCTCCAGAATGGTAGCAGCACAAATTCTGAGATTTACGGCACAATTCAGCACAAATAGAGCACTAAAGAATGACACCATTTTTATGTATTTTTTTGGAAATTTGAAAATTCATGGGGTGCTAACTTCACGCAGGTATTTCTTGCCCTTTTGGGGCCATCTTTGAGCAACACCTGTGCTGGAGTTTAGCCCTTCAGCCCCCAAATATTTTGATAAGATTTGGTCCATAATTCCATCAGACCTGGATGTAACATTTCTCAATTTTAGGGGCAGGCAAATATGGTATGGGGGGCGGCTTCATCACCCATACCTGCACACATACCATTTTCGGTTACAGAACGTATAATTAGTCAAGGAAAGCATCAATAATAACATCAGTTGTTGTTGAAGTTGCAACAGACACGCAGCATGCACAAAGCTAAAGGTCTGACTCAGAGAGTTTTCTGTTTTCAATGATGAAATGCTGTTGGTTTAGTGGTGACACAGCTGTAGTTAGTTAGTAGCAGTAGTAGTGTTTCACATCATTTTAATTATAAGCACTTTAATTTGAAATATCTGAAATCTGTGTTGTTTAGCGTGCTCTCATGTTTCGTGGGGCAGTCTGGGCATTTAGGGGGGGCATTGCCCCCCTATGGCCACACCTAGATCCGGCCCTGTACATTCTACATTTTATAGGGGTGGCAGTGGCTTAGGGGTAGAGTCAGCGGATGGTAACCGCAAGGTTGCTGGTTCGATCCCAGGCTCCCGCAGAGTTACTGTTGAAGTGTCCTTGAGCAAGACACTGAACCCCTAATTGCTCCTGATGTGCTAGTAGGTACCTTGCATGGTTTCCACTGCCATCAGTGTATGAGTGTGTGTGTGAATGTGGTGAATGTGATGCACAAGCTATGTAAAGCACCTTGGATAAAGGCGCTATATAAATGCACCATTTACCATTTATACCAGTTAAAGATCTATACCAAATCCCATCATTTAGCTGGGGACCACCTGGTACCACCTAAATTACCACTGGTGAAAACCAGTGGTAATTGAAGGTCACTATACTAGTGTCACAGTGGTTTTCATCCAGTGGTCCGGGGACCCTTGCGGCTCCATTTGGTTTCATGTTTACACTCTCAAGAGTTATAATATTCACCATCCAAATCATACCTGGGCATTATGCGTCCCCCAGGGGCCATTAGCTGACTCTGACCGGCCTGTGAAAGGGTACCGTGGTTTTCAACCAGTGGTCCAGGGACCACCAGTGGTCCTTGAGAGAGTTCCAGTTAAATATGGAAAGTTGGTTACCCAATGTAGTGGCTGAAAATGATCCCCAATAGATCACTCATGCCGGCAGGCTAAGCCTGGGAGTTCTAGAAACTGTATGACGCGCAACACAATAGACTAAAACACCAATGATAAAAACGATTCAGACAAGGAAATAAGTTTGAACTGTTTAGTGTAATCAGTGCACCAATCATTACAATCATTACGTCTCATTCAATAAATACGATAGTAATAAATATGTGCAAAGATACAAAAACAGTGACAATACTAACGAATCAAATTATCAAAAGTGCAAAGTGCTAAAGTGCGAACGGTCAACAAATTATGTAGCCTCCCAGCTCACCCTGCCTCCAAGAATCCAAAACCAGTATAGAGAGTGAGCTGAGAAAGACCGGCACTTTGTAAGCTACGGTGGCCACCCACAGAGGCACTTCAACCAATGAATGAAGTCCAATGCGGCGCTCACCTCACCAACCCAGTGAATATGTATATAATCTATATAGAAGGTCATTTTGGCTCCTACATTCCGGCCCCTAATTATGCCTGGGCACTAATTACAACTATTTTAATATGTAGGAGCTCAAATTATCCTTAGCAAAGTACAAAAAATAGAAATTCAAAATTGCAATTCTATGCAAATAGTCAATCATAATGCATCATTATTTCTCGAATAGGATCTTCGTTCATCCATATTCTCCTCTCCATCTGCAAAACAGGGAAATAAAGAGAGTGGGAGAGAGAGAGAGTTCAAAGAGCTCAACAGCTCCAAACAAGAAAGGGTCCATAGAGCATGAGCTCTCCAAGTGAGACTTCAAGTCCCCTCTGCTTTCTGCAGCCACGCCAATCTGCATCTCCTCTCTGGACCCTGAAGCTTCAGTGGTCTGCATGCTCTCTCGTAGTTTCTCTTCATCTGGCTGCGCAAGAAGCTTCCTGCTCTGAACCAGGTCCAACATCTTCCTGACCCCAAGAAGCCAACTGACCACTTCTCCCAACCAGAACCAAGGCGGGATGCAACTGGTAAACGGCACGTTTTTCTCATTAGCATGAACTGCCCTCACGGAGACGTCCTTTGGAGAGACCTGCACAGAACGAGCGGATAGGTCTCGAGACTCCATTTCAGCTTGCACCGAACTGTTGGACGACAAGGGTTCCACACCAGTTCCACTGTCTGCCAAGCTCCTGCACACACAGAGCTCCTCAGTGAGATGAGGCTTGTAGAGCCAGGCTACCCATTGCTGAGCAGCAGTTATAGGCAACGCCTCACCTCTGCATGTCTGATCTTCACTGAGATGAAGTTCCTGGTGCCGGGCTGTCCATTGCTGGACAGCACTTATCGACAAAACCTCACCCCAGCTCGGCTTAGCTCTGCGTATGCCTTGCAGATGTTTCTCAGTGCCCAGCACCACAGGTCCTATACATCCTGTGCGATCTTCCTCGAGATGAAGCTCTAAGCGCCGGGCTGCCCATTGCTGGACAGCACTTATCGGCAACGCCTCATCCCGGCCTAACTGATGTCTGCACTGTGTTTCCTTGGTACTGCACAACGCAGGTGCGGTGAAACATGTGGGATGTCCAGCCACCTTCGTTTTCTGTTTATGGACACCAACCAGCTGAACAGACTTTGTGACAGACCCTGTGCTGCCTTCTGTCGTCGATCCAAGTTGTTCATCTTTCACACATCCAGGGACGTCTGCCTTCGTCTGCTGCTCCCACAGCTGGTCAACTTTGGCGACTGCAATCCGGTTCACAGTGACGGGATTCACACCTGTGATTCCCATGCTGCCACACTTTCCAAGGGGACCATTCACGGTCCAGCCCAACATTGTTCTGACCGCGTAAGGACCACCACCAACACTCCTAACCACCTCCCATGGCTCTAGAGCCTCAGGAACATTGGTGCCAATAAGAAGGTCCACCCCCGAGTCGATCTCTGCGATCTTGAGGTGTTCAAGATGCGGCCATTTCCGCAAGTCTTCCTGCCTCGGAATGTTACCTTGATGTACAGGCATGCTCTCCTGTGTGTAGACAGCAGGTAGCTCACAGAAACCATCTGTGTCCAGCCCAGCTACCTCCAAGTCCAAAACAACCCTGCTACTGACCACCTTCTCCTGACCCATTGTCCTTAGGAGGATGTCAGTCTTCTTTCCTGAGAGGTTCAGCCTGTCCATGAGCCCCTCCGTGCAGAATGAAGCGGAGCTTCCAGGATCAAGAAAAGCATAGGTCACCAACGTCTGACCTTTCTTGGACTTCACCCGAACGGGAAGTATGGCAAGAGTGCAGTCAGTCTCTCCGGCCCCAGTAAGACCACCGGACTGCACTGTGATCGAATTGTTCTCGTCTGTTGTCTCCAATTCTTCTGGCGCTTGCACTGGACTCTGCTCTTCAGGGTAGACATGCAACAAGGTAGGATGCCTCTTACCGCACACTTTGCACACCAGACGTGCATTGCATTCACGGCTTCTGTGCCCAATGCACATACATCCAAAGCACAATCTTTTCTCCCTCAAGAAGGACATCTTCTCATCATGTGTCTTCCTTTCCAATAGACGACATGTGTCCAAGGAATGCCCAGCTCCACAAAGCAAGCATGTTTTGACAACAGATAAACCAAGTTCTCTCTTCGGACAAGTGTCAACCTTTGTGTCGACTGTAGCGACAGTAGTCGCAAAGCTACTTCTGTTTGCTCCTGCAAAGTACTGAGGCTTAGCAGGCCTCACTTCCTTCCTCGACACTGTGGGGGAGGAATCTTGGATATCCCCAAACAGTGGGTCACTCGCAATCTTCACTTGCCATTCAATGAATTCAACGATGTCACCAAAGGTGGCTCTGCGACGGTTTGTCTCCTGCAGGCTACAAGCGACATCTCTCCACTTCTCCCTGAGTTTGTAGGGCAACTTCTTGATAACAGCCTGCATGTTAGCAGGAACATCCAACTCGTATGTGGATTCAAACTCCCCAAGAGCATTGAAGCAGGACCGCAGCAAGAAGCTGTAAGACTGAAGCGCATCGACATCCTCTGCCTTTATCGCTGGCCACAAGAACACCTTGTTCATGTAAGCAGAGGTGATCTTCAATGAGTTGCCGAAATGCTCTTGCAACAAGGATTTGGCTGTGGCATAGCCAGTTTCAGAGGACATATGAAGACAACTACGAACCATGTCTCTGGGCTTCCCTTTCGTGTACTGCTCGAGAAAGTACAAGCAGTCCTTGGCGCTGTGAGTTTTCTCCTCGATGCAGTGTTCAAAGGCTCTCATGAAGGTTTGGTACTCCAAAGGATCACCATCAAAGGTTTGCATGTCACGTCGTGGAAGAAAGAACAAAGACTGTTGTTTAGCAAGCAAAGAGGTTATCTTGTTTTGCTCCTTTAAGACAGAGATCAACTGATCATGATCAACGCTGTTCTGGACTAAAGGTGAAGGTTGTTGTAACTGCAACTGAGGACGTACTTGAGGATCGGGCCATCCACTTTGCCGCACTGTAACTGCCTCAGGCCTTGGCTGCGATTGCAACCCCAGACTAGCCACCTTAGACCGAGCATCCAAAGATGGAGGATGTAGCCACTCACGTTGAGCATTCAAGGATTGTGAACGTGGATGCTGTTCACCCGCTGAACTGTACTGATATGGCTGCTCTACATGCTGCCCCATGTTCTTCACCACCGCAGGTCGAGAACCAAACAAAGAAGGATGTGTAACTGACTGCTTAGGCCGTGCATCAATCAGATATGAACGTGACTGTGGCTCACCCATTAAAGCATGCTGAGAAGAGTGTCCCCCTGACGGAGGAACAAAGGTTTCAGCATCAGGATCCAACGCTCGAGAAAGCTTTTCTCTCCCTTTCTCAACATAGGAATTCATCCCATCTGACCTACTGGCTGAAGAACCAGACACCTGAGAGGAGGAGACTCTCAAGACATTGAGCTTAGCTGCTGATGCTGCTATCTCTGCCTCCAACTCTAGCTGTTCTTTCTTTCTTTTCAGCTGTGCCTCTTGCTCTTCACGAGTCCTTCTGAGCTGTGCCTCTTGCTCTTCTAGAGCCCTTTTAATCTGTGCCTCTTGCTCATCTAGAGCCCTTTTCATCTGTGCCTCTTGCTCATCTAGAGCCCTTTTCAGCTGTGCCTCTTGCTCTTCCAGAGCCTGTATCTCTTTGAGCTTCTTCTGGCGAGCGAGAAGACCTGCCATGTCTGCTTCTGCTATCAGGCGTGCGGATGCAGCAGAAGAAGTAGTGGACCTACACTTACTACCTGCAGTGCTTCTTTTCTTTGAAGGCTCAACTGACACATTAGAGATACTATCATCTGGGTTAACATCATCAATGACTGAAGCTGCCACCACACCCCCACGGTCATCTGGAACACAGGAAGCATTTGGGTTATTCACTGCATTAGATGTTTCAACAAGATGTGGGGGTACATACACAGGTATAATAGCCTCTTCCTGTAACTGCGCTGTACTTTGAATGGAAAGATTTTGAGAGAGCCATTTGTTTGCATTTTCAGTAAAATCAACTTTGCGTTTTTGTATGTCTGAAAACCAATTGTTTTGTCTCTCTTGTTCCTCTGGGGGAAGCAATGGAATGACCGAATCATGGAGACTGCTTGCTTCATCGTACAGTGCAGATACATTGTAAAGATTGAACTGGACAGCATTTGCGTTGCTAGAGCTTTGCATAAGGTCATTAATTGCTTTTACAAGTCGTTCAATTTTGTTAACCTTAGCTTTGCGTTCGTTTTGAAGTTGTTCAATTTTGTTTGATAGTGCTTTTGCAGTGAGAGTTGATTGCCGTTTTGTCTCGTTTGCACTGGCAGTAGAACCTGGCCTTGATGAACTAGACATTTTGAATTTGCATTAAAATGAATCAAAGTCAAAATCATTTGCATCCAAATCGAAGTCCAAAAAACACCGCAACAGCCCTAGTAGAATGTGCGTGTATGTGTGTGAATGCTGGCTATTGTTCCCCACTAAACTGCCTAACGACCCGTAAGCTAACGAATGCAGACCCTGTGTCTTCAGCATGTAACGATAGGTACTTATGTGCCTATATATCTCTATAAGAGACGGCACTCCTGGGCCACCCGTTCCACGGGTTTTAGAATGCGGGCCGAACCCGTTCATGCACATGAAAAACAACAAACAGTAGCCTACAGCCAAAGCTATAGGCTAAAGCCACTTTGCCTATAGGGGAACAATAGAGTGTGTGTGTGCATGCAACAAGTGTGTGTTTGGGGCGGGCCGCCGCTATGCGGTGTGTAGAACACAACGTGGACTCGAAAAGCAAATGGATTAAACAATACGAGTGCAACCTAGTGCCGCGGTGCACGTCTGTGTGTGGTCCATTGTTTAAACGCCGCGGGGAACCAGGTAGGTTAAACACCCGACACCAATAGCGATCCAGATCGATACTAATTTGTTGACAATGTTGTGGCTGAAAATGATCCCCAATAGATCACTCATGCCGGCAGGCTAAGCCTGGGAGTTCTAGAAACTGTATGACGCGCAACACAATAGACTAAAACACCAATGATAAAAACGATTCAGACAAGGAAATAAGTTTGAACTGTTTAGTGTGATCAGTGCACCAATCATTACAATCATTACGTCTCATTCAATAAATACGATAGTAATAAATATGTGCAAAGATACAAAAACAGTGACAATACTAACGAATCAAATTATCAAAAGTGCAAAGTGCTAAAGTGCGAACGGTCAACAAATTATGTAGCCTCCCAGCTCACCCTGCCTCCAAGAATCCAAAACCAGTATAGAGAGTGAGCTGAGAAAGACCGGCACTTTGTAAGCTACGGTGGCCACCCACAGAGGCACTTCAACCAATGAATGAAGTCCAATGCGGCGCTCACCTCACCAACCCAGTGAACATGTATATAATCTATATAGAACGTAATTTTGGCTCCTACACCCAACTTTCTCTTTGAAATGCAAATGCAGGTCCATTTGGTTTCATGTTTACACTCTCAAGAGTTAAAATATTTGTCATCTGAATTAGCCAGAGAATGTAAAAGAATGTTCATTTTTGATCTACGGTTGCCTGTTTTGCTTGTGAAATCCAGCCTGGAATTGTGAACAAAAGCAAAATAAATCTTTAGTTTTGGGTCTGTGGAGCTAAAATGTCTATTACAGAATGGCAGAATTTGTTATTATGTCCACATAAAGTATATTAATGACATAGTAAAGTGTTGAAAATGGGTGGAATCCCCCTTTAATTAATACAAATACTAATGCTATTAATTAATATTGATTAATAATCATCAAGAAGCAACTTGTTTTTTTTTTTTTTTTTTTTTGCTTCCTTCCTTTGCCATCAGACCAGTGGTTTTCAACAGGTGGTCCAGGGACCACCAGTGGTCCTTGAGAGTGTTCCAGGTGGTCCCCAGGCTAAATGATGGAAATTTGGTTAACCAGATGTAACTCGTTGAGAACGTAAAAATGAAACCAAATGGACTCTTGTGGGTCCATTTGTTTTTTTTGTTTTTTTACTATAAGATGGACAACAGCAAACTAAATCTTTAGTTTCGGTGTCTGTGGGGCTAAAATGTCCTCAAATTGTGGTCCCTGGCTCAAATGGTGGTCCGTGGAGTCAAAAAGGTTGAAAACCCCTGGGCTGCATCAGACTGTATGATGATGATCCTCCTCCTGCCATTCATTCACAAATTGCTCCATACACACACACACACACACACACACACACACACACACACACACACACACACACACACACACACACACACACACACACGTGTGCACACACACTCACACACCCATGCGCACGCTCGCGCACACACCACCACAAGGAGTGAGTTGAACAATAATTAAGCGTCGTTTCCACACCTCAGTAATGTTGTGGTGAACTGACAGCATGTGCACTATGATCACCATCACCAGGGCGGATGTAACATTTCCCGATTGGGGGGGGGGGGGATAGTATGGGTGCGGCTTCATCATCCATGAAGCTGCACCCATACCATTTTCAGTTACAATATACCTTTATTAGTCAAGTAAAGCATCAATAATAACATCAGTTGTTGTTGAAGTTGCAACAGACACGCAGCATGCATAAAGCTAAAGGTCTGACTCAGAGAGTTTTCTGTTTTCAGTGATGAAATGCTGTTGGTTTAGTGGTGACACAGCTGTAGTTAGTTAGTAGCAGTAATAGTGTTTCAAATCATTTTAAATAGAAGCACTTTAATTTGAAATATGGGTGGGTTTTGCATGCCATCATTTGGCGGGGCAGTCAGGGCATTTAGAGGGGCACCCACCCCCCGGGGCACCACCCCCCTCCATGCCCATGCCTAGATCTGCCCTGCCTGCCACTCCTAGTATTCAGTTCCAGACCTGTTGGAGGTCTGTCTGTGAGAAGCAAACATTTTTAACTCAAATATTTGCTTCTGGGGCATTCCCTAGAACAACATGTTTTCAGTTGGGGGTCCTCCGCAGCCAAATATAGATAATTCTGATGGTCCTTGGCATGAAATATGTTGAGCATCACTGATACAGAAACAGTCTAGCGTCGGAAACTATAATGTAGCATCAAAAACTATGATTTGAGTTCAGAAACTAGAATCTAGTCGGGACAAAATGGGTTTTTGACAAAATGATTGTTTTTGTCATAATAGTCATATCTGTTCAAAAATCTGTTTTTTATGTAAAAGAATGTTTTCTTCTTTCTCAACTTCACAGTCAGGTATAAATGATGTATTCATTTCTTACAGACTTAAAGGGGAATTCCACCCAGAAAAATCATTAACATGGTGAAATACATCTTGATGATGTCATCAGATGTATTTCATCATGTTAATGATTTTTTCAGACCTCCATTTTCAGGAAATACAGAATTGGGGGAACTTTTTTTTATCATGTCCACATACACAACATCTCTAAGGTATATTAATTACATATTAAAATGTTGAAAATTGGTGTAATTCCCCTTTTAAGGTCAAACGACAACACAGTTTTCTAGCCTGTTTTGGGTTTTAGGAACACCTTTGGGTGTTTTAGGCATTAATGGTGTAAATGGTGCTTTTATCTCACATCTTTGCTTCTGGGGGGTCCCCAGAGCATGTTTTCAGATGGCGGTCCACAGCAAAAAATCTAGATAATTCTGGTGGTCCTCCAGTAGAGAATAAGGTGGTTCTTATTGAACAAATACGATGGATGAAGTGCAAACCTCACTTTGCTTTCGTTTTATGAACATTCAAGTAGAAATATTTTATTGTTTTTCCCCCCCTAGTATTTCTTTTCTCTTATTAGAGCCTTGGACTACCTTTCCTTAAAGCAGGGGTTTTAAACAGGTGGTCCAGGGACCACCAGTGGTCCTTGAGAGGGTTCCAGGTGGTCCCCAGGCTAAATGATGGAAAGTTGGTTAACCAGATGTAACTCTTGAGAGTGTAAAAATGAAACCAAATGGACCCTTGCGGGTCCATTTGGTTTCATTTTTACACTCTCAAGAGTTAAAATATTCATCATCTGAATTAGCACCACTTAATTAAGAAGTTTACACTGTTTTGTTGGCAAAATACAGCCTGGAATTGTGGACAAAACCAAAAGAATTATTTAATTTTAGGTCTTTGGTGTGAAAATGCAAAAAGCAAAAGAAGCAAAAGCAAAAGAAATCTCTAGTTTTGGGGGTCTGTGGGTCTAAAGTGTCCTCAATTGGTGGTCCGTAGGCTCAAATGCTGAATAAATGGTGGTCCCTGGAGTCAAAAAGGTTGAAAACCACTGCCTTAAAGTAAACATCAGAACACATTGCATTTGTCTTTTCTTATTTAACAGAACACTTTATACAGTAAGGTAGTCTGTGAGTCAGTGTGACACAGTGCTACTGTAAATGTTCTAGGAACAGGGGCGGATCTAGGCATGGGCATGGGGGGGCAATGCCCCCCCATGCCCAGTCTGCCCCCCCAAACACGATGCCATGCAAAACAACCCAAGATATTTCAAATTAAAGTGCTTATATTTAAAAAAATGATGTGAAACACTACTACTGCTACTAACTAACTACAGCTGTGTCACCACTAAACCAACAGCATTTCATCATTGAAAACAGAAAACTCTCTGAGTCAGACCTTTAGCTTTATGCATGCTGCGTGTCTGTTGCAACTTCAACAACAACTGATGTTATTATTAATGCTTTACTTGACTAATAAAAGTCCTGTAACTGAAAATGGTATGGGTGCGGCTTCATCGCCCGTGGCGCGAAGCGACACGGGAGATGAAGACCACCCATACCATTTTCTGTTGCCCCTCCAACATGTTCTCTTGCCCCCCCCAAATGGGACATGTTACATCCGCCCCTGTCTAGGAAAGGAGAAATCAACATTTAAGATTTTATTTTATTTTTTTGGCATCCTCCCAAATTCGGAAACCTCGATTTGGATTCATTGTGAAGTCCTACTTTAGAGAGTCTAAATAACCGGATCCCTGCATGGTCAAACTACTATCATTGTACATAATCCCCTAAATATCTGCTGTGCTCATCTCAACAGCCGCTCTGCAGGGCGGATGTAACATTTCCCAATTGGGCCATGGGGGGCAGGAGAAAATGGTATAGGGGCGACTTCATCACCCGTGTCGCTTCGTGCCACGGGTGATGAAGTCACACCCATACCATTTTTCAGTTCCAGGACTTTTATTAGTCAAGTAAAGCATCAATAATAACATCAGTTGTTGTTGAAGTTGCAACAGACACGCAGCATGCATAAAGCTAAAGGTCTGACTCAGAGAGTTTTCTGTTTTCAATGATGAAATGCTTTTGGTTTAGTGGTGACACAGCTGTAGTTAGTTAGTAGCAGTGTTTTGAAATCACTTTAATTTATATCAGCACTTTAATTTAAAATATATTGGGTTGTTTTGCATGGCATTATGTTTGCTGGGGCAGATTGGGCATTTAGGGGGGCATTGCCCCCCCCATGCCCATGCCTAGATCCGCTCTGCTGCTGCAGAATATTTATCTCTACAGGTGGAAACACTAATATCCTGTCACACCCAGGCAGAGCCTGGGGCTCATATTATTGTTGTGATAGCAGCAGCCTCCAAACATACAGTAGAGCTCCAAACATTACAAACATTACCCCTCCAAACATACAGTAGAGCTCCAAACATTACCCCATCAATGTCACCAAACCAGACAAAGTGTGAACTGTGTCTCCTTCTCTGACTAAAAGGAGAATTCCACACCAAAACACATTAGGCATCAATCTACCCTGATCCCTGTGACATCATAGTGTCATAGATGCACCCTCCCCTCCCCTCCCCTCCCCTCCCCTCCCACAGTTTCCATTGCTGCAGGTTGTCTTTATTCTAATGTGGAGATTTTAGTAGCTCTAAACATATTTATCATATTTTAATACTTTACTGATACTCATGCATGTGTTTTACACCCCTCTGGGGCAGACCTTACTTGTAAGCTGTGTTACCACTACAGCTGTAGTTAGTAGCAGTAGTAGTGTTTCACATCATTTTAAATAGAAGCAATTCGAAATATCCTGGGTTGTTTTGCATGCCATCATGTTTGGTGGGGCAGATCGGGCATTTAGGGGGCCATTGACCCCCCCCATGCCTAGATCCACCCCTGCCTCATAGTAGCAGACAGACAGACAGACAGACAGGAGACCAGAAGTATGTTGGAGTCTATATTCATTTCCAATGGTAGAATGAAGGTGAACACAACTTATGATCCATTCCTTAACTCCATGGACACTGAAGAGATCCATGCTGTTCCAGGAGGAGAGATGAATGCATCGCATCTTCGCTCTGACGCACACTCGCATTTGATAATTGGCCGCTCATTCCCGTCCCGAAATTGAATTTGTTTGTGATACAGAACGTGTCGATACAACTAATATACGGTGTCCATAGAACTAAAGCGGCCATTGTTACCGCTTAGTGCTTGAGGTGGACAAGCGAATAAGAAAAAGCCGGTGGTATAGCAGTGTATTATTGGCCTTTTTAAAGGATTAAAATAGCGCATTTTCCTTATCGGTTAACGGTTATTAACCGGCACAGGTCTGACGACAATCGGTTAAGATCGGTCTTTCCATTTGGCCATCCCTAGACTGAGTAGACATCACATGACCAAAAGTTCTTTTTGCAAGTGGAATATCCCTTTAATCAGCAGGTTGTTTCACTACCAGACATCCATTGACAAAACAACAACAACAACAACAATGGTTTGAATCCAGGGTTGGTTGGTTGGTTGGTGGTGGCCTCTGTCTCCATGCAGCCACGCTCCAGGGGCACTGTGGCTTCTGTGGGGAGGCCACAGGCCTGGCGGCCACGGCCAGCCGTCTGTGGGGAGGCCACGGGCCTAACAGCTACGGCCAGCCGTCTGTGGGGAGGCCACGGGCCTAACGGCCACGGCCAGCCGTCTGTGGGGAGGCCACAGGCCTAACGGCCACGGCCAGCCGTCTGTGGGGAGGCCACGGGCCTAGCGGCCACGGCCAGCCATCTGTGGGGAGGCCACAGGCCCAGGGCTACGGCCAGGCCTCCACATCCACATCCTCCTCTAATGTGGGGGGAGGAGGAGGAGGAGGAGGAGGAGGAGGAGGAGGAGGAGGAGGAGGAGGAGGAGAAGGGGGAGGAGGAGGAGGAGGAGGAGGAGAGGCCTTGGCTGGCAGGAGGCGTGAGAAACCCACAACAAAGAGGCAGAGAGAGACTCGCTCTCTGACTCACTACTTCCCCGTTCTCTCGCTCCTCAAAAGCCAGACAGAACAGCGTCGGCCATCAATACGAGGTCAGTCGGTTAGTCAGTCAGTCTTTCATGCAAAACAACCCAAGATATTTCAAATTAAAGTGCTTCTATTTAAAATGATGTGGAACACTACTACTGCTACTAACTAACTACAGCTGTGTCACCACTAAACCAACAGCATTTCATCATTGAAAACAGAAAACTCTCTGAGTCAGACCTTTAGCTTTATGCATGCTGCGTGTCTGCTGCAACTTCAACAACAACTGATGTTATTATTGATGCTTTACTTGACTAATAAAAGTCCTGTAACTGAAAATGGTATGGGTGCGGCTTTTCGTGACACGGGCAATGAGGCCGCCCCCCATACCATTTTCTCCTGCCCCCCCAGTTGGGATATGTTACATCCGCCCCTGAGGCCACAGCGGTGGACACAGAAGGCAGCAGATCCTCAGAGAAAAGGAAGTCCAGAGGATTGTGGCTTTTGGACGTATAATCTGTGGTCTGTTAGAGCGTGAGGAGCCCTGGCACAGTGTTGCCAACTGCCAAAATCCAAAATGCACTAGTGGCACTTCCAAAATGCACTAGAATGCACTAGATGCTCGCCTGGAACATACAGATCAAAATGAACATTAATCTTCTACATTCTCTAGTTGTGTAGAGTAAGTTTGGCTAATTCAGATGATGAATATTTTAACTCTTGAGGGTGTAAAATTGTCCATTTGGTTTCATTTTTACGCTCTCAAAGAGTTACATCTGGTTAACCAGCTGTCCATCATTTAGCCTGGGGACCACTGGTTGAAACCCACTATCATAGGAGGAAAAATGGTGAAAAACGAGGGTTTTATCTCTGGCGCCTTGTGTCAACCAATTTCGTTCCAATGCACCAGCAAAAAGCACCAGCTTTTCACTAATATGGGCGCTAGGGGGGTCTGAAAAAGCGCTAAATATAGCGACAAATGCGCCAAGTTGGCAAGTTTGGCAACACTGCCCTGGCAGCCTCTGTCCTTACATAGTGGTCCTAACTTCACTTCAGTCTGCCATGAAGAGAAGCATTCACACACTGCCCCTCCACCCCCCCTCGGACCCCCACCCAAGACACAGAAAGAAACTGTATTAATATGCTATGAATGGAAACGGACAGACAGCCGTTATCTGGGCTCTGCTGCACTGTCTTACAATTTACAATTTAGGCATTTAGCAGACGCTCTTGATCCAGAGCGACTTACAATGGTAAAAAGTTTGCAATTTAATCAAGATTTACAATACATTTTACAATATACAATGAAGCGCTCCAAAAACATTGTAATACATTAGGCAACCTACAGTATCTAAGTCATTGCAGCAAGTACTGTGGGTTAATGTAAAACAAGTGCTATGGGCTGAGATAGGAGTCTGAAAGAGGTGTGTTTTCAGACTGCGGCGGAAGATAGGGAGTGAGTCTGTGGTTCTGACTGCAGTGGGAAGTTCATTCCATAGTTTAGATAGGGAGTGAGTCTGTGGTTCTGACTGCAGTGGGAAGTTCATTCCATAGTTTAGATAGGGAGTGAGTCTGTGGTTCTGACTGCAGTGGGAAGTTCATTCCATAGTTTAGATAGGGAGTGAGTCTGTGGTTCTGACTGCAGTGGGAAGTTCATTCCATAGTTTAGATAGGGAGTGAGTCTGTGGTTCTGACTGCAGTGGGAAGTTCATTCCATAGTTTAGATAGGGAGTGAGTCTGTGGTTCTGACTGCAGTGGGAAGTTCATTCCATAGTTTCGGAGCCAGGAGGGAGAAGAGCTTGGGCGAGTGGAGCGTTGGCCAGGTGTTTTTAGTAGGGGTACTGCCACCAACTTCCCAGTGTCGGCTGATCAGAGTGCACAGGAGGACTTGTAGGGTTTTATGAGGCCACTGAGGTATGGTGGAGTCAAACCTTTGGTTGCTTTGAATGCAAGTGTGAGAGTTTTGAACACTGTGTGTGCAGCGACTGGGAGCTGATGGAGGGAGAGGAGAAGCAGAGTGACATCTCCCTGACTCTCTAGTCTCCTCCACAACATCACAGCTGACATCGTCATCATGTCAGGGAAGGCCTTTAGGGCTTGGTGTCTTTCTGACTTGCTTAGTTCCTTCCGTTCTTAAGGTGCTTACAGACGGCCAGTAACAAATCGCGCTATTTCACGTTCATTTTCAACAGGACCGGCGCTTTGTGCTCAGAAAACGACGCGCCATAAAGAGAGCGTGTGACGCTGGGCGTTATTGCGCAGAGTCCAGTGTTGTTTATGGCGTGCGTGCTCGTTTTGTGCACGCGTGCAATGTTTTTCAAAGCTCAATCCAGGGAGCATTTTTTTCTCGCTGCACGATTCACCGTACGACACCAGAAGTTTCCCTCTCATCCACTTGCATTAAGTTGCTCATCCAGCGCATGAGGCGATTTCACTCGCCTGAGGGTAAAAAAAAAACGTTCTGGGAAAATAGGCCAAGGACCCGCTAGGGTCCATTTGCTTCACATTTGTACACTCTCAGAAAAAATCGAAATGGGTGGAATTCCCCTTTAAAGAGGCGTCGCCCCGCTTCTACAACAAGTCCCACTACAACACTGCCTGTAAGTTGCAAAACTTCTCCGGAAGTTGATAATTTCATCCAATCCCGTAAATGTATAGCCCGCTGGAACTTTTTATTTCTTCCTTTGTGCTCGCAAAGCTGTTGTAAAGGTTTAAAAGATGGAATTGTGGGCACTACTATAACTACTTTGTTCGTTGATTTTTTAATTTTTTTTATTAAATAAGACTGAAGACACTAGTGAGGATTGAACAGAGTGGTTTCACTGGGGACTGTAAATACAGTAACTTCCGCCAAACGACCGTTGATAATATGTTTGATATACTATACAGTGCAGTTAGCACCCAGGGTGCAGCCCTAGTGCAGGTTGTACTATGTGATCAGAGTTGAAGATATATGTCAACATGAATGTTTGAGCAGCTATAACTCCTGTGCACTGAACGCCTAAATGCTATTTCAGTGCTACTGCCTTTGTTGTCTGGAGGAGGGGAAATTCCTTGTCACAATTGTAGCCTAAAACTATTGTTTTTCATTGTAGTCTAGGAGTATTTAGCCCATAAAGGCCACTATATGGTTCACTTATAGCATGGGTGTCAAACTCTCATAGTTTTACTGAGGTTAGGGTTAGTAACTGCATAAACCACCATCTATCCCCAACCCTAGCCTAACCCTAAACCTAACCTCAGTAAAACTATGCCTAATTACTAAACGTAATCCTAACCCTAACCTCAGTGAAACTTCCCTCGCCCCGCCCTACTAGTAGTAACCGGTACGGTGAAACAAGCGCTCCTTCCCAACCTGCTGCTTTATTTCGGGTGGCAACCGAAAAACGGCGGAGGTGAGGTGGAGTTAGATTCTGTTTTTGCAGACGCTAAAGTTGTCTGTTACCTTTTAATAATCCAGTATTCTGGTCCAGTCGTTCTGCTGCTACAGAACATGGGAGTTGTTTTGAAACCTTTCTTGATAAACATCTATCAGAACATAGAAAATGAAAAGTGATTGGCTCCACACATGAGAGCTGACATCCTTCCTCTACAACACGCTGCCATATTTAGCCTCAGCCAAGACAAGGAGCTGCAGGGGCGGATTCATCGGAAAATGGTATGGGTGCGGGCAGTGTTGTAGTGGTACTTTTAGAAGTGGGGGGACGCCTCTGAAAGGGGAATTCCCCCCATTTGATTTTTTTTTCTGAGGGCGTACAAATGTGAACCAAATGGACCCTAGCGGGTCCATTTGGTTCCATTTGTACGCTCTCATAAAAAAGGAAACTCACTAACATGGTGAAACACATTTTGATGATGTCATCAAGATGTATTTCACCATGCTAATGATTTTTTTTTCAGACCCAAAAATATTTTAGATGTGAGAAGTGGGGGGACGCCGTCCTACTCCACTACACCCCTGGGTGCGGGTGAAGCCGCACCCATACCATTTTCAGCTACAGGACTTTTATTAGTCAAGTAAAGCATCAATAATAACATCAGTTGTTGTTGAAGTTGCAACAGACACGCAGCATGCATAAAGCTAAAGGTCTGACTCAGAGAGTTTTCTGTTTTCAATGATGAAATGCTGTTGGTTTAGTGGTGAAACAGCTGTAGTTAGTTAGTAGCAGTAGTAGTGTTTCACATCATTTTAAATAGAAGCACTTTAATTTGAAATATCTTGGGTTGTTTTGCATGGCATCGTGTTTGGTGGGGCAGACTAGGCATTTAGGGGGCATTGCCCCCTTGCCCCCCCCCCCCCCCCCCCCCCCCCCCCCATGCCCATGCCTAGATCCGCCCCTGCGTAGTGGTTGTTGTGCTCCAACGATGGTGTGAAAATCTCAATTATGGTGGAGAGGAAATGGAGAGTGACATTGTAGCAACTCAACACGCAGCAGCAGCTGCAGCAGCAGCAGTAGTAGTAGCAGCAGCAGCTGCTGCTGCAGCAGCAGTAGTAGTAGTAGTAGTAGTAGTAGTAGTAGCAGAAGCTGCAGCAGCAGCAGTAGTAGTAGTAACAGCAGCTGCAGCAGCAGCTGCAGCAGCAGCAGCAGCAGCAGCAGCAGCTGCAGCAGCAGCTCTATAGTATTGTGTGTAATTACAGAGCATTGTGATGTTCATGCTAATGTCAAACCGCCATGACAGTGCAGGCAGTGCTGTGGGATTTATGAGTTCTACTTAGTCATACATCCATGTCACAGCCTGCTGTCACCAAAATATACAATACTACAACTCTCCTGAGGGGGAGGTTGGGTTGCGGCTTCATCGCCTGTGCGCGAAATACTATTTTCATTCATATTCTTTAATTCTGTGACCCCCTAGGTTTATATCTCCTACAGGACTTTTATTAGTCAAGTAAAGCATCAGGTTAATAAAAACACGATTGCGCCGCGGCCAAAGCCAACTCGGGTCGTGGCAAATCATGACAACAAACACAATATCGTCATATAATTAGGAAGAAGTAGAAAACGGCATGATACAAGACTTTTTGTTTCGTTTTTCATCTTAGAAGTGATTTGATTTTCCCAAAAGTTTCATCATGATTCGCCACGACTCGAGTTGGCTTTGTCCGCGGCGTAATCGTCTTTATATAAATCATTTTCAAAAAGTCAAAAATGAATGGGGAATCCATTTCTGGAACAGGGGCGGTGACGTCACTGCGCAGGTCTATTTTCAGTGTGACAGTGACCTGACCCAGCCAGCATTTAGGACGGAAGATTATTATTAAAGACATGTCTGGATCCTCCTGAGCCACGTGGGGACGCAGCACAGGCTGCAGCACAGGCTGCAGCACAGGCTGCAGCACAGGCTGCAGCACAGGCTGCAGCCTACACTACAACATACGCTGCAACACACGCTGCAGTCATCAGAGCATGACGCTGCATGTGAGTGTATTAGTGAGTGACAGATAGGATTATTCATCCTCTGGTTCCCTCACTGTCTGCCCTGCCCTGGGGGCGGGGCGGGGGTTAAAACCTTGTTCTGTTCTTCAACAGGTGGTCCGGGGACCACCAGTGGTCCTTGAGAGGGTTCCAGGTGGTCCCCAGGCTAAATGAAGGAAAGTTGGTTAACCAGGTGTGACTTTTTGAGAGCGTAAACATGAGTTGCGGGTCCATTTGGTTTCAACTCATTTTAATCGCACATAGATTTTGCACCACAGATCATAGCGGTGCACGCAATGGGAGAAGAAGCCAATCAGGGTAACCAATAAGGGCTGCCATTGATCTGAACTCCTACTGTTCCGTCCTCCCATTGGTTGAAATGACTAACTCTAACCCTCACCCTCAACATAACATGTTACAGTGTGGACACAGTTTGGAATTAGAAAAACTCACACACCTTTTTCGATTGACACAAAAAATGCTTCTCGGGTCAAATATTGGTATGCGATTAATTGAGATTAATTAAGCTTTATTCTGTAGCTTTAAATTAATTAGATCTAAATGTTTTAATTGAGTCCCACCCCTAATAATAACGTCTGTCTGCTGTGTGACATCAGAGCAGACCCAACTAATGGTCTGGATCAGTGGTTTTCAACCTTTTTCATACCAGGGACCACCATTTATTCAGCATTTGAGCCACGGACCACCATTTGATGACATTTTACAGACCCCACAGACCCCAAAAACTAAAGATTTCCTTTACTTCTGTCCATGACCATTAATCTTCTAGTTGCGTAGATTTACGATTAATTTACATGATGAATATTTTAACTCTTGAGAGTGTAAAAATGAAACCAAATGGACCCGCAAGGGTCCATTTGGTTTCATTTTTACATTCCCAAGAGTTACACCTGGTTAACCAACATAGCTGGGGACCACCTGGAACCCTCTCAGGGACCACTGGTGGTCCCCGGACCACCTGTTGAAAACCCCTGGTCTGGATATTGACCCTCCTTTATAAACCTTGTGACGCCTCCAAATTATATATTAAAGATTGTTATTCATTATTATTATTATTTAGTAGCTGTCATCATTAATACTGCAAATAGATGTTAAATAGTTTAGATAGCAGAGGCGGATGTAACATTTCCCAATGGGGGGTGGGGGGGCAGGAGAAAATGGTATGGGTGCGGCGATGAAGCCGCACTCATACAATTTTTTTGCTGTTGGTTTAGTGGTGACACAGCTGTAGTTAGTTAGTAGCAGTAGTAGTGTTTCACATCATTTTACTGTAAATAGAAGCACTTTAATTTGAAATATCTTGGGGTTGTTTTGCATGCCATCATGTTTTGAGGGGCAGACTGGGCATTTAGGGGGGCATTCCCCCCCCCCCCCCCCCCCCCCCCCCCCCCCCCCTATGCCCAATGCCCATGCCTAGATCCGCCCCTGTCCAGCAGGTGATTATTTTAGCTCTCATTTGCTCTTCGGTGACTCAGGCTCTCACAGGCACCATTTGGGTGTGAGTTACACCCTCCCCCAGATGAAGGTTTTTAATAGTGTTCTGCTGATGGAGCGTTCCACTTAAAAGTGGCAAAAGCAGAAGCACTTGCCCCCTGTGTGTCCGTTGAATTAATAATGGCTTCTATTGCCGTGTAGCGCACGCACACACACACACACACACACACACACACACGCACACACACGCACAGACACACACACACACACACACACACACACACACACACACACACACACACACACACACACACACACACACACACACACACACACACACTCTTTAGGCGGTTTGAACACATTAACTTGGTCTCTTGGGATCTTGTTGTGCATTTTGAACCACAAAGCCTATAGATAAAGCTCTGTGATTTGATTCACACAGCATCCGTAGACCACCGGGGCGGATGTAACATTTCCCAATTGGGGGGGGGGGGTGGTATGGGTGTGCCTTCATTGCCTGTGTCGCTTCGCACCCATACCATTTTCAGTTACAGGACTTTTATTAGTCAAGTAAAGCATCAATAATAACATCAGTTGTTGTTGAAGTTGCAACAGACACGCAGCATGCATAAAGCTAAAGGTCTGACTCATTTAGCCTGGGGACCACCTGGAACCTTCTCAAGGACCACTGGTGGTCCCATCTGTTGAAAACCCCTGGTCTATTGTATTGCAGA
>CM076971.1:5261998-5276998 GCA_039105355.1 Benthosema pterotum | reverse complement strand
TTAATTCAAGAACTAAGAACTAGTCATTTCTCATGATTTTCTTGATAATAACCAAAATTACTTAAATTCTTACATCAATAGCTGTGGCATTATACCGCCAAAAACACTTTTAAGCATTCCATGTTTTCTTTTCTGCTTTTAAACACATGAAACACAAGAGTTAATACTTGATTGCATAACCATTGTTTTTGATGACTGCAGCCATGTGTCTTGGCATGCTCTCCATTGAAGAAAACAAGGGTGGTGTCATATTTTTTTCCATGACTGTTTGTTGTAATAGTAATAATAATAATAATAATAATAATAATATTGTCTTCCCTCCAGGGCAGGATGGGTTTTCATCCCCTGCTCCTGCTGCTCAGCCTGGCTCTCAGGGCGTCTGCCCAGGACCCTCCTAGTACAGGTATGATCCTCCTAGTACAGGTATGATCCTCCTATCACAGGTATGATCCTATCACAGGTATGACCCCCTGAAATTGTCCGCTGTCTGTGAGATTTCAAGGGGGAGGGGCTTGGTTCATACCAAACAAACCAAAACCAGGTTGTTGTCAATCATGTTGCTAATGGGCTAGCCTGTTTGCTAACCACACAAACACAGCCAACCAGCGCTACTAGGATGTGAACAAAAGCAGTAAAATATGTTGGATGATGATGTTTATACAACCTGACGCTTCTTTAAAGAAACTATTTGTCATACAGTAGGTCAGTCTAATGGACAGATTGATTTTTTAATATGTCATTAATATACATTAGAGATGATGTGTGTAGCTTACTACATTTTCCCAGTAACTTGCACATCACTGACATCAGGGCCTCATGTCCGCGGCTAGAACAACAACAAAGCTGCCCGTCCGACTACACACTTCTCACTTTGCCAGCCATTTCAGTTCCTTTTTCTCTGAAAATAATGTGTTTTTAGAATGGGTCAAACTGAGAATTAGGTCCCTGCCACCCCAGGGGGCTGTTATGATGTGAACATGGCCCCCCTGCCCCCCCAGGGGGCTGTTATGATGTGAACACGGCCCCCCTATCTGCAACGCTGTCCTCAAACTGTAAAACCAGGACATGGAAAAGCCTACATTTCACTCTGAGGTCCCCCTCCCCTCCCCTCCCACAGTTTGCATTGCTGCAGGTTGTCTTTATTCTAATGCAGGTGTTTTGAGGTAGATTTATCCCCAATGTGTTTTAGTGTGGAAGGGGACATGCGCTGGAAATCCACGGCTGGTTGGCCGCCTTGTTTTAAGCCCTGTGTTCACACTGTGACATGCTGGGGGTTATGTTGAGGGTGAGGGTTAGAGGAGACTAGTGGTTTTAGTAGATATTGACCTTGTTTGTCCACTTTGTGACTTGCTGGTGGTTATGTTGAGGGTGTGAGTTAGTGACGGGGTTAGTGACTGGAACAATGGGAGGTGGGCATAATGACATTAGCTGCCTTACTTACTTTCTAGTTTTCTGCCAGGTTTGATGCTAATGATGAATCCTTTTTTTTCTGCCTGAACTGAACATGTCTTCTTGTGGCCTGGCAGACCCCAATGACTATCTAATAAGGACAGGAAGCCAAGACACCTATGGGGGAGTCCACATTGGTTCATGGGGGAAACAGACATGCTCAGTACAGACCAGGAAGTTTGGCGCTTGGCAAACCATCCAAGAGACCAATGGGATGCATGGTTTGCAAGCGTCAAACTTCCTGGTCTGTACTGAGCATGTCCGTTTCCTCCCATGAACCAATGTGGACTCCCCCATAGGTGTCTTGGCTTCCTGTCCTTATTAGATAGTCCTTGGCAGACCCAAGGAAGTTCTTATAGAAGGAATTGCAGCCAGGTCTGCCAGGGCTGCGCCATGACACCTCGGGTGGTAAAACTCCTACCTCATTGCAATAGCACCCAGCTGCATCTCGCAGACAGTGACGTCACGTTCAGAACGTTCAGAAGCATACAGTACTTTCTGCTCTTCTGATAGCTGTGTAACATTACACACTTACTACTGTGGCGAATTCTCAAATTTTGCCCAAACCCGACAGTTTTAGGGCCGGGTAGGGTCTAAAATCTATTTCATTTAGTAGGGCCGGGCCGGGCCGGGTCTAGGGCCTGAAGTGTTCATTTTCAGGCCCGTTGAGATCTTTAGTTTGGAGCGGCAGCTTGCCACCACATTGTGACCAATCTGCCGATTTCATTTGCCAGGTAGATAAAATGACGTTGCTTTCCTTTCCCTCTCTTATCTGTATTCCGTGTGCAGGCCCTCCCATCGTCACCGCCAAGCCCACAGACCCTCCTCCTGTGGCAGCCGTCCAGAATGCTACGGCTGCTCCCACCCTCACCCTCACCACCACCACCACCACCACCACCACCTCCACCCCTGCTGCTGCCGTTCTGCCGGTCACAGAACAGGCCCCGCCTCCGGCCACAGCTCCGCCCACTGCCCTGGCTGTGGCCCCGCCCACCACGCGGCCCGCCCACAATGCCCCTGACGCCCCTGACGCCACTGCTAAGGTCCTGGAGGGTGATGGGGGTGATGTGGTCGTCCCAGAGGGTGATGCTGGTGATGGGGTTGACCCACCCACCCTCCAGCCCCTCCCACAACCAGCTGACCCCACCGATGCTCCGAACAACGCAGCACCACCAACCACACAGGTTAGTATCAGGGCCGGATTTAGCCAGCCCTACTAGGGTGGGCTGGAAGAATGGCAGGGTGTGTGGGCGGCTCTAAAGTTTTTCATATGAAGCAGTGGTTTTCAACCTTGTTGATGAAACCACTATTTATTCTGGCATTTGAGCCACGGAGGATTATCATTTGATGACATTTTACTGAGCAAAAAGTTACGAAGACAAAAGTCAGGAAGTGACGTCTAGCAACAGACGATCCACCCGTGCACCACGACAATGACATTGGAGATCCCCAGAAAAGGCTTCTGAATGCATTGGATTGAATGGATGCGAATGGGAAAAAAAAAAAAAATGGCCGCCCCCATTGTCCCAAATGAGAGTCAGGAACAGGATCTTTATCAGACGATGCGTTCGGACTAATAGATGGATTAAAGAATGAAATCTACATTTCGCCGTGTTACACGCCGTCGTCATAACCGGCGTGCGTTATTTGGGTCAATATCAAATTGCGGGACTTTTTGGGTTTGAAAATTTCAGAAAAAAAAGTTTATTTTTTTCCTATATATTATTATTTTTTCCTCTCAAGTATTCCTTACAGATTATGTTTCCATTAATTGCCAAGCTCAGGCATGAGTGATTTCATTTATTTATTTAAAAAAACTGAGTTGTTGGGTCCTTATTTAATCAACTATGTTGATTAAATATATAGTATTTAAACAAATCACTGTTCTTGGAAGAATATCTGTCCTATTACCTACATTTGTGATTACAATCCCCAATTAATAAAGACATTTTTCTTTTTTCCCCATTGAAACACCCACATTTGCAGAATGCAATTCCAAGTCTAGATATTTTCTCCACAAACTGCTGGAATTAATGATATTTTCTCGATCAAATTATATGAGCTACATAGTTCACAGCTATTAATTGTTTTAGTCCTTTACTTTGTTTTGGGAACAATTAAATACATATTTTTGACATGAAAAGTCCCGCAATTTGATATTGACCCATTGACGCGAGTTCGGCGGTCCGGGAGTTAATGAATAAGGCTTACATAAGTATAAACACATCGATCTTGGACCTGGTGATTCAATATTGATATCATGGCATTAAGAATTGCGATATTTTGGCATATCGATTTTTCTTTTGCCCACCCCTACCAAATATGTGTTAACCTTATATTCCCCCCACCCAGCCCCCCACCCCTGCCCCTCCTGCCCCCACCCCGGTGGTCCCAGACGGGAGCAGTGACAACGGGACGGACGCTTCGCTGTGGGACGAAGACACCATGACCACAGAGGACTACGGGGCGTGGCCCCAGGCCACGGTGGCTCCGCCCCCTGTAGGACCCAGGCCAGGTGAGAATGGAACATACATATATATCAGAAAGGGGCGTGGCCCCATGCCACGGTGGCTCCGCCCCCCGTAGGACCCAGGCCAGGTGAGAATGGAACATACATATATATCAGAAAGCTAGACGTCTCTCCTACGCTGCTGGCCAATGGGGAGTGACGTCGTTACGCTGCTGGCCAATGGGGAGTGACGTCGTTACGCTGCTGGCCAATGGAGAGTGACGTCGTTACATGGCGGCCATCTTGTGAGAGGAGAGCATAACCAGAGTTGTACCCGAACGCGTTCGGGTACAAAAGTTCTTTGAACCGTTCATATTTTTAAGGAACTTGAACCGAACGGACCCTCTATCTGCTTGAAGAACGGCGATGTGAACGCGTTCATTTCTGGCGTGAGTGAACGTCACTTTTTCTTGCGTTCGATTTCGCTCAAGAGCAGGCTCGACAGGCTCGCATTTGTGAGTAAAGAGTTCATAGCACCCGGTGCGAGTAGAGCATTTGGCCATTCAGCTGTGATAGACATGACAAGTGCACATTCTATGAGTTATACCTAAATTTATATTACTGTAGTACGGCGGTGCTGTTCGCTAAAATAGAGCAGATATACAAGCTATCAACATGTTGAGGCTCGAGGCATCCTTAGCTTGAAGATCTGTTCTCCTTGCCCACCGCCCCCCCCTCCCTCTGCTCTGTCAGCAGCGCACAGCATCAGACAGCTCACACACAGCACCAAGGGAGGACGCTTCTCTCCAACACGTTGAATGAGCTTCTAATGCTGTTCATGTTGGTAAAATGTATAATCTCCCTGCGCTATGCGTGTATTTAAATCATATACTGTCTGCGCAGCGACCTTTTGCCTCACGCACGTGTGCCGGCGCTATCCCGAGATTAATCATAAATAACGCACCATGCACGTGCGCGCTCGACGCACAACACTTTTATATTCTTACCATCATTGACTGATTTGCCGTCGGATCGTTTTCATTTTTATTTACCGTAGGCTGCAATTAGCCTACTACAGCGGCCTTAAGGTTTGGGGGACCCTTTCACATTGTGATTATATAACAATATGCGCTATTGTATAGAGTTGGGATACCCGACTGAAACAATACCCGCGACAGCCCGTGCTCATTTGCTTAATTGGTGGTCTGTCCAGGGGCGGATTGGCCATCTGGAGTACAGGAGTTTTCCCGGTGCCTGCGCCACCTAGTGGCCTGGACAAGATCCAAAATGCACTAGTGGGACTTCCAAAATGCACTAGAATGCGCTAAATGCTCGCCTGGAACGTACAGATCAAAATGACCATTAATCTTCTACATTCTCTAGTTGTGTAGACTAAGTTGGGCTAATTCACATGATGAATATTTTAACTCTCGAGGGTGTAAAAAAAATCTTTTTCAACAATGAACTATGAACGAACTAGTTCGTTTTGAAAGGTAGGAACTATAAACTGAACTATTTCAGAAAAAAAGAGAACTTTCCCAACACTGAGCATAACATTGTGTCTATGAGCATATACTTTTTAAATGACGATAACTTGCTTATTTAGTCTGTTGTAAACGTCAGAGACGTCCACATACATAGAGTCGTTATATGATGTTTTTAGGGGAAAAAAGCAACAATCATAGGCACATTGATAACGTTCATAATAATGCAATCCGTTTGTAAATCCGTCAAGTTTTGAGTGAGTTCTAGCTGTTTTTGTATATATACTGTATGTATATATATATATCTGTATATATATAAATATATATATATATATATATATATAAATACTGTATGTATATATATATATCTGTGGAATGGCATGCCATGTAGTGTTGGGCGGTATTGATTTGTTAATATCGGTTAATTAGCTCGATATTCGATATTCAGAAGGGTTGACCCTCTCCTCTAGGCCACCGTGGGAAACTATTTAGTCTAGGCTTTCCCTTTCCATGAGTGTGGTCTGTTCTGGTAATGGACCCTCTGTTTGTTCTGTTTGTGTCTTTTCCAGGTGACCCTGACCACGAGGACGACACAGGTAAGAGACCGGCATTCATTCATGGAATATTTAATTTCTACTACTGGAGTTTAATCCAGTGTCCTCAAATGTCTCAATTCCAAGCAGCGCCAAAACTCTTGAGAGCTAGTGCACAAATGGAACCAAATCTGTGTCTGTTACTTCATTTGCATCAAGGATCACCTTGAAACGCCCAAAGAACTCTTAAAGTCTATATTTTTTTAATGAAATCACTAAATTCTGGTTGAAAGTATTCAAAGACACCTTTCCGCCACGAGGATCAGGCAGTCAAGAGGATTAGACCCTTCATCACCCAAGATTCAGCCCAGCTTCTCATCCAGACAACAGTCATATCTAAACTGGACTACTGTAACTCCCTCCTTACTGGTCTACCGGCATGTGCACTTAAGCCCCTCCAATTGATCCAAAATGCTGCAGCCCGTCTGGTCTTTAACCAGCCCAAATTCTCACATGTCACTCCGCTTCTCCGCTCCCTCCATTGGCTCCCAGTCGCTGCACGCACAGTGTTCAAAACTCTCACGCTTGCATTCAAAGCAACCAAAGGTTTGACTGCACCATACCTCAGTGGCCTCATAAAACCCTACAAGCCCTCCCGCGCACTCCGATCAGCCGACACTGGGAAGCTGGCAGTAGCCCCCCACTAAAAACGCCTGGACAACGCTCCACGCGCCCCAAGCTCTTCTCCCTCCCCCAAAACTATGGAATGAACTTCCCCCTGCAATCAGGACCTCAGACTCACTACCTATCTTCCGCCGCAGTCTTAAGACACACCTCTTCAGACTCCATCTCAACCCATAGCACTTGTATTATATACCAACCCACAGTACTTGCTGCAATGACTTATATAGGTTGCCTAATGTATTACAATGTTTTTAGCGCTTCATTGTATGTTGTAAAATGTATTGTAAATCCAGATTAAATTGTAAACTTTTCACCATTGTAAGTCGCTCTGGATTAAGAGCGTCTGCTAAATGCCTAAATTGTAATTGTAAATTGATTAACGATAGCTTAACCTATAGGTTAAAAAAAACAAAGCATAACAAACGGAAATGTACATATATGAAGTTATATAATACAGCAGTGGTTTTCAACCTTTTTGATACCAGGTCTCACCATTTATTCAGAATTTCAGCCACGGACCACCATTTGAGGACATTTTAGTCCCACAGACCCCAAAACTAAAGATTTCTTTTGCTTTTGTCCACAATTCCAGGCTGGATTTGGAAACACAGTCAACAGTCCAACATACAGATCAAAATGACCATTAATCTTCTACATTCTCTAGTTGTGTAGACTTGGGATAATTCACACGATGAATATTTTAACTCTTGAGAGCGTCAACATGAAACCAAATGGACCCGCAAGGGTCCATTTGGTTTCATGTTTACACTCTCAAAGAGTTAAATCTGGCTAACCAGCTTTCCATCATTTAGCCTGGGGACCACCAGGAACCCTCTCAAGGACCACTGGTTGAAACCCCCTGTAATACAGTATAATATTCATTCATTCATTGACTGGTTTTAGAGACATGTCTGTGTTATGTAAGTGTGTGTGTGTGTGTGTTGTGTGTGTGTGTGTGTTGTGTGTGTGTGTGTGTGTGTGTGTGTGTGTGTGTGTGTGTGTGTGTGTGTGTGTGTGTGTGTGTGTGTGTGTGTGTGTGTGTGTGTGTGTGTGACTCTGAGCTGTTGGTGTCCACGTTGGTTTCACATGACGGTGGATCCTCCTCCTGTTGTTGTGCTGACGGCTGTGTTCTGTTCAATGTACACATTGTCTGTGTGAGAACACAGTGCTGCAGAATGATGGAACGATGCATGAAAAATGCAACATAACTGGGCAGCATTCCAAACTGCTTTGCCAAGAAGCAGCATGCGGAGTGACCAAGTGGTCAAATGATTCGTTCTTCATCAGGAAATAGGCTGGAGATAGCCTGATTGTCAGACTCTGAGCCATGGCTCAAGAGTCTGACATTGGCCCCATTGTAACCGATTTACCAGGAGGCGGGCCCTTGATTTTCCCTCAACCAATCACTGGAGATCAGCGAATGTGTCTTCCTAGGCTATTAACCCATATTATGTTGTACTTCACACTAGAGCTACAAGCTCATAGCGCACTACCGAGTGAAGCAAACATTTTAACTCAAATCTTTTGCTTCTGGGTGACACCGAGAACAACATTTTTTTCAGGGTCCATATATAGATAATTCTGGGGGTCCTTGGTATGAAATTTGTTGAGCATCACTGACACAGAAAAACTAGAATCTACTGTCAGTAACTAGAATCTAGCATCAGGAACTTGATTCTAGCGTCAGGAACTAGAATCTAGCATCAGAAACTAGAATCTAGTGTCAGGAACTAGAATCTAGTCTCAGGAACTAGAACCTAGTGTCAGAAACTAGAATCTCGCACCAGGAACTAGAATCTAGTGTCAAAAGCTAGAATCTATCATCAGAAACTAGAATCTAGTGTCAGGAACTAAAATCTACTGTAGTGTCAGGAACTAGAATTTAGTGTCAGAAACTGGAATCTAGCATCTAGCATTGTCGACTCTAGCGTGCTGCGGTGCAATTTTGCTGTTGTTTTGCCTTGGATTTGATCAGTGATACAGTACTGTGTGTCATGTGAGGTAACTAGTACACCATGAAGCATGCATAGCATCATGTCCACACTTAATCAGTAGCTCCTGAACACAGTGTGCGTCTCGCACACAAATAGCTGAGCCATTTTAACTTGCCGTGCACAATATCACCTAGAATAGATCACTGGGCTCCGTCAAGTCTGCTCATGTCTGTGGTAATGGTCAACGTACACTGGGAAAAAAAATGTGAGGGTACATTTTTACCCTCCCAGAATTATAATGTGGCGTGTCAAATCAAACAGTCGCCTGTACCTTGGATGTGTATTCATTCACATGTGCTGAAACACGCTCCGTAATCCATGCTATCCTGGTATCTAAAGATCGGAAATCCATACAGAAATGTCTGTCTGTCTGTCTGAATGAATGAATAAATGTCTGTCTGTCTGAATGAATGAATAAATGTCTGTCTGAAACGGCCGTAACTCCTCACTGGCTGCAACAATCGCTCTGACTTTTTACACAGGAGTTGACCATAATTTTACGAAGAGATTAATGAAGCCCTTTTTTTTTTCAAAATAACAAATTATTGATTATTAATGCATTTATTGGTGCATTAAATCTTCTCATAGGCTTAACATTGGTGAAAGCTTCAACAAGATTTCAGCTTTGTCTCATGTATCTCTCAAATACATCTGTAACAGCCAATGGAGAGACTTCAGCTTTGCCTCATTTATGGATCCTAGTATTCATCTTAGGAGCCATAAAGAGACATAGGTGATCTTAAAATGAGAAATAAACATGGGTGAGCTTAAAATGAGAAGAATTGTTTTCCTCTGGGTATTTTTAACTATCTGAATAATTCACATTATGCAACAGGAACTTGTGTCCAGCATAGAGGAAAGGATAATGTATTCAAATATCACCTCAATCAGAGTGAAAACGAATCCTATCACTAATTATGCATATTTAAAAATAACGGTTCATATTAATGGCATCATAAAAGGTTAACAAAGTTAAAGGGAGAACTGCAGTGTACTTGGACCTTCGGTGTACAGAAGACACTTGACTTGCTTTCTGGGACATCGCTGCTGTCGTTTGGTTCTGTCACACGGCTAATATTAGACCCTAAAGTACAAAGCAGTGTTTTATAGCTAGGATATAAGCAGGGATTGGTGGACCCTGAGGTTTAAACAGTGATGACAGAGACAGACAGGTTCACCCCCCCCTCCTGTCTATCTGCACTGTGACAGAGACAGGTTCACCTCCCCCTCCTCTGTGAGACAGACAGGTTCACCTCCCCCTCCTCTGTGAGACAGACAGCTTCACCCTCCCCCTCCTCTGTCTATCTGCACTGTGACAGAGACAGGTTCACCTCCCCCTCCTGTCTATCTGCACTGTGATAGAGACAGGTTCACCTCCCCCTCCTGTCTATCTGCACTGTGATAGAGACAGGTTCACCTCCCCCTCCTCTGTCTATCTGCACTGTGATAGAGACAGGTTCACCTCCCCCTCCTGTCTATCTGCACTGTGACAGAGACAGGTTCACCTCCCCCTCCCTCTTGAGACAGACAGGTTCACCTCCCCCTCCTGTCTATCTGCACTGTGACAGAGACAGGTTCACCTCCCCCTCCTGTCTATCTGCACTGTGACAGAGACAGGTTCACCTCCCCCTCCTGTCTATCTGCACTGTGATAGAGACAGGTTCAACCTCCCCCTCCTGTCTATCTCACTGTGACAGAGACAGGTTCACCTCCCCCTCCTGTCTATCTGCACTGTGAGACAGACAGGTTCCCTCCCTCCTCCTCTGTCTATCTGCACTGTGAGACAGACAGGTTCACCTCCCCCTCCTGTCTATCTGCACTGTGACAGAGACAGGTTCACCTCCCCCTCCTGTCTATCTGCACTGTGACAGAGACAGGTTCACCTCCCCCTCCTGTCTATCTGCACTGTGACAGAGACAGGTTCACCTCCCCCTCCTGTCTATCTGCACTGTGATAGAGACAGGTTCACCTCCCCCTCCTGTCTATCTGCACTGTGACAGAGACAGGTTCACCTCCCCCTCCTCTGTCTATCTGCACTGTGATAGAGACAGGTTCACCTCCCCCTCCTCTGTCTATCTGCACTGTGACAGAGACAGGTTCACCTCCCCCTCCTGTCTATCTGCACTGTGACAGAGACAGGTTCACCTCCCCCTCCTGTCTATCTGCACTGTGAGACAGACAGGTTCACCTCCCCCTCCTGTCTATCTGCACTGTGACAGAGACAGGTTCACCTCCCCCTCCTGTCTATCTGCACTGTGACACAGACAGGTTCACCTCCCCCTCCTCTGTCTTCCATCATGAAATATTAACAGACAGACAGACAGCCTTTATATGTTACTGTTTGGCTGAAAGCTGCAGGAATATAAGGATGGATTTGGAGGCCAGTGCAGGGACGGATCTAGGCATGGGCATGGGGGGGGGCAGCAGCTAGACACCTGCTTCGTCCTGCAGGCGGTCCAGAACTTTACAAATGTCAACCAAATGAAACCTAAAGGGTTCATTTGGTTCACATTTGTACACTCTCATAAAAAAGAAGCGTCTAAAGAAACCCATTAACATGATGAAAATACATCTTGATGATGTCATCAGATGTATTTCACCATGTTAATGATTTTTTCAGACCTCCATTTTTAGGAAATACAGAATCGGGGGAACTTTTTTTTTATCATGTCCACACAACATCTCTAAGGTACAGTATATTAATGACACATTAAAATGTTGCAAATGGGTGGAGTTCCCCTTTAAAGATGTTTGTGTGTCTTTCCCGTTCCCAGATGAAGAGCCTCCGTCAGACGACATGCCCATCATCGCAGTGATGGTGGCGCTGTCCTCTCTGCTGGTCATCGTCTTCATCGTCATCATCCTCTACATGCTCAGGTCAGGAACATTTGTTTATTATGTTTCAGTCAAATTGAATTAACTTCTAATCTGGGCCTATAGCTAGAGGCCCAGTGCAGCCATAGTCCCAGTGCAGCCATATGCCCAGTGCAGCCATAGTCCCAGTGCAGCCATAGTCCCAGTGCAGCCATAGTCCCAGTGCAGCCATATGCCCAGTGCAGCCATATGCCCAGTGCAGCCATATGCCCAGTGCAGCCATAGTCCCAGTGCAGCCATATGCCCAGTGCAGCCATAGTCCCAGTGCAGCCATATGCCCAGTGCAGCCATATGCCCAGTGCAGCCATATGCCCAGTGGAGCCATATGCCCAGTGCAGCCATAGTCCCAGTGCAGCCATATGCCCAGTGGAGCCATATGCCCAGTGGAGCCATATGCCCAGTGTAGCCATAGGCCCAGTGTAGCCATAGCCCAGTGGAGCCATATACCCAGTGCAGCCATATGCCCAGTGGAGCCATATGCCCAGTGCAGCCATAGTCCCAGTGCAGCCATATGCCCAGTGGAGCCATATGCCCAGTGGAGCCATATGCCCAGTGGAGCCATATGCCCAGTGGAGCCATATGCCCAGTGCAGCCATAGGCCCAGTGCAGCCATATGCCCAGTGCAGCCATATGCCCAGTGCAGCCATAGTCCCAGTGCAGCCATAGTCCCAGTGCAGCCATAGTCCCAGTGCAGCCATAGTCCCAGTGCAGCCATAGTCCCAGTGCAGCCATAGTCCCAGTGCAGCCATAGTCCCAGTGCAGCCATAGGCCCAGTGCAGCCATATGCCCAGTGCAGCCATATGCCCAGTGCAGCCATATGCCCAGTGCAGCCATATGCCCAGTGGAGCCATAGTCCCAGTGCAGCCATATGCCCAGTGCAGCCATAAGCCCAGTGCAGCCATATTCCCAGTGCAGCCATATGCCCAGTGGAGCCATATGCCCAGTGGAGCCATATGCCCAGTGGAGCCATAGTCCCAGTGCAGCCATAGTCCCAGTGCAGCCATATGCCCAGTGCAGCCATAGTCCCAGTGCAGCCATAGTCCCAGTGGAGCCATATGCCCAGTGGAGCCATAGTCCCAGTGCAGCCATATGCCCAGTGCAGCCATATGCCCAGTGCAGCCATATGCCCAGTGGAGCCATATGCCCAGTGGAGCCATATGCCCAGTGCAGCCATATGCCCAGTGCAGCCATATGCCCAGTGGAGCCATATGCCCAGTGCAGCCATAGTCCCAGTGCAGCCATATGCCCAGTGCAGCCATAGTCCCAGTGCAGCCATATGCCCAGTGGAGCCATATGCCCAGTGCAGCCATAGTCCCAGTGCAGCCATAGTCCCAGTGCAGCCATATGCCCAGTGCAGCCATATGCCCAGTGCAGCCATATGCCCAGTGCAGCCATATGCCCAGTGCAGCCATATGCCCAGTGGAGCCATATGCCCAGTGGAGCCATATGCCCAGTGGAGCCATATGCCCAGTGCAGCCATATGCCCAGTGCAGCCATATGCCCAGTGCAGCCATATGCCCAGTGCAGCCATATGCCCAGTGCAGGCCCAGTAGGCTCAGTGCAGCCTGGGCCTATGGCTGGAGGCCCAGTGTAGGCCCAGTAGGCCCAGTGGAGCCATATGCCTGGGAGGGTTCCACTACTGTATACAGGTAAATGCACCATTTAAACCAGAGATCAAAAACATCACTTTTGTCCAACATCTGTCTATCTTCTTAAGGACCTGAAGAAGATCCAGATGGGATTAAATAAATGTCCGTCAGATTACTTCTGAATAGAGACGTCTTTTAGCTAGACCAGTGGGTTCTCAACCTTTTTGACACCAGGGACCACTATTTATTCAGCATTTTAAGCCACAGACCACCATCTGATGACATTTTAGCCCCACAGAACCCAAACACTAAAGATTTATTTTGCTTTTGTCCACAATTCCAGGCCAAGTCCAACATACAGATCAAAATGACCATTAATCTTCTACATTCTCTAGTTGTGTAGACTTGGGATAATTCACATGATGAATATTTTAACTCTTGAGAGTGTAATCATGAAACCAAATTCATTTGGTTTTATTTTTATGCTGAAAAGCCCTGGCATATCAAGCTATCGATATTCTGTAGTTTTATGCGGGTGTGGCATGGGGAGCCTAACCCCAGTCCATTTTTTCTGTCTACCTACTGTTATGTAAATATGTACCATCATTCAAAACTAAAAACAAAGGCCTTAAAATAAGTTACAAAAAAAAATGTGACACTTGGTGGTGAGAATATGCTTTTAAGTGTAGAGCCCAGGATTACTGCATGTTTTTGTGAGGGTATCTGAGGTGTTTTCCCACTTGTCCCACAGTTTAGACCATCTACCATGTTTTACACCAACCCAAGGATCTTCTGCTCTCATTGACAGGTTTAAGAAGTACAAGCAGGCAGGAAGCCATTCCAATTCCTTCAGACTGACTAATGGAAGATCAGAAGATACAGGTATAAATATATGTGTGTGTGTGCGTGCGTGCGTAGAAGTCATGTGAGGGCAGATCTGTCTTTTTGTACGTTTGGTTCCCTCTAAAGCCTTTCATAAAGCCTGGACTAATGTGTTAACCACAGTGGCCTAGGAGTGGGAGGAGTCACGCTTTCAGGGTGGCGTGGCTCCAAATAATGTGACCTATCACAGCAGGGGATGGGGGTAGGGGGAGGGGCCGGGGATGACGACGCGTTGGTGAGATCCAATCAGATCAGCTCATCTGCCGTCCAAAAACTGACGCCCCCCCCCCAGGCTGAAATCATTTCAGGTTCGACCAGGCTAGTGGCTCCCAAACCTTTTCATGTCAAGTACCCTCAAATTGACACTAATTAGTCTATGGACCCCCCCTTTGAAAATATATGTCAAGGACCCCCATAAGAGAAGCTTTTAAAGTCTCTAGCAATGATTCTCAACCTGTTTTAAATCCCAAGAGATTAGTCTATGGACCACATTTAATGTCATTCTATCTCTATAAATCACTGTTAACTTAAAGGAGCAGTCTGTGATTTGGAAAAACCTCCAGTTCCACCTGGTAACAAGATGTGCACATGCACACACTCTAACAACATACAGTACACCAAGGCCCCACCCTCACTTGCTCCTGATTGGAGGAAGGCCTCAACTCATCTTGATTGGACGAAAGGCTTTCCTCCCAAAGTTCAAACTGAATCTAGGGTTTTATGACCGCAGGGAGGAACTCCTTATATGGTCACCGCACAAAAAAGACGAAAAGAATAACAATATTCGAATTTCAGTGAAATCATTTACTATACCTTTAACTTAACTTGGGGAGTGTTCCATTTTTACACTGTGAGTCACTGACCCCCCAGGGTCCATTTGGATCCATTTGGCTGGTGGGGACCCCCTGGAACTCCCTCAAGGACCCCTGGTGTTGGTATAACTGATAACTTTGATATGACATTACCTAATAACTATCAGAGGGAGTGTTGGGAGACACTGACACCTGCTGGCTGATCAGTGTTACAGCCTGGTCTACAGGTCATCTGTTGATGCAATATTAT